>CP136882.1:21523816-22123816 GCA_033000465.1 Sciaenops ocellatus | reverse complement strand
TGGTAAATGCTGTTGAATTAATGTATTTAATTCAAGGTTATTGAATTTGTCATCAGTTGTGTATGTGCAGACAGTGACGTGTATTTGTCGTGTAGTACACACTACTATAATGCAAGAGTATCTAAAGAAAGACTAATTTCAAAGATAGATTGACTATTCACTATTTATTCATTAAATTGTTGTAAAGCAAGTGCAAGGATCAGGATTGAGTGTTCAGTAACACATAATTGAACAAGCTAAGCTGCTCTATCAAGAGTGAACCTTCTGTAGTTGTTTTTAATCTCCATGACAGTCTCTGCTCTTTTCTTGGCACCAGTCCCCACTGTGTGTCTGACCTGCGTGAATTGTTATATAACAGCCTCCTGCAGCCACTGACAACAGAAGCCACCTACAGTAAAGGCTGCAAGAGGAATTAGACTCACTGCAACGCTTCAACATACAGTACGACGATCAAATGGAAGACGTCAAGCAAAGGGAGGCAGACAATAATGAAACACTTTTATTGAAGAGAACAGTGTTTTCTCTGCCTAATACATCTGAGCAATTGGTTAGGGAAGCAGTAATCTGTGACGTGGTCGTGCTAACATTGGACCAGCTTGATAATTGGGGTGTAAAAGTGAAGTAGCAACCTTTGCCTTGTCCTCATTACTGCCCTGACTTGCCCTTTAACAAGGTAGTTAACAGAAGAAACAGTGTTGGTACTGGGCAGGTACACTCAGGTGTGATTTTGTGTAACTTTGCAAAGTGTGGCTTCAAAAGGGCACAGAGATAGAATCCAGAGCGCTGCACCAAATATGGTCTTGTTTTGAAAAGATGAGGCCTAATCACAGCCATAGAGATGTTCTATCTATTCCACCAAACTGAATAAAGAATGATTTGCAATACAAGCAAGAAGTGAATCAACATGCACTTGTATCATGCACGATTCAGGCCCTTCTAACAGCTTAAATTAAGAGACAGATTGGGCAGATTGAAGAGCCTTTTGCTCAGATATTTGCATGTCACTAATGTTTTCTCCCAGACATTCTTACACAGTTTTTCCTTGTGGAAAAAAACACATCATATATGCCCTAATCAAATGTAGATTAGATTAGAAAGATTAGAGTGACACGGGAGACTGCAATGAAAAAGGGGCACAGGAGATGAATGGCGTGACAGTATTTTATCTACAGCACCACCTCTGCATTTGGTTACTATCACAAAATAACAGTGTATTTTAAAGTTGAGTCTAATATCTGAAACAGATGAGGGGATTCTGGCAATTTTTAAAGGAAATAGACACCAAACGAGGTTGCTGAACAGAAAAAAATGTCACCCTCTGTGATCAAAATTGCCTGCTCAGCCTCCTCTAGCTGTTTCACACACAGCACTGTACAGCACTGCTGTTTGAATAAAGGATGTGCAAGTACAAGCAGAAAGGGCGCGAGAATAGCCAGCAAAGCAGGAATGCTGTATTACATTTTGTCCATAATTCCCAAATGAAAAGCAGTTGTAGTTGTTGGGTTTTAAGTAGAGAGAAAGATGCAACAAATCACACTTAGAGGTAAGTTGGCGTTTACTGTCACTGTTTTAATCTAAAATGGAGATAGACAGATTGTGTTTTGTGGACTTAGACAGAGACATAGGGAGTATAATCCTCTCTCTGTGAGAGGGGAGCGACAGGATGGTAGGATAATTCCACCAGCAGAGAAACTTGCAGACCCTGCTTGGCTGCTATGCTGTTGCCATGCTTGATAATCAACTAACATAACATATACTGCATACTGTACCTGTAGTGTGTATGAGACATGCATTATAGATACTTACGAGGTTTTGACTGGCAGTATTATGGAAGTGTGTGCTGGTGCAGAGGGATCACATGGCAGACAGCTTTAACCCAGGGAGCTATTACTGTCCCCGTCTATTAATACCCCCAAAGTCTGCGCAGAGGGAAGATGCTGCTCAGTTACGTCTGAAAGACAGTCTCAAGGGTTTCAGTTGTAATTAGACGTCAGATTGTAAAGGCACAAGAACTTGTTTACCTCTTTGAATGGTACATTGAAGGTTACCAGAAGCTTTCCCACTTGATATAGAGATTCAAAGTTGTTCTGAAGATAAATAAGAATAATAATACATTTCTTAAAAACAGCATGATATAATACAGCAATAGAGTGATAATAGAGTTTTGGGGTTGATAGTTATACTGATATTTATATATACTGAGATAACATCCTGCTAATGATTTATGTTCAATTCTGTTTAGTTGAATTTTCTTTATATAGATATGTGTGCATCTTTTAGATTTTCAGTCTTAGATTACATCCTATGGTAATTCTTTTGCATATTAATCAACACACACAAATTATGCTATATATTGATGATCTTGTTGTTTGTTTGTTTGGATATAATGCATTCGAACATCACATATTACAGTATTAAATAAATCCATTTTAATAATCTTATGTTTGTGATAAGACAGTATTGGCCAATAATAACTGCTTAGATATATCTGGTAGTGGGGCTTCAATAGACAAAAAATACACTTCACCATGGAAAGATGTTGATTTATTCAAACCCGACTGAAAATGAATAATTATCAGAAATACAATTAATTAATATCTTAATCTAGATTTTCAGGCTTCACACAAGACATTCTGTTGGTTATTACTGTGCTTATAGCCTCTGGTGCTTTAAATTCAATAGTACTTGCTTGTAAATTTGGTTCCTTTTATAATTTATATGACCTTGGTTTTCAGTGACCTTGTTTCATTCACGTTTGCATGTGTGTGTTGATTTATGTGTGTTTTTATATGAATGCATTTCCTACAGACTGGCAGCTATGCTGACCAGCTTTATGGAGGGTATCCTCTGCTGCCTGACCTCAAAATCAGCCAACGTTGTGGTTCCTGTAGAAACTTCAGAGCCAGCTGATGGCTATGAATTTGTGGAGGTGAAACCAGGCCGTGTTCTGCGGGTTCGACATATCATCCCTGACCGGCCGGTGGTGGAGGAACCCACTGGGCAGGGTGGGATTGTCAGCTGCAAACGAAAGATCACAGTATATCGTAACGGACAGCTTTTCATTGAGAATTTGGGTGACAGAGCGAGTGCAGAGCTGAAAACCTGCCAGAATGGAGATACAGAACCAAACAGCACTGTTGAGGTTGAACTGACTGAATGTGGTAACTCATCACCGCCGGTAAGCATCCCTGAGCCCAGGCCTGAGTCTGTCACAACTGGAAAAGACAAGACAGCTGAAACATTAGCAGGAGAAGAGGCACCTGTTGCTGGACAGACTGACCAATCGCAGCAGCCAAGGAAACGCAGGCGGAAGCCCAAACGCACTGTGGTGATCGACTGTGAGAGGAAGATATCGGCATGTAAAGGCACACATCAAGACGTGGCTCTGTTTTTCATTCATGGCGTGGGAGGCTCACTGGATATCTGGGGAAGCCAGTTGGACTTCTTTTCCAGGTTGGGCTATGAGGTGATTGCAGCGGACCTTGCAGGTCATGGAGCCAGCTCAGCACCACAGATAGCTGCTGCATACACTTTCTATGCCCTGGCTGAGGATATGAGACTTATCTTCAAGAGATATGCACGCAAGAGGAATATTCTCATAGGACATTCTTATGGGTAAATTTAACAACACATCACCACAGCTGAAGACATATAACTGCATAGTATGAGAATGCATGTCGGGTTTCTCATTTACATACAGTATTGTGAATTTATATAGAGTACAGTATCGCAGAACATCAACATAGTTTGATACAGTGTTGAGAAAATTTGTAATTTCATTTTAATTAAATTTAATCAATCTGCATCATCTGTTTATTTGATTGTATTCTGTATATCATGTCTTAAAGGGAAACCATGTAAGGTTTAAAAGAAGGAATTTCACAATTCTTCCTGCTTACGAATGAAACGTTGGAGTCATAAGAAATTAAATTCACCATTCACAGTTAAATACATTCACAGTGTTGACAATAAAACTGTTTTTAGTCTCTGAACAGTACTGTATGGTGTAGCAAAATTATTTAGTGTTGCTTAAGGTTTTGGACAGTTGGTGAGATAAAATAAGAAAACATGTGGACATTACTTTAGGCTCTGGGAGATAGAAAAGTATTTTTCACAATTTCTGATACTGTATACAGTAGAATGAAGAATTTATTAATTTATGTAAGTCATTGACAGACGTGTAACTAAAATACCTTTTATTCATCTTACTGTTGCAGTTGTTCAATATTATAGTGTAGTTAGTTTGTATAGTTTGATTTCTCCTGATGAATAAGTGTATACTTTATATCCTCCAACAATAATCCTTACATGCTAAAATGCCATAATTTACACTCTCTCTAGATATGCACATTCTAACTAAAAGGTGACTACCACAAAACAAACACCATTGTTACCCTGACTGTTCGAGTCTGTCCTCTAACCAGCCTTCTGTTCTGCTTTCCTAGTGTGTCGTTCTGTACCTTCCTGGCCCATGAGTATCCAGAACAGATCCACAAGATGGTGATGATCAATGGAGGTGGACCCACAGCTCTGGAGCCCAGCCTCTGCTCCATCTTCAACCTGCCCACCTGTGTGCTTCACTGCCTCTCCCCGCTGCTAGCCTGGAGCTTTCTTAAGTAAGCCAGACAGAAACACAACATTAGCAGAGACAAAAATGTTGTTTTTGGATGACGGCTTTACCAGCCCAGATAATTACCATACATTTTTCATCAAATCATATAGTTGGTCAATCAGGGTGTAATAAAATACAGTAGAATCTAATTTAAAGCAGAAACAGGTGTATTTCTTGGATTAAGGTTTTTTAAAATAAACAATCTCCTTTGGTGCAGAAAAAACAAAGAGCCTCATAAACATGCCAGAAAACAGTGACATCAGACAATGACTGTGTTTGGTCCACCAATCAAATATCTGACCTTAACCACCCAAACCTGCCTAGAAGCTTTAATTAAATGAACAAGAACTGTTTCAACTGAGATACCCAAACATTTATTTTTCTGGCTGTGTGATTTGTGCTAATTAAACCTTCATGTGGCAATCTTCATTTCACCCACAGTTTAATGTCATCTGAATAATTTTGTTTTTTAAACCATTTATAGTTCAGGTAAATCTCCCTTTCTTTGCCCATTACAGGGCTGGCTTTGCTCGGCAGGGTGCCAAGGAGAAGCAGCTGCTGAAAGACAACAATGCCTTCAATGTGTCGTCCTTTGTGCTGCGTGCCATGATGAGCGGGCAGTACTGGCCTGAAGGGGACGAGGTCTACCATGCTGAACTCACAGTGCCCATCCTGCTGGTTCACGGCATGCATGACAAGTTTGTCCCTGTCGAAGAGGACCAGCGTATGGCAGAAGTGAGTAGTCCTCTTCAATCCCCAAATCCCAGGATTGAAATCGGGAAACTGAGCCTACTAAAGACACTGCTGTCATTGAAGCAGAAAAAGGCTCTGTGGAAGGAAGAAAATCAATTTAAAAACCTTAAAGCGGCTATAATTAATATTTTCATTGTAATGATGGATCATATAACTCCATGTAATGTGAAATAGGTCAGCTGTAGCAAAAACCCTCAGCTCTACAGAACAAAGAATCTATTCAGTGTTTTGGTTACATGGCCTGTTTAGGTTCACTCTCATCAATGTTATATCCAGATGCAGCAGGCAAGTATTTTCAGCAAACAAGCTGTAATAAATCCAGTGTATACTACCTGTTCAGCACCAAACAGCAGACAAACAACACAAAGTGACTACCGGGTGTATACAGTGGAGCAATTAGGTTGCTAAGCAAGATATTTCCCTCAGGAATTGGTGAAGACAAAAACCTTGCTAAAATGAAAGTGACTGGACACCATGAGGTGACCACAAACATGACTCCAAATAAATGCTAATGTTCTTCTGTGTCTGTCAGACGTGGAAAAAAGCAAATGTTTGCCAACAAGTTCACCATAACCTGCAGCCACTAAGTGGCTAAAGAATCTGGTAGTGCACCTTTAAGATGCGCTTTGGTCAACAAGGGTGACAGTAATGTATAGAATAAGAAATTCATAGTTAAGGGTTAAGTTAACATTGCAGCTACCTACAACTACTGGAACTTTATGGACTCTTGGGTAGGATCACAAAATGGTTGTCTGCCCAAAACTGATCACTGAAAGATGTAGGCCATAATTTGGAGGTCTGCAATCACAAAATATTAAATTGCAGTGTGTTGCTGATGATTCCAAAATCTAACTTCTTTTTTACTTTTAACTTTCTGTCAGATCCTTCTTATGGCATTTCTGAAGGTCTTGGAAGATGGCAGTCACATGATCATGATGGAGTGTCCTGAGGCTGTCAACACACTCCTGCATGAGTTCTTCCTCTGGGAGCCAATAACCCCTCCACCGCCAAAGAAAGAGTCCAAAACACGTCCAGAGACCGCCAGAGCCTACTCTGACAATGCTAAGGTTTCATCTGAGGTCCGACCTGCATCTGCTTGGCAGACCTCATCAAACGGCTGCGCAGAGGACCAGCCAGGAAGCTAAGATTAAAGCTAAAGCTTCAAGTGGTTAATATCTATATCATGGCTAGCTATGAACTTTGTGGGGCCTGATAATCAGAGCTGGCTCTAGCTGTTGAACTTGATGCTGAGCTAAAAGAGCCAGTTTATCTGAAATGGTCCAGCTAAAGTTTGGACAAGTGAAAGCATGACGCAATGGAGGGAAATCTACTTTCATTCCAGTTTTGTCAGCTACTGAGCAGAAGGACAGAGGGAGAGAGGCTTGAATACTGGATGCTGGAGGTCCAATCTTCCATGTACAACTCCCTGTCCTTAGCATACAGCAGAGAAGATATAACTGTGCCTTGAACTGGAGGGTGATGATGATGCGGGGTAGGTGTAGCAAGAGACAGAAACAGTAATATTCAGCCATGATGGTGAAGTTATCAAGCTATAAAAAGTGATAACATTTGACTTTTGTGGACAAATCTAAAAATATCACTTGCCATTCTGACAGCTACATTTAAGACACGTGATTGTCTGGTCTTTTGCCATTCCTATAATGTGGAGAAGAAATGAACAGAAACAGTCCTGGTTGACCAGCAGCAGACTCTAAACATTTTGGAAACAAACTAGATTGTTAGCCAGTTAGCCTAATGTATTAGCCTGCTTCAGGTTTAATCTTGAAATCTTGAGACAATCATGTGAAATGCCTATCTGTGTATATGTCGGGATGTAAATACATGTTTCCATTGTACATAATGATAACCTCTTGTAGAGGTGAGCTGGGAAGGCATTTCTTTATTAAAAATGTACATTAAGTATTTTGGCAATTTGTCCTGTTCTTCTGCACCTCTAAGAGGTGGACCAGAATATTATTTTTACACAATGCATTAGAGGTTCGCAAGCATACAAATAGCCTCACCCTGGTTTTGAGATTTAAGTAGCTGCTTCTGGTTTTTAACAGAAAAAAGGTATTTCGTGAGTGATTGAGTTGTGACTTCCAAAGCTGAACAAGAAAAGAATGATCAAGTTCTGTTAATGACAGAAGTGAAAGTAAATTTGCTGCTTCCTTGATTTCAAGGAAATGTGTTTAGTCAGCAACAAACCATTACCTCTTATGGACAGAAAGGGCCAAATATTTTGCACAAATCACAAATGTATGTGGGGTTTATTAGACAACATAAATTTACCCCAAACTGTACCGCACTACAGTATGTTTGAAATATTTGAAAATATTCATTTTAGCATTGTAACCATGTATTGTAGTCTTTTTGATAACTGAAACCCGCACTATGACAAAAAGTGAAAGCAGCATTCTGTTATATCAACTTCCATGCTGAAGTAGAAACCACTTGTTTTAATAGTTCCTCTATTTGCAAAACAATCAACGTGTATGCAGCTGTTGAATATATTATAATTATTTCGTGAAACCATTTTTTTGTGTTTTACTTTAAAAACCCTGTCTGTGCTAGAAGGTCTGCATGAATGAATTCATTGTTCAATAAATATTAGGCTTTATTTCTCAACAAAACTATGTTATTCTGCAATGTTTCTCCAAACCTGTAGTGTTAAGCTCTATTAGTATTATATTTGTACAGAAATTGTATTTTGATTTATTTGATTTAAGTGATGTTGAGTCTGATGTATACACATAAGAGGTCAACAGTTAAATGTCTACATGTCCTTTGAACATCTGTGCTGTAACTTCACAGGTCAAACAGCTGGCTTTATGGAGCTACTAAATCCTGACTGTTTTTTGAATACTACAATAATGTGTGAATGTCTTTACATTAGCTGACATGTTCTTAGTACTGCAATAGTTCGGGTATTTAAAACGTTCACAAATCCTGAAATCCTCAAACATAGAAAATTCTGACTCGTATATGGTGTGAATGAAGCAGATTTTCTCTTTGATTCAATAGTATTTGATGTTTTTCATACATAGATTATTCTTTTTATACATTGTACTTTTAATTGTGATGGATGTTAAGAGATGTAACAGAAATTGTAGCAGCGCTGAATCAATTCAGGGTTCAGCCCTGATCAGTGAAATGTGACAGATTTGTATTGAGACTTGAGCTTGAGCTGACTGTCCTGTTTGTTATATCTTTTGTGTCTTAAATTTTCTAACTGTTTATAACTGCCTTTGACAATAATTACACAAACTGCTAATTTAAAAATGTTCAGAAAGTAAATTACTGTGAATTTTCAAGAGTTTGTCCTTGGTCTTTTATGTTAGAATATTTACTGTTTTTGGACCTCTTTCTTTTAACATTTGTTCAGCCAGGATGAGTTTGCTGAGCCTGAGCATTGAAACTGAAACAGCTTCCTTTAGTAATTTACAAAGTGACAACTTTCACCCTCCCTTTTGAACTTTAGGGTACTATTTCCCCAAATGTCACATGTTTTGATGAGCACTACAACCCCTTAACTGTCATCAGATTTTGACTCAAATATTACTTAACCCACATTGGTGAATGGAAATATGTGACTTAGTTTTTCCAACAGAGCAACGCCCACTTGAAACCAGTGAGAACGGCACTAAAATCTCTTGCGTGAAATAATAAAAACTGTTAGCAGAAAATGTTATTGTATTGCTGCTATAGTAAGAGGCTGATTAAAGAGGATTTTAAAATATATAATGGACTTGGTAAATCCAGCCTAATAAAGTTAGTCTATGATGAAAAACAAAACTTTATAATTAAAACATTATTAAGCAAATACACCTTTCTCTTGGTAAGTCTCTTTTAATGAAATGTCACAGTGTCACATAACAAATCTTGACCTTAAAGACTAAATTATTCTGCTAAACCAGATATATATAAATGCAACTATAGCATCAGTTTATTTAGCGAGATAATGAATACATAAACACAAACAGAGGGGTATAAAACATCATCTTACACACTGTATATTTAAAAATTTGTTCTTCAATGTCTCTAACTATACAGTTAACCCGAGGCCCCTAGTTTGACAACAGCATTTAGTAAACTTTGTCCACAGAAATTATTTGCATCCTTACACTTTTACTACCATAATATTTATAACTTAGTTTAAATGATATTTTTTGGAAATTGACATTAAAACATTTGATCAAATTCAAACAAATCTCAAGCAAAAAGAAAAAAAAACACACTGTTTTAAAGCTTTACAATGTTTATACATTCATTAAGTATTTTAAAAGAAAGCATTCAGCTGAAGCACTTATTTTCCAAAAGTAAAAGACAGTCATGCCCCAGCCACCCCTCTCACACCTCCACAGTGACGATGTCACCTTTGCTGGTGTCCTCCGATGATGCGTCTGTGGGGGCGCTGGAAACTTTTTCAGGCTCCTCTTTTTTGTTTTCCTTCTCTCCATCAGCTACAGGAGCGGTTTCTGCTGCCACCTGCTGCCCATTGGGGGTAGAGCTGGCTGGCTGCTCAGCTTTTTCCTCTGCTGCTTTGGTTTCATTGACAACCTCGACGACTGCAGAGACCTGCACAGCCTTCACGTCTCCGTTCTGGACAGGGAAGACGCCCTCCAGTGCATCGTACAAGAACTGGTACTGCTCCTGTTCAAGACACAGACAGATTTGAGTGGAAACAAAGACGTGCTGTGCTGTAGGCTCTAAAACCCCCCCTCACATTATCACATACCTTTTCTAAAAAATACAACACAAAACAGCCTTAAATAATACATTTCATTATTCTATATTTTTCTTACAAATTTAACAACAATCCAACAGTAACAATCAATAATGAATATCCTGCTGCTGTAAATGTTCAAGCAGATTTAGCTGCTTTAAAAATATATGTAACTGGGGTCTGACATCACAGATGGAGTAGGGGAGGGAGAAAGTACTGACAGATGGACCAGTGCATTTGATTTTGGTCTTTTCATGGGATTTATTGACAATAACACAAAGATAGACTCTTGTTATCTTATCTATAAATTCTTTAAGAACCTATCAACCTATATCTTGATAAAAGCGATGACAGTAGACCTATAAACAGATACTTGAAGGTACATGAACACATCTGTCTATTATTGACAGCCAAATGGTAGACTACTCTTCACTATAAGCGCTATGAGAAGTTAAAACTGTGAAACAGTGAGCTAACAGATACTGGGTTCCTCTTTCTTACCAGTCCGGAGAGTATGCCTTGTCTCTCCTTGCGTAGGGTTTTGGCCACCTGGAAAACATCCACCAGCTTCTCAGTCTCTGCGCTGTCCAGCACGTTCCACAGAGCACAGAAAATCCCTGAACGGGACGAGCCATCACTGAGGAGAGGGAACACACACACACATAAAAGGTTAAGTACTCGTAGTCGTTTTGTCCATTTATCCCTTTAACTACATCTTTTCCAGGTCATAGTGGGCTCTAGCCAGGGCGTGGCACAACATTCTGGACCCTGCACACAGGGATTCTCTATGGGCCCCTAACTGCAACCACAGCTATTCATTCTAATATCTCTGTGGGCTCTCCACCCATGAGGGCCGTATACTCAGTCCCCTTTCCATACCCAAGTCATAGGCCACTGGCTGAGCATCTGAGGTTTATATTTATCAAACTGCTAAAAGGAACATTTGTGAAGATTTGTTTTTGCTGATTGATGTGTTGTGATCTGATCTATGACCCTTATCCAACTCTTTAAGCTAACCTCATAGAAGTCACAGCTTGGATTTGTCCAGAGACTCAAGTAGGTTGGATATGTCGTCGGTCATATACATACTGCCTGAGGTTTTCTTACTTGCAGTGGACCACGATGGGAATGCTCCTCTGTGATTTGCTGCTGCCACAGCTGTTCTTGATGTCCTTGATCATGTCTGTGAGATCTTGAGGTTTCTCCGGCACCTCTCCGCTCCCCCACTTCAGCAACTGGAACTGTTTCACCGGTCGACTCTCTTTCCTCTGTTGACAGACGTTGTGTAAAACAGCTTGTGATGTTGAAATGTCCAGTCATACCACAGGCTGATAAATACGGAAACAGACCAGACTTTGTTACAACTCCAGAGTTGGTTGCTGTTGTGTTACCTTGACATGACGGATCAGCATGTTGCGGGTGACGAAAGTTGGGGAGGTGTCTGTGCTTGTCACCTCCACCTCACACTCCCCAAATGTTTTCTTGTCTTTATCCCAGTAGACACAGTCAGACTCCTGTGAAAGAAGAGACACGAGCGAAAAGAAGGGTATTTACACTACATGTATAATGTATTCTATGTGTAAGGTACATACAACATTACACATGCATGATACTTTCGGTACCTTATCTCCTTCACTGTAGTCTGAGAGCATGATAATAGTAGACGCTTTCTTCTGGTAGACCATCGACCAGAAGTCAGCCATGGTGTCTGGCAGTGGAGTCTGTGCTACAATGAAGGCGCGTGGGCCCCAGTAACCCTGTGTGGGCAAGAAAACACATCTGTCTATTGTTGTACACACTCCAAACAAATAGGATATGATGAATTTAATTACACTTGCTTTAAAATTCAACTGGCTGCATGAAAGATGTGAATTCATTCAGAGTTAATGAGATAACACCTGCTACAACAGGAGAGATGGTAACAGGAACACAGTTTGTCATGCATCAATTAAACAAAACACTGTTGTTTTTGTCCTGGCATCCAGGTTTATGTCAGCTAGAAACAGGTTGAATAAGCTGGAAGTGTCAAACAAACGTACGTCTATATGGGAGGCATTGATGTATTTAGTGGACTCCTCATCCTCCTCATCTGAGGACTCTTCCTCCTCATCCTCATCAGGGTCACTGTCACGACTGTGACCCTCATCAAGTTTGAGCAACACTCGGTTGAAATCATCTGAAGATGGCAGGTTTGGTATGTTATGACACAAATTAAACACATTCATTCTGGTTTATGAATATTTAGTGTTATCATGTACACTTTAAACCCACTACACATACAGCAATATACTTTAGCTGTTAGTGAAAAATATAACCTGTGTTGAGCTGGTACTCACATGGGATGATGGATGAAGAACGATTCTTCTTTTTGTTTTCTTCTGTGATCCCAGTGTTGGATGTCCTCCAGTTTTTATAGGTGGGGAGTCGCTGAATTGAAAGACAAAGACTTTTTAATTATTAGGTCTGAGTAGAACTACTGCGCAGATCATCAGTTCTGTTTTACTTTTGTTAGATTACACATAATCAAGTATATTTACAAGTGGCTCCTCATAATGCATTCCTTTTTAGATAAAGAATAGTAACAAACATAATAAAGTATCATACGTCAAACTCCTCCTCCATTAAGGTGGGTTCACTGCCTGAGTTGCTCTGTTTGAGCGTGCTCAGTGTGTTGTGGAGCTCCGGCAGGGTGATCTCAGTTTCTCCAAACTGATTGTGCTCCAGCAGCGCTTGGTGAATCAGGATATACTGGGCCTGTGTGAGGACAAATACATAATAAACATATCATGCATAATAAACACAGGATATACAGTTTGGAAATAGATCAAATGAACTGCTATTAAGCTAAACAACCCACATCTCACATAACTTGAAGGTTATAAATCTCTTTATTCATCCACAACTTGTCATCTCCGCCTCATGCTTTGTGATTTTTTTTTAGATTTTATGAACCAAACGCTGTTTTTTTGCTGTGTCAACCATAACAGTGTCTTCAAGACAGGAGTTAACTTTTTTAATATACTGTTCACTCATGTTACAAATAAATTGCAATATTCAAAACACATAAATGTACTGCCCACGCTCATACACACAGCGCACAACCTATTTTAACTTTTGCCCTCTGGTGGGTGCTAGAGATCACTGAGTGCTGAAACAACCACAGACACTTCCACACACTTCCACCCATGAAACCAGGCACGAGGTGAGGTCTCAGTCCAGTTTCTTAAAAATAACACTGCAAAGTTCACACTTTATATACTGTATGTTAATAGTGTAACACTTTCAAAGTGTTTTGCGTGACAGCTGCACATTAACAAAAGATGAATAAAATGAATAAGAGAGAACCTAATGTGTGTGACTAAAACGATTATAAACTTTCACAGTGTATCATTATAATCAATCAATAAATTGATATATAAAAAAGTTAATCCATTAATTACATGTGCTTTTAAATAATGCATTAAAAAAACCCTCAAAACAAACAGTTTGCCATGTAATTATTCACTGTCTGTATTCTGTCTTAATTTGATGATTTCATAATTTAATTTTAAACTTGAATCAATAATCGATTTTATAAAGGCCTTTAAACTACTTTTTTTTAATTCTACTTACTTCTACCTATCATAATCTAACTCCAGTCTTTGAGTTTGTTTGTCTCCTCCTATTTTTTTTCTACTAGTATGCTGTACATAGTAGTTGTACCTATTCTTGTATATCTTTGTCTCGCTTTTGTTGAGCTGTGTGTTCATGTAGCTTTACTTCCTGTACAATCGTTCTTTTTATTCTGAGTAAGCACAATG
The DNA here is from genome assembly GCA_033000465.1 of Sciaenops ocellatus. Lineage (NCBI taxonomy): Eukaryota > Metazoa > Chordata > Actinopteri > Sciaenidae > Sciaenops > Sciaenops ocellatus. The sequence continues at coordinate 22,109,925 of CP136882.1, read as the reverse complement.
AGAACTGACTACTGAGAACTGGAGTCAAATTCCTCTTATGTGTCAACATGTAACTCTGAGACACACACACACACACATGCACACACGCACATGTGCACGCACACTTTCTAAAATATGATCTAAGTTGATATTTTACCTCCACTTGAACCATTAGACATCTCTGTCTGCGAAGTCTGACTACATAGCCGTAGATGTCCACTCTGCCCTCCGCCTCCAGACCCTCCATCATGGCATCGATGCCAATGTAGGTGCCTGTCCTGCCGACTCCCGCGCTGCACATAAGATAACAGCTTGGGTTAATATTGTAACTGTTAAGTGTATACATGTCTATCAGTGGCAAGTAAAGATAAAATAAAGCATTAGTAGAGGAGAGATGGCGTGATGATTCCCAATGACATCTTTTTAATCTGTTTTTATCTCAGTTCAGTTCAGAGGTGTGTCTGAACAAAAGGGTCTAAGAACACTGGTCATTAGTAAAAGTCAGACTCTCCCTAATTAGGAGTCCTCTTTGGCATTACATGAATATTATACTGTATGCATTGTGCACGGGTGTCAAATTAAATTTTAGTGGAACAGATTAGATTAGATCAAACTAGGTTCAATAAAGATAAAGATATACAAATGTACAAAATGTGCAGTACAAATTAAGGCATGTCAGTAATCCACTAAATACTGGGGAAATCAGCACAGAATGTATTTTCAGGTTTGGCATGCCTAGAGGAAGAATGGAAATGGAAACAATGAGAAATGGGGAGACAAGAGTGTGCTCTGTGCCAACCAGAGCCAGTGCTAACGTTGTTCATTTTGATATTTTGAACAAACAAAAGTGAACGTCAGCTGACCGAGAATTCAGCCGTGCACTTGCCTGCAGTGAACGACAATGGGGCCACTGAAGAAATTCTTGAAAGCATTGACACGACGCCTCAGTTTCAGGAGGAGATGTGGCTCCCCTGGGACGCCGTGGTCAGGCCAACTCATAAACTGGATGTGGGTCACCTCCCTCTCTGAGTTCTTGTCCCTCTTCTGCAGACACACACACATACACATTAATGGTTATCCAAACATGCTTAAAGACATAAATAAACATACATATTTATGGAGATGAATATGGACAGATATATGGGTGTTCATTTATGCACAGATACACATGCATACACACCAAAGTTATGTGGTCTGCAGTTATAACATACATTTTTACTATTTCAGACTCACGTTAGTTAGGCTGAGACGGCGGATGGTGTAATCCGGGCACTGGTCCTCTGAATTCAGCTTCACTATAAACTCCTCAAAGATCTCAGTCTCTCGGTCTAGAGACGGCCAGTACTGTGCACACTTGACCTGCGACACAACATGTGACACAAGAGTGTTTGAGTGACACAAGACCACAGTCTTTCTCCAAGACCACAATGTGCAGCTCAAAAGTGAGTTTTGGGCTTGTTTGTATCTGATACCGTATATGTGGCAGAGATATGAGCATGTCTAAGTGGCAGACAACTCCAGTCAGACAAGCCAGTCAGTTATGAAAACATTTGATCTTTCTGCTGTCACATAGAGAACAATGTCTAACTAATAATTAAAAATAGAATATAACCAAAGTCAACAAAAAGTTAAAACTACTGTTCTTACCCTGTTTCCCTCTTCACAGCGAGTTACCATGACAATGATAGAGGACTGCTGTTCCCAGACCATCCTCCAGAAGTCACCCACAGTCTCATCCTTCGGTCCTACAGCACACACAGAATATATAGATATATATATACATATACACACACACACACATATATATATATATATATATATATACTGTGCACACAAATATGCACACTATTAACCAGAACACAAGTACACAAAGTGTGTGAAGAATATGAGAACTTTACCTTGAGCTGCAATGTACTTTTTGGATTCCTTGTATCCCTGCAGCAGAAAAACAAAGGTTTTTAATGAGGTGTGTATTGCCACAAAGTGTTCATGAACCCTAGAAAGCTAATGAAAAAATGTAACCCTTTTACATTTTTCATTATTTGTATGTAGTTTGATAATGTTTGATAATTCTTAAGATGCAGCTGTGGTAGTAAAAGTAGAAGTAGCATGATCTGGGTGTTTTTCATACATCAATGAAGCTGGCATTAATGTAGTCACATCCTGCCTCTCCATTTCCAGTGGTCAGCTGTACACGGTTGTAATCATCTGATTGAAAACAGAAAAAATAGGTACATAAAAAAACATTAATGAAATAGTGTGTGTAAACTTTCTGTAAATTCAATTAAGAATCAGTCTGTAGATTTATAACCTGAAAACTTAATACCTCACATTGATATAAAAATCCTGTGACTCCATGTAATGGAATAAAACCGCCCTGCTTATGGATTTGCAGCATTTCTCACAATGATGAACGCGGATATTAAAAAAATAGATACCACATCTTATGCAGTATGGCAAAATCTACGAGTTACCAGATGTTACAAACTGATTGATTGTGATTTTCTGTTTGTGGTTGAATCGTAAAAAAACCGTGAATAAAAATTTTAAAAAAGTTATTTTATCTCTTTCATCCAAAGAGCACCCTGTGCTGTTGGACAGACTCACATGGCAGGATGTCCACATAGCGGTTCTTGGGGACATTGCAGGGCTTTTTGGCTTCTTTCACGGTGTACCTTGAGAAAATTCTGGGGATGCTCTGAAAGCAGAAACAATGCCAAAGACCAATAAACAGCAACTTCAGAGTACCATTCATGTTCTTTTTACTCTGTGACTGGCCAACGCCCCTAGCATGCATATTCGGTCTCCTTGGTTCAAATCCAGCCTTGAACTTCTATTCCATGCCATCGCCCTCTCTGTTACTTCACTGTAAACCATCTAATAAAATAGCAAAAATAATGCCCCTTAAAGGACACAGATATTGAATTTACCTGGAACTCAGCCAGGAAAAGTCTTCCCTCATCAGCGAGCTTCCTCTTGTAGGCTTCCAGCAGGACTTCTGCTGCTATTGGCTCAACTGGCAGCAGGTTCTCCTCATCATCTACGACAGCAAACCAGCCAGCAGATGAGAATCAGAAACACTATCATACTGTAGTAGCACTAAATTATTATCAGCCATTGTAGTAAATATCTGTTCTTCTACATTACCTAAGATATGTATATTCTGATTGTTACAAATATAATAAATCATATGAAAATAATATCTGCTACATGTGAGTGTTGGAGAAGAAAACAGATCTACTCACTTGCAGTTGATATAAGCATCATGTTTTCACTCAAGTCACTGCAAGAAAATAGATAAAGACTGGCTTCAGTTAATTTCAGTCATGAGGACGCTTAAGGAGTTTCATGATAGTAGTGATGTTTCTGTGAAATTCACATGCAACCACAATACAATTCATGCACTGTAAATAAAAAGATACTTTCTCGTCAGTAAAACAAAACTTGCAGTGGTATATGTGTTACAATCAGACAAATAAACAAAGAACAGATTCAGTGTGACAGTCCAGCTGATGCACTAAACGCAATGCAGAATAATCCTTACTGGGACTTTCTACGCTTCAGAATGTAAATCTTGTAGATGACCAAAAGCAGAGCCACAGATGTGAGAATGATGAGGAAGACCAGAAACCCAATTACAGCTTTGTCATTATCTGTAAAATGGAAAGGAAAATTTTGGAAAGGAAATAACAAAGTGGGTAAATTAATGTTAGATATACAATGTATAGAAATGGAAACAAAATGTTTCCAATGATTTAACTGAGCAATGTGAGACAATTTGTGGCATTTAATAAAACTGCACATACAGTAAGTGTCAACAGTCTCTAACTTGGGCCGTCGACTCTCATGTTCTCCGTTGAAAGCAGTCACCTGGAAAGATAGAAAATCTGTTTATCAGGAATTACAGCATTTGAAGAAACATGAGGAATAAAGTTGAAATAATCTTGTGACACCAAAAATTAGGATTAAACAAACCTTCACATTGTAGGACGTAGAGTAGCTTAGATCTCTGAATTCAAAATGGCATTTGTCTTTTTGTTCCTCTTTAAGCTCCTTCGGAGGGTCACTAGTATCATAAAGACGTGCAATGTATTTCCACTGAGGTCCTTTAAAACTTATTCGTTTACCATCACAGGTTACTATGATCACATTATGCTCTGGATGAACCACTGTCAGTTGTGGAATATCGTCTGGTCCTGTAAGAAAAACAACACATTTTCCTTTAGATACACTGTATGCTAACTCACATTTAAAGTGACATTTTATTTTTCTATAACATGTTTCAACACTGATGAGTGTTCCTCTATTGTGCTGGTTTTCAGTACTGATACAAATAAAAAAATAGAATGTACAAGTAATAAATATTGGGGAAAAAAACTGAAATATCAGAAATTAGGTTAAATATTAATTAATTCAAACTATTATTCTGTATTCTTATGTCTTTAAATGAAGGATACATTAAAAACAACAGTTTTAAAGTTTGGTACTGAAACTCAAAGTAATTTTTTTTATTCTAAAAATGATTTACTGAAGGAAGCAATTTATGATTTTTAATGTTTTTAAATTCAGCATTCAGTGCGAATGCAAATTTAATTCATCAATGTAAATGTCTTAGTTATCATCGTACTTGTTTCTTACAATTAAATAAAATTAAAATTATTTAAACAGATCAGAACTGACTGAAGCTTGTAGATTTCTACTGAGTCACAGAGAATAACACTGAGAATAACTACTGTTATTAGAATTTAAAGTCTATAATTACTGTGTATTCCTGGTACATATTGTGTTCATCACCTCTTCTTTGCTCATGACTGGAGCTACAATGTGATGTTCATTATAATGTCTCAATGAATGTGGAGTAAAAAGAATCAAATCAATTACATCATTTCTATAATGATAATATTATTATTATTATTATTATTAATAATAATAATAATAATAATAATAATAATAATAATAATAATAATAATGATAATAACAACAACAACAACAACAACAACAACAACAACAATAATAATAATTGTTCTAAATTCAAATTTTTTAGCACGTGTGTGTGTCATGTGTCAATACTGCAACAGTTTGTTTACTTTTACTGACACATAGTTCTCTTAACTGGATACGCAACATACTCATGTGCAATACACAACTTAAATAAATAAATAAATAAATAAATAGTCAGGATGGTCTGTTTTTATTATTCAGATGTTGACTGTAATTTGATTTTGACACTTACTTCCAGCAGCAGTTTCCTCTGTAACTTGTTCTGGTTGGCTGACTTTATTGCCGTTGTAGGTGGGATGGACTTCACAGGTATAATCAGTGTATGGGTCCAGTCCAGTTATACTACAGCTTCTTTGTGAATGTGTTTGACCTGTAACATAGTTTCATTAGCCAACAAGTCAAGTCAACAAAGACAAATTTAAGAGAATATACAACAGCAGATTGTTTTACCTATTAAGTGACAACAAAATCGATGTAAATCAATTCATCCATATGAACATGGTAAAATTGAAACTAATATATATATTTCTGGAATTGTTTCCATCTCATCATTTACTTGACTCTCACTTTGTTCACTTTGTGTGGAAATAAGATATTAGTCTCTGACATTTCAGTGTTATTTCTGTATCATATTTGATGTTACATCTTCTTCACCAACTGCAGCTTATTTCCACCTACTACCACTCAGTATGCTAAAGCATGGAGCACTGCAGGTCCACAGATGATTCAAATGTCCACAGTATATTTCACTATTTAGCTAAAATATCCAGTAAAAGGATCTCCAGACTTCCAAAAGTGGATTCCTGTGAAGTAAATAAAATAATTAGAGAATTAATCTAAATGATTTTACTTACCACTGTGTTTCTGGGAGGAAGTCAAACAACTGCAGTCATAGGAAAGCTTGTGAAGGTTTGGAAGGACATCGCTACAGTTCTTACTGGTTGTGGTCCAACTCAAATTAATGGAGGTATCGGTTGCACTTGTCTTTGTGTTCTTTATTTTAAGATCTGTTAGAACAAATAAGACATCTGTAACACCGACTATTTTGCATTATCCTTTTGTTTCATATCTTAGAACACAAGCTTATTGTTCTTATCATTTGATTGAGGTAAAGTGAATATCAACGTACCACAGGCAATTGTAAAGTTGATGGCAGTTGTTTTGTTTTTTATGGTGACATTGTTCTTCTTGATCTGACCAGTACAGCTGTATTTTGTGAAGGGCTCCAGTTCAGACAATTTGAACTCATCGAATTTTCCATCTTTTGAGGAGACACAAGAATGACAACATTTCTTCAACAGCTGTTATTTGTACCTCAGTACCTGTGAGCTGATGTCTTCTGGGGTTAGATTGGATTCAAATGTGGACACATTTACAACAATAAACTTCTAATTTTTTTGTTTTTATAGTGGACATCTGTCAGTTTCACTACAGTATGAGTGTCTGATGGTGGAAATTACAGGTCCTAATCTCTTTCTAAGTAAATCCATTCATAATGTTGGTGACGGTCTCTTTACTCCACTTACCCTGACAGGTGTAATCAACAGTGAGATTTTTACACTTTGGTGGTAAAGTTGTTTCTATTTCTGCAGGAAGTTTAGTTGGAGCTTTCTGGATTATTTCACTTGGATTTAAGAAATCTGTGTAAAATAGAAAACAACACACACATTAAACTAATGAAGTAATGTTGACACCACGTACAATTCAAAATACAGGAGGACTCCACTGTACATACCAACACTGATGTTTTTGGTGAGACTAAAGGAAGATTTCCCACAGGTGAAGGTTGTAGTCAAATCTGAACAAATGTCATTGAAACCAGGTTTGATGCATAATGTTGTCTGGTCACTTTTGCAGGGCTCAGCTGGAATATTATTTGATGTTGACAGTGAAGTGCTGATGTCCCAATCACTGTGGTAACAAACATATCCAGGGATGCAGCTGACTTCTTTAATGCCACCTTCATCTGAAATAGACAAATGATGCACAAATATCTTCCTGTTTTACACACAGTCTCATTTCTTTAATTCAGAGAATGTAATCTGTAATTCACAAATTATAATTCAATTATTTTACTCACTCATTCCAATTGTTGTAGTTTTATCTTCAGTGCTGTTACAGGGTGTTTCTTTGCCATCAAAAAATGCCACATGATGTTCATATTCAGTACAGGGCTTCAGGGTTTTGACTTCATATAATGAGACTTGATTGGAGTGCTGATGGTTGACCTTCTCTCCAGGTTGGCCTTTCTCATTAATGTTTATGGTGTAGTTACCGGTGGTAGAGCTTGTAATGCTGATCTGGAAGCCATACTTGATGGGTGTGACAGTGTAATCACCTGCACACAAAATCAACAGAATTATGAAACCTCTTATTTAATATAAACCACCTGATGAGACTTTTTAATCTCAGACAGTTTGTTCATGAAGATGTTGAACGAGCTCCTGAGCTGAAACAAAATGAAACCCAAACACTCTAAACAGTCACTGTATAAATCTACTATAATGGCATTTATTGCAAAGTAAGAGAGAAATACTATAATGAGTACATGTGTCTTTTTAACTCACTGTAAAGATGATATGTGTTATATCTTGAAAAGTTACACTGATACTCACACTGTGGAGTTGGTGGTAAGGTTATTGGTGGTGGAGTGGCTGGAGAAAGCATTTAAAATAGATTAAAAAAGGAAATATTAATACACGATTATAAAACTTTAAAAAGCTTTTCCAAAACACCTTGCAAGTGGAGCAAGTTTTTCTGAACTGATGAAGTTTTATGAAGCGTAAGTAACTGTTGTCTACACTTACATGGATAACAAAGTCTTATCACAGTCCTCTACAAGAACAAATGTGGTTTAAATGAGAAAATTCCAACCTTTGGTGGTAGAATTCACTGTGGTGGACGTGGTGTTTGGAGGTGAGGTATTTGTCTGAGGGTCTGTAGTCTTGTTGGTGGTTTTGGGTGTGTGTGAGTTGTTTGCAGGAGAAGGAGTGGCTGTAGGATGGAGAGCATGCTGGAGGTCACTTTTAAGTAGAAATTCTTTACCGCCCACAGTCTTACCTGATATAATACCCAACTACTATTTCAGCATAATATCATGCTGAATGCAACACTAATGTTTCCAATGAAACTGTAAACTGAGGCTGAATACATTACCAGACATTGTTGTTGAACTGAGTGCATGACCTTCTGAGTTGAGGGTTGATGTGTTGCGTGGAGGATTGTGGGGAGTGTCTGAAGCCATGACAGTAGTGGCTGTCATGGTGCGTGGAGTTGAGATGACAGATAAGCTGCTTACTGAAGGTAAAGTGGAATTTGTGGTGGTGCGTGTAGGTAAGAGGGCTGAAACATATGCATTCCAAGAAAACAAAAGTCAGGCCAAACACAATATCATAATACTCGTTTCTATGCCATTAAAACATGCTTCATGTGGCATTTTCCCTCTAAAAGCCGGTGTTTCATCTTATAAATCCTTACACTCATTTACAAGAAAAGGACAAGAAGTGATGAAAAAAAAACCCAAAATCATAATAGCACTGGACAAGAGAAAACTTTTATAGAGAGGAGGAAAGGCTGTATTCAGCTGGACGTGTTCTGTAGAACTCTACAGCTACAATAGCAGAAATTGAACCGGGTTGAGCATTATTTGTAGCTGAGTTCAAATACTTCCTGGTTTTGGACTTAAAGCTGTCTTGTCATGGCAAAACACTAACAAAGTTCCCTAAAGGTTGCCAGCCTTAACATGATTGTAACAGTAACAGTGTTACAGTACGTAAAGCTGTAGCTGCCTAGCTTAGCTTCTTCACAGACTGCTGTCATTTTACTGCCAACCTGACATAAAGCCTAACTACTATTTTAGGATAATATCATGCTGAATGCACACTAATGTTTCCAATAAAACTGCAAACTGATGCTGAATACATTACCATCCATTGTTGCTGAACTGTGTGGTGTGGTGAGTGGAGGATTGTGGGACGTTACTGGGGGGTCTGAAGCCATGACAGTAGTTGCTGCCATGGTGCGTGTAGCTGGTTGGCTGGTTACTGGAGGTAAAATGGAATTTGTGGTGGTGTGTGGAGGTGAGAGGGCTGAAAGATATGCAGTCCAAGAAAACAAAAATCAGGCCAAACACAATATGAGTAAATAATAAGTAACCTGCTTGTTCCTATGATGGAAAAAAGTTGCACTCAACACAGAAGCTGCTCTTTTCTAATCCCAACTTTTCTGCTATAAACGCTTCAAAGTCCACTTGTTTGAGCTTACATTTTCACAAAATGAAGAAATATCATCATATCAATGGAAAAATGATTATAACAGATCTCAGATACAGTATAATTCGACAAATAATGTTTGAAGAGGTTAGAAAAGAAGCAACATCAGTTTAGAAATCTGCAGGCGCTTCAGATAAATTAGACAGGAAGCAGATACATTAATACGTTTCACTATGCCCCCCCAAAAAAATCAATAAATCATCATTATATATAACTTTATAAATATAACAGACACTATGTACCCTCTCTGGAATATTTTATTGAAGTCTTGCAGCAAGTTATTGTTAGTTTGCTTTAGCTCAGCTTGAAAGCAAGCCAATCATGAAATTAAAGGGAAAATACCCAGGGGTAAAGTTCAACCTTTTCTTTTCCATTATCTATATGAATGTCACACTGCTTCCTGTAGTGGACTTGAATGTGAATGACGCTCACAATTGCAGAGTAGTTGCATACTGTATGAGTTTCATTCTGTTTTACCAAAGCAACATGTCCTGAAATGAGCACAAATTAACATGCAATTCACATGTTTTGTACAGAAATAACTGTATAAAGCCTCACATTTCTCCCCCAAAGGATTGTGGGCAAACAGATGTACTATGTGGACAAAATTTTCAGCTGTTTATTATGTAGCTGACTGTAATGTTTCCACATAGAATTGTTGGCTGTGGCTCAGGTGTGCAGGTCGTCTGATAAGTGCATGAATATGCGTGTGAATGGCTGAATGTGACAAGTGCTGTAAAAGTGCTTTGTGTGGTCGGTATATCAAAGAGACGCCATATACTGTATGTACAAATCTATTTGCCAGTTAAAATCTTGGGTGAGACAAGTCACTAAAATAGAAGTCACTGTCGACCAAACAGTTTAGTAAGAGTGAGAAAATCTACTTCTGTGACTCATTTCATGAAACTTTGCTGGCTTTGGTGCTGCTGTGGCCATGAAGAGACAAATGGTAAATGGACTTGCATGCAAAGCGATTTTTACTTCACATTCATACACTGATGGCCAAGGCTGCCAACTGCTCATCAAGGGCTTCCTATCCAAATCACTCACAATGACACTAAGCTCACCCACAGACACACACTCACACACCAATATGACAGCCATCGTAGGGTTCAGTATATTGCTCAAGTACACTTCAACTGGGGAACCAGGTTACTCAGATTACTAGATGACCCGTTCTACCTCCTGAGAACAGGTCACTCTTTATACTGTCACTTTCTGCTACAGTTGTGGCAGAAAGTGACAGTATAAAGAGAGTGTGAGTTTTTGCAAAAGCTTTTGTAGAGACGATGGCATAATTAGAATAAAATACTTTATTAATTATAATAACAATAAAATATAATACTGCATATTATAAACAGGTGTATAGGTGTACTTACATGGCGGCTTGTTTTCTTGACCTGGAATTAAAACAGAGAAAGAGAGTGTGTAAAACATGCAGGTTTAATACAGCATACTGTAAAAAATATATGTTAAAAAGAGAGAGACAACAAGAAAACATAAACAAAAGTGATCATATTTGAAGTTTTATTAAAATGCACTTCCATTTGAATGATGGCCATTATCAGGTCAAAAAGAGGAAAAAGCTATTTTCGTCTGAAGTTCTGTATGAGGCAGTGTTGTTCAACCTGGTTGCTATGACAATGCAGCAAAGAGCCACGCTTGCTATTCCAGGAAGCAAACCGCTATTTCCTGCTTTGCACCGAAAGCTAGAACCCCCCCCCCCCATACTTAGATAATTTGGACAGATCACTGACTCATATTGAAGCACAAATGGACTTTCTCTATTAAATACTTACTAGTTATTAGAAATGACAGCCTAACATCATGTAAAAACATATTTATTGTTAACACGTCTTAGCTGTTCTGTCCGTTCATTCTTTACTGTATAATAATAGCAACAAGCAATGAGTAATGAGGTGTTAGGGACAGTTAAACACTGAGTCTCAGGATGTGGTTTGTTGCGTTCTTGTTTCACTACATCGAGCAAATATGCATGCTCTGTGCAGTGACATTTCACCATTTTATACTTTGTGGTGACTGCTTTGAATTGTTCAGTGAAAGGTTTGAGAAATGGAATTGCGATCAATAAAATGTCTGATGATAACACTTATCTATTACATATATTATATAAATGTGCCCATTGTAAGAAGAAAAACAAATGCTGTGCTGTGTTGTAGGTTGTTTTTAAAATGGGGAAACTAGTTTTAAGTGAAGCCTCTTTGGTGTGAAATGAAAGCTTGATATTCACACTTTTCTAAACAGTGAGCCTGTTCAAGGGCATAAGCTTTTTGCACAAGTGCGTGACAGAGAAAGACACAGAAGAGGAAGAAAGAGGTAGTAGAAGAAGGGCAGGGTGACCAGATAAAAAAATAACAACAATTACAGTTTAGTGACAATTAAAGCTCAAATGACCCCAGACACCTGGCCCTGAATTCATTTACTTGCCTGACATTTAGTAAAGAAAGTGATGTGTCTGGGCCCATCTCTCATGTTTTACTTTTCTCTCTATCATTGTTCACCATCAGCTTTTCTTTTTTAATCTTCTATCGTCTCATATTTTGCATTTACCACAGAGCAGATCTCTGTGATGAACACTTTCCCCCTCCCCCTCCAAAAGATTGCTTTAATCGTGCACCATTCTTAACATTTCTGACCTCACTTCTTCTTTTGAGACACTGCACTTCCCCCTTTTTTTCTTCATGACTTCTCAAGTCATTTACTTTTGTGCTGTCTCTGTCTGCCCGCGTAGCTCTGCCAGGAAATGAAGGCAACTCAGAATGGAACACGGAAGTGGTCAACTTTTTTGATCACAGAACCTTGTACTGCTAGAGCTAAAGAAGGCCTAGAAATAGGCATCTCGGCGGGGCGCAGCTGCTTACACGTAGTCGGTTTAACTAAATTAAACTGGTGCTCACATGATTTTTAGCCTTACTCTTGGTCTTAATTCTAATTCTGCTAATTCTTTAACAACAATGAAGAAAAAAAATACTAGCTTTGAATTGGATTTAACACTGTTGATAAAATACTTTGCAATATTTTATGTTATTTAATATAATGGTCAAACACCACCATATCTCAAAGAAATACTGTATCTTTCAAAAGTATAGTACATGTTTAATATCCACTGTTTTAATTAATGTTTTCTCTCTTTGAGTACATTTTTCTCATAATACTTAGTAGTCGGAGTAGGGTTGTGAATTTAGGTCTTGCCATATTTTCTCATATGGTAAAATATCGGAATACTTCTTCAAGCATTGGGTAAAAGAAACACTACCCCTTTTAAAATACTCCATCGCTGTCCAAAGTCTTACATTCAAAGTTAAGTAAAAGTATTATCTATAACATTAATATTCAGGCAAATGAGTTCTGTCGGAGATATATTGTCATGGATAATTATTACTGATGCATTTACATGTGAAAAGCACTTTAATGTTGTGATTGGGGCCATAGTATTTTTGCATACTGTCGAGGAGTTTAATTAATTGTGTAACAATGCATCGTATTTTATGTGCTCATTATTGCTTTTTAAAATCTTTATCTGCAATGTAAAATGTACAATATCTCCCTCTGAAATGTAGTGGAACATATGTGTATATATCATTAACATATTAATGAGTGAGCACATTAAAACCAATTACTTTTAAGATAGCTTGATTGCTAACATTGAATGTTTCTGCTTTTGCAACAGTCTACCGGTTTAATCATGTAAACTGGTTCTTGAAAAATGGTAAATTTAGTTTCTATGTAAAGGTGACTTGTCTGTTGATGCGGTGTACCGTGATGACTCACCTCCCACACTAGCTGAGAAATACTGTACGTTAGAAACAAATGACACATACTGACCCTGACTGCCATTAAAGACAACATAGTGAAATAAATAGAGTGAAGGATTTATTTCAGCTCATGTGCACAGACGTCTCAGCTGAAAATAGCAGAAATTATTTGATGTGCTGAACAGTAGCAGAACTCTGAGTGATGCAAGAGGCAGTAAGGTGGGTCTTACTTAAAACATGCACATATGCATGTACACACACATACACAACCAGGCACACGCAATCACCCACAGCCACTTGGGTTGAAGTGAAGAATTTGCAGGGACACACCCCGAAAAAATTCTCATCTCTGACAGACGTAAACCCCCCACACACACATACAAACACACACACACACACACACACACGCACGCACGCACGCACGCACGCACGCACGCACGCATGCACACACACACACACACACACACACACACACACACACACAAACACGCCGACACACACAGACACACACAGACACACACACAATGTCAAAGCAGAACAGAAACATGATTGCAAAAATTCCCATAGCTTTGTACAAATGAAAGAACACATTTTAAAGCAAATCTTCTTATTAACAGGAGTCTTTGATTGAACATAACTATTTATTCTTTTGCCAAAGGGGCTCAGAAACCTGTCACTTTTTTAAGCTTCTCACATCATAAGTGTTTGCTGTACCGTCTTGTGTTTTTGGGTTTTGAAAGTTTAAGAAACGTGAAGTAGCACAAAAGGAGGCACAACTCAAAGACATGATATACTGTAGCTTGTCATTTCTGCCCTCAGCTTTTGCTTTAAATGATTACATTTTGTGTGGAGAGAAAGAAAAGCAAATTGTCAAGCATGCTGGCAGATTCATGTCTCTATCTCAGGCATGGAAAGTGTTTCACCTTTTGTCATAAACACGATCACATGCTCAACAACCATACACCAGAACTTCAAAAACAGTTCAGGAGTTTAAAATAAGAGATCTCATCACTTACAGCTGGCTATTGTTCATGTTTTGCAACATTTAAAGATGTTTTCTCTCTCCTAAAAGACTGTCAGATGACAGACACAAGGACACAACTTCATAAAATACCACTTCTTTTTCACAATGCCTTCATAAAGTTTATGCAGCTGGTTACTTACATTTGGCCAAACCGATGATTCCAGCCCAGAGCAGAAGGATCTTCAGACCATAAAGACCTGCCATATCCAGGAGTTAGGGTGTGTACGACCACACACCATACAGTATTATCTGAGTGGGGACCAATTTGCAGAAATTCACACGCCAAATCGAAGCTGTATTTCCAATTCTTAACTCAACACTAAGCTAATAAGTTAAAAAACGTCTTATTTTAAGCTACATACGTTTTCTGTCTTATCAGTTAACACAGCTTCCTGGACTTGTTCCCCAACCCTAAACCTTGCCTCTGGTTTCAAGTCAAGCAAGTGGGAGGGATGTCACACCAAAAGAGACTGCCTTTACCTTAGCATTTGGTGACAGGAAGCTTCATTTCAGCTACGCCACCAAGAACAGGAAGTCTTTGCTCATCTAATCTGTACTCGCTTTTGCTCAAGTGTGAAAACCTTGTGACTTATGAGAACAAAAAAAAAAAACATAGTTAGCTTTAGCGTGAAGTTTTTTTTTTTATGAATGTGTTTTGACACTAGGCTTTTAAATACATGCTTACATGTAATACATGACAGTTTAACTTCATAGCAACAGACAGAAATGAAAGTAAATGATGATACTAACACTCATTGAGCCTTTCAGGTTATTATCTTCTATCTAGTTGGCTTTTGTTAGATTGTTTGAAATCAGATCATCAAGAGACATAATTTAATGACATTTTTTAGAGCTCATCTTCTCTCTCTCTCTCTCTGACTCCTCCCTGCTCTTGAGCTTACAGGCCTGCAGTCGCTCAGCCATGTAATCAAAAACTCACGAGGAGTTGGCGCTACAATGTGCGCTACAGAAAAAAAAAAAAAAAAAAAAAACGCACAGCCTTTCCTTTCTTAAACTTTCTTCTCTGTTTTTTTCTTCTTCTCTCAGTCTAAAGAGAGAAAACATGTGGCCATTGGCTCCAGAAGTGAATTTCTTCATTTCTGCTGTTCCTTCTGTGTGAAATACATTTATAAGGGATGTTAGATCTCTTCAAAGTCATTGATCGTGTATAGTGTTTGATCATCATGCTCTGCCTTGGAGCCCAAAAAATGCTTTACTTCTGTTTACATACACAAGAAAATAGGGGATAAAAGAGGAGGGAGAGGAGTAGAGGAACTCTCTGGGGAGTGAGGCTCACACACTGGGTGGTGAGCTGATGTGATACTGGATGAAACACAGTCAGCTATTTCATGCAGTTATATGAAAATAATACACATAACTAAGCAGACCCATTTTTGAGTTTGGACAGTTAGCTAGTTAGACAGTTAGAAGTTTTGACTTTATTCTACAGCAGTTATACAGTGGAGGAAGCTCCAAGTAGGTATGGCGATATGAATCTCTATGGTATACACAGTCAAAATAAAGAACACATGGTCCACATCAAACCTTAAATAATATTTGTGTTGATTCTGAAGAGATTAAAGTTGTTACGCAACAGTTGCTTTCTTTATAAGTCATAATATATTTAAGTGGAAATAAGTTAGAACCTGAAACCCAATAGGAACATATTGCGTTTCCGACAAAGAGATGACATTTTTAGTATGAAGATCTAAATATGGATTTCCTCCTTGATCAGTGAAACACATGATATTTGGCTATTTCTACTTCTGAGAGTATAGATTCTTGTAATCAGGAAGTGGCCTCTTAAGCAAGCAGCATTACGCTAATGCAATCCAAATGAAACTGCTTTTTTTTGTTTGGTGTGTGTGAGTCCTTAAATGCAGACAAGTCACGCAACCATTTAATTATCGTTCACTCCTGTCAGGTTGCCAAATCTGGCATCATTGTAATACACATAGATTAGCACTACCAATATGCTGCCTCACTGCAAAAACATATGACTTACATTGAACCTCAAAAACCACACAGATATGTAACCAACAGTACAGCACCAAGCATACGCAGAAAGAATGCGAGCAGAGTTGGTTTGTGTTTGATGGACAGTATATTTAGAAATGGGAGATAAATTGCTGCATGATTACATCGTTGGCTGCTGCTTACATTTGACTGTAGTGTAAAAGCATATAAGCATATAAGTGCTACATTTTGGTATGATGCAACCAAAACAATCTTCTGAAGGTGATCAGTTCAGTTTTAAATGTATTTTGAGGCTGTAAAATGCTGTTAGAACAGTGGATTATTTTATGAATTTGAATATTATTTAATATCATTGACGACATGATAATAGTTCATTTTAAAGCATTGTAGACTGTATTTAGATAGATAGATAGATAGATAGATAGACAGATAGATAGATAGATCTATCCACTCTATCTATCCATTCACCCTCCCTCCCATTCCAAGCATGAAGGAGAAACACGAAACACTCTAGAGTCAGTGATTGGTTTGTCCATTCTGGCCTACTGTAGAAACATGGTGTTCAACATGGTGGACTCCATGGAAGAGGACCCACGTTGTTTGTAGGGCTCATCCAAGGGGATTATACACGGATGAAAATATAGTTGTGAATATCATATTACATTTCTTCTATATTCTGTAAATAGAGCACCCTCAATTTGACACATTGGACCTTGAATGTATAATTGCTATTTTTCTGACACAATGAATGAAAGACTTTCTTTGGTCTGAATCACACAATAAATTGACATACTGTCGTCCTTGTCCTTTTAAGCTTCTCCCTCTGTCACATGTCCAGACAAATGAGTCAGTCACTGGACAGTGTCAGCTAACCACTGTATGTCCCTGCAACACTGTTTTCCTTTTTAGGTTGAGCTTAAATTAAAGCTATGATGATGTTGCTTTAGAAATCATGTAATACTAGTATTAGCTGGAAGCTGTGTGTCATTTGCCAAAGTTACAAAAGAAAAAAAAACTAAATACAGAATAACACAACCTATAGGCCCTGCTTCTTGGTGGTGCTGTTGTAGATGCCATAAAAAGTCCTTGTAGAAGTCCTTATAATGCTGCATGAGCGTGAGCCTCAACATGACAGCAGTAGCCAAGAAAGAAGAACTCTTTGGTCACTTTGCATCATATTAACACGTTTCATCAATGCCATCAAAGTCCAAAATGTTTCCCCGTGTTCAGTGCCAGTGTGATGCATTGTGATGTTCATGTATGGATGTGGAGTTTATTGCTGTGCATAGGCATCTAAGCAACTGACTTCAACACGTCACTTACATTCTGTCTCAGGCTATTAGTCACTTTTTCATTATTCACATGATTACACATTGTTATTATTATGATCACAATCTTCCATGATCAGGAAATGCTTGTGGTTATGCAACGGTCTTTTTCTAACTTTAATCAAGTGCTCCTAGTTGCCAAACATCCATCACAATCCTCCTCCCAACATTTCCAAGCTGGTGACAAGTGTTTGTTGATAAAGTAAAGATAACTTAAAGTTCCCCTCCAGATATGTCTTCAGACATTTGAAAATTCTCTTCTCTAGATCACAGTTTGTTTCTGAGAGTATTTTTCCAGTTCAAATACCTAGCTGAAAATTCTTAAAATTACATCTCCTCCTCCTAACTTAGAACAAGATGTCTCCTGCTTCACTGAAACTGAACTCTGCACTGTGTGTTTCAAGTTTCCACACCACACCTATGTTAGTTGGACCATGAATTACCAAAGAAAGAAAGAAAGAAAGAAAGAAGTTAAAGGTACAGTGTGTAGAATTTAGTTGCATTTAGTGGTCCAATCACTGCATTGTAATCTCCTCACATCACCCTCACCTTCCTAGTGTAAAGGAGAAACAACATTTAAGGACCCTGTTTAGAGTCAGTATTTAGTTTGTCTGTTCTGGACTACTGTATAAATAAGGTGTTTCAAGATGGCGGCCTCCATGAAAGGGGACCCTCTCCCACTGTAGATATAAAAGGATATTTTTTAAGTAACAAACATAAAAAGATTCTTATTTTCAGGTGATTATACATGCATGAAAACATAGTTATGAATATTATATTCCATGTTTGCCTTATTCTGAAAATAGAGGCCCCAAATCTTACACACTGGACCTTTAAGTTATCAAGAGGTAAAAACAGAAAGCATGCACATGTGGGCAGACAAGAGAGTGTGCCTATAAATAGAGTAGAGACAAAACCGAGACACAGCGGTTATTATTCAACTATTTATAATAATTCAGCTTCATTTTCTCGTTCATCAGTAATATGTATGGAACTGCAGACAACCACAGATTACAGTTGTCTCATACATTGTCTAGGTTTTACATACACCCTGTGCCAAATGGTACACAGTGAAGTAGATGCTCTCAAAGAAAGTCAGCCATCTAACTTAAGATATTTTCTTTAGGAATCAGTAGATAAAGTTATTGATAACACCCAGGCGAATCATGGGTCAGCAGGTACTGAGTGAGAGAGTTTTAGGATACTCCTGTTCCTGCTGGATGAGTAGGTAGCTTTGTCTGGTCTCTGTTTACAGAATATGGCATAAATTTAATATAATATGTTTTCATAATCACCTGAAAATAAAATCATATCTTTTTGTTGTCACCTCAGATTGAGCCTTTCATATGTACAGACGTTGTAGGTCTTCTTCCATGAAGTCTGCTATGTTGCACAGACATATTTCTACAGTAGCCCAGAACGGACAAACAAACACAGGCTCTGGATAGGGCGTTTGACATTTTTAAGTTTGGGAGGGCGAGTACAGGGACTTACAATCCACAACTACACTGCTGGATGCCACCAATTCCTTCGCACTGATCCTTTAAATCTAGATAAGTTTATATACTGTAGTGTATGACTACGACTTACTATGAGTTTGCGTCGGAGACCACATTCTGTGTTGTAGTTGTCATAAATCATTTAATGGAATATTTAAACATTTGTGAAGTATCTGCTTTCTTGCTGCTAATTCAATGACAAGCAGGGCTGAAAGCAGGAAGTGCTAGCCTGGCTCTGTCCAATCAATGGCCTGCTAGCACCTCTGAAACTCACTAAAACTACTTCGACCAATCTGAAAATCAGTAACTATTTGTTATTAGTATTACGCCACTGTTTCTTGGAAATTTCAGGAATATTACATGTGACTTATGTTAGGGTGTATGTGTGTGTTTGTGTGTGTGTGTGTATTCTTTGTCTATACATACAAACAAATCATTATAGTACACAAACACTGCATTCATTGTACATTATTAAGTGAGAACCTATGAAGACATGATTCTGATGTACACCGCTACGCTACGCTGAAAGAAACAAGCTCTCAAACTAAAACTATGTTACATTAGTGTTGTACTAACATTGTTCTTTTCTATTTAATCGTAATTATCCCAGACTAGGCTCAGTAAACTCTTTTGTAGAACCTCCCTGTTTCACATCCATCAGAGAGAAACACATAAGGCTGCAAGGTGAAGGGAAACTAGACGATGTCTTTCCTCCCACATAACAGAACTTCCTTTGTTTGCTAAGAAATCAGGGGGGAAACTGATTTTACCTTAAATTAGGTGCATTCTCGATGCTATTGCTCATGTGTAAAGAACTGAAAATATCAGTCTAAAAGTATAAGTGACACTTCCTCTTTTATCATTCAGCTAAAGTAAATGTCATCGAGTGAGGACAGGTAGTTTTCATTGATTTCCAGCTGTGCTGCATATTAAGAACTTAATTAGTTGTTGGTTGTTACAGTAAAAGTATCTCTGGCCTCTATTTTAAACTTTGCATGTTTATGTAGGGGTTGAGGAAGGGGGTGTGGTTTGAATGAGAAACTATGTCACAGCTTCCCCATTTTTTTTTTTCTCATTCCTCTCATGTCCCATTTTTTTTCTTTAACTCCCTTCATGTCCTCAATGTCTTTTTTCCCTCTCATTCCTCTCATGTCCTCTCCACTCCTCTACCTTCCTCTCCTCTCCTAATCATTGTAAATGTGTAATGCTCTTTACAATGTGCAGTGAGGACAGTGCAGGAGAGAGGCCACAGACTATCAATTGAAGTTTGTGCTGTTAGTTCCTCTGTGCAGTCAGCAGCTGTGACCACAGGGAGGTGTGATAAAAATGGATTGCAAACGATGCATGTGTATGCCTCTGTGTGTGTGCTACACCCAGATGCATGCAATTTTTCCTCCACTCTTTGCACGGTGCACCTACACTTGGTATGTGGGTTAAGGCTTTCACATATTGTTGTTCTGTAATTCACCCTTTGTAACGTGTGCCTTTTGTTTTCTCATCAGAAGTTTTAAACACATTAGATATTGTTTTATAGATGCTTTTCTGGGCATTATAAAGACAGCAGCTATGAAAGAATAATCTATTTAATGGCAATCCTGCTGTGTTTCACTCATAATACAATCTATTGTGATGAAACATGCTTTATAAAAAGAAAGCAAGTTTTGAGTAAACTTGAGAGATAAAATCTAAAAGTATAAACCAAAAGTCTCTAGCAGATGAAAAAAAAGGTTATATTTTTTCACTTCTGCAATAAGTGAATCATCCTTACTGTATCTAAAACAAACACTTTCAAACATAATAATGATTAAGGAAAGTGTATGATATTCAAGTTGGTCAAAGATGATGAAAATCATCATAAAGATCATCAATCATAAAGATTGACTGTTTTCAAAGTGCCTTTTGTCTGTGCTTGCACATGAAGCTGATGGTTACTACTGCCAGTAGCACTGAATATCCAGAGTCTCTTACTGATTAAATACAAACCAAAACACAGTAACAAACACCGTTTGAAATGAACAAGATGCACCATTACAGTACAGTCTGGAATATACTGGTCAGGCTTAAACAATACAAATGTAGGAAGTGACTTGTACTGTCATTTTTCACTGTAAGTTAATAATCCATTCTCAAAACCAGCCACTACAACATACATAAAAAACACTGACATACAAGCTTTTGATCTTTGCTTTAGTTAAACTAAACACAGAAATTCGACTTGTATGTGACAGAAAGGCAGTGAACAGTGTTAAAGATTAGAGTCAGAACAACCTCTTTTACACTTCCTTTTTCCCCTTCCGTGCAGGCACTCTGTAGTGCACAGTGTCATCACACACTGTGGCTTTATTTATGCATCCTCTCTACTTATACTCTTTACATGAAGCCAGTTTGTCTAAGTTAAACATTTTACATTTCTTCCAATTCTCAAATATCTAAGGTGAACTAGTAGGCCTCATGTTGTCTCACTTAACGAACAAAGTCAGCCTCAACCTCCAGAGTTTCACAACATGTCTGTCATCTGTGGTAGTGAAGCAACTGAAAACCACTGGAGGGCAGTGTGGCTTCATGATGCAAGTGTTCCCCTTTTGCTTTTCACAGATATTTCTCTCACTTGTTTTTAGGAATAGCCAAGTGGCTGAATGCATTTTATACACACACAAACACATGTACACACACATACACATGCGCTCAGTGTTGCGATTTGGACTCCTTTTGGTTCCTCTCTGCCGATGACTGACAGGTTCTTAACGAGAGAAGCCTAGAGCGTTTGCCCTCCAGGCCTGTACATCAACCATCAACATACAACGCACACACACACACACACACTCACAAGCATGCACGCTCAGGACCATATTTATACACACACATATCATCCACACACACACATACATGTACTCTTCTTCTTTCTCTGCAGATATTGTCTGTCTTTCCCAGGCTCTATCAGTTTGTCCATTTCTCACAGAGTGTTTGACAGTCACTGGGAGACGGTTTGGGTTTAGCATTATTATTATGTTTCTATGAGGCAGTCTTATCCAACACAGTAGGAATGTCAGCTGCACCATTGTTCAATAAGATTCAATACAAACACATTACAACACCACACAATAGCACCAAGGGCTAGCTGAAGTGTGAGCACGTAGATGTGTGTGTTGGTGTGTAGTCATTGTGAGGGCCACAATGGTGAGACGGCATAGCTGTGGAAGTGAAGATGGAAACCCAGAGCAGCACGTTTACTCCGCCCTCTACCCCTTCATGATTCATTCCTCCTCTCACCTCTGTTCCCTCTCTTTTTTTTAGCAGAGGAGAGAAAACCCAATTAAAATACTATGTGGATGGATACGATGAAGAAAGACATACCTCCTCCATGACATTCTCTCTACCCCCCATGTAGTGACAGATCTGGTGCATTCAAACAGAGATGGAAAAATGTGGTAGCTCCCGCCCTCCTGCTGCCATTAAATGTTGATGTATAATATCAAAAAAAGTATGTATATATTGTATATATACTGCATGATGATGAATATATGAATCAAAATCTACTACAAATTCAACCCACATATATGTGCTATATGTTATGTATGTATGTTTGTATGTGGCTGAGCAAGAGATTCCCATATGTCAAACAAATACCTGATGCAGCAGGAGCATGCCGAAGATGCATCCATTTTTTACGTTTCACGTACACACACACACACACACACACACACACACACACACACGTAAATACACGCATATATATAGACAGATTCATGTCTTCCATGTATATCTCTCTCTCTGCAACCCCTCTTCTCTTCCTCCGTTCTTGTTTTCCTCTCTTCCTGACCTAACATCCGGCCCTCCCAGGAGATTCTGCTTTCTGCTGCCAGACTGGGCCTGTATAGCACACACACAACACACACACACACACACACACACACACACACACAAACACACACACACACACACACACACACACACACACCCATACTCACTGGCTCTGTCTCTCTGTGGACACATGAACTGCCAGTCAATCCAGCAGCAGCTCAGTACAGACCTCACTGCCTCTCTGTTGTGGGGGTCAGGGGCTGGAGGTAAGTGTGTGTGTGTGTGTGTGTGTGTGTGTGTGTGTGTGTGTGTGTATGCACGTACAGAGAGAGACACGGGGTCAAGGGGCTGCAAGAGTGTGAGGACTCTTCTATTCAGGCCTACTAAATACTGTATGCAGCTGATATTTACCTGCATCAATATTACAACAAAGCCCCTCAGGAGTGCATGTGTACATCCCCAGCAGAAGGTGAAAAAAAAACTCAGCGGCTTGACTCTAATCTCAAGTCAGCAACAGCACAGGTATACAAACATCCCTATTATACATTTCCCCCTGTGAAGACACGCTGAGGGGACATGGTTAACTGCAGTAAAGAGTGAGCCTTCTGTGAGAAAGTCCAGAGAGACAGCGGTAACACTAGCCTATCTCTCTCTCTCTCTCTCTCTCTCTCTCTCTCTCTCATATACACACACACACACACACACACACACACACAAATTCTGGCGGTTGAGTGGCCATTTAGAAATCTGGCCGGCAGTTCACTGACCCAGCACTAACGAGGCAGCTAGCCCGGCCTTCGAGGAGTAGCGCCTCTTATCTAGTGACCACACAGCACTGGCTATCTCCTGACCGTGTTTGACCACTGGTTAAACTGATTAGCCAATCATCCAGTCAAGTTACAGTAAGCAGAGATACACTGATGAACATGCAATACACTATTTTGGCTCCGGATGTGATTTTTGATTAATCATGGAATGTGAGGTATCTTTCTGTGTATGCTTGCAGCAGCTTAATGGTGCATGCTTGTTCCCCAGTATGATAGTGAAGAAATGCCACACTAACGCTATGAGAGGCAAACAATGGCACAGTCTCTCCACGGCTATCTGTCCAGTTGAATCGGACAAATAGTCAGTTGTGGAGAGATGGCAGAGTGGACATGATGGCCAAAGTGTCAGGGACTGGAGATTCACCCGTTTAATGAGAATCTATGGCCTGGACTGATAAAGGGCCTGACTGAGAGGCTGTGACAAGTCCTAATGCTCACATGTATAAATGATGTGGATGGGTGGGTGGTTGAAGGGGGGTGTTCTGGAAGGATGTGGTGGCCGTGTGGAATCAATCCTCAGTGAGCATGGGTAGTGTTTAAGAACAGGCCGGAGACTAAAAAATGTTTGAGGACAGAATACCACCGAATCTACGTGAGACTGAGAGGAGTTAAAAAATAAACAAGGAACAGTTAAAGAATTTTGAAAGTGTAAAACAAAATTGCACAGAGAAATGACGGAAACATTAAAGGAGTAGTTTGACATTCTGGGAAAACTCTCTGCTTTTTGGCAGAGTTAGTTAGATGAAAAGATATATACATATGCGTCCATTAAAGCTTCAGCTGGTTAGCTTAGCTTAGCACAAAAACTGGAAACAGGAGGAATCAGCTAGCCTGGGTTTGAACACAGCTCACAAATTGACGTGTTGTATCTTGTTTCTTTAATCTGAACAGGAAAGACAACCGTTTTATGAGATGTTATATGCTGGACTATTTCTTGGCCACATCCAGTTGCCAGGCAGCCAGCAGAGATTCATGGAAGCTACTTCTGTTCTGTCTGGTAGACTTAAACAGGATGTTTCCCCTGTTTCTAGTCTTTGTGCTAAGCTAAGCTAACTAACCACTGGCTGTAGCATCGGAAAAATATGAGTGAGTGTGTATGAGTGTGATATCAACACTTTGCCAGAAAGTGAATAAGCGTATAAAAATTTGGGACAGTTCCTTTAAGGACAGAGTGAATTTCAAGGTGCAATAATGTAGATTATAGTTTTATTTTGATTTATGTTGACACAAGTGGCACATTTGTACTCCCATGTGTAGTGGATATTCAAAGAGCTACACATCTGAAACAACAACAAAAAAGTACACACATACAGGCAGAGTGTGTGCACACGCATATACACACACACAGCCTTTGTTATGTTGAGAGCGTTTGTCTCTGTATGGCTCCAGCAGAGAGGGGTTAAAATCCGATTGAGTCGATATCACTGGAGAATAACACATTCAACACGCAGTCTGAGTGTGTGTGCGGCTGTGTGCTTGTGTGTGTGTGTTTGTGTGTGAGCAACATGGAGCCTAGGGACTTCCTCCCTCTCCGTCTGCAGCCCTCAGTTGAAATAGAATTGAATAGTCTGAATCCTCAATGGTAAATGTTCACAAAGTCAATACCAACTGTTAAGTCTTCCCTGCATTGGGGTTAAGGGCATTACCATTTCTGAGACTTTAGGAAAATACACACACACACACACACACACACACAAACATAGACACACACACACACAGACAGTGAAGGCATACTCATGATGCCCATGAGATAATAAAATATTTTTGCAGTCTTTTGCAAAATGCTTACTATACATTCTGTTTAAATATTCCCTTTAACTGTATTGTATTCATCGAGGGCTTGTTTTCATTTTTGTTCACTAATCTCTGAACAATGATCCTGGTAGGCGTGTGGCATTTTTAAAGTGACATCAGTGCCTGAGGGACAGTGGTTTCACTGATCTGACTAAGCATCAAATTCAGTTCAGTTCAAGAATGTGCGTGTGTGTGTGTGGGGGGGGGTTGTATTAATATTAACTGCCTGAAATACATAATCACAAAAAAGATTTACGGTTTAATACAGAATACTGGAACACAGCTGTTTCACTTTTGGGCACATGTCTTCCCAAAGAATCAAACAAGACATTTTATACAGTTGATAGCTTGTCTTAATAATGTAGTTTAGGGATGATTTAGGGACTTACAGTCTAACATGAATATGATAGCGAATGTGTGAATACGCCTGTGATATTTCAATATTTTTGTTACAAATCCAATGAAAAGATCAACCAAGTCAATTTCTCAATACTTACAGATCCAGGGCCAAGTTTATGTTGTTAAGTAAACTGACAACCCCTAAGTGATATATTTTATGGATAATTTATATTATATTCAGAGTGTAACAATAACAGAACAGAACAATTAATAAACTGTACCATTACCTTCAGAAAGTTTGTTTATCAGTTGGATTAATTTTGAGCCGATTATTTCCTTCTGCATCACAGGTGTGTTTTCCTGATATTGGTTTGGAACTTTTATATATTTCTGTGTTGTTTCTATTATGTATTTTTTATTTTTAATGATCACATATTGAAAGACTTCTTTTTTTGACAAAGATAGACACTCTGCCATTACTCATATAGCTATTGGGTTGATTACGCTACACTTTTCTACAAAGATGTTTTCTTACACCTCTTGTTATAAAAGAGGCCGAAGCCATGAAGCCTTGGGGTCAGCACCCCGTGTTGGGAACTACTTCCTTACTGCACCTAAATACCTATACCACTGTACTGGTATATTCATTTGGCTAAAGATGTAATTAAAAAAATAAATAAATAAATAAAAAATACACACAAAATATGATTTAGAAATGATAAAACAGCTGGCCACTGTAGTTTTAAGTAAATCAAAAAAGAGTAAATAGTTTATTGGGGACTATTTTTAACAGCAGATAAATACACATTTGTTACTCTCATCTTTTTTTAGTTTTTCCAAGAGCAAGACAGTGTTTGTCGGATAAACTCAAAAGAAACTACAGTGCCCATGATCATTGTATTGAGGGAATATGTCACCCAGAACAACACTGTGACTCATTTATGTGTTTTTAATAGTTGTAGACAACAATGGAAATCTATAGTACAGAAGAATATCAGACATAGGCTACACAATACTTAGTGGAATCAATCCATTGTCGGTTTTGGTCTTTTCATGGGATTTGTACATCATAAGAACAAACGAAGTTTTTGGTAGTGTTCACACAGTGCGGCTGTGTAGAACCATGATAAGTTAGTTTGGGCAAATTTGCTACACAGTGTGGTAGCTAGCTTTACGAGTGGTGCAGCCATACGTCCTGCTGGTCATTAACGGTGGGCCGATGTGGACCTTTTATCACGGCGCAGTGTCTCATTTGAACAGCGAGCCATAAAACCCCAGGCTCTGTCACTCAGTGTCATTTAAACCAGGACTGATTGGAACTATCTCTGGCCTTTGCTTTCCCACCTTCCTCCCCGCTTGCGTTCTTTCCTGGTCGCTTCATGAATAATGAATGAGGATATATGCAGGCTGGAGCTCAGATATTAATGGAGCTGAAAAACAGAAGGAGAACCATTCTTTGTGCTACCAGCCATTGCTTCCTTACCCTGCTGAAGCTGCCCCTGCCCAGTCAGGTTTTTTTTTTTTTTTTTCACCTTCCCTTTTCCTTCCTTATTTTTCCTTTCCATGCTGCCGGTGGGCCCAGATGAGATAATGCTCAGTTTCTCTTTCTCTCTTGCCTAAAGATATTCGCTTCTCTCCTGGCTGTCACAGCCGGGGCAAAGGGTAGACAGAGACTTTGAAATGAGAAAGGCTAACTTTCAAATTATAAAAAAAAGGCAAAGACAAAACTGGGAAGATAAGTGAAAATTTGACTTGGCTGGATATGCAAGGTGGCCATTGTCTGTCTGTTGGAGCAGCTCTCATTCAAGGGCATGGCAGTGAGCTTCCTCCTTTGTTTGCCCCTGTCCTGTCTTTCTTCCAGCCCTTCCATGATCTGTCGACTCTGGCCAGAGAAGCCCCCGGCCAAACTGTGGCAGTCAAGGGCGAGAGGTACAGTAGGGTGGAGGGCAGCTCACTGAACAAATGGCCTCAGCAAACCAAGTCACATCCAAACATTTCATACTTTTAAAACTTTTTTTCAAATTAATTGAGAATAATTATTTAATTTTATATTTCTTTTGCAAAAAAGCTCAATTGTTTTGCACAGCTTTGTTGAGACTAACCAACAAAGGCTTGCTGACATTGTACATGTGGCACGAGGGGGCTGGCAGTCAGCGAAGTCTGGCCCTGGGCTGGCAGAGTCGCTGCTCATCCTTGGATGACTCGCCCAACTAGGCCAGAGGGCACAGATAATGGGCAGAGTCTTCTAACCCTTCATTTGTGCCAGAATGTCTCCACATTCAACAATGTTATATCCGCACCTTATATGGTCAAACACAGACAGAGAATCACTTTTCTGTGGTCCAGTGAACTGTGAATTGGCTACTGATGGAGAGGTGTGGTAGGCAGGCTGCCCTCAACCCCTGACCCAAAGCTTTATCATCTTCTATGTCTCCTGTGGACCTCATGTCTAATGACCCTTTTATCTCAGCTTTTTTTAATTTA
The DNA here is from genome assembly GCA_033000465.1 of Sciaenops ocellatus. Lineage (NCBI taxonomy): Eukaryota > Metazoa > Chordata > Actinopteri > Sciaenidae > Sciaenops > Sciaenops ocellatus. The sequence goes on along the minus strand of CP136882.1, from coordinate 22,081,825 downwards.
TAAACTGGCTCATTATATTGGTCAGATGGTGAAAGTTCCGGTAAATTCAATATTTTTCAAGTAATATCAGCATTTTTTGTTTCAGAAAGAGTTGCTTTGCAAATATGCTTTTGAAGTCTAACTAAGTGAAACAATATCTTTAAAGCCTTCATGTGGCCCGAACTCTTCAAAAAATACAGATACACATTCGAACATTTTGTTTCAGTGGAGTCAGTGAGTTCAGTGAGCTTCTCTGGGAAACCAACACTATAAAATAGTAATATAATGAAGTAGTAATGGACAGGGTGGGATGACACATTTTAACAGTGGTCAGTGGATCCAATTACTCTGTCTGTCACTCTGTTAACATTTCATCAATATATTCATATATTCTCACAGTCATGACTTTTTTCATGCACCGGCTTTGCACAATTTTAAGTTTGCACAACTTGTTAATGGGACTTGCAAGTTGGCAGTGCTGTTTTGCTGTCCATGTACTCCAAAGACTCAAATAAAATATATTTCTACCATGAAGCAAGGTTTTGATCTTGGAAGTGAAGCAGAGTGTCAGTGAAATACCGCTAAAAAAGGCAGTATAGTTCAAAAAGTTTAAAATTTAACTTTTTGTGCTTGCTTGGGTGAGCGTTTCAGCTAATTACGCACAAATCCCTCACGCTCACAGCTCCAATCCACCGGCACCGCTGTCTCGGCAGAGGACAAAGAAAACAAAGGAGACTGACAAACAAACAGTGAGTGAAAAAAATATATAAAAGAGAGGAAGCTTTCTTTCCATATAGCAGCTGAGCTGAGGCGACAGTGGCGTTTAATCAGTTGGTTTTTCCAGCTCCGTCAGCGTGAGCAGCCTCGGCGGTGCAGCCCTCTGATCAGCGCTGGGAGAGGAGCTCCCCGCCGAGCTTCTGCCGCCCCTGAACCACAGGTCAGTCCTTGGTGAGTAGGTTTCATTCTGCTGTCGCCTTCATAGTAGCGTCTCCTTCTCTCATTAAGATATAGTGTGTGTCTGTGTATGTGCACATGCATGTATTTATGGGCTTGTGTTTGTTTCTGTGTGCATGCATGCGTGTGTGTGTGTGTGTGTGTGTATGTGTGTGGAGTAAATGCACCCCAGGACTAGCCTAAAGGGGATGTGGATTCCCGGCCTCCACTGAGATCCGGCAGCACAACTAGGATTTCTACCAGTGGGGGGGTTGTGTGGGTGTTTGTGTATGTGCGCGCATGTAAATGTGTGTTGGAAAGAGATGCAAGACGCATCAAGTGACTCTGTGCCTCAGGGTCAGACACACACACATGCAGAGAAGGAGCTGGTGCTGCGGTGGGGTAAACAAGAGCAGACTGTTAGATCTCATCAGCCTCATCACACGCTTTATTATGCTGATTTGGGAGTATACTGTAAACTAATCAGGAATCCAGGAGTCACGGGGGGGCACTCGGCTTAAAGGTTAGGCGTATAGAGAGAGGAAAACTTGCTTTGCCTCTGAGTTCTTAACTTTTCTCATCTTCTTATTTCTCTTTTTTTTTTTTTGCTCACCAAGGCCCCTCTACTGCCACAATGCAGGAGGAGCTACTGGCTGAAAGGTTATAACCTTTCACCCATGTTTGAAAGGTGCACTTCATGTATACCTCGGTTCAATATCAGAGGTGTGGGCTGATTGACTGGCACTGGAGAATCCAACATGGACTGGGGTTGTCGAATGGAAGTCAGGAATCCTGTCTGTCGCTATATGCTAATATTGGCCTTTAAGCAAATTCACAAAACACACTTCTAGCCTCATGTTTGTTCACTTGCATAAATGCATGATTCTTATTCTTCGCTGAACATCTACTCTGACTTACACAACAACGCGACAGAGGAATGTTATAAAGTTCACGACGTCTATTAATTTTGAGGCATCTGAATAACATCTCAGTGTTTATTAGACCTGGCGGCACGCTTCATAAATAATGAATAAAATGGTCCTCTCTCGCTTTGTGGACGTGACTTTCCAAACATTTCTGTTTATAACTTTCTTTGATAAAAACGTCACTCGATTCCACCTTTTCTAAGCCAGGCTGTGAATGGAGAGGTGCACAGTTTTAATTTGGTTTCCTGTCCATTTGTGTTCTCAACTCGTCAGTGACAGCGCATTTAACAAGCATATAGATGAACAAACACCAGCTACTGCACTATGGGTTCCTACAAACACACACAGGAATGTGACAGATGAGCATGTTGGAGAACAAGTAATAAATAAGCAGGCAGAGTGGTGAGAAAACCCGGTGAGAGGTGGCAGAGTTACCTTTTCTGGTGATGGTGACGGAGCAGAGACAAGGGTGTTAATTAAGAGTTTTGGATAAATGCGTATCATGTGGTTTGCAATGCAATAGTTCATGAGCATGTAAGCACACACTGAAACACAAAAAACACTCGTGGAAAGTGATTTAGTACAATTACTTTAGTATTACACTTTCCCCAAAGTATAGTAGTTTCATTCTATGCTACTTTATACCTCTTCCTCACCGCGTTTCAGAGAGGGATGTACTTTTCACTCCATTTATCTGACAGCTGTAGTTATCAATTTTTGGGCAGCAAGGTAACTTAGTGGTGTCTCAGCAAAAAAGAAAGTCCTGGGTTTGAATCCCAGCTGAAACAGGGCCTTTCAAGGTGCAACTGTTTAAGGCCCAGTGAAGTATAATTATCTAATATTTCACAAATATAGAAAGTACATAAAGTAGTTAAAACCATAAACTATATAAGTAAAAATGGGCATAGTCTCTGTGATGTCACCCATAGTTTTCTGAAGAGTCGTTGTAAATCTCAGTGTGGTGGCTCTGGTCGTTACCAAATCAGCAAAGACGTGGAGCTGAGGTGGGCTGAATGAAGCCTGGTTGCTGAAACTGCCTGTAACGGCACCCACCTGTCAATCAAAGTTATGTATAATTAAGGGTGTGGCCGCTTTAAGACTTGATATTGATCTCCATCAACAGTGCTGTGCTGATTTATCAAGGGATTTTAACATCTAGTCCTAGTAAATATATTTTGAACGGGGGTGATGTGAGAGATGTGCCTCATCTCTCAATGAACATAATCATCAGTTCTTTAATCTCTCAGATTATGTGTTTGTGAACAGGATGCCTTCACTCTGTAGTGATGTACTCATGTGGCCAGAAAGAGAGAGCATCAGTTTTAATCTGCACCTGCGTGCACTGGTGCACCTTGATATAATAAGCTTATGTTGGATGTGCTCAGCTGTCATCATAAGATTGTGTTTGTGTTCATCCCAAGCAGATCCTCCGCTCCCCTCCTCTGACACAGGAGGCTCCAGCAGGGCTGCCTGTCGTTTAGGACTAGTAAACAAGGTGCATGTCGAGAGTCGAAGGGTCCTGCTGCTTTGGTGTCTCCTCTGAGCTGTCAGAGAACACGAAACACAGTAGAGCTGCGGAGAAGAGATGAGGACAAGACAGAAAAAGATGGAAGAGGACAAGACAAGACAAGATAGAGGGAGACACGTCAGGGTAGGAAGAGACAAAAGAGAGCAAAACAGATGGGGGAATGTCAGGAGCAAGGAGACAAAAGAGAGGCAGAAGCAGCAAAGAAGAGGACGAATAGAAGAGAACAGGAAAGAGAATGACAGGATAAATCAGAAGGAGACAGTATGGAAGAAAAGACAGTAAATCCTGAGAGGACATAAGAGAAAAAAGGCATAACAGAAGCAAGGTGACACAACAGGAGGAAAGGACGAAAATCTTGAAAAAATTCCATCATAATTTCCTTGGTGATGGAGGAATTTGGAAGAGGACAAAAAAGGAGCAGGACAGGCCAGAAAGAAATAACAGAAGATTGGACAGGATGGGGAAAAAGAAGACAGAAAGACAGTACAGAAAAGACAGAAAAGGGCAGAGCAGGGCAAACAGAAGAGGACAGAACCAAAGACGTGAATGAGAGATGTATGAGAGCAAAACCAACGTGCACAGGAGGAGACAGAAAGACAGAAAGGAAGACCACAAAACAGAATAGGACATGAACAGTGAGACAAACAGATGAGGGCAAAAAAATTTTTAGTTTCCTAATTTGTGGAGGACACATGAAGACAAACCCAAAGGGGACTTGAAGGTCCAAAGGAGGACAATCTGTACATTACAGAAGAGAGCAAAACTCAAGGGGAAGAGACAGGACAGATGAATACAAATCAGTATGGGACATGACAAAAGAGGTCAAAACAGAGGAGAACATGACAGGAATAAGGTGACAAAAAGACAGGAGGGAAGACAAACACGGACAGAAGAAGATGGAACGGAAAAGGAAAGGTCAAGTCAAAAGGGGAAAGACAAATCATAATGGGACAGGACAGATGAAGACAGAAGACGACAAAGGAGAAGCATTTAAGACTGAAAGAAGAAGACAAAACAGATAAAACCAATAAAAACACGACAGATGATAATAAAAGAGGACAAAAAAAGGAGGTGAGAGAACAAAAGAAATTTGGACAAGGCAAGAAAATAACAAAACTAGAGGGAACGTAGACTAAGGACTAAAAGAAGACCGAAGAGGACAAACTACGACAGGACAGAGAGAGATTGAAGGCAGGACATGGCAGGAACAAGAAGACAAATCAGATGATGAAAAGGGACAAAGGAAGACAAACCCCAAAAGGACAAACAAGAACAAAACAGAAGAGGACATGACAGACGAGGACAGAATAAAACAAAACAAGATGAATCCAGAAGAGAACAAAACAGAACAGGACACAACTGTCCACTGAATACAGTACAGCAAAACTTCACACAGCAAATATTAGAACAGTACAACACACAGTTACACACAGTTACACAATGTAACACACTGTAATAAAGTGGCCAGCAACTCATGTGATGACCTGCCAGCTGACTGCATAACCTTATAGCTCTCCTCTCTGTGATTCCTATAAAAAGTGCTTTTATTTTGTGTGTGTGTTCATGTGTACAATTTTTTTTTTTTGGTAAGCACACATACACACTCACACTTACACACACATACACATATACAGCTCACCTGGAGGTGGTGGGTGGGAGTGGGAGGATGGGGTCTGTGTTTAGCTGTGGGCCCTGCAGACAGGGCGATCAAAGGCTCCTCAGTCTTTGTCTGCTAACGTTGAATAGACAATAGTAAAGAGGGCCCGCTTTGATTTCAGCTCACTTTTATTGATCACAGAAGAGCAGGGATTGAAATATGAGACAACCCTGAACTGGATTCTTCTTTAGCTATTGATTATATCCAGAACAGACGGCATTTCACGATGATCCAAGTTTTTATTTTATCCTTTTTTTTTAAACCATAAAAAAGTGTGTCTGGCTCCTCGCCTGTCTTTCAGGTGCAGCTAGTAATACATACTACAGACTACCATTATTTTACCAGACAATGCCTCATCTTTAGCCGCATATTTTTAAGCTTCTTCTTAAAGCTGACGTCCAAAACTTATCTTGGATATTCTGACAGCAACCCCAACTCCCTGTGTGCTCTTTCATCCATCCTCTCATCCCTTTTCAGCAACCTTTAAACTGTAGTTACAGGAGAACATTTTGTTTTTTTAATTTCAGAGGAGGTACAGTCAGTGTACTCATGGGGCAGGATTTTAGGTACAGGGGGTGGAAGGGTTAGCTGTAGAACAGAGAGGACCGTGGGAACAAGGAAACACAGCATGGCCAGGTACAACAACCCCCCCACCCCTTTCCTTTCAACAACTCACACACTCATGCAAAGCTCTTCTCCCCTGCGTGCAGGGTCTCAGCTCATCTCACGGCAGCTGTTTTTAAATCGCTCCTGGGACGCAAACTACATGGCCTAAATTTGAGACCAGCAATCAGTTTATTGTCCCGGGCTTTACTGTTATGAGGTGAGATGCAGAATTGCCTATGAGCTCAAGATGTGTGCAAGTGTGTAATGGTTTAAATTTAACTTGGCCGGTAATAAAAACCAAGTCAGTTCTAGTACCATGGTAATTACAGAGAAACTGCAGTATTACATAATGTTGCATGAGTATATGGTTTAACAATTAAAATATGACTGATCGATTTAGAAAGCACCTCAGCTCTTAATGGGTTTTTTTTAGCTAAAGTACTTAGCAATATTGTTTTGTTTTTGTTTTTTTGGTTGAAAAGAATCCCTTAAAGTAATTTTTGAGCTATCTTTTAGTTTTAATCATCAGAAAAATCAGTGTCCCTTTATTCAACGGTACATAAATGTTTCTTGCAATATCTACTTTTTTTTAAAATTTCATAGCAGAGATAAGACGTTCCTCCGACAGAGTCTATGTGCAGCCGGCGAGATCCCTTCATCTTTAAAAGTGACTCTTTAGGGCCTGTTTAAGTTGAGCTGACAGATGTGGTTATTTGGGGACAGCTCATTGGCAAGTTTATGGCCAGAGTGCTTATTTTACTAGAGCCGAGCACATGTGCTTGTGACAGTGAGGGAAATCCTTTCGGAAGTCTGGCATACGGTTGAAATATAGGAGACTTAAGAGAACATAAAACCCCAAATGTTTATCACCAAAAGAATCTCAGGGAGTTTTGTCTAAGAACACAAGATGATAAAGTTTGACTGAAACAAGTAAAACCTGGTTTTAATTCAGTGTGTTGTCAGCATGATCTAAATATTTGATTTGCACTTAAATGTTTGGATGATTAAATCTGCATCATGCAAATCAACCCCTTGAGCACAGTATTAATGCATTCATTAATTTAAAGTTGCAAATGTGTTTTTAGTGGATGCTAAGAGTGTTGTTACCAAGTGATAATTTTTAGAGGACATTTATTGATATTAAGCTATATAAAATCTTAAACCTCTCTTATCTTTATGGTGCTATAATCATATGCTTACATATCATACTTGTGCATTAAGAATTGTGTGTCTGTGAGGTGTACTGGTATTGATTGGGACCATTATAATCCTTCTTTTATGTACAAATACGCACATATGCAACATATGAACTGACATTTTTCCCTGTTTACAGGTAGTAGTCTGGTCAAGACAGAGAGGAGGAGGGGGGGTGACTAAAGTCTCACATAAGAAGCAAAACACAGCAGTGGTTTGTGTGTGTGTGTGTGTGTGTGCGTGGAAGGCTGTGTACATCTGACACACCCCTGGCCACCTGTAAAGTGTCTCTGAGGATCAGGTTTCTTTTGAACACGTTTAAGACAGCATTTGTTTCCAATAGTTTACAGTTTGTGAAAACGCCTGTTCCGGAAGGCTGGGCCGATGCTTCTGAGTTTAGTTTTGCGGGCCAGCGTTTTATAAACCTCCTGTAGGGCTGCTGGACAGACGAGGGAGAAGCAGTGTGTGCCTTTTAAGAGCCCCTGACGGGTTTAGTGAGCCACTTGGCTTTTTAGTTTGGCTCAGCTCACTGCAGGCTGCTTGTACTTTACTGTGCCCCCTCTGTGCTGGCCTGGTGGTTGCAGATTAAGGACATGCAGAGCAAGAGTCACTCATTACACCAGCGTACACATGCTTATTATGTGTGGTGTTTATCGTGTGTGTGTGTGTGTGTGTGTGCGTGTGTGTGTGTGTGTGTGTGTGCCTTCACATATGTTAGTGTGTCAGTTCTGATGAGTGACGCTAGTTGCGGCCTGCTGGGTGTAGCTTCCAACTGATAAATAACTGCAGGGACCATCTTTCTTTACCTGAACCTCACAACATTTTCCCTGGAGAGAAGCTGCTGACAAATATTGTATCCTGAAAACCGTGCAGGCCTACAAGACAACCGTTTCATTCTAAATATGAGTTTAACCTGTTTAAAGTTACTCAAGTTCAAACAATAGCAGCTTTCAAATGATGAACAGGACTGTGCTGCTGTTCCCACTTGTGTTTGGAGACTGTCCCTGGTGATTCTTTTCTCCCAGCAAACTAATATGTTTGAAGCTCAGGCTGCCATTGCCAAGCATGCGCCACAAGCTATTTCAAATGTGCAAAAAATATTGATATTCCAGGCTTCTAAAAACAAAACAAACAAACATGGGGGGAAAAAAAATCCAAGTCAATGTCCTCTGGAACGGCCCCATTTTTCTGCCTCAGAACACTCAGAGATCACCTGGGACAAATGATGAGCTGAGAGATTATTTTGCTATTTCTTCCGTGCTCTTTCTTTAATCTACACATAAATACACACACATACACCACGCTTATAGTGCCTTAAAATCTTGATGTCTTTCAACTCAAACCCTATTTAAAGAATGCAGAGCGCAGACCTTCCTCTTTCCCTGTACTCTTATTCTCAAGACGTTAAAGAGAGCGGCAGACTCTTTCTACATTTTCTACGTGTTTGCCCCATGTTTTTTTTCATACTTTGATGTTTGCATTGACATATTTAATCATATAAACTTCGGATGAATCAGAAATAGCAAAATGTTGTGATATATATTATTTTTTCAGATATTCATTATATTAGTTTCCAGCTCCATTCAATAACTTCATGTATGAGCCCTATTGAATATATGTTTAACAAAGCTCCTGTCTGCTGCAGAGCATATTTCTATATTTTGAAAGTACTCACCAGTAAAAGCAAACTGCAGTGAAGACTTTTCACCACAAGATGGACTTAGGGATGCATGGATTTGGTATGTATGGCAAACAGCAGTAAAAAAACAAAAACAAAAACAAAAAACAAAAAAACAGCACACTCCCTAACTTTTAGAAAATGTTTTTCATCATTAAACCCAAAATGCAGAGCCAGTTTGATGCGATATATAAATATCTCTATATTCTGAAGCAGAGGAGTCCATGAGGGAGGGGCTATAGCCAAACAACTTGTGTATTAATTCCAGATATTTACTTTTGTTTGTTTTCACTGTGTTCAGGGCTCCATGGGAGCAATTTTTGCTGTGATGAAACTGAACAGCAGTCCCTGTGGAGTTCATTACAAGGAGAGAGCCAATGCCCACCCCCACTGCTCCCTGGCCAAGAGGGATTTGGAGAATCCAGAGGGATGAGTTAGTTTGGTGGGTGGAGAGGAGGGAACCTACTGAATGGAGTGAGGGTGTGGTGGGAGGGGGGTACTCGGGGGAGGCAAGAAGGAACGAGACCATAAACAGTCAGCTAATGACCTCAAACACACCAACAACACAGAAGAAATGAATGGAATGGTGCATTCACTCCTGGAGAAAATGGCAGAATGTTTTCTTTCTTTAGACTGAGAAAGGAGAGGCAGCATCTTTCTTGTGCATTTATGAAAAGTTGTTAAAAGTGTGTTTTTGAGTTGTTGGGGGGCTAAAATACTGTTGACCTGTAGGGCTAAGAGCAGGAAGGAGTCTGTCAAGGAGAGAGTGGTAAAATATTTGCTCTATACTCTGCTTGCTCTACATTTAATGTCTTAAATCAGACGCCGTTGTGAACTCTTGAAGCTATTCAAACCCAGAGGGATGAAACTTTGTGTACAAGAGGCACATTATCCTGGAGCCCTCAAAGTAAAGATCATCAAATGCTCTCCCCTTAATTTCGGATTAAACATTTTAAAATCAGCAGTGCACTGAGCATGCATCTAAAAGCCAAGAAACAGGAAGTGGTGTCTTCAAATGCAACGTTCTTGAATCAGTAATAGACAGGAAATACTACTTCATTTTCTGCGTGTAAATATCTTCTCTTGGTCTCCACTTGGACAGGCATATGCACCTTCACTCCTGAATATGCTTACATTGTAAGTAACAATCTTCAACATCAAAGTAAAGTCAAAGTCAAAATCAGTCAGCACAGTGAAATCAGGCAAAATGAAAATCATTACTTAAACTTATAATGACTTTCTCCTGGGATTTACTGTACATGTGGAGTGCACTAGTAGGCCTATTTGTGGTAGGAAAGATGTTTGATTTTGTTTTTATTTGCTGTTCATCATTAATGTGTTTATAATACATTCACAACCTTATTTCCAACTATGCTTAAGGCACGGCTAGGCAGATCTATCCCATGTGAACACATTGAGGTGTTTTAGGGAATGTAGAGTGGCCTACTGAAACAAAGTAACCAAGGACGTCAGGAGAATTAATCAGACAGACCCAGAGAATTCAACTGAGCCAGCTACAGATAGAGAACATCAGGTAACTGCAAGAAACTATACACACACATACATCACTAGTGTTGCATGTAAGGCAGATTTCAAACTAGTGCCACAAATACAGTAATCAAGAGAAACTTCTGAGAATTTGTGTCCTTCATCAGGACAACATAGAAATGTCTGTAACTGATGTTTAAAGATGCTCTATTTCCACTGACTGCAGAATAGATAGAATTCAAAATACTGCAAAAGATTTCGCTTTCGAGTTCTGAAACTGGCTTGGAATGGGCACTAGAATGGGATCAAGGTGAGCGGGAAACGTAACTGGGCTCAGCAGACCCTACTGCTGAAAACAGAAACCCAATACAAACAAATGTTAACAAAGGATTTCCTGTTTGCTGTGACATACGGAAATGAAGCTTACCCCCAAAGTAAAGACAAAAGCAGGTGTGACCTCACTCTTTTGACTTGAAACCAGGGTGAGGTTTAAGGTGTGGGAAACTAGTCAGAAAGCTGCAGTCAAAAGGTATCACAGTCTTACAATCTTTCTTAGCATTTAATTGAAATAAAAACTTTCTTCTGGGTGTGTGAATATCTGTTATGGCAGCTCTCCATGATCTGAAGATCCTGCTGCTCTGGGCTGGAATCATCAGTCTGGCCAACTGTAAGTAACCGTCTTCAATATCATCGTAATGGTCCTCTTGTTTTTTTAAATATATTTTGTTGGCTTTATTATTTATTTGACAGAGATAGCTGAAGAGTGACAGGAAAGCAGGGATTGAGAGTGGGATAACACGCAGCAAGGGGCCCCAGGTCGGATTTGAATCCTGGGCCGCTGTAGCAAAGACTGAGACGTGGCGCGCACGGTCTACAAACTGAGCTAACCGGTGCGCCAATGGTCCTTTTTAAATAAACTGTGAAAAAGAAGTTGTTCATGTAAAAAAAAAAAAAAAAGCCAGATTTTTAATGCAAATCCAATATTTAATGAAATAAACAAGGAAGTGATTGTTTATATGAGAAAATGGCAGAGAAACGGCAAAAGATTTTTCATGCCCTTGACAATTTGTGTTTTTGAAGATTGAAACTTTACAGACTACAAATTATTATACATTAGTATAATTTTCAGTTCAATATTGTTTAATAAGATCCAAAACACTTGAAATTACCTATCTGAACACACCACTCTTTGCCAATAACATCTGTAAAACAATAAGTAAAATATTATCTTCAATAAAAACACTTTTCTCCCCTGCAACTTTACATTGTCTAACTTTCAGTAGTTATGTTCTAAAGTGGTTTATTTAAGATATTTACATAATTTACAGAATAAATAATAAAACACAGAATTTCATTATAGTGATGTGGCAATCCTCTTTTTTGAAGGCAACATGAGATGTCTGATATAATAGCTTCAGTCTGCATGAAAAAGGTTATTTTACTCATTATTAATAACTGTCAGTGGCCTATTCATCATGATGAAAATAAATTCAAATTTGATTTATGTAGACAGGAAAAATGCATCATCACGGGGCGGCAGTAGCTCAGACTGTAGAGACTTGGCTTGGGAACGGGAGGGTGGCTGGTTCAAGTCCAGCATGGACCATAGTATGGAAGGTGGACTGGTAGCTGGAGGGGTGCCAGTTCACCTCCTGGGCACTGCCGAGGTGCCCTTGAGCAAGGCACCGAACCCCCCAATTGCTCGCAGGGCGCTCCTCTTGGGGCTGCCCATCACTCCACCATCTCTCTCCACATTGCATGTCTATGAGCCCTTTGTGTGTGTGTGTGTGTGTGGTTGTGTTTCGGGGTTAAAATGCATGTAAAAAAAAGAGTGAAAAAAGAATTTCCCCATTGAGGGATTAATCTTAGTATCTCTAAGTATCTCTTCTTCTTCTTATCACACTGGCCTTAATAATATCAAAATATTGCATGACAAAATATATTTATACATTCATACATTAACACAATGTTTAACATTTCATATATCAGTTTAGACACAGACATAGGTGTATTTTGACTTCACAGAAACTTTTAAAGGGTCATTTTTCAACCATTTTGACTCCTGCGTGAATTGACTGCAATGTGATCAATTGCAGTGAGACAATTGCGTTTCATGAAACTTACAGTATGTTCACAAAAAGTCTTTGCCACTGACTGGCTCCGATTGTAATTATAAGTGTCTGACAACCCTATGGAAAAAATCGCAACAGATATAGACCTTTTTTTTTCTTTTTAAAGTAAAACACAAACAGCCGTTATATTGCTCTCCTCAAAGCCACCAAACTACATTGGCAAAACAGAAAATTTACATTATTCACACAATTAAATAGAGCAGGGAGAAACAAAGCCAACGTTTAAACGTTATCATGGTATCATCAATCCACCAACCAGAAGAAACGTAAACTGTAAAAAGCATATCAATCAGGAACATCAGTACCTGAATTATGATCGTAATTTTTCAGATAATTTGCAACTATGGTCACATAAAATGAATTAGCCGTTCTTTTGAAATGTATGTTTTTCATGTGCAACTTTAAATGTTTGGTCTTGCACACTGTGTCAGCTGTCATGAGACAAGTTTTACCACTGACCACAGTTAATATTTCCTGTTTATCGAATAAACCTAAGCTTAGTACCATGGGAACGATACAGAAAAACTCAGAGACAGGACAGGTTTGACAGATGACTGTAAATTTCCAGGTGATAACTGCACATAATAGATCTATCACCAGGACTGTTGGGGTCTTAATCTAAATCTTATTCGTATTAATAGAATCTATAGAATATGTGTAATCAGCAGGACAGAAGAACATAGTCAGAGTAAACACATGTTAGACTGATATACTGAGTATAACTGAAAAAACTCTTCCACAGTATCAAACTTGATTTCCTGAAATAACCTACCAGCTCCACTTTGGGAAACTATATGGAGGTTTTCCTTTAGCCTCCCAAAAAGCATCCATGACATGTTTATACTGGTCACATAGCAAAAGCAGCACATCAGCAGCAGCAGTGCTGCTATGTACTAGAAACATTTAGCCAGCACTCACAGGCCAATACAAAACCAGCATATTGAATAAGCTCTACATTTACATTTACATTTAGTCATTTAGCAGACGCTTTTATCCAAAGCGACATACAGAAAAATGGAACAATCAAGGTATAGTGCAATAAGAAGCGTTAGTGCAGTAATAAGTGCTAGTGACAATTCTTTAAGGTGTAGATTTGTCGAGCTCCATAGACAGCTGTATTGATTAGTATATTATATTTAAGCATTTTGGTTGGTCACTACTTTATATGAGCATGATGCTGCACTTATTGATAGTGCTGGCATACCCTCACACTCACCCACAACCACTGCAACCAGCAAGAAAATAAACTCTCAGACAAAATGCAGGGACTAATACCACTGTCCTGCTAACTGAAATATCAGCTTGTGTAGCGCATGTGAAACGACAACAGGCAGTTGAATACTGGCCAACTCAGTATTCCCTCATCGAATTAGACATTTATTGTAAGCAGGTTCATATATACATATACGTAGACAGAGAAGAGCAGATCAAACAAGCTCACTTTGTACTTACAGCCATACCTGTTACATGTTCCTCACATATGATAAGAGAAATTAAGAAACAAATTAACACTGCCAGAGTTTATTTCAATACTTTTAAAGTGTCTATATGGGGCCACGCCACAGACTGTTAATTTAACTCTTTTTGCAGTGTTAGTACCTTAACACTAATTTGGTGTAATTTTTTTACTCTTTTTGGAGTTAAAAATCAACACTTTTTCACAACAACCAGTGTTATTGTTTTTCTCAACACTTCTATGTAGTGTTGGACATTAACTCTCTCAGAGAATCATGTGTTAACTACACAAGTGTTAGACCTATTGCTGTGCTGCAGTTGGTGACCAGTGGCACACAGCTACCTCTTATCTAACTGACCGGTGTCATATATGTGTCTAAAAACAAACACACTAAAACCATCCTCTGGGTGTCAGCTGCTGTAAAAGTTTTATTATCGTGTATTAATATTTCCTTTTTTAATCTATTTTAAATGCTTTCTCCAGCCACTCCACCACCAACAAACTTACCACCAACTCCACAGTGTGAGTATCAGTGTAACTTTTCAAGATATAACACATGTCATCTTTACAGTGAGTTAAAAAGACACATGTACTCATTATAGTATTTCTCTCTTACTTTGCAATAAATGCCATTATAGTAGATTTATACAGTGACTGTTTAGAGTGTTTGGGTTTCATTTTGTTTCAGCTCAGGACCTCGTTCAACATCTTCATGAACAAACTGTCTGAGATTAAAAAGTCTCATCAGGTGGTTTATATTAAATAAGAGGTTTCATAATTCTGTTGATTTTGTGTGCAGGTGATTACACTGTCACACCCATCAAGTATGGCTTCCAGATCAGCATTACAAGCTCTACCACCGGTAACTACGCCATAAACATTAATGAGAAAGGCCAACATGGAAAGAAGTTCAACCATCAGCACTCCAATCAAGTCTCATCATATGAAGTCAAAACCCTGAAGCCCTGTACTGAATATGAACATCATGTGGCATTTTTTGATGGCAAAGAAACACCCTGTAACAGCACTGAAGATAAAACTACAACAATTGGAATGAGTGAGTAAAATAATTGAATTATAATTTGTGAATTACAGATTACATTCTCTGAATTAAAGAAATGAGACTGTGTGTAAAACAGGAAGATATTTGTGCATCATTTGTCTATTTCAGATAAAGGTGACATTAAAGAAGTCAGCTGCATCCCTGGATATGTTTGTTACCACAGTGATTGGGACATCAGCACTTCACTGTCAACATCAAATAATATTCCAGCTGAGCCCTGCAAAAGTGACCAGACAACATTATGCATCAAACCTGGTTTCAGTGAGATTTGTTCAGATTTGACTACAACCTTCACCTGTGGGAATTCTTCCTTTAGTCTCACCAAAAGCATCAGTGTTGGTATGTACAGTGGAGTCCTCCTGTATTTTGAATTGTACGTGGTGTCAACATTACTTCATTAGTTTAATGTGTGTGTTGTTTTCTATTTTACACAGATTTCTTAAATCCAAGTGAAATAATCCAGAAAGCTCCAACTAAACTTCCTGCAGAAATAGAAACAACTTTACCACCAAAGTGTAAAAATCTCACTGTTGATTACACCTGTCAGGGTAAGTGGAGTAAAGAGACCGTCACCAACATTATGAATGGATTTACTTAGAAAGAGATTAGGACCTGTAATTTCCACCATCAGACACTCATACTGTAGTGAAACTGACAGATGTCCACTATAAAAACAGAAAAATTAGAAGACTTGTTTTATTGTTGTGAATGTGTCCACATTTGAATCCAATCTAACCCCAGAAGACATCAGCTCACAGGTACTGAGGTACAAATAACAGCTGTTGAAGAAATGTTGTCATTCTTGTGTCTCCTCAGAAGATGGAAAATTTGATAAGTTCAAATTGTCTGAACTGGAGCCCTTCACAAAATACAGCTGTACTGGTCAGATCAAGAAGAACAATGTCAACATAAAAAACAAAATAACTGACATTAACTTTACAATTGTCTGTGGTACGTTGATATTCACTTTACCTCAATCAAATGATAAGAACAATAAGCTTGTGTTCTAAGATATGAAACAAAAGGATAATGCAAAATAGTCGGTGTTACAGATGTCTTATTTGTTCTAACAGATCTTGAAATAATCAACACAAAGACAAGTGCAACCGAAACCTCCATTAATTTGAGATGGACCACAACCAGTAAGAACTGTAGCGATGTCCTTCCAAACCTTCACAAGCTTTCCTATGACTGCAGTTGTTTGACTTCCTCCCAGAAACACAATGGTAAGTAAAATCATTTAGATTAATTCTCTAATTATTTTATTTACTTCACAGGAATTCACTTTTGGAAGTCTGGAGATCCTTTTACTGGATATTTTAGCTAAATAGTGAAATATACTGTGGACATTTGAATCATCTGTGGACCTGCAGTGCTACATGCTTTAGCATACTGAGTGGTAGTAGGTGGAAATAAGCTGCAGTTGGTGAAGAAGATGTAACATCAAATATGATACAGAAATAACACTGAAATGTCAGAGACTAATATCTTATTTCCACACAAAGTGAACAAAGTGAGAGTCAAGTAAATGATGAGATGGAAACAATTCCAGAAATATATATATTAGTTTCAATTTTACCATGTTCATATGGATTAATTGATTTATATCGATTTTGTTGTCACTTAATAGGTAAAACAATCTGCTGTTGTATATTCTCTTAAATTTGTCTTTGTTGACTTGACTTGTTGGCTAATGAAACTATGTTACAGGTCAAACACATTCACAAAGAAGCTGTAGTATAACTGGACTGGACCCATACACTGATTATACCTGTGAAGTCCATCCCACCTACAACGGCAATAAAGTCAGCCAACCAGGACAAGTTACAGAGGAAACTGCTGCTGGAAGTAAGTGTCAAAATTAAATTACAGTCAACATCTGAATAATACAAACAGACTATCCTGACTATTTATTTATTTATTTATTTAAGTTGTGCATTGCACATGAGTATGTTGCATATCCTATTAAGAGAACTATGTGTCAGTAAAAGTAAACAGTATTGTTGCAGTATTGAAACATGACACACACGTGATAAGAAATTTGAATTTAGAACAATTATTATTATTATTTAAGTTGTTGTTGTTGTTGTTGTTATTATTATTATTATTATCATTATAGAAATGATGTAATTGATTTGATTATCTTTACTCTACATTCATTGAGACATTATAATGAACATCACATTGTAGCTCCAGTCATGAGCAAAGAAGAGGTGATGAACACAGTATGTACCAGGAATACACAGTAATTATAGACTTTAAATTCTAATAACAGTAGTTATTCTCAGTGTTATTCTCTGTGACTCAGTAGAAATCTACAAGCTTCAGTCAGTTCTGATCTGTTTAAATAATTTTAATTTTATTTAATTGTAAGAAATAAGTACAATGATAACTAAGACATTTACATTGATGAATTAAATTTGCATTCACACTGAATGCTGAATTTAAAAATATTAAAAATCATAAATTGCTTTCTTTAGTAAATCATTTTTAGAATAAAAGAAATTACTCTGAGTTTCAGTACCAAACTTTTAAACTGTTGTTTTTAATGTATCCTTCATTTAAAGACATAAGAATACAGAATAATAGTTTGAATTAATTAATATTTAACCTAATTTCTGATATTTCAGTTTTTTTCCCCAATATTTATTACTTGTACATTCTATTTTTTATTTGTATCAGTACTGAAAACCAGCACAATAGAGGAACACTCATCAGTGTTGAAACATGTTATAGAAAAATAAAATGTCACTTTAAATGTGAGTTAGCATACAGTGTATCTGAAGGAGAATGTGTTGTTTTTCTTACAGGACCAGACGATATTCCACAACTGACAGTGGTTCATCCAGAGCATAATGTGATCATAGTAACCTGTGATGGTAAACGAATAAGTTTTAAAGGACCTCAGAAGAAATACATTGCACGTCTTTATGATACTAGTGACCCTCCGAAGGAGCTTAAAGAGGAACGAAAAGACAAATGCCATTTTGAATTCAGAGATCTAAGCTACTCTACGTCCTACAATGTGAAGGTTTGTTTAATCCAAATTTTTGATGTCACAAGATTACTTCAGCTTTACTCCTCATGTTTCTTCAAATGCTGTAATTCCTGATAAACAGATTTTCTGTCTTTCCAGGTGACTGCTTTCAACGGAGAACATGAGAGTCGACGGCCCAAGTTAGAGACTGTTGACACTTACTGTATGTGCAGTTTTATTAAATGCCACAAATTGTCTCACATTGCTCAGTTAAATCATTGGAAACATTTTGTTTCCATTTCTATACATTGTATATCTAACATTAATTTACCCACTTTGTTATTTCCTAATCATTTTACAGATAACGACAAAGCTGTAATTGGGTTTCTGGTCTTCCTCATCGTTCTCACAGCTGTGGTTCTGCCTTTGGTCATCTACAAGATTTACATTCTGAAGTGCAGAAAGTCTATGAAGTAAAGATCATTTCCCGTCTTACCGCCTGCTTCAGTTTGACTGTCACATTGACTCTAGTTTATTTCACAGCTGTAGTGAGTTTTAATTTACAGTACAAGAACATTCATCAATCAGAGTAATAAAGACAGAGGGGAAAAATAAAAGAGTGTTCATTATGTACTGTATGTCTTGAATACTTTTAATAGCCTGGTGCATAGTATACTGTATATAAATTATACTATATATATATTTTATGAATTCAATCTTCTCTATTTTTCCACAGTGAAGTCAGTGAAGACGTGATGCTTCAGTCAACAGCAAGTGAGTAACCCTTAGCTTTCTTGTGTTTTCTACAATTGTCTTTGAGTAAGTAACAAACAGCGATCACATTCAGCAGCTACAAATTATTGATGTTTTGTTTATTACATCACCTGTTTAATGCAATACTTATGACGTTTGTGTTAAAGCACGACAGTATGACTACTGCAAATGATAGCTGAACAAAATCTCTGTATAGTATCTCTGTGAAGTGCATCAGAGTTTGATGAGTAATAAGTTGCACTGTTTCCTGTGTTTCTGCTTCTGTAGTTTATGCTAATGTGCCTCAATCTGATTATCGTCGTAAAGATGCCCGCAGATGAAGAGAGACCTGATGGAGATTTCAACCAAATCATCATTTACATTTCATTTGTTCTGTATGCAGTAGTTTTATTAATCAGTTTATACTAGCAGCTAATCTGTTTAATTGATAACGCCTTGTTTGACCTGGTTGTTTTTTCTTTTCTTTGTATCAAGTGGAACTGTTACAATTTAAATGTCATAAAATAATATTACATTCATTTTTAGATCCCGACCATGAAGGTGTCATTGATAGTCTTACAATAGCCTTCTCTTCAGCTGTGCTTGAGCCAAAAGTGAACAAAGTGTCTGGAGCTTTATGGCCGTAAAGCTGTGAACAGTTTACCAAACAGTATGAGGTTAGAGTGGCTGAATATGCAAGTATTTTTACAATTACAATTAAAAGTGTATCCGTGTAGCACCATCATTTGTTTTACAGTTGATTTTGTGATCATGCCATATTGTCCTTGTGTATTTTTATGACCAGTTGTAGAAATACCAAACAACGCCACCTAAAGAAAAGGGAGGTGAGGTAGCAGCAGATGTTGAGTTTAGATGCAGACACGTAGATGTCACTTCCTGTAGGCAGGGAAAGTAAATGCTGATGAAATTTTGATACTTCCTCCACCTGCAGGCGACAAGTGTTATAGAGAGAATTTGCAGATGAGTGTTTTTGTGGTGTTTTTTTATTTTTAAATTTTTACAGTTGTTTTTTGTATGTGTGATTTTGAAGTATTACCTTTCATATGAAGTGTCAAACTGCAGTTGATGTTACTTACTTGTCTGTTGATAGTGTTTTCTAACATTGCAGCTGTTTACATGTCTAAAAGTTAAATGATCATGGAACTTCTTTTTTAAATCATGAAATAAGAGATTAAAAACTTGTTATGCAACACTGACTTGTTATCAAGTGAATGGTGTCTCTCTGTGCCCTGAAAGCCTGTTCTTATACTATGTAACTTGGGCTCCTGGTACAATCTCCCACAAAGAACTGTCCAACCATGTCACTGAATTTGCTGAAACTGGATTATATCTTATGGACAAAATGTTTTCTTGATGGACAGTACACTTCTGCAAACTGTAGATGTGAATGTGAGTTATCTTTGTTACCTGGACTGTGAGCTCAGAGCACTGAGGCAGTGTTAGCGTTTAAAGTGGTATAACAGATATTTTGGACCACTAGGAAGAGGAAGTTTTCAGGCCCAGGGCTCAATGGGAGTGACGTCAGAATGGGATCAAGGTGAGAGGGAAACGTAACCAGGCTCAGCAGAGGCAGAACATGGCAGAGGTGAAGAGACTGAAGAGGACAACAGTATATTTTTGTCCATTACTGAGTAAAAGGGTTGTAGTAAAAGTAACTGTAACTGTGGCCACATAAAATTAATTAGCACTTTTGAAATGTATGTTTTTCATGTGCAACTTTAAATGTTTGGTCTTGCACGCTGTGTCAACAGTCATTTGAGAAGTTTTACCACTGACCACAATTAATATTTCCTGTTTATTCGAATAAACCTAAGCTTAGTACCATGGGAACGATACAGAAAAACTCAGAGACAGGACAGGTTTGGTAGATGACTGTAAATATCCAGTTGATAACTGCACATAATAGATCTATAACCAGGACTGTTGGGGTCTTAACCTTAATCTTATTCGTATGAATAGAATCTATAGAATATGTGTAATCAGCAGGACAGAAGAACATAGTCAGAGTAAACACATGTTAGACTGATATACTGAGTATAACTGAAAAAACTCTTCCACAGTATCAAACTTGATTATCTGAAATAACCTACCAGCTCCACTTTGGGAAACTATATGGAGGTTTTCCTTTAGCCTCCCAAAAAGCATCCATGACATGTTTATACTGGTCACATAGCAAAAGCAGCACATCAGCAGCAGCAGTGCTGCTATGTACTAGAAACATTTAGCCAGCACTCACAGGCCAATACAAAACCAGCATATTGACTTAGTAACATAGACAGCGGTAATGAGTATTACATTATATTTAAGAATTTTGGATGGCCACTACTTTCTATGAACATGATGTTGCACTTATTGATAGTGCTGGCATACCCTCACACTCACCCACAACCACTGCAACCAGCAAGAAAAAATTAATTCTGAGATAATTCTCCGGCTCTCTGACGCCACAGTGTATCAGTAGTATACATTTTTACAATGACCTTAAACACATCTACATGAACAAACTGTCTGAGGTTAAAAGGGCTCATCAGGTGGTTTATATTAAATAAGAGGTTTCTAGGTTTTAATTCAATCTTCACCATTCTCTTCTCCACAGTGAAAAGAATGAAGATATGTTGCTTCTATTAACAGCAAGTGAGTAGACTTTCCTGTTTTTGCTACAATGGTCTCTGAGTAACTGACAAACAGTAATCACATTCAGCAGCTAAAAATGATTAATGATGTTTTATCAGTTAGGTTTATGAATGTTGTATCACAGTATTTCTCCAAAACAAAAGTATAGTTTATGTTAATGCACAGCCTCCTGGATGGCGTCAGAAAGAAGCTCACTGATGAAGAAAGGCCTGATGGCGCTGCCTGCCGAGTCATCATTTACTGTTTGTGTTTAGTCAATGAGTTGAAGTTTAGTATGTAGGTCATTTTAGAGATTTGATTTAACTGATTAAACCCCAGAGAGTATTTTCATGATCTATATGTAAGTCCGACTTATTCTGACTTCTTTTTTTTTTTCCGACTAATGCTGAATTTTAGTGTGTCTATTGAAGTGTATATTGTAACATATTAGAAACTGTCATTTTCTTCTTTTGTTTTTAAATCAAGAGCCTGGTGAAATAAAAAAATTGTGTTGGTGATGTCTTGCGTCTGCTCCACCTCAATTCTAGATGATGTACAGAATTTCCTGATGGACAGTAAACTGCTGTGAGCTGCTCAGAACCAGAGCCGGGTGAACGGACAATGTAAACGTGCTCACCAGAAGCAGACCATGACAGAGGCAAAGGAGTCGATGGACTAGTTTTTGATCATTAGTAAAGTAACCACAATAACTGCACATGAACAGATGGGGGAGGGGAAATGGGGAATGCTTACATTAGGCTTTGACGTGTCATAATCGACTAGATTTGTCTAAATTTAATGGATCCTCCAAATGTAACTGCCTTATTTTTATTTGCTATGAACTTCAACATTAGACGAAAACCCTGAAGGTCTCAAGGTGCGTAAAGATCACAAACATCTCTTCTTTACTGCGTCTGTTCATTTAGTATTAAACTGTGAGTCTGAAACCAGCAGCACGCTGAGCAAGTGTCTAAAAGTCTCATAGGTCGAACCTACTGTTGAAAACAAATAGCACATACATATTAACAGAGTGATTAATAGAAATATCAACTAGAATAATAATAATACGAAATGCGATGTTCAGTTTAGATAAAGGATTTCCTGTTTGCTGCAGCATACAGAAATGAAGGTTCCTGTCACTAAAGTAAAGTTAAAGGCAGATTCTGTGACGCCCACTCATTTGACTTGAAACCAGGGCTGAGGTTTACTGTGTGGGGAAACTAGTCAGAAAGCTGCATTTATTTCTTGACATTTAATCAAAATAAATCCTTTCTTCTGGCCGTGTGAATATCTGATATGGCAGCTCTGTGTGGTCTGAAGATCCTGCTGCTCTGGACTGGAATCATCAGTTTGGCCAAATGTAAGTAACCATCTTCAGTGTCAATGTAACAGTCCTCTTTTTAAATGAAGGGATTATGAATAAGGTGTTTGTGAAGTCATGTCTGTGTAACTGCTCCCCTTCAATATGTACAAAAAGCTGATTTTTTTAATGAAATAAACATGAGGTGTGGTAGCAGCAACACTAAAAACAGTTACTTTTATCTGAGCACATCGTCCTTGACAATAAAATCTGTGAAATAGAGTGAGATGAGATGATCATAATTTACAGTATTTAGGTTCCTAAGAGGTTAATTTAACATTTTTCTTGTGCATAAGAAATAAAGTGGAGAATTTCATTAAAGATTGTGATAATTCTGTATTTTGAAGGCGATAAAAGCTTCAGTCTGCATGAAAAAAGTTATTTTACTCATCATTAATAACCTACTTTCTATGATGAAAAAGTAAGATTTTCAGAATCAAAATAAATACAAACTACAATTGAATTAAAACATAAAAAATCAGCTTTTGTGTTGGGACCAAGATTTATCCTGACAAGAAAAATTCAAAACAACACTGGCATGACAAAATATCTTCATACCATAACATTTTCAGCTCCATTTTAAATACTATGAGGACAGTACATTGTAAACTTTTCCTATTGTAATTAATATAAATAATAATAACATCAAATATAGACAAAACACACAGTAAATGAATAGAAATGTGTGACATAAAAATAGCAACAACAAAAATATGATTTGAGAAATGATTGTTTGTCACGTCTGAGACATTTCTGCCCCTCGAAACAAACACATTTACTGTAGCATTTTACATGACAGAAGAAGAGGTTAGAGAATAGCAACAGAAATGAATAAACTTGTTTGTTTGATGTTTTTTTTTGCATTGTTTTCTAACCTTAACAATGCATTTGCACTTTCTAGCTCCACCACCTCCCCTGTGTGAGTATCACTTTCATTTTTTTGAAATATGTAATTTTTTACATTCAGTATTTTTATCTCATTTTAATAAATGTGTACAGATGTGTATTTACACAATATTAGCTTTGAGTGTGTAGCTTTTATTTTGTTGCAGCACACACAGGAGCAACATCCACATGAACAAACCTTCAAAACTGCAGGGACTGATGATTCAAACTTTTTTTTTGTTTGTTTGTTTTTTTTTTTTTTTGTAGGTTCTTACACTGTTACAGTGACCGACTCTGAATTTCAACTGAACATAACAAGCTCTACCGCTGGTAAATACAGCTTTAACATCAATGAAGAAGGTCAACCTGAAACTATGAAATTTTTTACATTTGAGCATCATCCTCAAACTTCTTCACATGAAATCACACACCTGAAGCCCTGCATTGTCTATGAGCATAGTGTGACATTTATTGATAGCAATGATGAAGAAACACCCTGTGACTCTGGTGGAGATAAAATTCTGATGAATACAATGGGTGAGTAAGATAATTGAATATCTTTGTTAGTACAGTCACTGAGTTATGAAGATGAATACTATAGGCATCCTATCTGGACAAAGTCATGAACAGCTCTGTATCCCTCATATGCATAACTGTAATATGAGATGTATTCAAGTTATGAGTCTTAGTCAAAATCCTGTGGTCATTTTTATAACACAAGATTGCTGAATATTAAAAAAAATAATAATAATAATTCCACAATCTACCAGGTGACACAATCAAATCAGGTGCCTTTTTGTCAGGGTCATTTATTTTAATTTTAGAGATGTACAGTGAAATGTCAGGTGAATATGTAATTTATTTCAGCCACAAGAGCCAAAAGTGTGTTATAAACAGGACTAAAATCATTCAAATTTTCTACATGCCCTCTAAACACAAGGTATGCGTTGTGTATCTGTGAGCAACATACTGTATGTATATCTTTTGGCTAGAAATGTATTTCAATATGCCGCTAGCATTAGTGATACTGATGTTAACTGTTATCCCAGTAGCTATTCAGTGAAAAATATATATTGTTCATGGCTGACCAACAGGTACAACCTATGTTAAGTTAACTACATAGCTAACATTAAGTGTTTTGTTACGTTAGTCATTGAAAAGAAAGATATGTTATGTTATGATATGTTATGTAAGTTGCTAACGACAAAAGACAATATGTACCTTGTGTTTAGAGTGCATGGAGAATTAAAACTCACTTTGAAGAAAACATAAATGATTTTAGTCTTGTTTAGAAAAGGGACAGTGATGCACTTCAGCATCTTGTGGCTTGTAGAGAATTATAACAACACACACTTTGAGAAAGCTTCCTGAAGGGCTCATAATGAACATAATGTTTCAGATTATTTTGCACTGTGGTCATACTCAGTAGTTCATTTAAAATTTGTGTGTTGTGCAACTTGTAAACATTGGTCTTGTGTCTCGTTGTGTCAGATATCATCATAGTCATATCAGTAGTAGTGAGATGACTCAGACAGGACAGAGTGTGATAGGTGTAAATTTCCGGTTGATAACTGAACATAAACGGATCTATTACAAAGATATTTGGGGTCTTCAGCCTCACTCAAAGCATCTGTGACATAGAAATGGTGTCTCTTGGTGTTACAGCCCATCATACTGGCCACATAGCAAAAGCAGCAGCTTCCG
Source organism: Sciaenops ocellatus (assembly GCA_033000465.1). Taxonomy (NCBI): domain Eukaryota; kingdom Metazoa; phylum Chordata; class Actinopteri; family Sciaenidae; genus Sciaenops; species Sciaenops ocellatus. Next base: position 22,056,872 of record CP136882.1, on the reverse strand, counting down.
TCACCTTGATGTGTTTGACCACAGTACAGCTGGTCACTAGAAGCATTTTGGCAGTACTCACAGCCCAATACGTAATTAATGTAGTTACACATAGAAGTTGGAAGATGATAGACTTAAAGCTTATAAATACACTTTGGGTCATAGCTGTGTGTATAAAACACAAAGGAAGTGAAGAAATGTCTGAGTTCTTTATAAATTACACATGTACATGCTCAAACTACATACAGCAAAAAACAATATAAATGAGACAACTGTTGTCCAGTTCAGCTTTTATAGTGACACATTCACCAAGAATGATAAACTAGTATCCTCACATACTGTAGAGTGAGCAATAGTACCAGATACTCAGTTCGTTGTTACATATGTCTGATGTGCTTCAACAGATCTTAAAATAATCAACACAAAGACGACCAATACCTCCATTGATTTGAGTTGGAACACAACCAGTCAGAACTGCCAAGATGATCTTCCTAATCTTCAGGGACTTTCATATGACTGCAATTGTTTTTCCTCGGATCAGAAACACAGTAGTAAGTATTATTTAGATTCACTTAAAATATGTGTACTTAACAGGAATGCACTCTGGAAAAAGTTTTGAAGATTGACATTTGAACCTTTAATAAGATTTAGTGCTACCACTTAAGAATATTGAGAGATAAAGCACATACAGAGATCACTTCACAGACATTAATTATGTGGTCATATAGTTAACTGTAATTATTAACTGTTTGACCTTTTTTAATACAAGTAACCTGCACTTATGTTGAAGTCAATAGTGCAGTCAGGTTGTCGACGAGAAAATAAAAAAGGTATATTAGGGGGTACTTTATCACGTTTTCTCGACTAGAATTTAGAAAAAACTATGGCACTTCATCCAAATGGTAAACAACTGTCACTACTATCACGCAACACTGCGTATGTAAAAGTGTTGTGCAGGAACAGAGATAGTGATTTTTGTCACTTTATGGGTAACTTAATCAAATCAATCTGCTGATATATGTTCCTTTAACCTTGTTATGTTCAGCAAACTCAAGTCTGTCTAGATCTCCCTGTTAATGTATACTATGTTACAGATGAAGTTAACAAACACATACAAGCTAATGGGGGAACATGTCATGTTGCTGGACTGGAACCGTACACCAATTACACCTGTGAAATCCAACCCACCTACAACAACAAGAAAGTTCGACAATCAACTGTAGTTAAACAGAGAACTGAGATTGGAAGTAAGTAACCAACTAAATGATTACAGGTGACATCTATAGTATATAATATAGACTATTCTGAGTATTTTTACCAAAAGTATGCACTGTACAAACATACTGAATGTGTGGCAGTAAAAGTAAATATAAAACATGTTGCACCAGGGTCAGTATTCAGGGTCAGGAAAATGGTATCATATGACTCATATTTTAGGTCTAACTGTATTAGGTCCTGTCCAAGATATATGGCTATGGCTGGAACTATACAATATAAATATGGATTTTTGTCACCAAATATTGTGAATTGAAATATGAAAAATATGAATCAAATTAGGAAAGGTGTCATTTACCCAATCTCTCTCTATGTTCTTACAGCATAAACCAACATGTACTCAACATGTATCAGTAATACTTACAGTAATTATAGATTTCCCACTGTAAGTTTTAGTCTGTCCTGATTTGTTTATTCCAACAAACTGAAACTGTGGAAACACCAAACACAGCTCACAAAGTAACCAAACTTTGCATTTACATCACCACTGATGCACAAATCAGCCAATACCGCAATTGACTAATGATGCCAATGAGGGTTAAAACTGCCATTACTGCTAGAACTAGAATGTCACTTTTACTGGGAGTGAGGATAAGTAATTGTTGAATCTGTAGGAAAACGATTATGTTTGTTTATTCGTCTGTTTGTTTGTTGTGTTTTTTCTAATAGTGCCAGAAGATATCACTGGCATGGTGACTATTTCAGAGCATAATGTGATTAGAGTAACCTGCACCCATAAAAATCGTCTTAATGGACCTGAAGAGAAATACATTGCTCGTCTTTTTGATGGAAGTTTCCATCTGGAGAAAATGAAAGCAAACAACTGTGAGTTTGAATTCAAAGATCTCAACTACTCAACATCATACCGACTGGAGGTTTGTATAATCCTGCTTTTTAGTTTCACATTAACACAACATTCAGTGTACAACATATTAACTGATAAAGGCATTGTCTGTCTTACCAGATGACTGTTTTCAATGGAAAATTTGAGAGCAAGCCCAAGACACAAGATGTGGTCACTCTCCGTATGAGCTGTTTTTTTTTTGTTTTTTTGTTTTGTTTGTTTTTTCTCAATTTCTATGTTGCATCTTAAACATAAATGCCAACACTTTGATTCTTCTGTTATAACTATCATTTTACAGACAGTTCCAAAGGTGTCTTCATTGTGGTCTTCTTCGTCATTTTCATCATCACTCTGGCTGTGGCGGTCTGTGCTCTGAAGTGCAGAAAGTCAAGAAAGTAAAGATCATTTTGTATCTCATTTTCTGCTTCTATTTGACTGTCACGCTGTTTTTGGTTTGTTTTACATGAATGACTTTACTGCTAAAGCAATATGTCGTACATGGTTTTCAGTGTGCTGAACATCGTCATCATTTTGTGTTATCACTGACAGATATAGTGTCACTTGACTGTAACTAGCAGAAAACCTCTCTATTATTTCCTGTATACATTTTATTACTTGTCTCCACAGTGATGTGAATGAAGATGTGATTCTTGAATCAACGGCAGGTGAGTAGACTTCAGCTTTTCTTGTTTTTACTACAATGGTCTTTGAGTAAGTTACAACCAGTAATCACATTCAGCCACAAAATATTATTAATGATATTTTATCAGTTAGATAATTAGATGGGCGGCACAGCATCAAGGTTCCTGGTCCGACCTCGGCTGGGGCCTTTCTGTGTGGAGTTTGCATGTTCTCTCCGTGTCTGCGTGGGTTCTCTCTGGGTACTCCGGCTTCATCCCACAGTCCAAATACATGCAGGTTAATAGGTAATTGGTGACTCTAAATTGCCCGTAGGTTTGAATGTGAGTGTGAACGGTTGTTTTTCTCTATGTGCTTTGCAATGAACTGGCGATTTGTCCAGGGCTCAAAGAGAGCTGGGATAGGCTCCAGCCCCACCGTGATCCTGATGAGGATAAGCGGTTACAGATGATGGATGGACGGATATAGATTCCATAATCATTTAGGAATATTGTATTACATTGTATTATAATAACAGATGTAGTTGTAACACGTTTGAATAGTTTGTTTTTGAGTTCTGTGTATTAGCAGTAACAATTATTATGTTGCCTTATTTCCATTTTGTTTGCTATTTGATGTTAATGCACAGGCTCCTGAATGGTGTCAGAAAGAAGCTCACTGATGAAGACAGACCTGATGGAGCTGCCAACAAAATCGTCTTACTTTTTGTACTTACTTATTAAGATGTGCCGTATGTAATAGGTCTTTTTGGTTTGAGGTATTACGTTGTGTAATAAGTGACATTTGTTTTAATTAAACTGAATTAAAACTGAAAATTGAATCTGAATTATTGTTTTATCAAGAGTCCTAACTGTTCTATCAATCATTTTAAAATAATGGCATTAAAATTATTAATAATCATTTTTTTTTAATAATTACGTTGTGGTCTCTGCCTGGACGCAATGTTTCTCTGAGTGTAAGTGGGCATACAAAGTGGGGCTGTGACACCAGAGTCTCAGGTTCATGTCTAGACTCTGGTCTCTGGTTTGGTTTAGGCAACGTAAGCATTTTGGTTAAGGTTCAGGAAAGATAAGAATTTTGGTCCAGTGTTAACAAAAAAATCTAAAGTTACTTATGACTTTGTCTCTGTTAAAACCTTCCCTAACCTTAACCAAGTGCTGCCAGTGCTTAAACATAAGCAAGTTCAATAATGCTTTAGTCAGCGAGTGCATAGTGTATTGCAAGATCACCTATTTTGGTGGAAAACAAATAAGTTGTCAGTGAACATTTTATCTTCAGTATCAACATTTTTATGGCTTGACTGGCACGTCAAATTAATAACATTCACTCATTATGTTCACACAATATGAAATTCGGTCTGTATCATGTTTCCCTCGACATATTTGCTGTTGCAAATTAGCTGTATGTAACAATCATTTCTAGGAGATAGGGCTGTGGACATACATCACTCAGCACAATGAAGACTTGACTCCACAAATATGCATGCTCCAATTAAAAAACTACTACACTTAGGTGCTGAAATATAAAACTACATAACTTAACACACCTACACAAAACAGCAGCTAAGCGGCTGTAACAATCACTGCCTGAAGGTGCCACAAGTGTCAAATTGTAGCTGATATTACTTACTTGCCTCAAGATGGCATTAATTAACAATGCAAGTGTTGGGTTAGTTTTAGCTTTAGATCTAAACTCTACACTTCTCCAAATGTACAGCCTGATTTTGCCCACAGCAAGAGAATACAGCTAACGTATAAATGAAATACCAAATATCTCATGATCTATTTAGACTGTCAATTGTTTAATGGGGGATTCAGCCAATCATCATTAATTAAGTCAGTTATATATGTGTATTTGCCAACTAAGGTGCTCATCTTCTATTGGTAGATACTGTACGTATGTCACCTAAACTAGGCTAATAAAACAGCAACAACAGGGTGTAAAGTATGCAGACCAAGGATAAAGTCCAGCAGTCTGGGTATGTTGTAAGTCACATCATGTATGTACATTCATCATTATCATCATTGTACAATGATGATAATGGCCTGTGGTGTGGCCTGTGTGTAAACATCTACTATCGCTTTCCTCATTGCTGTTTTTCTGTTAATTTGGGATTAAACCCCGAGTCTGAAACCAGCAGCATGCTGAACAAGTATCTAAGACCCTCATATACTGAAACCTACTGATGAAATCAGAATCCAAATAACATATTCACATTTACAGAAATATAAACATAAACATCAAGAAAACAGATGTTTAGATAACAGAGCATTTCCTGTTATTGTGACATAGTGGAAATTATACTTCCTGTCACCAAAGTAAAGGTAAAGGCAGATACTGGGTGTTACATCACTTATTTAATTTCTGACCAAGGTGTAAGGTGTGGGCAACTAGTCAGAAAGCTGTGGTTGAAAGGTAAAATTATGTATTTCTTTTTTAGGCTTAAATAGAAACAAACAAAAAAGATTTGCAATTTTCTTTGGGCGTGTATATATCTGCGTATTTGATTATCCTGCAGACACCCAAACTCCTGGATATGGCAGCTCTCTGTGGTCTGAAGATCCTGCTGCTCTGGGCTGGAATCATCAGTTTGGCCGAATGAAAGTAACCATATTCAGTGTCAACGTGACAGTCTTCTTTTTAAATAAAGAGAAATAGGCGAAATAGGTGTTTGTGAAGTTCTGTCGTTGTAACTGTAGATGAGAAGAGAAGAAGAGAAGAGAAAATGATAAGGACCTGGAGTTCAGACCATTAGACACTCATACTGTAGTGAAACTATAAAAACTGTAATGGCACAACAATCATTTTGCAATAAAATGTTTGATTCACAGGTACTGAGGTACAAATAACAGCTGTTAAAGAAATGTTGTCATTCTTGTGTCTCCTCAGAAGATGGAAAATTCGAGGAGTTCAAATTGTCTGAACAACAACAATCTTGGAGCCCTTCACACAATACAGCTGTACTGGTCAGATCAAGGAGAACAATGTCAACATAAAAATGCAATTACTATCAACTTCATGATTGACTGTGGTATGTTGATATTCACTTTACCTCAATCAAATAAGAACAATAAGTCTATAGCCTAAGATAACAAAAGGAAACAGAAGGACATCAAATAGTCAGTGTTACAGATGTCTTATTTGTTCTAACAGATCTTGAAAAATAATCAACACAAAGATGAATGCAACCAGTACCTCTATTGCTTTGAGTTGGATCACAACCAGTGAGAATTGTCCAGATGTCCTTCCAACCCTTCAGAAGCTTTCCTATGACTGCAGTTGTTGGCCTACTACCCCCCAGTGGAAACACAATGGTAAGTAATATATTACCAAATAAATAACAAAACCTCCATTGTTGAGGTAGCTGGTAGGAGTTGTAATCAGGAGGTCCCAGCGCTTGTTGTGATGGCACCTTATAACCTGCTGGTGGACACTAGCGGTAAAGGAGGCCATCAAGCTGAAGAAGGAGGCCATTCAGACTTGGTTAGCCCAGCTAGCTGGATGGGCTCTATGGCTGCAAGGCACCAGGTGTGGATGAGATCCGTCCTGAGACATTCAGCGTCGGATATTATTGGTCTGTCTTTACTGACATGCCTTTTCAATGTTGCATGGAGTACAGGAAACAGTATCTGTGGAGTGGTAGACTAGGGTGGTGGTTTCCATTATTAAAATGGGAGACCGGAGGATGTGCTCTAATTTTCGGGCAGTTAATAACTCAGCCTCTGGGATAATCTGGGACTTTGTGGAAAAGGTCTATGACTGTATATGACTATGACTATACCGGACCGTTGTGGGGAAGAGACAAAAGGGAAAGCTCTCAATTTTCCAGTCCATCTACATTCCATCCCTTACCTATAGTCATGAGCTTTGTGTAGTGACCAAAAGAATGAAATCACGGATACAAGCAGCCGAAATGAGCTTCTTTTGCAAGGTAGCTGGGCTCAGCCTTAGAGATAAGATTAGAAGCTGGGAAATCTGTAGCTCAGAGCTGCAATGTGGTTTTTGTGCGTTCCTTGGAGCTGTTCTGGGCATGCCTAACTGATAGAGGACCCTAGAGTAGTTCCAGAACCCACTGGAGGAAGTGTGTAGCCCATCTGACCTGGGAATGCCTTTGGATCCCCAGAAGAGATGGAGAAGGAGCTGGAAATTGTTGCTGGTCAGAGGGACGTCTGGAATGCTCTGCTAAAACTGCTGCCTCAGTGACCCAACTCGAGAGAAACAGGAGAAAATGGAATGAAATAATCTAATATACTTTTTTCCACACAAAGTAAACAAAGTCAGAGTCAAATAAATAATGGGATAGTTGTTTTTGGAAACAATTCCAGAAATATATAAATTACTCTCAGTTTTGCCTTGTTGTTTTGCCTTGTTGTTGTTTAGGTAAAACAATTTATTTTTTCTTTAAACTTGTTGAATAAATCAATCACAACAAACTAGCTAATGAAACTATCTTACAGTTATAGAAACACAGTCACAAAAAGAAAGATGTGATATTACTGGACTGGAACCATACACTGATTGTACCTGTGAAGTCCAGCCCACATACAACAACAAAAATATCGGCCAACCAGTTACACGTGAAACTACCGCTGAAAGTAAGTGTAAAAAAATGATCTTTTGGAGAGAACTATAGTCAACATGTGAATAATACAAACAGACTATCCTATACTATTTATTTATTGAAGTTGTGTATTGCATATATTTACAATATATGGCAGAAATTGAATATAATATTCATAATGATAATAATATGTAATGGTAATTATAAATACTAAATTATAAATAATTATAAATACAAAAAATAATTATATTTTAGTGTATTTCCATCCATTTTCTGTAATCGACTAGCCTCATCAGGACAAGTCACTTCATCAAAAGGGTGATTATTAGTGCATAATCACCTGAAAATAAGAAGTGTTTTGTTTTTGCTACCTTAGAATGAGACTTTATTTTTACAGATGTGGTGGGCCTTGAGTCCACCATGTCCACTACCATGTTTCTATAGTAGCCCACATAGAGGACAGATTAAACACTGTTTCTAGATTGGACCACTATTGTTTCTCCATCACTCTAGCAAGGAGATGGTGAGGGGAAAAATGGATTTAAAGAGCTTTTAAAATGTACTTGTCATTTAGAGACATCGGCCTATTACATAAGAATACACATTTATTATTAATAACTAGCTAACTTGAATCATTTTCAGTGCAAACTAAAGTGTTTCTTTGCTTTGGGCATTTTGTATCTACTGACAGCCAACACAACCAATTGAGCAACACACTAAAAATGCTAATCAGTGCTAAATTATCACTTTAGCTGTAAGCATACACTGTTGTATCTGAAGGAAAATCTGTTGTTTTTCTTACAGGACCGGATGATATTCCAAAATTGAAAGTGACTCTTCTAGAGCATAATGTGATTTTCAGAATCTGTCCTCATATAAAACATTTCAATGGACCTAAGGAGGAATACATTGCACGTCTTTATGATACTAGTGACCCTCCGAAGGAGCTAAAAGAACAACAAAACAAAAAATGCAATTTTGAATTCAGAGATCTAAACTACTCTACGATCTACAATGTGAAGGTTTGTTTAATCCTAATTTTTGGTGTCACAAGATTATTTCAACTTTATTCCTCATGTTTCTTCAAATGCTGTAATTCCTGATAAACAGATTTTCTGACTTTCCAGGTGACTGCTTTCAACGGAGAACATGAGAGTCGACGGCCCAAGTTAGAGACTGTTGACACTTACTGTATGTGCAGTTTTATTAAATGCCACAAATTGTCTCACATTGCTCAGTTAAATCATTGGAAATATTTTGTTTCCATTTCTATACATTGTATATCTAACATTAATTTACCCACTTTGTTATTTCCTAATCATTTTACAGATAACGACAAAGCTGTAATTGGGTTTCTGGTCTTCCTCATCGTTCTCACAGCTGTGGTTCTGCCTTTGGTCATCTACAAGATTTACATTCTGAAGTGCAGAAAGTCTATGAAGTAAAGATCATTTCCCGTCTTACCGCCTGCTTCAGTTTGACTGTCACATTGACTCTAGTTTGTTTCACAGCTGTAGTGAGTTTTAATTTACAGTACAAGAACATTCATCAATCAGAGTAATAAAGACAGAGGGGACAAATAAAAGAGTGTTCATTATGTACTGTATGTCTTGAATACTTTTAATAGCCTGGTGCATAGTATACTGTATATAAATTATACTGTGTATATATTTTATAAATACAATCTTTATTGTTTCTACAGTGAGGTCAGTGAAGATGTGATGCTTCAACCAATGGCAAGTGAGTAGACTCACATGTTTTAGTTGTTTGGTTATTACATCCCCTGATTAAAGCAATACTTATGACTTCTTTGTTGAATCACAACAGTATCACTACTGCAAATCATAACGTGTAGTTTTAAAGCAACAAAATCTCTTTGTATGGTATCTCTGTGAAGTGCATCAGAGTTTGATGTGTATCCAACACTAAGCAGCACTGTTTCCTGTTTTTCTGCTTCTGTAGTTTATGTTAATGTACAGTCATATGAATCTCAAGATGAAGAGAGACCTCATGGAGATGCCAACCAAATCATCATTTATATTTCATTTGTCCTGTATGCAGTAGTTCTTTTAATCAGTTTACACTGGCAGCTGAGGTCGATGTACTTGTTTTTGTTTCTTGTGCCCCTTGTATCAAGTGGAACTGTTACAATTTAAATGTCATAAAATAATATTACGTTAATTTTTAGATCCCGACCATGAAGGTGTCATTGATAATCTTACAATAGCCTTCTCCAAAAGTGAACAAAGTGTCTGGAGCTTTATGGCCATTAAGCTGTGAACAGTTACCAAAAGTACCAAAACAGTATGAGGTTAGAGTGGCTGAATATGCAAGTATTTTTACAATTACAATTAAAAGTGTATCCGTGTAGCACCATCATTTGTTTTACAGTTGATTTTGTGATCATGCCATATTGTCCTTGTGTATTTTTATGACCAGTTGTAGAAATACCAAACAACGCCACCTAAAGAAAAGGGAGGTGAGGTAGCAGCAGATGTTGAGTTTAGATGCAGACACGTAGATGTCACTTCCTGTAGGCAGGGAAAGTAAATGCTGATGAAATTTTGATACTTCCTCCACCTGCAGGCGACAAGTGTTATAGAGAGAATTTGCAGATGAGTGTTTTTGTGGTGTTTTTTTATTTTTAAATTTTTACAGTTGTTTTTTGTATGTGTGATTTTGAAGTATTACCTTTCATATGAAGTGTCAAACTGCAGTTGATGTTACTTACTTGTCTGTTGATAGTGTTTTCTAACATTGCAGCTGTTTACATGTCTAAAAGTTAAATGATCATGGAACTTCTTTTTTAAATCATGAAATAAGAGATCAAAAACATGTTATGCAACACTGACTTGTTATCAAGTGAATGGTGTCTCTCTGTGCCCTGAAAGCCTGTTCTTATACTATGTAACTTGGGCTCCTGGTACAATCTCCCACAAAGAACTGTCCAACCATGTCACTGAATTTGCTGAAACTGGATTATATCTTATGGACAAAATGTTTTCTTGATGGACAGTGCACTTCTGCAAACTGTAGATGTGAATGTGAGTTATCTTTGTTACCTGGACTGTGAGCTCAGAGCACTGAGGCAGTGTTAGTGTTTAAAGTGGTATAACAGATATTTTGGACCACTAGGAAGAGGAAGTTTTCAGGCCCAGGGCTCAATGGGAGTGACGTCAGAATGGGCACTAGAATGGGATCAAGGTGAGAGGGAAACGTAACCAGGCTCAGCAGAGGCAGAACATGGCAGAGGTGAAGAGACTGAAGAGGACAACAGTATATTTTTGTCCATTACTGAGTAAAAGGGTTGTAGTTGACAACTGTGAAACTGGCTGCAGGGTGATCAACTGCAATGAGACAAACAGACAAACGCACTTTGTAAAATTTACGTTCAGTGAAACTATTTAGTGAACTTTTTAAAGACTTTTAATTAAAAAAAAAAGATTAAAACATTATAAAACTTTATATCACTCCCCTCAGAGCCACCAAACTACATTGACAAAACAGAAATTTTACATTATTCACACAATTAAATTTAGCAGGTGTAGTAGTAGTAGTAAGTGTAGAGCCAAAATATTTTCAGTGTTATCATAGTATCACAAATCCACCAAGAAAGAAACATAAACCATAAGAAGCATATCAATCAGGAACATCAATACCTGAATTATGATCGTCATTTTTCAGATTATTTGTAACTGGCCACATAAAATTAATTAGCAGTTCTTTTGAAATGTATGTTTTTCATGTGCAACTTTAAATGTTTGGTCTTGCACACTGTGTCAGCAGTCATTTGACAAGTTTTACCACTGACCACAATTAATATTTCCTGTTTATCGAATAAACCTAAGCTTAGTACCATGGGAACGATACAGAAAAACTCAGAGACAGGACAGGTTTGGTAGATGACTGTAAATATCCAGTTGATAACTGCACATAATAGATCTATCACCAGGACTGTTGGGGTCTTCATCCAAATCTTATTTGTATGAATAGAATCTATAGAATATGTGTAATCAGCAGGACAGAAGAACATAGTCAGAGTAAACACGTTAGACTGATATACTGAGTATAACTGAAAAAACTCTTCCACAGTATCAAACTTGATTTCCTGAAATAACCTACCAGCCTATATATGCATACATTGCACTTATTGATAGTGCTGGCATACCCTCACACTCACCCACAACCACTGCAACCAGCAAGAAAATAAACTCTCAGACAAAACGCAGGGACTAATACTACTGTAATTTCTGACTAAATATCAGCAGTCGAATACTGGGAAAAATAATATTTCTTCACTGAAATATTTATTGCAAGCAGGTTTACATATACATATAGACTCTTGATATCTAAGTCAGAGAGGAGCAGACCAAACAAGCTTACTTTAGACTTACAGCCATACCTGTTACATGTTTACAAGAGTGATTACATTTCTGCACCCTCTGCAATTTTAGGACACAACACTAGCTAAAAAACACATTTGGTAATGAAAGCTACAAACATCACCGAACTTGGTGACCAGTGACACACAGCCTCCTCTCATCTAACTGAACTATGTCATATATCAGTCTCACACCTTCTTTTAACACGAATCTGCTGATCACAGACACACATCAGCTGTTTCACAGTGGCAATGTTCTTTCAAACTATGGCATATCAAATGTGGTTCAAATGTAACACACACATTGTTGTAATGATCTCTTTAAATAAAGTTGGAATTAATTAATAATTATTTAATTTACAACCCAACCTCATTTGTTCTTATAGGCAACTGTGAAAACTTTTAATAATCATATATTAATATTTTGTTGTTTCCTACAAGGCTCTCTGACTCCACAGTGTGAGTATCAGTATTATACATTTTTACAGTGACCTTAAACACATCTTCATAAACAAACTGTCTGAGGTTAAAAAGGCTCATCAGGTGGTTTATATTAAATAAGAGGTTTCTAGGTTTAAATTCAATCTTCACCATTCTCTTCTCCACAGTGAAAAGAATGAAGATATGTTGCTTCTATCAACAGCAAGTGAGTAGACTTTCCTGTTTTTACTACAATGGTCTCTGAGTAACTGACAAACAGAAATCACATTCAGCAGCTAAAAATGATTAATGATGTTTTATCAGTTAGGTTTATGAATGTTGTATCACAGTATTTCTCCAAAACAAAAGTATAGTTTATGTTAATGCACAGCCTCCTGGATGGCGTCAGAAAGAAGCTCACTGATGAAGAAAGGCCTGATGGCGCTGCCTGCCGAGTCATCATTTACTGTTTGTGTTTAGTCAATGAGTTGAAGTTTAGTATGTAGGTCATTTTAGAGATTTGATTTAACTGATTAAACCCCAAGAGCCCGGTGAAATAAAAAAAATGTGTTGGTGATGTCTTGCGTCTGCTCCACCTCAATTCTAGATGATGTACAGAATTTCCTGATGGACAGTAAACTGCTGTGAGCTGCTCAGAACCAGAGCCGGGTGAACGGACAATGTAAACGTGCTCACCAGAAGCAGACCATGACAGAGGCAAAGGAGTCGATGAACTAGTTTTTGATCATTAGTAAAGTAACCACAGTAACTGCACATGAACAGATGGGGGAGGGGAATGGGGGATGCTTACATTAGGCTTTGACGTGTCATAATCGACTAGATTTTTCTAAATTTAATGGATCCTCCAAATGTAACTGCCTTATTTTTATTTGCTATGAACTTCAACATTAGACGAAAACCCTGAAGGTCTCAAGGTGCGTAAAGATCACAAACATCTCTTCTTTACTGCGTCTGTTCATTTAGGATTAAACTGTGAGTCTGAAACCAGCAGCACGCTGAGCAAGTGTCTAAAAGTCTCATAGGCCGAACCTACTGTTGAAAACAAATAGCACATACATATTAACAGAGTGATTAATAGAAATATCAACTAGAATAATAATAATACGAAAAGCGATGTTTGGTTTAGATAAAGGATTTCCTGTTTGCTGCAGCATACGGAAATTAAGGTTCCTGTCACCAAAGTAAAGTTAAAGGCAGATTCTGTGACACCCACTCATTTGACTTGAAACCAGGGCTGAGGTTTACGGTGTGGGGAAACTAGTCAGAAAGCTGCAGTCAAAAGGTACCACAATCTTTCTTAGCATTTAATCAAAAACTTTCTTCTGACCGGGTGAATATCTGATATGGCAGCTCTGTGTGGTCTGAAGATCCTGCTGCTCTGGGCTGGAATCATCAGTTTGGCCAAATGTAAGTAACCATCTTCAGTGTCAATGTAACAGTCCTCTTTTTAAATGAAGAGACTGAGAAATATTGTTTGTAATATATGTTTGTGAAGTTATGTCCTTGTAACGGTTCCCCTTCAAGATATATATATATATATATATATATATATATATATATATATATATATATATATATATATATATGTATATATATGTATATATATATATATATATATATATATATATATATATATATATATATATATATATATATATAAAATATAATATTGAATAAAAGAATTCAAGAATTAAGAATTAAATTGTTGAGAGAAAGTAGTAAACATGTGTCATGCACTTGACACTTGACAAGTGTAAAATCATTATTATGGATCAGTTTAGTTTTCAATTCCCACACAAAAAAGTTGAAATTACTTTTATTTGAGATTAAATCTGTGAAAGCACGAATAAGATGTTGTAATAAAAACACATCTTTTCTGCAACTTTAAATTTTCTAAATTACTGTATTTAGTGGTTTAAAGCGGCCTATTTAACATGTTCTTTTGTGCAATAGAAATAATATCACACAGTCGTTGTTTCAGTATACAGTAGATTGTGATAATTTTGTGTTTTGAAGGTAACACGAGATGTCTGATATACTAGTTCATGAAAAAGGTTCATCATTAATAACTGTCAGTAGCCTACTCTCCACGATGAAATAATAAGATTTAGACAATCAAAATAAATAAAGACTATAACTGATTTAGTTGATAAGAAATTTGTGTCAGGACCAAGTTTTATGCAAACAAATGCATAAGCACTGTATGACAGAACGTTTTATGACCCATGTACACATTTTTGTGTCCTTGTGACCAATGGGAGAGAATTTTTAAAAAAAATAAAAAAATAAAAATTGGACCAGCATTGAGTGAGATCCTTGTAACATTGTGATTCAAACTTGAAAGAAACAAGATTAGATTAGATTAGATTAGATTAGATTAGAGTTTACTTTATTCATCCCACAGCGGGGAAATTTACTTATTACAGCAGCAGAAAAGTGTAATATACACTACAGTTAAAAGTAGAAAGGGCAAAAACACAACAAACAGACATAAGTATCTTATGAAACAAAACTCATTAAATTGTCTCACTTTGTCAATCTACTGCTTACTTGATTCACTGAATTCGATATAAATATATGGCAAGAAGAGAAACAGTGAGGTAGGCATTAGAGAGGGGAGAAACAGCGCGTATATTAGAATAATTTCAACATCATCATGGCATCATGTGGGCATCAGTCTTATAACACCATATTAATATTTTGTTGTTTCCTTTTCTAATATCATTTCAATGCATTCTGTGGCCATCTCACAAGGCTCTCTGACTCTACAGTGTATCACTATTATACATCTTTACAGTGACTTAAAAAGACACACATACTCATTATAGTTTTTCTCTCTTACTTTGCAATAAATGCCATTATAGTAGACTTACAAAAATACAATTACAAAAATTTAACTCTTCTGAATTTGCTGTGCTGCAGATGGTGACCAGTGGCACACAGCTACCTCTTATCTAACTGACCCGTGTCATATATGTGTCTAAAAACAAACACACTAAAACCATCCTCTGGGTGTCAGCTGCTGTAAAAGTTTTATAATCATGTATTAATATTTCCTTTTTTAATCTATTTTAAATGCTTTCTCCAGCCACTCCACCACCAATAACCTTACCACCAACTCCACAGTGTGAGTATCAGTGTAACTTTTCAAGATATAATACATGTCATCTTTACAGTGAGTTAAAAAGACACATGTACTCATTATAGTATTTCTCTCTTACTTTGCAATAAATGCCATTATAGTAGATTTATACAGTGACTGTTTAGAGTGTTTGGGTTTCATTTTGTTTCAGCTCAGGAGCTCGTTCAACATCTTCATGAACAAACTGTCTGAGATTAAAAAGTCTCATCAGGTGGTTTATATTAAATAAGAGGTTTCATAATTCTGTTGATTTTGTGTGCAGGTGATTACACTGTCACACCCATCAAGTATGGCTTCCAGATCAGCATTACAAGCTCTACCACTGGTAACTACGCCATAAACATTAATGAGAAAGGCCAACCTGGAGAGAAGGTCAACCATCAGCACTCCAATCAAGTCTCATCATATGAAGTCAAAACCCTGAAGCCCTGTACTGAATATGAACATCATGTGGCATTTTTTGATGGCAAAGAAACACCCTGTAACAGCACTGAAGATAAAACTACAACAATTGGAATGAGTGAGTAAAATAATTGAATTATAATTTGTGAATTACAGATTACATTCTCTGAATTAAGGAAATGAGACTGTGTGTAAAACAGGAAGATATTTGTGCATCATTTGTCTATTTCAGATGAAGGTGACATTAAAGAAGCCAGCTGCATCCCTGGATATGTTTGTTACCACAGTGATTGGGACATCAGCACTTCACTGTCAACATCAAATAATATTCCAGCTGAGCCCTGCAAAAGTGACCAGACAACATTATGCATCAAACCTGGTTTCAGTGACATTTGTTCAGATTTGACTACAACCTTCACCTGTGGGAAATCTTCCTTTAGTCTCACCAAAAGCATCAGTGTTGGTATGTACAGTGGAGTCCTCCTGTATTTTGAATTGTACGTGGTGTCAACATTACTTCATTAGTTTAATGTGTGTGTTGTTTTCTATTTTACACAGATTTCTTAAATCCAAGTGAAATAATCCAGAAAGCTCCAACTAAACTTCCTGCAGAAATAGAAACAACTTTACCACCAAAGTGTAAAAATCTCGCTGTTGATTACACCTGTCAGGGTAAGTGGAGTAAAGAGACCGTCACCAACATTATGAATGGATTTACTTAGAAAGAGATTAGGACCTGTAATTTCCACCATCAGACACTCATACTGTAGTGAAACTGACAGATGTCCACTATAAAAACAAAAAAATTAGAAGACTTGTTTTATTGTTGTGAATGTGTCCACATTTGAATCCAATCTAACCCCAGAAGACATCAGCTCACAGGTACTGAGGTACAAATAACAGCTTTTGAAGAAATGTTGTCATTCTTGTGTCTCCTTAGACGATGGAAAATTTGATGAGTTCAAATTGTCTGAACTGGAGCCCTTCACAAAATACAGCTGTACTGGTCAGATCAAGAAGAACAATGTCAACATAAAAAACAAAACAACTGCCATTAACTTTACAATTGTCTGTTGTACGTTGATATTCACTTTACCTCAATCAAATGATAAGAACAATAAGCTTGTGTTCTAAGATAGGAAACAAAAGGATAATGCAAAATAGTCGGTGTTACAGATGTCTTATTTGTTCTAACAGATCTTAAAATAATCAACACAAAGACAAGTGCAACCGATACCTCCATTAATTTGAGCTGGACCACAACCAGTGAGAACTGTCGAGATGTCCTTCCAAACCTTCACAAGCTTTCCTATGACTGCAGTTGTTCCTCCCAGAAACACAATGGTAAGTAAAATCATTTAGATTAATTCTCTAATTATTTTATTTACTTCACAGGAATCCACTTTTGGAAGTCTGGAGATCCTTTTACTGGATATTTTAGCTAAATAGTGAAATATACTGTGGACATTTGAATCATCTGTGGACCTGCAGTGCTCCATGCTTTAGCATACTGAGTGGTTGTAGGTGGAAATAAGCTGCAGTTGGTGAAGAAGATGTAACATCAAATATGATACAGAAATAACACTGAAATGTCAGAGACTAATATCTTATTTCCACACAAAGTGAACAAAGTGAGAGTCAAGTAAATGATGAGATGGAAACAATTCCAGAAATATATATATTAGTTTCAATTTTACCATGTTCATATGGATTAATTGATTTATATCGATTTTGTTGTCACTTAATAGGTAAAACAATCTGCTGTTGTATATTCTCTTAAATTTGTCTTTGTTGACTTGACTTGTTGGCTAATGAAACTATGTTACAGGTCAAACACATTCACAAAAACAAAGCTGTAGTATAAGTGGACTGGACCCATACACTGATTATACCTGTGAAGTCCATCCCACCTACAACGGCAATAAAGTCAGCCAACCAGGAAAAGTTACAGAGAAAACTTCTGCTGGAAGTAAGTGTCAAAATTAAATTACAGTCAACATCTGAATAATACAAACAGACTATCCTGACTTTTATTTATTTATTTAAGTTGTGTATTGCACATGAGTATGTTGCATATCCAGTTAAGAGAACTATGTAGAAATGATGTAATTGATTTGATTCTTTTTACTCTACATTCATTGAGACATTATAATGAACATCACATTGTAGCTCCAGTCATGAGCAAAGAAGAGGTGATGAACACAATATGTACCAGGAATACACAGTAATTATAGACTTTAAATTCTAATAACAGTAGTTATTCTCTGTGACTCAGTAGAAATCTACAAGCTTCAGTCAGTTCTGATCTGTTTAAATAATTTTAATTTTATTTAATTGTAAGAAACAAGTACGATGAAAACTAAGACATTTACATTGATGAATTAAATTTGCATTCACACTGAATGCTGAATTTAAAAATATTAAAAATCATAAATTGCTTCCTTCAGTAAATCATTTTTAGAATAAAAAAAATTACTTTGAGTTTCAGTACCAAACTTTTAAACTGTTGTTTTTAATGTATCCTTCATTTAAAGACATAAGAATACAGAATAATAGTTTGAATTAATTAATATTTAACCTAATTTCTGATATTTCAGTTTTTTTCCCCAATATTTATTACTTGTACATTCTATTTTTTATTTGTATCAGTACTGAAAACCAGCACAATAGAGGAACACTCATCAGTGTTGAAACATGTTATAGAAAAATAAAATGTCACTTTAAATGTGAGTTAGCATACAGTGTATCTAAAGGAGAATGTGTTGTTTTTCTTACAGAACCAGACGATATTCCACAACTGACAGTGGTTCATCCAGAGCATAATGTGATCATAGTAACCTGTGATGGTAAACGAATAAGTTTTAAAGGACCTCAGAAGAAATACATTGCACGTCTTTATGATACTAGTGACCCTCCGAAGGAGCTTAAAGAGGAACGAAAAGACAAATGCCATTTTGAATTCAGAGATCTAAGCTACTCTACGTCCTACAATGTGAAGGTTTGTTTAATCCTAATTTTTGGTGTCACAAGATTATTTCAACTTTATTCCTCATGTTTCTTCAAATGCTGTAATTCCTGATAAACAGATTTTCTGTCTTTCCAGGTGACTGCTTTCAACGGAGTACATGAGAGTCGACGGCCCAAGTTAGAGACTGTTGACACTTACTGTATGTGCAGTTTTATTAAATGCCACAAATTGTCTCACATTGCTCAGTTAAATCATTGGAAACATTTTGTTTCCATTTCTATACATTGTATATCTAACATTAATTTACCCACTTTGTTATTTCCTAATCATTTTACAGATAACGACAAAGCTGTAATTGGGTTTCTGGTCTTCCTCATCGTTCTCACAGCTGTGGTTCTGCCTTTGGTCATCTACAAGATTTACATTCTGAAGCGCAGAAAGTCTATGAAGTAAAGATCATTTCCCGTCTTACCGCCTGCTTCAGTTTGACTGTCACATTGACTCTAGTCTGTTTCACAGCTGTAGTGAGTTTTAATTTACAGTACAAGAACATTCATCAATCAGAGTAATAAAGACAGAGGGGAAAAATAAAAGAGTGTTCATTATGTACTGTATGTCTTGAATACTTTTAATAGCCTGGTGCATAGTATACTGTATATAAATTATACTGTATATATATTTTATAAATTCAATCTTCTCTATTTTTCCACAGTGAAGTCAGTGAAGACGTGATGCTTCAGTCAACAGCAAGTGAGTAAGCCTTAGCTTTCTTGTGTTTTCTACAATTGTCTTTGAGTAAGTAACAAACAGCGATCACATTCAGCAGCTACAAATTATTGATGTTTTAATTGTTTATTACATCACCTGTTTAATGCAAGACTTATGACGTTGTGTTAAAGCACGACAGTATGACTACTGCAAATGATAGCTGAACAAAATCTCTGTATAGTATCTCTGTGAAGTGCATCAGAGTTTGATGAGTAATAAGTTGCACTGTTTCCTGTGTTTCTGCTTCTGTAGTTTATGCTAATGTGCCTCAATCTGATTATCGTCGTAAAGATGCCCGCAGATGAAGAGAGACCTGATGGAGATGTCAACCAAATTATCATTTACATTTCATTTGTTCTGTATGCAGTAGTTTTATTAATCAGTTTATACTAGCAGCTAATCTGTTTAATTGATAATGCCTTGTTTGACCTGGTTGTTTTTTCTTTTCTTTGTATCAAGTGGAACTGTTACAATTTAAATGTCATAAAATAATATTACATTAATTTTTAGATCCCGACCATGAAGGTGTCAATATGATGTTAGAGTGGCTGAATAAGTATTTTAAAAATTAAGCTTAAAATATATCATCATTTGTGTTTTACAGTTGATTTTGTGATCATGTCATTTCGTCCATTTGCAGTTTTATAACCAGGTGTACAAACACCAAACAACGCCACCCAAAGAAAGGAAAGTGATAGCAGCAGCTGTTTTGATGCTTCTTCCACCTGCAGGCTATGAATCTTATAGATGGAATTTTGTGATGAGCGTTTTTGTGTTGTGTTTTCAATTTTTTCATTTTAATATTTTTACATTTTTTGTGTGTTGCTGTGTGTATTACCTTTTATATTCACATGACCTTTATAGAGGATCTTTAATGATCCTAATCTTTTGAATTTAAATCTAGATTTTGATCTGTGACATTCATATTTTCTTTCTATACGTCGATAACCTGAGCTTAACATGCAGCCCTTTCAGACACTATTTTTTAACAGAATAAACTATGCTTTCCAAAAAAACCCTAAATGTGGAAATGATTTCAATGACATAAAGTGTATAGTTCAGTTAATACAAGAGTGTGCCAGTTTTTTTCCCACTTGCAGAAAAAAACTTCAGTCTTCTACTGACCAAAGGACACCATGTGGCACCCACGTAATCCATTTGTGTTGACAGTGATTAAATGACATTTGGCCCATTCTGATCAACTTCTCAGGAAGTCAGGAAATATCTCGAATGAAATTATATTTACAATGTTATTTACTGTGTGCTGATGATCAGATGACCTATCACTGGAAAATGCTGGATAACACATTAACTTCTAAACCAGTAAAATGTCACTGCAGGATGTAGACAAAAACTCCAATGTTTGTTCAAGTGTCAGTCTGGGTTTTGTTGTTTATCACAGTGTTACATAAATATACTCACCATTAACCTGATATCATTTGCTAGTTGTCCATCACAGTGAAATGTCCTGACATTTATTGTAAATTCAGGTAGAAACACTCCCCATGTTTCACAGATATTTACACTTTGTTGGTGTGAGAAAGCACAGGCTGTTTCTGGCCTTTTTTATTACTGCATGTCTTGACAATCAAGTGATGCTCTAAATATTCAAACAGTGATGCCTGTTTGAAAGATTAGAGGAGATGTGAAACTCATTAAAACCTAGTTTGAGCTTCAAGCACTTACTGTAATGTCCAAAAGAAATTTGAAAGCTTTATTGCATTTAGTTAGCATACAAGATGTTTGTGATGAGGGTCTTTAATTTGACATGAAATGTTCAGAAAACAACCAAACGACCAAAACAATAAATATTAATTCTAATATTTGACTTTCTGGAAAACCCCTGGACTCTTCAATACCAACATGACACAGGAGAGCACTGTCATATGTTACATAAAGATAAAAAAAAAAAAAAGAAAAAAACACACCCTGCCAAGAAATGGCCCTAATCCTTAAAGTGACTTAGCACTGTGTGTTATAAACAACCCCCCAGTGAGGAGTTAAAAAAAAAACCTGGATCTCTGTTTCTGTGCATAAACAGAAAACATAACCGTTACTGCACAGATATATTTTAAGTCAATGCAACCGGGCTTTGCATTACAAAGTGTTCTTAACTAACAAGGTGACAGATAAGAGCAACTCATTTGGTTTTAGAAGACAACAAGCCATTAAATTACATTACAATGACTCCCGACATCATATGATATAATCATTTAATATCTCTTCACTGGGCTGTCTTCCTTAAAACTGACTGTTGTGCTTTAGCGATACACTGTACATGTATCTTTCAATCCATTACAAGAGAAAAAGAGTTTTGCTGTTAAATACCACCAAATTCTTGAGTGAGTTCTGTATAGTATCAAAAGTAAATATCTAAAAAGTTCTTTAAAGCAAATCTAAAATCTTTTGGTGCTATACAGACACTCTTGTTAAAAGGGAATAGAGAGCACAGAGATAGAAATTAAACAGTGAGCATGATGAAAAGTTAAGATCATTTCTGACTACCTTTACTGCAGCGGCAGAGCGAAGCGATGTAAAGAAACCAGGACAAGGTGTACAATTGCAAACAAAAATTGCAAACACTGTATTCGCAAGTCTCAGACAAAAAACTATCAACACACTGTCAAAATATTCTGTTGACCAAAGCAAAATAACTTACATTTTCTTGCACCTATAAGCTTTGATTTTGTATATAACACGTTATTAAATGTTAATTAAAAAAAAAAAAAAAACATGGGCATACATGTACAATAATTTGAATGAACGGTTAATAGGCTATTGATAATGTTAAAAGAGAATTCATAAGACACTGAAATAAAGCGTTAGCAATCATTGTTTACTTATTAAACCTTTCATATGGTATCATTGTCATTATGTAAACCAGTGGTAGTCAGTGGTGGTCATGTGTGACCCACTGGTGTAAACCTATTCACTGTAAAAAGAATACATAGGGTCACTAACACCCTACAGTATTAAAACTATAGGAACTTCTCCGCTATGTACAGTAAAACAAAATGAGTCCCATTGGCGCTTGTTTTTCATATACTTTTCATAAAAGGTACCTCTTTATCTCCGCTCTCGCTCTAGGTGTGACTTTTCTCTTTGGTATCTCAACTGAGGACATAAGTTAGGTAGTTGTGATTTACTCATAACATGGACGGCTACACAAGGCAAGGATCTGCTATCCGTTCAATATATATGTTACTTAACAAGACACCCACACTGCAAACTTACACAGCAACATTAACAATCACAACATTTTCTCCACATAGACTGCCTTTCTGATGGGTCAAATGCATCCACTGGACTATGTGTTCTGACTTTGATTTGATTTTTTCTTTGTGATTGTGCCAGCCTTGGAAAGCTCACTATATGTGATAGCAGTTTACCTTGCTTAAGTTGAACCAAGGAGGACATTTGATTTTTTTTTGGTGTCAGTGACTAAAGTAAACAGCAGACGTAGAACTGCTTTTGTTACAGCTTCTACAACTCCTTCTAGACTGTCAAAAAAAGCGACATTGTGAATTTTTTAAAGACAATACGTAGGTGTCAAAATGACTTATATTAAAAGTGTTGTGGAGACATTTGCCCATGTTCTCCCCTCTAGCATGTCTCTAGTCTAACCTCTAAATGATCCTTCCTTTCCTAATACATTCATTAGACATGATCACCCTGCCAGCCTTCCAGTACCAGGGTAAAAAGTGCAACACAACAACGCTTCAACCATCAATAACACTCTATTACGTCTCTCAGTTTTGCTGCCATTGAGTGTAAAAACTCTTCACTCATATTTTACCAATATTCTCAAAGTTTTCATGGTCTTTTTTTTTTGGTGCCGTTATCGGACCACAGATCTCATGAGATTCACGGAAAGCCCACAAGGTCATTTTTTAAGGTTATGTGCATTGATAATTGATTTGAGTAATGGGTAACACCTACTAATTTTCCAGTATATCTGCTTTAAATAGCATCTGCTGAAGAATGGCTTTACCTCACTACATGAAAATACAGAGGATGTGTTTAAAGCCATACAAACACATTGGTG
Organism: Sciaenops ocellatus; assembly: GCA_033000465.1. NCBI lineage: Eukaryota > Metazoa > Chordata > Actinopteri > Sciaenidae > Sciaenops > Sciaenops ocellatus. The sequence goes on along the minus strand of CP136882.1, from coordinate 22,033,427 downwards.
AGTTACAATTCATTGATTTTCAGTGCTGTAACATTTTTGAAGTCTATGGAATGGGAGGTCCATCTGACACAAAAGTATAATCTCCATAATCTTTATCCTAGGGCAGAAAAAGTTTTGGTGCAAGTCATGTTATAGACCGTACCATCACCTTGAAAATACAAATCTGTTACACATACTACTTATAACAAGGAGCTAAACCCTGGAGATAGTTATTGTATAAAAGCTGTAAGGTGTGTAGGAGTCCAGCATGAAGAGCAAAGAGGGAAGTGGGGAGGAGTTCTGCAAGCTATAGTGTGTGTAACTCTGGGCTTAGCTGCCCTGTGTCATGTTCTGCATGTGTTTGGCAATGTCGTACACGTAGGTGATGTCCGGCCTCTTCTCCGGGTCAGGATTGATGCACATATCTACCAAGTTCCTCAGCTGGTGAGACGGACAGAGGGCGGGGGTGTTGGTTGGGAGGTAAACAGAGAAATAAAACCGTCAATGACACTGTAGTGAGACCGAACTTTGCATTTTAAAAGAGCAGTTCCAGAAATGAACAAACCCCTGCTGACACAGACCTGCTCGTCTTTTAATGAGCTCTTTCCATAATAACAATAACAAGGCAACAAGTGATCGAGTCGAGACAAGGACGCGAGGCTGGGTTAGCGGACTAATCACTTATTGGTCTGCTGAATCCACTCTTACCTGAGCCCACACACAAACACATACTTGCTAGCACACGTGCACACCCACGCGCACGCACACACTGCTGCCACTCCATTGCCATCCGGAGACAGCACTTACACTTGAAGCCGAGCGAAGCGGCTGATTGGAGCAGATAGATAGACAGGCTCGCAGGCGGAACAGCCACCGCCATCATTAAAAAAAAAAAGAAGAGAATAAAAGATGGAGAGGAAAGAAAAAAAATAACATCTACGCGAGGTCGCTATGGTAACCGTCTGCCGACTTCCTGGCCGCTGTTGCGTGGCACCGGCTTGGACGAGTTCTCGTCAGCTGCTGTGTTTATGTGTGTGTGTGTCAGTGTGTGTGTGTGTGTGTGTGTGTGTGTGTGTGTCAGAGTGAGAGAAACTGAGAGAAAGATGCAAATTCAGACAGTCTGAGAATTAGTCCCACAGAATGAAGATGGGGGGGGGATGCAGATATGTAAAATATTCATGCGCTTCTTTGCATGGCGAGTGGGTTGTGGGGGGGTGTCAGGTGGAGGGACGGGGACGGGGGGGGGAGTAGGAGTTAGTGAAGGGAGGCGTCGGGGGGGGGGGAGCATAGACGGAGATGGTTAAATGACACAACAAAGATGAGCAGCTGACAGTTTGCTGCCGATCCTTCAGGAGCATTGTTTACATCCAGACAGGCGCTGCAGGCACCCCCCTCATCTCCATCTCTCCATCGCCCTGTCTCTCGCTCTATCATTCCCTCTCGCTTTCGCTTTGTCTCCCTTTCTCCTGGATGGGGGTGACATGTGGGGCAACGCAGAGCCTCAGTGTGGTGTGTGTGTGTGTGTGTGTGTTTATGTGTGGAGAGGGAGCTTTTGTAACAAAATATACACTTGCACAATTGCTCCTGAACGTTAAAAAAAAAAGGCACACAGAGATACACTCTACAGAGGCTTCAGACACCTTTCAATTAGCCTTTATGAACCTAATGAAGTAAACACCACCGTTTAATAAAAGCCTCTCTCTCTGGGTTTACTGTTTGACTACAGAGATATGAATATGGATAGCCACTTTAAGCCACTGTGGACTGATATTAGAGTGGAAGGCATAAAGATAAGGGAGACAATAGGTTGAGAACTTTTTTGCTTTAAGGACCTCACTGAGCAGTATGTGTACAGGTTAATATAACAGAAGACATAAGTAGCATATAACATGTGCATATATTAAAAAATGCAATGACTTTACTACAGTACCACAGCATGGTTAGTAAAAAGGTAAAAAAATGTGTCCATTAATTGATTTGTTGAATGTCCAAAATTTTGACTATGGATTAATTAATTAATTAAGTCAAAAATGTCTCTGTGTGAAATGTGAGGCTGTTTTCTCAAATGTATATAATTGTGAATTGAATTTGAGTTTTGGACTGTTAATTGGAGAAATAAAATATTTGGAGACATCACCACAGGCTCTGGAAACTTAAACGACAAACTGCACTCCACAATCCAGTAGTAGTGGATATATTAAATCAATAAAATGAACCTAATGGTTCCTGGTATGTTCCTTTAAATAGATTACACATGAGCGGACATTTGCTTTTTAACTATCAAGCAATAAGACTTTCTTTTACTTAAAAACTTAAAAGTAATTGTTAACTATCAAGCAAATACAGTAACTCATAAAGTTTTAGTGCATCCATAACAAAGCAAAGGAAAAAAAATGCCACCCACAAAAAGAGGCCATGCAAATGTAAAGCCATGCGCATTCATACACACGTCACCGGCAATCAGCAATAAGGCGATCTTTAACCGCAGCCTGACTACATTACATTTTTGTGCATGGGTAAGTCTACGCAGAATTACAGCAGATGATTTAACATTTAGTTAGGGAAACATGACACTCTAGCCCATTTGAGTTCACCCCACTTTGTAGCATGGCCACATGCTTTTGATATGTGCATTTAATTTTCAAAAGGTTAAAATCATAGCCGGTCTTTTGATCACAGAGCAAAATAATACTGTTCTGTAGCTCAGACAGTTGGGTGGATTTCACTTACATATAAAAAAATGTAATAGCATAAGTCAAAATCAGCAAACTGGCACGGAGAAAGAGAAACTAGCCACGACTGCTTAAAAGAGTATTTTATTTAAAATATTAAAGGGATAGTTCGGCTATTTTGAAGTGGGGTTGTATGAGGTACTTCTCCATAGTAAGTATGTTACCTACAGTAGACGGCGGTCAGTACACACCAAGTTTGGAGAAGCAGACAGGGACCCTGGCACAAAAGCCAAGCTATGCACTGCTGTGGATGGCCATGCACTGTATTACACTGCACATTAGCACTTTGGATTGGCACAGCCAAAAAAACATGAGGCACACACCATCTTTGAAATTTTTAAAAATGTGAAGTTTGATTTTGGTCTGATTTTGCAACTTTCTGACCCAAACATTTTTTTTTTTTTTTTTTTAAATAAAAGGTAGGTCTTCTTTATGTGGCTAAAATGCTTCTTTCTGCTGACCCTGTCCACAGCAGTACATAGCGCTGCTTCTGTGCCGGGATTTCAGTTTACTTCTTCAAACTGGCTGGCCACCATCTCCTGTAGATATACTGACTATGGATAAGTGCTTCATACAACCCCGCTTCAAATTCCTGAACTATACTTTAAGGATTTCCTTTTAAGTTTCCTTTAAAAGGAGTTCAGGAGTCGAGTACATTTGAAACACTGAGCAGGTCCATACGTACTTACCACAGCAGTAAAAGGCAGCAGATACAGTACTTACCTCCTCTGAGTAGTGATCTGAGGGAAGAGGGGGGTAGTCACACTGTTCTATCTTCTTACAAAGAGAGTAAAGGTTCATCTTATCCCCATAGAACGGACTCTGTAGGGCTGCCATCTGAAATATAAAGATGTAAGGAAACGGGGGAGAAGACAAGAGAAAAGGGTGTGAGAGTGTGAAGTAAAAACTTGAAACACCCAGTCAAAATTTCAACAGGTGCTACACACAGAAGACACTGAAGTGTATGATACAGATAGAACCTGTGCAGTTTACTGCTATCGATATATATGATTTATTGATTAAAGCAGGGAGTGCCTGGGTGTGGGAGACAAAGTCAGACAAGAAGTCGATACAACTAAAGTTTTGTGTACATATCAAATCAGTACACACTTATTTATGTTTTTTGTAGTGGAATGAGCGGTGGTCCAAAATTCAAGTGAACCAAAACAGAAAAATCCATGAAAGCTCCTCTTAGCTTGTGAGTTTTCCTCTTGTTTGCTGGCACTTTCTGCTGCACTGCTTTCGAAAAACTTAGTGATGAGAATGAGAGGAAAGGAAGAATTGAGAAAGGAAGAGGAGAATGTGAGGAGAGGGATTCAGGCATGTGAGAGGAGAGAATTTTTCAGTTTGCTGGAGCAGCGAGGAAGCTGTATCCTCTGGAAAACAAATGCAAGCAAGCAGAGCAGAGCAGAGCAGAGGCAGATGGGAATGGCAAGGAAGAGTGGAAAGGATAAGGAGACTTTTGCTGAGTGGAAATAGGTGAAGAATCCATCCTGCCTTTTCTAATAATAGACCTATAAATGTGCATGCGCACGGTAAAGCCTGCAGCATACGTGCATAACAAGCACACTCAAATTCTTATTTGCTTTCAAAATAAATACTATGTTAGGCTTGTGTGGTGGGCCAAATTGCATAAGTAATGATAAATAAACATAGTTGGGATAGCTGTCAGTGTTGATGATGACGAGCTAGCTGCTCGGAGACGTTGGAGCTTGTTGGCTTGGTTTTCATTTATTTACATAGAGGTGGGTTGCAGTAAGTGTATAACTAACATGATATCAAAGGAGGTTTCTCTGGGCAGAAAAAGGCCCTGTGTTATGCAAAAGGTCCCACAGTCAAATATGTGTATGTATACTGTATGTGAAAATCCATATTCCAATTTCATGTCCTGCACCTGTCTTATCGCAGAGGGCATTTCTGAGCATCTTGAAATGTTGCTGTGCATCTCAATGTCTTCCAGAGGAGAGGAAGTGTCTTCTGGACTCATGTGAAACACGATATAGGGTCATTAAGGCTCTATCTGCAGTTTTGTTTCAGTACTGTAGGGCATTTACAACTTGAATGTGATCTTGATGAATACTTTTAAACGTGGATGTGGTAATTAATAGCAGACAAATTGGTGATGAATTGGAACACGGAGCATGCATTGCTATAAAAGGACACAATAAAGAAAAAAACATCACAAGTTTTTCACAGCAGATGAAATTTTGTTACACATTATTTTTAATGTGTTTGACAGCCTATTAATTGGTAGAGTGAAAGAACAATGAGAACAATGTGTCTACATGATATAGATCCAAATGGAATGGTGCCATACAGAATACAACAGATTAGTGTGAAGGTGCCAACTTCCACAAAATGAGACACAACAGAGAAAAAATGTATGTGTAAATAAGACTATAAAGGAAATGGAGGCAGAACAACAGTTAGTTAAAACAGGAACAGGCTATGCTGTGCCATGAAGTATATGAACATTTTACACCTGGTGATTTCTTAGCATTCCTTTGCAAATGGTTTTCTACCTCGGAGTTACAGAAAACAAACTCATTGGAAACTCCAAAACAAATAAATATTTGTTATTTGACCTCTTCGTCACCTTACCCATAAAGTCACAAGTGAAATTTACCTAATTTAGATGTATGTATCTACGAATGTAACCCTTGGACATTGGCCAAAAAGTGCCAAGCACATCACACAACTTGTATCCAGCTTCTTCTTTTCAGCCTTCACTGAAAAATATGTCAAACATTGATGGTGCAGAGACAGAAAAGTTCTTGTTCCCCATCAGGCAGATTTTGACAGAGTCACTGTCACAGCTTCCAGTGGGAAGTCAAGATGACGGCAGCAGAATCTCAGTGGGCCGTCTCTCCGCTGGACATCATTTAGCATCACACATTCAGCCGTGCTCTTAATCAAACACTTGCATTAATGCAGTGTATCCTCACAAAACACATGTGAACACTAAGTAAAGAGGATCTCCCCCTCTCTGTCTCTACTTGGACAGCTCTCTCTCTCTGCTCCAACAATAACTACTGAGACTGGCACAGCAGGCAGTTGACAGTGATGAGATGTGTGAGGAAATGTGTATTCCTGTGTGTGTCGGCAATGATGCACTTCCATTAGTAACAAAGCCTCATATATGTAACCTTAGCTTTCAGATTTGATTCTGCAGCGATTAAGAGACAAAAACAGACACAGACACATTGACATAAAGCAATGCTACATCCCTGAAAATGCATAGAGTTTACAAAGATGGTATTTTCAGAGGGTTACTGCAACAGTATATGAGAGCCATCATCAAGCAATGCACTAAAGCTATACACCACCTATATATCCGCAAATGCAATATACAGCCAATCCCTTCACCCTGTCTTCCCAAGCATGAAGGAAAAACTACAGTGGACGAGAAATGTGTGAAAACTGTCTAGAACCAGAATTAAGTTTGTCCGTTCTGGGCTACTATAGAGGCACAGCGATTCAATATGGAGGACCCACTGAGTGTAAAGCTCAAGTTAATTTGCCATTGGCTGCAGCCTATAAATGCGTCATCAGTCCAGTGAGATCAGAAAACTTTCAACTTGATCATGCAACATTTACCATAGATTAACAGCTTGCACTTTTATTCCAGAAACTAAACCGCTTTCCAACAAACAAACTCTCAAAATGCAAAAAGGGCAGTGTCTGGCAGACTGAGCTGGCTTTATTTCAAAAGGGTATGAGTTGGTCTGGAGTGCCCATGAGTGCTCAAAAAAATGCTGACTACATGCAGTAAAAGTTCACTTTAATGACTTGGAAATGATGGTGTGGGAAAACACTCTTAATTGCTTCATAACAAAATATGTACACCTTTTTTGTACTGTAGAACAGTAGTGTGGACATGTACGGGCTTCCCAAAACTATAAATTTCTCAGTAAGCGGGAGGAAAAAAAGAGAGTGAGACAGAAACAGACAGAGAAGAGGAAGAAAATCAGCCAGCTATAGACACAAGGAGGCAAAGGGTTAAACAAGACCCCATCGTATTTTCATGCATCTTCTGCTTTTGACAGATGAAAAATGTCAACTGTCCTGTTTGTATTTGGGAGTTTTTGCACTATTCATCTGCTTCATTAGTGCCTGCTGCTCCAAGCCCCTGACAGCTGCCGGCCCCCTGCTCTCAGCACGCACACACACATGCACACACACACACTAACACACACACTTACTCCTTTTTTCAGACTGTGTCGTCGCAATGGGTTAGATGATTGACTCACTCTCTGACCTCTGAGGCCCTGGTGTGTGAGTATGAGACAGTGTGTGTGTGTGTGTGTGTGTGTGTGTGTGTGTGTGTATGGTTCATTGATATTCGAGAGACATACAATGCACACGCATGCCTGCTGTCTGTCTAAGGGGTGTGAGCTGCTGGTGGCAGAACACACACACGTACACACGCCCTTGCAAACACACACACACACACACACACACACACACACACTCACTCACACTCACACTCACACACACACACTCCTTTGTTCCTCGGCTCTTCTTCAGCTGGCCAGGCTGTGCTCTCCCCAGCCCAGGCATGTAAAGCCAGCATCCCTGTCCATGTAAAAGCTCTGGATGGGGCCTTCCAGCTTAATTAACACTGATACCTCTCTCTCTGTCTCTCTCTCTGTCTCTCTCTCTGTCTCTCTCTCTGTCTCTCTCTCTGTCTCTCTCTCTCTCTCTCTCTCTCTCTCTCTCTCTCTCTCTCTCTCTCTCTCTCTCTCTCTGTCTCTCTCTCTCTCTAGCTTCTCTCCCTGTTCACCAATTAAAAGGAGCTGCGAGAGGCTCCCGTTTTCTTCCTCCAACCCCTTTTACCCCTGGAGCCCTTACAGCCTGGGACCGGAGGGCTTCTCACAAATTCTCACTTACTAATTTATAAACACGGATACAATCACAGGTGCATGCTACATCAAAATTAACATCTAAATGATAACACACATACTTGAAAAACAGATGCATATTTTGTATTTTTCTCCTCTCTCTCTCTCTCTCTTTCTCTCTGACACACATTCTCTCACACATACACACAGTGTACAAGTGAGGAAAGCATGACTTTTTTATGTGCTCACTGGTCCTTCATGTGGTTTTATGATGATATATTAATCAAGGCAATAAGTCACAGTGTAGGGACAGTCATTAAAAATATACCTACACCCTGCGGAGTCATCACTGCTCTACTTCAACACACTAAAAAGGAAGGAGGAAGGAAGAAAGATAAGACGATGAAGAATGGACAGATGAATTAAAAGTGCCAGATGGTCCCCAGTGGGTGAAACTTTTGAGGAAAACTGACAGAGGATGTGTTCTTATGTCCCATCTCACTGCAGCTAAGCTATTGGTATTTGAATTGTGGAACTTAAAAAGAATAGTTCAGAATTTGAATTTGAACACGTTATATCTCATTACAGACATTAGTTTTACAGGGACTGTTTAGCTTCATATTCAATGGACAGGTCTTCTCATCTAACTCATGTCTAACTCAAAGGTACAACATAATTTAATATTCTTTTTCCAAATGTTAAAGTTTCTAAACTGAGAGTTTGCATAGGGCATAGAGTGAAAACACCTGACATATTATACAGAAATGGGTTCGGACTGGTAGGAGGAAGATGTTAACACATCAAAAACTACAAGGATACCAAGACTATCCACAGGCAGCAGGCTTTGTTTGCAAAAACCCCACTCCCATTTTCAAAAACATATAGAGAGCTAGCCACAGGGCCAACTCATCACATGCAAACGCCAGCTGCTGAGAACCCAGCATTTTTGGGCCTCATAAAACCAACAGCAAAACAAGAAGGGAGGGAGAGGAATAAAGCAGGAGGCATGAGACATGGGCACAGTCAGAGGTATGGATGGCTGAGCTCCTACAGGAAGGAGACACATTCCAGTAAAGCTTTTCAAGATATTCTCCCCCTCTGCTAACCTTTATACAAAACACAGCAACCACAAAACATCCGTACAAGCTGGAGACCTACAGTGTGTGTAAAATGCATCTCTTTTACAGAGAACACACTGGGCAAGCGGGAGAGTTACTAATGCCAAATATGAGATGGTTTTCACTGAGAGCAGGAGGAGAGAGCACTGGGAGATCGCAACCTCATCGACTGCTGTGTGACCGAATCTCCTTCTTATCTTCCTGGTCACCATGGGAGACAACCCCGGCGACTGCAGCATCCCTGTTTACCACAGCGTAGGGGGTTTGGGTGAGGGGCACAGGGCAGGGTCAGGTGATGTAATGAGGTTAGACACGAGGAGAAAGGGATCAAACAGAATGGGAGATAAAGATAGACGCAGATACAATGACCAGGTATTGACAGACGGACCCTTTGGACCCTATCCCAACCCCCAGGCACGAGAATGAAAAAGGCAGGCTCTCTCAAATGGAGCCGTTTCACATATAAGGAACCAAACTCCCTGGGATACAGACACACACACACACACGTGGATGGACACACACAAAAACATACACCAGCACAAACTTACTGTATGTTCAGAGTGAAATCAATAAGTACCAAAGAGACCAGGCGTGGATTTCTATGTGAATTCCTTATGCCTGAAGGTTAAGTGAGGAAAAGGGGAGGCATATGGAGGGGAACATTGCAGAGAGGAGGAGAAAAGAGCAAAGAGGAATGGAGGAGAGAGTTTTCAGAAAGAAAGAGGTAAGTTTCCTGACACTGAATGCACTGTGGAGCCCTCTTAGCAAGAAGAGTGGAAAGCAAGGGTCTGCTCTTCAAAGAGAATATGCATGGCATGGTGAGCACTGCTCTGGTAACAATAAGGTTGTAAAATCTTTATCTCCACAGGCTCCTTGCATGGCTCACCTTGACCTGATGGCTGGAGTTCTGTCTCTGCTCTTGTACCTACAGTACTTTCTCTCTGAATGAACACCCCCCATCTTTCTCTTCTCTCCAGCAATCTATAACCCTGCTCTCGCTATTTGTTATTTTCCCCTTCCACTTTTTCCCCTCTGCTGTTTCTCTCTCACTCTCTCTAACCTTCTATCGCCTTTCTTTTTATTCTCTCTGAAGACCTCTACTGCCTTCTCTAGCTTCCTATATTGTTCCTGTATAGATTGCCAGACTTTTTCACCTTACATCTTTATTCCCTGCTTCCTGACGTCCTCAGGGAGCAACAAGTCTCCCTCTATTTTACCACTTTTGCTCTCCCCATCTTGGCTTTCTCAGTGTTTAGTCCAGATTGTGACCCCTGGCTGTTGTCCTCAGGGTGAAATTCATAAAAGACCAATGGCCTGTGTCCGATCTGAAACTGCAAAACAATCAACACTCTGGCTACACATGCAGTTCCATGACAAACTCTTGTGGGTCCTGTTTTATGTCGTACTTTGTATTTTCTGTTTGTATCTCTATTGTCACTGTCAAAAATGTCAAAAATGCCCTCCAAAACATCTTAAAAATAGATATAAATAATGTCCAGATGGAAATGGAGCTCACAATTAGTTTTAACTAAACTTAAATTTAAAAAAAACCTAAACCAAGCTTACCTTAACAAAATTAACCACAACAGAATGAGCGTAATCAAACAAAACTGATGATATGTATGATAATGATAATGATGTCTGCAGAAACTATGCAACAGAAGTAATATAAACTAGAGAAATCTGTTTTTTATGAACAGTAAAAGTAGTATCTTCCATGTAAAAAAACAAACAAAAAAAAAACACATACACTACACGTATAAAGAGTACATAAACAGACTGTGACCTGCAGCACCCACCGCTTTCAGCCAACCACAGCCGTGCATTGCCGCAGTGCATTGTGGGGAACTAATTAGCATGAAGAACTGTGGTCTCTGAGCAACCATGACCTGCAAGCCGAGCTAAAACTTCTTCCTTGCGCATTCTCCACCTCTATGCCTGAGGCGTTGTAAAGAAGGTGTAGTCACTGGTGCGTTGAAATGCAGCCCAAGTGATCAGCAGCTCAGGGGAGTTAGGAGAGAGGAGGGGAGGAAAATGTGGGTGTTTCCTTGGTCGACAGTGTGTCTCTGAAAATGTGTGTGTGTGTGTGTGTATTCAGTGCATGTGAAGGTTGGCAAGGTGAAACATCAGATTGACTGCTATCATCCATGTCTATCATTGTTCTGCTCCTCACTGCTTCCTCTTTGTTCCCTCCTCCCGGGCTTGTTTCCACTCAGTGTGGTCTACAGCAGAGCCCTGTGGTGTGTTGCTCCTGACTAATCAAACTAGTCAGTGTCACTGGGCGGCCTTATCTAAAACACATGGCCATGTCAGTTCCCTTCACTCCCCAGCTTTTCAACGTTTAGCAGGTTCCCAGGCTACTAAGAATTTTAACTGGAAAAGTCTTAAGGCTTCAGCTCCTGCAGTAAGTAACAGAAGGTAAAGAAATGTCACATACGATTTGAATATATTATTACTAGAAAAGTGTGTGTATTTTTATTTTGCACATTATGACTTGAAGTGAAGGTGTATGTAAATCCAGTATAACCATGTGGGAAAGTGCAGGTGGTGTATATATTTGTATATATTTTCTCACAGTACTCCATTATATGTGGGATTGAGGATGGTTTGTTTGTTTATGTGTGTGTCTGAGCCAATGTGTTCTCACGTCACTCCTACAGTCGACTGCAAGGTGACAGTGTGTGCACATATTCCCATAGTTTACCTCGTAGAGCAGGCATCCTAGCGACCAGATGTCAGATTTGAAGTTGTATCCGTTTTCATGTATCCTCTCCGGTGACATGTAGTAAGGAGTACCCACTGGAACACAGAAGGAGAGAGAGGGGGAGGGAGAGAAAGAGGAGAGAGGAGGGGGGAGAGTAAGAGAAAAGGACAGAAAGAGATAGACACAGGTAAAAAATGAGAACAGGACAAAGAGAGAGTGAGCTTTAACATTTTGCATTGCAAACCCATGCTTCCCCCAGTTCATCAACATCACTGACACGGCTCACACAGTACAGGAAAGCAGGTGAGGAATGGAGGTGTAAAATTCAACTGTGACACATTCAGAGGTTGGGATACTCACCATATTTCAACAAGAGTTGAAAAAACACAGAGGGAGACTTTAAAGTGCATTGCCTAAGTAAGTAAGCTCAAGTAAGATTATATTTAATACGGTTAGATATCATCATGCACACCCATACAGTGCATGCAGTTGTACAAGTACCACAAAGTTGCTTACATATGTACAGCAGACATACTCGCGCACACATAATATACATAAATCAGTTTTGATTACTGGGGCTCAGTAATGATCTGAAACAGTAGTCAGAGAATACGCCCAGGGAGCAGCAGCGGAGCCTTAAAAGTTGGCCCGTTTCTGGTTCTGGTTTGGAAACTCAAGAATCCCAAACTGCCATGGCGACTGGCAGAGCTCCAGAGAATCAGACCTTCACCCAACTGGACACAAAGAGGAACCACAGCTCAACATCACATCCATAACACGCTGCTGGGAAATTTGGACATTTGCTGCTTTCTTGGCTGAATCCGACTGGCTGCTTTTTTCATTTGCTTTCTGTTTGCTGTGATTTCCCATGTAAAAGTCTATCAAGCACATCCAGCAGAGGTTTTATATTAATCACATATGGTTAAAGGATGGAAATTTTACCAGGCCTCTAACCGGTGCTGAGCAGCTCTCAGACTCTGCTCATTCCATATCCTCTCAAGCAAGCATGCGAATGGAGGCTTAGTGAAATACAAAGATGACAGCTATACAGGCTCTGCTGAGTTGGTGTTCAATATCCATCAGTAGCATTGCTTCACGTGACAATGTGTGTCAAAATAATCAACATCCACTTGCATTCTTCTTAACCTGAAAACTGATTTGTTATACTGAAATATCTGACTTAGATTACTAATTAAGTTTCTTGTATTTCAACTGTGTAAGTGGCATTAACTGAAGTCCAAGTCTGATTGCAATATGAGACAGAGGACACTGCATCGTTGTATTGTTTTCCAGTTTGTGACTTAAAACTTTTTGGCTTGTTTGAAATGACAGTGTGCCCGATGTCCTCAGGTTTTCAGTCAAGTCAAACAAGACAGCCTCCTACCTCTAGAGTTGAGGGTGTACACATTTATGAAAGAAGCTTGTGGAGTAATTGGTGGAATTAAAGCTTAAACAGTGCTGGATACCACTGACTAAAAGGGAAAACTACAGGGATCATTCATAGCTCTGCTGTAGATGTGAAGTTGAATTAAAGCTAAAAAGCTGTACCTGATTTTGACACTGCTTTGAACAAAAGCCTCTGCCAAAGAATAAATGTAAATCTGAAAGCTGAATTCAATGTAATTCAATGTTTGTTTGTTTGCTTTTACTTATTTACAGAAAGAAAATCTTCTTGGAGAATAACAGTCTTGCCACTAGCCTACATACAAAATGCGCACTGGGAAACACGTAGATAGAGCCATGAGGAAGAGTTTTTATGGAGGGTAACCGGTAGTCGTTGAGTTTACAATAAGCACAAACAGTTGAAGCGAGTTGGGTAGGTGAGAACAGCTCTCAAGTGGAAAGAACTCGGGAGAAAAGTCAGCTTTCAGAAAAAGCCATAACTGCACACTCACCAGCAGTACCCACACATGCACGTACACACACACACATACACACACACACACACACACTCTCCAGAGCCATTCTGCACATTAACAGGCTGGAGGAAACTCAACTAATATAATTGCAATTAATAAAACTATTACGGAGGGAGCTATTATATTTGAAGTCTATGGGAGCTGAAATAAAAGCTAGCACTTTTAATTTTGGTGCAGATCTAATTGGGTTGAGAAAACACACTTTTATCTTAAATGTGTGGTTTTGAATAATGAAGTGTTACCTGTCATTCCAGAAATAATCAGCATCTGCGCAGGCAGTGAAGAAGCAAGAGAGAGCAAGTGGAAAAATAAACAGGGGACTGGGGATTGCCGTTTTAATTGGTCATCAGGTTGCTATTGTGGTTGGTGTTTGGTGTGTGCGTGCTTGTATGTGTGTGTGTGCTGTGAGGTCTCATGGTGCGGTCTGAACAAGCTCCCTTAACATTCATTATTAGTTGATTAAAAAGAATCAGCCTCTCTTATGCTAATAGTTGCATTAAAAAAAGCAGCAGCGGCAGCAGCACTGGGCTCAGGCTCCTTCAGCATGCTAAATTAAGGCCACATTACTTATTCATGCAAATAAATTGAAAGTCATGTTGGGATTGATTTTCATTATTGTGAATGGCTGTGACAACACTGTATTCTCTGCGAAACAGGCTAATCGCTGTTGTATAGGAGGTGAGACGCCATCCAGTAAAAAGAACTAACACCTCTAACCCCCTGCTGAACGTACTGTTAAATTAACTGTTATTGGCGTTCTTTTAAATACATTTATTGATTTGATTGCATGGACTCCTTTTTTCTTTTTTTTTAACTAGACCATTCAGACACTGTGAAGTATTTCGTAAGGAGTTGCCATTAATGGTGTAAGCCTTCTGTGCTCTATTACCAGTATTCTGAAAAGCAGGCGAGCCTCTGCAAGCATCTCAAACTCTATGATTGAATTTCTCAATCAGGAGTTTGGAAGGCTCTGCTCTATTGTGTTATAACAAATAAAACGTTAGGTTGTAGGCAGCAGCACAGAAAGTGGACTTGGCCATGGTCAAGGCGTTCTCTGGATTCCCTCTTATTCCCATCATGCTCTTCTTAGTTTTCTATATGTCCTGCTGAGTTCATGCACCCCCTCCCCATCTCCATTTGGCTCTTCGCCTACCCCTCTCTGTTTCACGATTCACTTGCCTGCCTTTATAAGATAACCAAGTCTTTATATACATGTTGAATTCGTCATTTCCAACATCAGCCTCCCTGAAGTCGTTCTGATTCTTACCCTCCCTCCTCCTCTCTTCTTTCCTTTTCCTCCCTTTCCCCTGGTACTCATCGTTAACACCTCTCTCATTACAGGTGTTAATTGCAGGTATATTATACTACTTATTACTGCCAATTGGCTAGTCTCTCCTTCCTCTAATGATTGCATCAACTTTCCAGTTGCCACCATTCTTTTATATCTTTCTCTTTAATCCAACTCTAGCCATAACCAAGCATTACCCATCCTCAGCACTTAAGAGTGTAGAGTGTGTCTTTTGCATGCTTGTGTGTATTTCTGTCAGTCTCATGTCCCACAGTGTGACTGTATGTATGTCACCGAGTGTGTGTCTGTTGGTGTACATGCATGCTGCGAAAATGTGAGTGTGTGAATGTGTCTGACTATTTGCCCCTGAATGTGTGTATGCATTAAAGCCCATATAGTTATGCACATACGTCCCTGTGCATACATACATCTGTAAAGGAGACAAAGAGTCTGAGTGTCTCTCAGTGTGTGCAGGAGTGTGTAAGAGACAAAAAATGGTGTGTGGGTGTGTGTGTAGAGAGAGAGAGAGAGACTGCAGGCTGCAGAGCAGCTGAGTTGAAAGCCTTGGAGCTGACAGGCTGTATGCCTGGACCTCCATCTCATCTTCACCACCCTGCTCTTCTGTTCAGCTGGGTGGCTGGGCTCATTACAGACCCACGCTGGCACGCGAATGCACGCGCACACATAGACACAGGCACACACATACAGAGCTCTTCCTCACATTCTTTCTTTCTATCCCTCTCTCTCACTCTTGCTTTCCTTTTTTTCCCCTTCATTTTTTCCTGTCACATTGTCATATTCTCTCCTCTTTCTTTCTCCCGCTCCTTCGAACTTTTTTCTTTCCCTCTGCTTTCTTTTTTCTCCTCTTTTTCCTGTGTCACTCTGTCACATTCTCTTCTCTCGCACCCGGCACATTCTACCTTTCTTTTTCTGTTTCTTTGTCACCCGTTCTTCTATTTCTCATGCTCCTTTCTTTTTCTGACATATTCCTCTCCCTCCAACCCCAACCCCAACCCCTCCCTCCACCCCTCTCTCTCTCGCCCCAACCTTCGTCTTTCTCTCTGACTAAAAGTCGAGGCACCAGAGGGGGAGAGAGAGGGAAGGAGAAGTGAGGGCAAGTTCTATAGAGGATCAGCAGCAGGAAAGAAGGATAGGTGACAAAGAAAGACAGAGAGGAGATCTGCTATTTGAAACAAATCACAAGAAATGTCAAGGGGAAAGCTGGAGACAGAGGGTGAACGGATGACGTACATTGAGTCCCTTGTGTCAACAGACCATGCTAACCTAGGGATATCATCTGTTTCCTCTTCTACCAGCACCCTCAAATAATTATTATTAAATATTTTTAAAAGACACAAAGTCCTGTGGTCACACAAATACACAGCCTAACAAAGTCTCATCAGCATACTTTAGATGCTTATTGTGGCGTTTAATGATATAATCTCAGGTCCAATTGAAGAAATACTAAACTGAGATTTGTGTAGATTTCTGAAGATTAATCAAGCAGACTAATAATGAGGATATTCCAGTTGACCCCTCTGCTTGTGGGCCTGCCTATCCTCTGCCAGCCTAAAGAGGGTGCTGTGGACTCAACATTTAATGAGCAATCACAGACTCTTTCACCCGGCTCTGCTGGCACTGCAGGCTGCTTAGCTGATAGGGCTTCTGTTGAGTTGATCATGTGATTCACACTTTCTCAAAGGCTGGGCTGCTGCTGTACAGGGGCTGAGAATAGCACACTGTTTGTGGTAATAACAGTTTGACATAGGGAAGTGAAACAGTGCGAATGACAGCATTTATATTTGTCTTTGGAATTTATTTTGCTACATTTTCCATCATGAAGCAGGTGAAACAGCAGAGGGGATGAAACCAGTGTAACAATCTCCACTGCAGTGATCTGAGCCACATTATACTGTGCAGTGCTGGACATTCAACTGCTGCATCACCATTGAAATGAAATGATTAATTTCAGCACCAACACAAAATACCAAACACTTACTCGCCAATTCAACTGTCCAGAAATATGCTTTGTTTGACTTAAAAGGACCAGTGTGTAGAGTTGTGTGGTATCTAACTGTGTAGGTGTTGATTTCCACCCCATCACCTCACCCAAAGCCAGAATTAAGTTTATCCGTTCTGGGCTACTGTTCAACATGACGGACTCTGTGCAAGAGATCCTACGACGTCTGTAGGCTCATTCTAAGGTAACAACAACAAACAATTCTTTTTTTCAGGCGATTGACCACATAAGTATGCATATTGGTAATGCACAGTATATTTAATTTCTACTGTAATCTGTCAATAAAGCTCCTAAATTTTACAGATAGGACCTTTAAGAGAAGACCTGAATATGGAAAATATGTTAATGTGGTGGCATTTTTCCCAGATGCTGATATTAAGGACTTCATCTTAACTTCTAAGACATGTAGGTGGTTTAAAATTTTGTCTTGAACAATGTCTTATTTAATGTCTTAAAAAGTAAATCTCTCCAATTCATGAACATCACATTAGCTCAAGAAAAAAGGGGACACCGCATTATTTTCTGATAAGATAGATCAGTTCAGACCAATATATATCCATCGTGTCCCATGTTTCTTGATTTTGCATCATTATGTACTGTGATGCTGAACAAGAAATGTGCACTTTAACACTAGAGCAGAGTGATGGAGGCTGGTAGGAACAGGATGTTAACAAATTCTTAATAGTACACTTGTGTTTTGAACACTAGGACACCCTTGAACTGAGGTAAATGTGTGTTTGTGAGTCACTGTGTGTATTTGCGTTAAACCTCATGTGTCCGCGAAGTGAGGGAAGCAACAGGTTATTTACTGAGAGGACTAAGTGGTACAAATGTCTATTTCTGTGGAAATCAATAGTTACTTTGAGGTTGTGGCGCTCTCTTCTTAAAGCCACAGGCTTGACCCCCAAAGATTTACAGTACAAGGCCCATGGTCATTAAACACCTTATGTGTTAAAGAATGCATTGAAACATGTGGTACCGCTCTGTTTGTCAGTTTGTCTCATGTTTAGAGTTTAGAGTACTGAACTGAGCCAGTTGGACAAGTGTTAATTATTGTGACAGTTTTGGGCAACAATTCTTACTTCACTGAACTAAAAAAATGATGGTCTATGATTTCATCTTCTACAGGCGACAAACACGCCCATCAACGACAACAATAACCCTGATTGTAAAGTTGGCTGGCTTGTTTTATAGCACACAGTCACAATCAGAGCTGTGTGTTGAAGGCCTCTGCCCAGTCTTCATCTGTGTTAGGTTTAAAGGTCAAGGCAACAGGAAGTGGCTAAGTGGCCTATGAAGAGGCTGGGCACAGCCGTGGCCAGGCAGCATGACTATATGACACATGGCTCTGGGCTCACCATGCCTAATGAAACACATCCAACACTAGGTGATTACTGGGGGCCGCTGTGTACAAGTGTCTGAGTGTGCATTTGTGTGTTCATTTGTGGAGAGTGTGTGTGTGTGTGTGTGTGTGTGTGTGTATATATATATATAGACTGTTGTATATTACCTAGCGAGTGAGCGGCGGTTGTTTTGGAGCTGAAGAATCGTCCCAGTCCCAAGTCTCCTAGTTTCACTACTCCTGTAGCTGTGATGAATACATTGGCTGGTTTGATATCTGGAGAGGAGTGAGGAGAGGATACATGATGATTGGTTGCATACAAAAATCAACATTTCTACAGTATAGAGAGAGATGATCAGAAACAACAAAAAGTACACGTCCAGTGTGTTTGAGATGAATCTGGGAAAGTTTGGTTTTTGGTCTTTGCTCAGGAAACATTATTGTGTTACATGCATTAATGTATTACTGAAAATATTCACTTCAGTTAATGTGGGCGTTAGCAAACCGTTTCTGTTGCTTTTTCTTAAGTAATGTTAATGTGACACGCATCAGCCTTTGAAATTTACTGCTCCAATATAATTGTAAGCGGCTTTTGAATAGGCGGTCTCTGCTAAGTGGTCATTAAAACCCAGAGCTCAGGGTTCATTAGTGTCCCTGTGCCCTAATCAGAGTCAGTCCAACGGAAGTACACCACCTGTAGCTGAGTGAGAGAGTGAGATTGTCTGTGTGTGTGTGTGTGTGTGTGTGTGTGTGTGTGTGTGCGTGTGCGTGTGTGTGCGTGTGCCTATGCACGTGAATCCAGGACTTGATTTGACTGGGCCCTACCGAAAGCATGTGTGCCCATAAACACTGTGTTCTCTGGTCTATGTGTTGTTTAACAACTACACTTAAGCCGTCTGTCATATGCAACAAGGTTGTTCACAATGAAGAAAACTCACTGACTGCTCCATTTTTATCCATTTTTTATTTTATTTTAAGGACTTATGAGAAGTGTGGTTTTACTCTGTTAACTAAGAAATGGAAGCAGGAAAGCAGCAGTATACAGGAAATTATTTTCTCACCTTCCAGACATCCACTGGTTTCGGTTCAATTTAGTATGCTATTAAAAATTATCTTGCAGAGGCTTGAAACTTGTTTGAGACAGATAATCCATCACAAATCAACACCTTCATTTTTTGCAAGTTTTGCTACTATTGTATGGTAATGCTGCTGCGAGCAAATACTGTTTTGATAACTCTCCCTGTTTTTGGTACATTCAGAACCACATCTCATCTCATCTGAGTCTTTTGTTGAAGTCAAGTGACCATTAGACAATGGCACCACTCCCAGATGATGAGGAAGATGCTCGCCAGTCCCTTGTTCAAAGAAAGTCCAGACACACCTCGACTGGGATGAAAATTCTGCATATATGATATTGTTTGTGCGATCGCACAGTGTGCTACTCCGTATGAACTCTTACATCTACGTGCTACTCTGACATCATGACTCAAATTACTCAGTTACTATAAAATGTCTCCTGACAAAACTTAATCCAGGATTGGTGACTGCAATGGAGTTCAGCTCATTTAAAGTCTGTGCAAGTTCATTTTCACACCATACTAAAAGAAATGAAAACAAACAAAAGCAAGCTTTAATGTGAAGAGAATGTGCTTTCAAGGGCTAATGTGTAAAGAGTGTGTAATTACTCATATGCTTTGAGACATTATTCACATAATTAATCCTATATCTCTGTGGTTTGCTCAAACTTCGTACTCTGAAAAAGTAGCCACTGGTTTTATGCTACTGCTTTTCTTGGTAACCTGTCACAACATTAATAGGGGGTGAGAAAAGATATGTAAGCAGTTGCAACATTTGTACAAATCTCTCCAACTACTGTGTACCTTCCATTAGTACTCTTAAACTTTTTCAAACCATTCCTATTGGCTCATTTTATGTGTGAGCACAAACTTATCCAGACTGAAGAGGTTTTATAGATTCTCTTATACCTATAACAAAGAAATAAGTATGTGTGTATGTGTATGTTTACGTTCAGCGTGTGTGTTCATCAAAGCTACCTCTGTGCATGACTCGCCGGGAGTGCATGTGTTCGAGCGCACTGCAGAGCTGGACAAAGTACTTCCACACTGTTCTCTCTGGGATAAGCCTCCTCTGCTTCTTAAAGTGCTGTAAAGTAAACACACACAAACACACACACAAAATCAGAAAATCAAAGCACCATTAGCATACCTTAAAGAGGGAACAAATAAAATATTATAATAGGAACTGGAAAAAGGTCTTGTGTGGCACGGAATACAATTTAAAGATGGTAGCTAAGTGTTTATGTCTGTGTGTGTTTATGCAGCATCCATCCCCAGATTCAGTCCCGAGCTCTGACTCCACTGTTAATGGAACCCAGACCACTCTCCTCTCAGTCTGTCCCTTACCTAACCGAGCTCTGTCTCATTTTCTCTATGGCCGACAATGGAAAGCACATGCATTCTCATGAACAGAGAGAAGAAATCTGTGGTACCTTCCAAAACTTTCCCATCTGGCACACAGCTCTTTTGTTAGGTACAGTGCAGCTTTCAGTGGCACAGTGGCTCCAATTGTTTTAAGTTTATTTATTTTGAAGGGCTGAGTGAGTTGTTCTGGATTACCAAGAGTGTGGTCTATATTTAAATAAACCACAAAATGACAGAGCTTCATGTTAGGCATAATGGCTTATTAATCCACAGTGACAATAATTAACAAGTGATGTTAGGAAGTCCACCTCAGACAGCAAAAGGTAAGACTAAGAGCATGTAAGAAGTCTGGCTACCAGCAGTATTTTATGGGGTGTCTTCATGGTTTGCAAAAAGAAAATCCTGGACTTTAGCCAGCTTGGATGTCAATTTGAATTAAAGCAATTAGCAGAGACTCATACCCAGACAAAGTTACAGTAAGAGCAACAGTGCAATAAGTGAACAGGTGTTAACAGGGAAGTAACTAGCTAAATCAGACCTTAAACATTAATTAAGTACAGAAGGAACATCTTTCACAATCATTTATGTTGTATGTTTGTAATGTAGGTATGTACATTTTGCATACCATCTGTACATTCATATTTATGCATCTCTAACATCTTACAATCTAGCAGATCTGCCTCTGTGAGCTGCTGGTGCATCAGTCATGAATTTTGATAAACGACAATAACATGTCACAAACAGGAAATATAAATTTGCAAAGAAGAGCAATGGTCACAAGCATGCTCTCACCACTATGCCTTAGTTATTACTTTTATTTTTTCTATTATATATCTATGTGTCTGCATGTATGTGTGTATGCAGAAAGTGTGTATGATTGTGTATTCTGAAAGGACGTTCTACTTTACCTGTTCCAACCTATTCCATCTCTGTTCAGTGTGTAATCTTAACATGGCTACAATATTTAATGACACTACATTAGGGTTGTATAGTAGGAAGTAGGTTTATCTACTATAGAAATAGAATAACCTGTAGTCTCTGCTAATTTCAGGGGTCAAGGAGGAGAAAGAACAGGACTGTTAGACTCATTGGTCCATAACATGACGAAACAATGTGAGCAAGCAAGAAAGAACGAGAGAAAAGAAAGAGACAGAGAGGGCGACAGCAAACAGTGGAAGACAGTAACAGAAAGGTTGTAGGTGATAGGAAAAGATATAGAAAATGGAGGAAGTTGTGATAGAAAGAGAGGGATGGAGAAAGATAGATGTAGAGTGGGATGGATAGACCTTGGCCTACATCCAAACAAAGCCTTAGTGAGAAGCCATTCTTCCCTTGCCCTCCCATTTCCATATCAGAGGACTGTTTGATGTCAATGGGGGAGCACATAGACGCCCACCAACACCACCACCACCCTCTTCTCCATGCCTTTAATAGCAAACACTGCACATGCAATATTCTGTAAGTGCATGCAAATCAAGGACCATTTGATTTCATTTGAATTCTGAGATGGTCAGAGAGAGAGTAATAGAGAATGAGGGAGGGAGAGAGAAAGGAGGAGAAAGCGGCGTGGAGGACGAGAAATCAAAAAGAATAAAAAATGTTAAATTCATGCATGGGGGGGGAGTCTGTTTTACATATGGCACACTGTATGAATGTGTTTACTTCACATTAAGGCCCGAGGGGTGGGGGGGCTAATCCACGGCACGCACCTCTGGACTGCCACGGTTACGTTAGAAAAACAAATCATTTAGAGTGGTGCACGAGACAAATGTTAGGCATGTTCCTGTGTGTAAGACTGTACGTTGTCAGCTGCCATAAGGAGATGACACAGTCGGAATGCTCTCAGCATCCTTGGGTAGCTTAGCAAAGCTAGCAGTGATGCTCAGTGGTTTGCTATTTTACCTCTTCAGGCTGCAGTGATACGTCTCTGTCAAGTGTATCTCTGAACATTTGCGTGAGTGTTTCTATGGTTGTGTCTGCACATTTTTTGCTTACACTAACCATATGTATGTATTCAGTGTGTGTGTGTGTGTGTGTGTGTGAGGATTGGATATATATCACTGGTGTGTGTGTGTGCTGAGCCTGCCATGTTCACTCTCTTGTACCGCTAATCCTCGCCTCTCCTAATTTGCTGTGTTGAACTGTGAGGATGTGGAGCTGCTGAGTATGACTGCAAACAGCTTGTCGAGCTGTGCCGATACAACGCTGCGGCATCATTTATGCATGGGAGAAGACCAGGCTTTATACATGCACACCACTAATTTGCTATACTGGCAGATTTTTAGAATAACTGGGGGTTTGGTCTAACTCAAAGACGAATAACAGGGGAGCCTGGGATGTAATCGCTACCACTTTTGAACAACCTTATTCCTTCTTTTGCTCAAATTTCAACAACATCACCCCACAGAAAACCTTGTTTAAGGTTTAAGACATGGTCTATGTGATAAATGCACGTGCCTCAAAGCTCACACATTATGTACTTTTATTCTAGTATACATTTGCTTCTATTTTGAGTCAGATTTTGAACCACTGAAATGATTTCATCTCTTTTCTGGAAATCTGGACAAGATGAAAAGCTAAGCAGAGTTTTTGAATGACATATGGCCAGTATATCACTGTACATGAGGAGGAAAAAACAATTAAAACCTCAAGTTTCCCAAAATCCTTCATTAAAATATTACCACAAATGATAGCTTTTGTTGCACGTGCTTCACTTCCAAGATTCAATATGTAAGATATGAAGAAAAAGATTAAAGCCAGATAAGTTATGCTCAGAATTTGCTCAAATACCCCCTAAAAACATCACATGCTGAGACTTTATAACCATTAATCATTGCTTCATTTTTAACAACTTCCCTTACACAGTCTAGGCAAATGTCAACACAGAGAACTGGGATTAAAGGAGGTTGCAGGAGGCCTTTTATTAGTTGGTTTTTGGTTTCAGAATGGAATGGATGATTCAGATTGACTCAATGTCCAGGTAGTCAAAATTCTGTAACAACCACAAACCACAGACCTCCTGCCACCAGGCCACGTCAGTAGTTTGATGCTTCCATGCTAGCATTCCTTTTGACGCCAAATGTATGAGTATGTGTTATATCAGATATATACCAGAATTTCCCTTTGTAATAAAAAAAATTGGATTCATGTGATAAACCAAGACGCTGTATATTTTTATTTTGGAGTCTGTGTCCTTTCAGGCTTCTGTGGTTGAGTGTTACTGCAAGTATTTCATGACTGCATGAAAAAAAAAAAACAACTGCGCGTCTAGCAGTCTGGGCAACTGTGTTTGCTTGTGGGTTTGCTGTTGTGGAGACTTCCTTACCTTGATCATACGTGAGAGGTCCCCTGCATCCGCTAGCTCCAGGACTATGTTCAGCTCATTGTCCTCAATAAAAGACGCATGGTACTTTATCACATTGGGGTGGTTCAATTGCTGTGGGCGGAAAAAAAAAAAAAAGACAGAAATGTGTGACAGAAAGAAAAAGCGAACAGAAGACATGTTGGTGACACTTGCTTCCTTGGTCACCCTACCTAATCCAAAAGTGAAAAGTCCTTGAAGAACCTACAGACAGTGGCATCTTCTTACAAACTTGTTATACAATTTATATCAAAACAACCCCATCATCTGATAAATAACAGAGGTTCATGTCATGAGCTGTGCGATCCTCTGTACTTTTACCACCAATTAAAACAAAACAGTTGAATCCATATTTGGAATCCATATTTAGTAAGTGTGGACCTAATGAGACGGTTTTGTCCTCCAGTGTGACAAAGCTGGGTGACATGTCACAACAACCCCTCTGTCTGTGATGACAACAACCCATGTGTGAGACACACACACGCATGCATGCACGTACACACACACACGCCTGACAGGCTGACATGGCTGGCAGTCAGAAAAACAAGCATCCCAGGCTCATCTCTGGCTGAGATTGCTTCCTGTTGGTTGGTCAATAAGGCAGGAACAGCATTCCCTGTAGTAAACAAAAAGTCTCTATCCATCCAGAGCAAGAAGGGAAAAGGGGGAGGGAGGAAGGGAGGCGCAATGAAGGGAAAGAAACAAATGACACAGTGACACAGACAAGCAAGAGGAATGATGGAGACAGGGCGGGGTGAAGAGGTAGGAAAGGAGAACAAAGGTGGAGAAAGAAAAAAAGAGAGCAGGAGAGAGATAAGGTGAGCAGAGCTAGAGAAAGGGGCGAGGGAGAAGGGAGAGATGGTGATATGTGGAGAGCTGGAGACATGGAGCTGTGTGGCGTGGCAATGTCGAGGAGGGGAGGTGGGGGGTGGTGGTGGTGGGTGATGCGAGCAGACGGAGCAGTGTGACACGCGTCCTCCACTCGGCTCCGCTCTGCTTTCTCTGCTGTGATTAAAGAAATGTTCATGCTCCGGATGATGCCGAGAAGAGGGGAAAGGAGAGCACAGTACAGTACACTACGCAACACTACACTCTCCACTCCATCTCTGCATCTCTCCACAATCCCTTTTCTCATTCGTTCTCTCTTTCCCTTCCTCATGTCTCCATCTTTCCTTCTCCCTCCCTTGTCCTCTCTTGCCAGATGTATTTTTGGCTCAGAGTGGCAGTTCGGCACAGCTCCACACTGTAGCACAGCCAGGGAGTGATGACAAGTCCCCCCACCACCACCACCACCACTACACCCGCCCCAACCCACTCCTCTTCCACAAATTGAACCTCAGGCGGAGGATACAGAGAAATAAAGAGATATGTTCACATGCAGATGTTTATATAAATGATGGATGTGAGCCTACCGCAACACAACACTCATTCATTGGGAAATATCACAGAGAGTCTTGCATGATTATGTAATTACATACCCATGTGTGTAATTACTTAATCATGCAAGATCCTACGTGATATATTTGGTGAGTTGACAATGTGTTTCAAAGAAGAAGAAGATAATGATAATGCAATCTGATGGTAGAAAATTAACCATGATGATAAATTAGGTTATGGTGTGTTTAGAAAGGAAATTACATGCTCGGAGAAACACAGCTGTTAAGAATATGATCAACAATTGCTGTAAAAGGAGAGATTTGGACTTTGGCTGACAAAGATTAAGTAAAAGCAGCTCATCCATCACCAGCATGACATATTGATATGTTTCAATTCACTGAATAAAAAAATGTAGTATGTGTGCAATTATGGGTTGTTTGTCCACCAGAAGAGAAACTAAATATGTACTTGTAAAAAAGATATATTGCTCATAAAGAGACCTAAAGATTAAAGTGAATTTATAGTGTGCGTATCAGGTTAAATTAAGCTGGCCGCTGCCAGTTCTCTGTCTTGTCAGTAAACTACTGGTATAATATAATCAGATGCAGAACGCAGACATGCAGACACGCACGCAAACACACACACACACACAGACATTTGTACAGAAACACATAACAGACAAACACAGAGAAGCCAACACACAGACATTATTACAGCTTTTCACTGCTGATTAGGGTTGATCATTAGTCTTCAGAATACAATCCAGGCTCGATAGTAACCACAAGTGAGAGGAGTACACAGCTGTGGGATTTCAAGAATGGTGAAACTGGCAGATTGGCAGGGAACAGGCTATTTCTGCAACCAACATTCCTATCAGTGAGGATTTAGACAAAAGGGCCAAGTGAGAAGTGAGATTCTCAAGCTGAAATCATCATGCCAGAACAGGAAAATACAGATGAATGAGCAGACACAAACACAGACAGACAAACAAACAAATAGGCAGAATGTTGAAAGGCTATGACTGAATGTGTGTGTGTGTGTGTGATCACGCGCCAGTATGTGTGCCATTCCAGTCGGTCCATGCCAGTGTGCCTCTCATTATTCTGATTTGGCTGTGTCTCCTGTTGGCCTGTCTAGTGGGGGATAAGGCAGAAGGACTGTCTCTCTCTCACACTCAGCCTGTTATTATCAGGCTGGCTGGGCAGCGCAGGGCCGGGGCATAACTTCCATGTTCACTAGCAATCAGCTTACAGGATGAAAAGAAGGGAACATAAAGCTCTGAGGCAGGAAGACGAGCAAGGGTAGGGAAAAGAGGTGGGATGGGTGGAAGGACACAATAAGAACAGGGTAGAATAATGTTAAAAAAAGAGATCAAGAAGGAACAAGCAGAAGCGAAAGGACACAGAAGAAAAAGGTATGAAGGAAGAGGATGCATTTAATTAGAGAGACATAAAGGAAATTTGGGAGCTGTATAAAGGAAATGTAGTCACCTGGCAGAGTGTGACATTTAACCCTGCCCTGACCCCCCTTAGGAGGTCAGAGATACAGATCCAGGCGAACCCTGCTGTCTCGTGCCATCAACTCAATGATCTGCTACTCAGATTACAGCTCTCTACAGAGTCTCGCCTGCATCTGAGTATCGTTGTCTTTGATTGGCCCAAAGAGCCCCGGGAGATTCACTGATGTGTTTGAAACAAACTAATTGGTTCTGTTTTCTTTCCCTAATGTGTATGTGTGAGTGTGTGTATGCGCACAAACTGCCTGCAGTGCACACACATGCGCAGAGAGGCTTCATATATGGAGGGAAACACTGCCAGGAATGCATGAAGGCGCGCACACACACGCACACACACAATCAAGCCACAAACACACACTACTTTGACACACATCTAGGATCTTGCAGACAGGGGGAGATATTGAAGCTGTCATTAGTTTGTTCATTAGTATTTGAGAGCGATCCAGCTGACATGTGTTTATGGCAGTTTGATAAATGAAACCACTTCATTGTGGGGTGGAGAGGATAAAGCAAGAATGAGTAAAGGGAGGAGGTAACACATCAAGAGACACATGGGGGAGGCTGCTAAATTTCCATGCTGATGCACTGTTGCCCGCTCTAACCATTACAAAAAGATTTTAAATCTTGGCATTAAAAAAAAAACAATGTGAGCCTGGAGGGATATAACACTGGTGAACCCCTGCGAGCGCACACACACACACACACACACACACAGACGTGAGGAGACAGTAATACATGTACTGTACAGTCACACACATACTCATTCATATTCTCACTGGCGTACACAAACACCCCTCTGCATTCAGAATCATACAAGAAAGCGTGTACACACACACACACACACACACACACACACACACACACACACACACACACACACACACACACGTACGTGCATGTGCCCACACACCAACACACAAATTCAAGCCGTCTGGTGCAGATCAATTGTTTTCCTGTGGTGGAAGGTCTCAGCTGAGGCACCTTAAGAGAACAGAGCACAGCGCATGACGCCGTCTCCCTCTTCTCTGGTTCTTTACCTTAAGGAGATCTATCTCTTTGATGCAATCTTGCCGAGCTTTGGCATCCATCAAGTCGAATATCTATCAAGAGATCAAAAGGGGAGAGAGGGGGGGAGAGAGAGAGTGAGAGAGAGGACAGAGAGGAGTGTTATGACATATTCAAAAAAAAAAGGTAAGATGGAGAGATGTAGAGAAAATGGGGAAAAATACTAAACAGAAAACATGGTTGCTGTTATCTGGAGGGTGTCGTTGGAGTGACTACAGGTGTTTCACATCTGAGTAACACACACATATCCTCGTGTAAGGTGTGTATGAGTGTGCATGCTAAACCAGAGCATCATATCCTCCTGCTGGTGTGTATAAGTCAGTGAATGTGCATGTATATGTGTGTGTGTGCACATTCAGCAAGAGAACCGAGTCATACTGTGAAGGTAGATAACCCTACACAGTCCTGTTGCATGCAAAAACATGCATGTTCAAGTGCCTGAATGTGTCACAAGTGTGTATTTGGCAACTGTTTTACTTAAAAGACAGATTTAACAAAGTGTTATCTGAATTCTTGCATCTTATCTCAGAACTTCCTTTCATTTTTCAGTACGCTGACATGATATTTATTTCAGATTTACCACGATTTGAGGGCAGTTCACAGTGCTTAATTGCCTGTAAATGTGAGTATATTTGGCTGTCTCTTTGTGCTGGCCTTGTGACAGACTGACTGGGGTGGACCATTCATGACGACGACAAAAAACAAACAAACATAAAGATAGATGAAAAAGTCTGTTAGCGACAAGAATAGTTCAACATTTCACTTTGGCTGAGTATACTGGCTATCCAGAGTGATATTACTGTGTCTTACCTGGACTTTCTTCAGGGCCACTGACGTGTTGTCTAACAGGTACCTTGCCCGGTACACCTCACTGAACTGGCCACGTCCAATCTTCTTCTCAATCTGGAAGTTTGCCAGCGAATTATGGCCCATATCTGGTTGTAATGGTTTCTAAAAGAAAAAAAAAAAAAAACAACAACTCTGTTAACATTTGAGCACACATTCACACATGCGCCTGTTCACCCAGCATAATGCTCTCAAACAAATGATTTACAGACATTTTGCAGGAACCACATAGTTACCATTGAAAGGCAACTATCTCCACATTAGTGAAAGGAAATGATGAGGGCTGAAGGATGCGGGTGAAACTGTGGTGAGGCCCCAGTTTCTGTAGTTTGCTTTGCTAAGAGGCTGCTCTAGGCTGCTGATGATTTGACTGGCATTAGACTGATGTGTCATGCTGTGAGAGGTCTTGGGGAATGTGCACACGATTAACTGTTGCACCACATCACCTCACTAAAGCCTATAGATGGAGTAAAGTACTTATTTTCTGTTATTTACATAGCTACCGAGAGAGCACCCGGAGGTGTGGGACTGCAAATGTTTTTTTCTAATCAAATCAAAAGTGTGAACTCACAAGTAGCAAGTGAACATGTTACCTGATTTTACTGGCAGCAGGACAGAATTTATCATTTTTTGTGGATTTATAATGTTCCTATGTTATAAATCAAACTTTGTAATTACACCTTACATCTACGAGGCAGGCAAATGAATCACCTTTGGCTTCATGGGTGCTGTGGCTAAAACAGTACTCTGACCTCCCTGAAGTAGAGGTGAAAAAACTATTTCCCTACAGGGTTGGATAAAATACACTATTACATAAATGCAGGCATTTTATCATTCTATCAGACTTGGTTTTTAAGTTTACGAGAATCCAGAGTCTTCTGTCTGCCAAGTTAAATCACTGACAGCCTGGCACCAGGCCACAGACTACAGCCACAGACTCGCCTCTCCTCTCCACACGATTAGCTGTGCAGGCTGAGACGCTCACCTTCCACAATTAAAAAAAAAAAAAAAGACTCAAAAATAAACCAGAATGAGCCCTTCGGATATGATGTGTGAAAAAAAGCAAAGAGCAGGCTACTTGACCTTTCCAGCCTTTGGTAAACTTGTACAAGGCGTCGGCAGGAGCAAACAGAAGGTGACAGATATCAGAATGCCACATGTCACCAGCGCTTCTGCCAATGTGGCGGTGGGAGCAGCTTAGGGGCAAGCGGCTTAGGACAGAGGAGACGAGCAGGGGGAGAAGGTCAAAAATGAATCTCCTAAGCACTAACACACACATGAAGGAAGTGTCATCACACTCATGGTATCTCTGTCAAACTACAAAACACAAATGAAGCAGTCACCATGAGCACAGACCAAGAGACTATACAGGATTCCCTCAACTGCCAAGTCACTACAAAGGAAGACTTTAATTCAGTGAGAATGATCAATTAAAGCCACCCAAAACACCTGCAACTGCAACATTTTCTCAATATTGATCAATCTGATGACTATCTTTTAAATTAATCAACTAAATTCTCAGATTTTTGTAAGAAAATAGTGAAATTGTCTATCACAATTTCAAAGACCATGGTAGCATCTCTCAAATGGATTGTTTGATCCAGTCAACAGTGGTAAACACAAAACTATTTCATTTGCTCTGATATAAAACAGAGAAAAGCAGTGAATGCTTATATTTGAGCTGCTGAATTTATAAATAAGCTAATTGTTTCAGCATTAGTGGCCAACTATAAACTCACGTCTCATAATTTTTTTTTATTTTATTTTTTTAAGATAATTTTTTGGCCTTTTTTTAGCTTTATTTCACAGAGACAGCTTGAAGAGTGACAGGAAATGTGGGGAGAGAGAGAGATGGGGAATGACATGCGGGAAAGAGCCACAGGTCGAATTCGAACCCTGGGCCGCCGCGGTAAGAACTGAGCCTTTGTACATGGGGCGGATGCTCTACCGACCGAGCAACACGACACCCCTCACGTCTCATAATTTATTCAAGAAAGTCAAGTGTGTCTGTAAGCTGATCAAACTAACTCATAGACTGAATAATGTCTGGCAAAAATTAACCCATAGCTTTATTAACAAAGACACACATACACAGTGAAGAAAAGCACTAATTGTTCATCCTGGCATGGGGGTCATGGGGAGGGGTTCATTGTTTTTTAAAGTTTAAAGTTGACAGCCAAAGAAAGAGGCGTGAGCCAATTATGTGCCCTGTCCAATTAACACTTGACACCATTGAGGTGTGTGCATTTTTCAGCATGACACCACCATCATCCCAAGCTGTCTGAGAATCACTCTGACAGAGGGCATGACACACCGCTCCACAACCCATTGTTCAACAATATGGCAGCTCTACAAAACTACTACAGCTCTCTGCTAATAGGTACTGCTGAATGCTCTAACAATAGCAAAGCATTGTTCCACAAACTTGCATGAACAAGGTGTGTCACATTGAAAGCGTGGCCGTATTGTGCATGACTTGTCATAATTGCGACAGAAGCATTTGCGCAAGGATGCAGGATGGACAGTGTGAGGTGTACATTTGAGAGAGAGGGAGAGAGAGAGAGGGAGAGGGAGGAAAAGAGAGAGAGAGCGAGAGAGGACAAGAGGGCATTGCTTTCATTCGCTGCGTGGTAGCTTGACAAATGTTAGCATGAGCCTCTAAAGCGCTGTGACAACCGCCTGCTGAGAGCACAGTCTTGCTAATGTGTCCTGGCATGCCAGCCCCGTAATCACACATTTACATATGCAATGACCTACATTTGCATGTCAGATCGCACACTGTCCGGCATGATTAACAGTGGGCACCTCCCCATGTGGAGTCGCCCTGGGTGGCAGCAGAGGCCGTGCGAGGGCGGAAGAGAGGGCTGGAGGGAGGGCGGCTTTTTTGGCAGCCAAGGGGCCGGGCTGCCAGGCAGGATTATGTCAGCCAGCGGCCCCGGCATTAGACACTTCATTAGAGCTAATCTGTTTAGCAGTGGGCAGTGTATGTAAACTTCACAGGCCATTTGCGGCACCTCTTCGCCCCCTGGCCTGGCCTTCAAAGGGCAGCCAGGCCAAAGCTGAGTGACAGGCCGTCTCATCTGCCGCACACGGGTGTCACACAATCAGGGGCTCCCAGCTGAAACACAAGGCCCCGACAAACACACACACACACACATAGGGGGAAGTCACAGAGGAATGACCCTGAATGACGCAGGGGTCAGTGTCTGAACAAAAATGGGAGGAGGGGGTTATACAGAGTACTGCCTGTGAGGATCTAAACTTGATTGGTCATGTGTATGTTAAATGTGATGGTAGAGCCCAAAGATGGTGGGCTGCATGCAGTGGCCCTCTCAGAAGAAGAATCTTCTTCTTGGGGGGCCCATAATTAAAAAAAAATAATAAAATACATACAAATACAACTTCTCACATCAATGTTGAGCCAAAACAATAAAAACCTCTAACACTGGCCAATATAAATGATAATACAGGGTCCCATGTCAAACGATCACTTACTCCGGGCCTGTAATAATACATAAAGGCAGACACAAAGAAACAATTGGACAGCGTTAGTCCAGTTGACTACATTCTGAACTTCATAATACACACTTTCTTCATCTTTTTCTTGACTTACATTTCTGTGCTGTACCATGTGGCGCGCTTACATCTTTTCACTCACGTCATTCTGCTTGGTGATGGGGACAAGCTGCAGGGGATGGAGATTAAGTGGCAGCCGTGCAAGGTATTATGGGTAACGTCTGTGAGGGACAGCGTGTCTTGGGTATAAAGGTGACATACAACCGCCATGGGCAACTCACTAGCAGGGGGATTGAAAGAGCGAGAGAGAAAGAAAGAGAGAGAGAGAGAAGAGGAGAGCGAGAGACAGAGGGAGAGCAGACAGACAGCTCATCGGAGAAAGTGTGATTCGGGCTGCCCAATAATGACACCATTGCCAAACACAACTGACAAGACACATGGAGGGTGGAAGAAGGAATGTGGAAGACAGGGAGAGGGAGAGAGAGTGAGAGAGGGGGGGGAGAAGACAAGCAGCAGAGGGGAGAGGGTGTGATGTGACAGCCCAGCAGTGCCAACGGCTGCCACAGAAAGGCCAGCGGCGGCAGAGAGGTGCTGTCTCCCATAGAGAGAGACAGGGAGGGATGCAGAAACAGAGAGAGAGGGATACGTCCACACTAAGCCGGCTAAATTCAAAATTGCATCCCTCTATTTTGGCACACTGAACCAGCATTTTAGACACCTGAAACCTGAGCTTTAAAAAAAAAAAAAAAAAAAAATGTCCCCAAGTTAAATCTCAAGACTGGGGGCCATGTATTTTGGTGTGAATGGGGAAAATTAGATTAGCCAACAGTAGAAAAATGAGAGGAAAAAAGGGAAAGGAAAGATGCAAAATCACAAGTTCTAAGGGTGGCAGGCTGGATGCAACAATGCGCTTCATGGTGCCAGATGTCAGATGAGTTTGTAGTGACCATCATTCAGAGCAGTATCCTAGAACGAACTCAGTAACAGATGAGATGTGAGACAACAAGAACTAAAAAAATGTATAGAACTTAAGTAACCTTGAGTTTAGCTGTTTTAGAACCCAGAGCAGAGGGTTAGCCAGCTATGCCTCTGCTAAATAACTGCGCTGTGTCTTTCACACTGCTAGCCTCTTTTTTTGCCAGCCGAAATATGACAAAGAAGAGATTGTGTATCTTGTTTTGTTTACTTACTGGTGATCACCTCGAAAATTACCTAAAAACTCCTGTGTCATGGACATGAATTGTTTTTACATGCTAACGAAATTAGTCTGATTACTGTGGATTGTAGTCTCCAAGAGAGAGGCAGGGAGGGATGCAAGGAGAGACAGAGACCACAACCGGCAGACAAGGGAGCCCGACTTCCACCCTCACCAGTCACCTGCCCCCTTGAGCACAGCACCATGCAATATTCATCCTCAGCCAGTCAGCCAGTGAACCAGCCAGGCAGTCAAACCGGCAGGATTCACCCCAAAGGTGCTTCTCGTTCTTCTCTTCTCAATCTGCTCCACAACCGCACCGCCTTGTCTCAGCGCTTACAGACAGATCCGTGTCTGTCAAACTCTGCAGTGACTATCAAAATCTGATCTGAGGGGGCCTCCTCACCAACCCTCCCACTCACTCAAAGAGCAAATGCACCATTAAAAATGCACATCTTACCAGCTCATCTCGTTTACCTAATGCATATGCATCATACCTCCGGGACCAAGAGAAATGATATTGCAAGCGATACAGAATATTCTTCATCAGATATACAATTCAGATTTCTTCAGGAGGAGGCTGGTGGGTTTTTTCCCCCCCTGTGCTGCCGTGCAAATTGAACCTTGGGAAAGTGTGAAAGAGATACAGGACTTGTTGAAAGACACCCATCTGGATGCTGGTTAGACAGCCATCTACATACTCTTAACTGACTCGCTCTCCATCTCTCACTTAATGTGAAATCAGTTCCGACGTGCTTTGTGAGAGCGAAAAAAACATGACGCAACACAGAAAGTTCACTGTGCTACCAATAACCTCAGCACAAAAAGCTGGCCCGGAATTAACAGTGATGTAAACTGCTAGAAATAGACTGAAAAACAGAGAGAGAAATCATTAAGCCTGCACAATAACACATAATCAACTGTTGGGAGATCAGTGGAAGATCCAGCGTCTGTATGTAGATGCGTGGGGGGGGTGTTGCCTAAGTGAAATTAATCATTAGAGCTTTATCTAACTTTCTTCTGTGTGCAGCCCAATTTATCCTTAATTTTGCAATTACACATCTTAGGATAAATTAACCCCCTAGGTAATTCCAG
Source organism: Sciaenops ocellatus (assembly GCA_033000465.1). Lineage (NCBI taxonomy): Eukaryota > Metazoa > Chordata > Actinopteri > Sciaenidae > Sciaenops > Sciaenops ocellatus. The sequence goes on along the minus strand of CP136882.1, from coordinate 21,999,072 downwards.
TGTTAATGTTGCAGTGCCCTTGCATACACAAGAAAAACAACAACAGGCCTATTTTTAGTGTTGTTTATTTCTAAAAAAAAAAAAAAAAGAAAGAAAGAAAGAAAGAAAAAATTGACTCTGGGGCATATGGATGATCCTCTTTGTTTAAAGTCTATTCAATAGTTATGGAGGCAAAAACATCCTTCTGGAAAGAAATCAATGGGCCTGATGTTGGAGGGCGGTATTAAAATCCAACAATGACCAGATCTGCACAGAGCAAACCTGAGTTGTATCGAACCAAGAGAGGCACGCAGGGAGGCCAGGCTCTGCCAGCCTCCAGAGCTCTGATCAATAGAAACAACTCAACATTCATCCACTGCTGTCTCTCTCACACACAGGCTACAGTGGTCTGAAGGATGCTCATACTGAAAGCAAATCTTGATTGACACAGGGAAAAAGGGGTAATGCTGAATATTTGCAGTTCAAATGCGAAGGAGGTCGGTTACTATACTGGTAATGAATGGATGAATGGCTCACATCATCATAAATTATTAAATACTCTCCCATGTCAATTAATCTAGAGGGAAACAATTTGCAATGCTACAATCCTTATTAAATTTAACAAAATCGCTCATCATGATAGTAAAATGTGACATTAAACCCCAAGCAACAGGGGTGAAACATGGAAAAAAGTATTATATGGTGTTTGTAATTTTAGATCTCAATAATGAAAATAATTTAATTGAAAACATTATATATACATTTATCTGATCTTATCTGTATCTGGGTGACTTAAATATCTAAAAATATCAAATACTGCCATGAAGACCTGCTCATTGATTTGCAACACTGCTGACAAGAGATTTTGAAAAGCAATGGCTATATTTAAAGTAAAAAAGGTTTAACAAAACAACATGGCGGCTCTGGCTGTGTCATCCGACTTCACAACCCTAGTTGGCAGGTGGCTTGTGTTCAAGTGTGTGTCTGTGTGTGAACTCTACCTGGGGTTGAAAGACTGGCACGGCTGCTTGCTGTCCTTGTGGCTGCGTGTCCATATCCATGGTGTTAGGAGCTTGATCCTTTGCACCTCTGAGAATCAAACACACAAAAAAACAAGAACTTCTGGTTAGCCGAACCAACGTTGACCAACAAAACACTCGCTGTCAACTCCTTTAAAAAACTGAATTCTACAATACCGTTTCACAACAAAACATAATAACCTCAAATCAACTGGACAACTGTTCTCTGTTGTTCAGTACCAAACTATTGAGTGCTGGTTGCTGCCAGAGTGTCGTGTTTCAGCAGAACTGGATCCCACGTCATGCCTGTGGATTTGACACTCTTTGTCTGGGTCCTTCTCAAGTTGCAGCATGGAGAGAGCTACAGCAGGCAGAAATATTAATCTGAACAAAGCAGAGATAATACCAATGTGTGTAATCCTCGGCATTTCTCCAAGGAACATTTCATGGGAATTACTGGTTATACCAGCAATCAGGCAGTTCCACTTAATTTTCTGTTTTCTGAGAAAATGTAGGTCACATGGAGGTGAGTGTGTTGCATTTGGGTGTCTGCTGCTGTTCCGTATAAATGCATGTTCTGGCTTGTAGCCTGGCAGCAAGTTAATTGCATAAGATACTCCACCACCAGTTGCTTGGCTTATCACCGCACTTAAAACAGACAGTGCCATGATATGAAATGTTACCTAAATTAATAATTTACACGAACCTTCGGAAAAAAAAAAAGTATGATGCAAAAATTTTATTCACACATGCAATTAGCTTATGATTCCATACAACTCATGTATGTGGAAAGATTTCTGACAGATGCTCTAGGATTAGTTGCAGTGCACACTGAAACACACACAACATGGTTAGAAAGCCTAAAAATTAACACCAATTTACACAAGATACAATGCATGCATAACATCAACCGTGTATCGTCCACAAGTAAACACACGCGTGAGACAAGGGGCATGTATTCAACATACAAAAATGAGCTGTTTGCGTGCACATGATTACATGCACATGCATGTGCAAACACACTAAGTACTTGGGGAGAAAATGGATGTACCTAATGCTGGAAAAGCATTAACAAGTGGAAACCATCGACAGAAACTAAAACATTTTTTAAAAAGTCAGATTTTGCATATTCACAGACAGTAAGGGGAAAAAAAGGATGAGTAAGATTACTACCGTTGGTCTACCGATATAGATTCCAGCGTAGGGATTTAGGATTTTGCCTTATTTACATGAATACTGTACATGTGGACAAACACATGAAAGTTACACACAAAAGGAAAGACACACAACACACTTCACAGTGGGACATTTGCATGTTTTTCCACTGGAGTGAAGGCCGTCTGTCTGCAGATCTGTCAGTCTGTCATTTGTGCATTACTAACCGTCTCTCTATCTGTGTCGCCTCAAACCTCCCCGGCCAATTAAAACTCCCCTGGTACAATGGAGAGGAGAATGGCACAGAGGAGCTGTCTGTCTGCTGATGTCGTCAGTCCCATTCACTAAAGGCTAATCATACTAATTAGACATCTGCCAAATACATACATATAAATGCATGGCACTATAAGTGGATGTTTGTGTGTGTGTATAAGAAGTGTATGTGCGCGGGTGAGGCGCGTATTTTGCAAATACTGTGGTTGTTTATTTTAGATTAATTTAGCTTTTTTTTATTTTTTTTTTCCGGGGGTTCGCTGGCCTTCATGTGAGCTTTGAAGATCATGAAAATAAGTGTTTGCACAACACTATTTCTCCTGGGATTGCATTGACTACATTGGGAATATTATTTTCTGAAATTTCCATTAAAAGCTTGTTTCAAACAAGTTTAAATCAATGCTAATGTAAAAAAAAAAAAAAAAGAAAAAAAAAAGGTTTGCAAATAATAAGGATTTAAAAGCACACACCACTGGAGGCAAAAGAGCAAACTAGAAAAACATTGTTAAATGTCCAATCCTGAAGCTTTTGATTCTTATTTTTAACTTAATAAACCTACTAAAGACAATTAACTGGTGAAAGCTAACTATAGCCACACACACACTATATATATACATATATATATATATATATATATATATATATATATATATATATATATATATATATATATATATATATATATATATATATAGATAGATAGATAGATATATAGATATATAGAGAGAGAGATAGAGAGAGAGAGAGAGATAGATAGATAGATAGATAGATAGATAGATAGATAGATAGATAGATAGATAGATATAGATACAAGTTTACTACTGCCCCCATATAAACATAAACAATGGCCCCAGTCACAAAAAAATGAAAGCTCAGCACTACAGTAGTCTGTTCTATCCACACAATCACTTCAAACATAATTTCATTAATGAGTTTATTCATGACTTTAACAAAAGGTATTACATGTCAAATATTTATCCAAGATTATTTATCTCCACGTTACATGAGTGGTTGGCTCTTTAATGCATTGAGGAGGAAAATAATGACATGGAAATCTGACTTCCTCATTAGCATGCAGATCTATGCAACGTTTGATTTGATCACTTATTCTATAGAGGAAACGTGACCTCAAAGTGAAACTTGTATTATGTGCTGTTCTTGAATTAAGTACGTTCACAAGACTGACTACCACAAACAGACAGCTCGATTACAATACACTGAGCCACATGCATGGTGACAGGATAATTATAAATCATAACAAGGCTTATTGTGGAGGTTTGTTATCAAATTGTAATGATTATGCAAATTGTTACAAACTTTTGATATAATGGCAGTGATGATGGTCAAATATGTATCGTAATAATCACTGAAATGAAGAAAATTGACATTAAAAAATGAGTAAATGAGTAAAATAAGTATGGAGTTGCACCTTTAATATTTGTGTCTGTGTTTTAATTTGGCTTCAAGCCCTGTTGAAACAATCTGGAAACATCCTGGATATGAATGGTGATTTTAATAACAGGTGAAAACAGGGCCTATTAGACAGAAGCTGACTGGATGGCTGACTAGCTGGTTGTCGTGGCATTTTGATTTTGGTGTCACGGGGGACTTAACAAGTCATCCACCCAGGCGGCCTCCCTGCCTCTCGTAGTGATGCTTTGCACTTCAGTCTTGTGTTTTGTTAGATTGGGGCTGGCACCCTTACTCCTCTCCCTAACCCTCTTGTGTTTTGTGACTGTATACTTGTCAAAATAACCAGGGGGCATCTGAGCTCCCTGACGTTCTTTCGCCGCCCACATCCCACGTTAACGAGATCAATTAAGACTGCCATGTTAGATTAACACACACCAGGCAACGGCGCAATTAACGAAGCTAACTCAATCAAACGGAGCAAGGTCACACTCTCGGGGCTCCCATTCACACGCAGTTTAGTGGTAATGTGCAACCAAGCAAAGCCTTGTCCTCGTGACTGGATGAGTCAAAAACACAAACTTTCATCATGTGAACCTCAAATCTACTAAATCTCTCTCTTCCTAAACCCCGCTCCACGGTTTCCACAGTTTCTCTCAATGTCTCTGATCCACCCGAGGCCCCGCTCTCATCACCGGAAGGAATCTTTGACTTCCAAAACATTTGGTAGGAACAAACAGCAGTGGAAACTCAAGGTAGCTGCCTGCCGTTCTGTTATGGGGACAAGAAATGGTGGCAGGCTGGCTAGGATTTTGGCAGCAGCTAAAAGCCAAATCCCCTAACTATTCATAGATGCATGTCAGAGACTAGTTCAGAGCTTTGGTCTGAGACAGCTGCAAATATACAACAGGATAGACCTGTGTTTAGAGTGCGGTAGAGAATCAATACAGGGTAAATATGTGGACCAACAATATGTTAAAAATGTGCACCTAAAATCATAATAAGACTCATGTTTTAGTGCCTTTGGTGTCATCTCACAGCTGTGAAGTGACAATCGTTGACTGTCAAACTATTATATTATACCTTAAAACAAAAAATGTCCAAATTATCCACAGCCGCTCTCATTATTTCTATTACAGTTAGGCTGTCAGGTGTGAATATATAATTCCTTTGCAGATAAAAATTGGCGAGATCTACTGTATATTGGTGAGTGAGCGAGCAAGAACACCATTTATCTCTGTGACAAAGTGATGGTTGTTTTTCTGTTGAGAAAAGTGGGAGAGAAAAAACTTTCCCAACCAGACCACCAACCACTCAGTGTAAACAAACACTGTTTTCTGACTGTGTTCCATCTAATGTGAGACTCCAGCCTGACATTCTCACAGCAGGCCCAATCACACGTAGGTAATTATATGATAGAGGAGGGAAGGGAGAAACAGAGTGAGGCAGAACAAGAGGAAGAAAGAAAAGGATATTAACAAGACTATTCAGCAGTTTTCTGTGAATAGACCTCTTTGTTCTCACACTTCCAGCACACACCTTATTTGTTCATCTGCTCTTTTTTTCCCCCCTCACTTGAGACACGTCTCTATCTCGCCCTCTTCATATCATACTCATCTCAAATCTGTGATCTGATTTTTGTTTAACGTTCATGCTTCACCCATTGTACTCTGCAAAACTCTTTGCCTTCTGCTCAGACTTTGGTAAGAGAGTCGCTTTAAGCTCTAGTTCCCCTGATGGACATGAAATGTTGGCTTCAATCAAAAATCCAACGGTAATTAACTTTGGAGCGCTCTCTACAAAACCACAAAAGATATTATATGAAACCCTCGATGTAAAGTTAAATCTCTTAAATCAAATCTGTTTTGGAGCATTTTTGCTTGACAAACGGCCGACTGTCTCTGCTTGTTACAGTCAGGCTACAATGGTGCCATCTAAGTGCTTCTGTACAACACAGTGTGCCAACCACACTACTGGTCAAAACATTTTTTAAAAAAGGGACCATTCATCTTCTGATTAATTCAATCTTCTCCTAGATTCCACAGCAGATATGCACAAAAAGACAGATTCTCCCAACGGCACCACTCCACATTTTTTAGTTAAACTCACAGTTTGACCTACTACGCCACAGAACTGTTTGTCTTACATCTTTTTCCCCTTTCCAAAAATCATGAGCCTTCTGCTCAACCTTTAAAAGTCGCTCTAAAACAATATGTACAAGTTGGCTTTTCACGACACCGACAACAAGTCGTCCGATTGTGATATGTATGTATATGTTATCTTCAGTCTTATGATATCAACTGGGGCGAAATGGAGCAGGAGAAGGCAAAAGTGAGTAGGGCACAGCGGGGATGGAGTAGGACAGAGTGGGACAGATGCAGAACTGAGAGAAATGCCAGGAGAGGGGGAAAAAAGCTTGTTAGCCCTGATGTGTTCATGGTCCTGTGAGAGACGGTGTGGAGCTGTGCACCACAGAAGTTGGCACTGGCTTTAGCTCCTCTTTAATCCCCATTTCCTCCCTTCTGCATTATTCATTTAAAGCAGGAGTATAGAGGAAAAACAAAGAGAGGGAGCCGATTATAAAAAAGGTGGATCAAGGCAAACCGGAACTGGGGGGGTGGGGGGGTGGATGGGGAAGCGAAGGGGAAGAGTCCCAGAATTAAGCGGTCCCAAAGAGAAGAGCGCTACATCAGCTCTCAATCCGAGGACAATAAATATGAACACACACTGATGAGCTTGAGACTGAGCAGAAGAGAAAAGAGAAGGGCAAGAAAGGAGGTGAGGGGGGAGTGTTAAAAAGGAGAGAGGAAAAATATAATGTGACACTATCCGGCCTGGGTGTAGGATGTGAGGGAATCAAAGGCACCTTTGAGGAGCCAGAAGACGACAGTGAAAGTGCTAGAAGAGTGGTGTCCATGATTACAAGAAGTGGAGAAATCTTTGAGTCTGTGCTCATGAAAGCCCACCCCAGGCCTCGTCTGAAACCCCTGCTTGACTAACACTGATGATACAGAAAGAGGGAAAAAAAAAAAAAAAGAAGAAGAGAGAGGAAGGGAACCACTAATGATGGAGGGGTCCGGATACTACAGAAGCAACTCACTCTCCAATTCATTTTAATCACTATTCAAAATCATTAGCCCAAATGTGCGAGCACTCGTGTTCGTTGGACCACGAGCCGAGAGGAGCAACAGAGAGTGGGAGAGGAGCAACTACACCTCAGCATGTGAGCCAGTCTTTGAGGTCTTTGAGAAAGACAGTCCAAGACGTGATGGAATAGAAAATGAAGAGAGGAAACTTTATTGTCCCTCAATCTAAAAGAAAAAAGCACAACATGAAGATGAAGGCAGAGACCTTTTGAAAATAGGCTTTGCAAAGCCAGCCAAGCACTACAGAGTCAAATCATTTAGACTTTTCCGTTCCTCAAATCCAGCTACAAAAGCATAAAGTTAATCAGGGAGCAACTCGGCATGAGAGTGTTACAGAATCTCAAACAGTCAGACAAAGGACCCAAACAACAACACTGATATCAAACAGGATTCATTTTTCAACAGGCAGAACATGGCTGGATTAATGGCTAGGTCTCTTTGAGACTGTTCAAAGTTTGTGCATGTCCTGTGTCTGTGTGTGTTGACGGTGGAATGTACGAATCAAAAATGTATTTTTGAAGCATCCAGTGTTTGAGAGTCTAAAAAACATCAGCCAACAACATTGCTACTGGTGTAACCTAAACTCTAAACACAGGAAATAAGCAAATACTGGCAGACATATATGCAGATTATACCTTTAATTAGCTGAAACTGGTTGATATGTCAGCCCAGCCAATGTACTGGTCGAGCTCTGTTTCCATTTCAGTGTTAAGGTTGTGTGCATAGATGTGTTATATTTGATATAAAGTATAAAAAAAAATGTGTGTATGTTTGAGTGCGATATCTTTGAACAGCCCAGACCTTCACCCTCTCCCTCGTGGAGGGAGCACAGCGAAATGATAAAAAAGGGAATTAAGACAAAGAAAACCGCTGAGGTCCATAGGGACTCTACAAGGCCAGTGATCCATAATGCTGCTTTCCAACTATTTATAGGCCTCCTTTACATTTTTCACTTTCAAATTTTTATAGGCTAATGATTATTTTACTGCAGAAGTAAATAGCACAGCACAAATAGCCCGGGCTTCATGTGAGGCCTAAATTGATTTATTCTACCAACAATCCAAAAATAACTAGCGCAGTGCTCTGCTCCGGTGTGTACATTTCACCTACTGCAGCCTCAATAAAAAACACATCTGCGTTATCATTTGACCTTCCATGGGCCAGTATTCCCATTAACAACACTGGACTCTGCTCTGTCTTCATCTGTGCTTGTGTCTGCCTGCACGTGCACACCTGCACATTTGTATCCCCTCCTATCTCTGTTTTCCTTTAGCATTTTCAGCCACTATGTGTATACCAAAGATGCCCACCATTGAGAAAAGAACTGAAGCACATGCAGGTGTCAGCCACTCTCCTCCCCCTTTCTCCTCTTCTTTCGCTCTCATCCTCGTCCTCCCCACCTCCTCCCCTCTCGTGCTCCTCTGTGCTCTGTTGCTCCTGTGTGTTGTCGACACGAGCTGGCACGTGGCTAAAAGCCCAGGCCACCTCACTGCTCTATTGTCCTGCCCACTCCACAGCAGCACTGACGACTCTCTTGTGGCGAGGGGCCTTTTGTTGCCAGCCTGTCACTTCAGCAGGTGCCTTACAGCAAAAGGCAGGAGCCAGCCAGCCAGCCCGCACCGCTTCGTTAGTGCAACACACCGTTTGATGTGCTCATTTCATCAACCGGAGACGGCAGCCAAGGAGGATGCTAATAATCACTTGAAAAACAAAAACATTCCACTCAAGCTTGTAAAAGATAAACTCCAATTTCAATGATAAAAGAAGTGTGACAGACAGCCATAGTACTAGTCAAAAAAAGACCGTCAGCCACATTACCCCTCTCTCTTTTTAACTCACCACCATCCAACCCCCCCTTTCCTAGGTGAAACCAATTCATACTGTCAATCACGGAGAATAAACAAGGTATATTGACAAATTGCTGACTGTGTAAGGAAAGACAAAATCGTGTGGGCAAAGTATGCAAAAACAGAGCTGCATTTAAGACAGCTGTGTGATCCCTCGGAAACCAGCTTAGTGTGAGAAGGAGCAGACTGTGTGAAGGAGAGAACCCCCCAGGCGTTCAGGAGAGGGGACCCTGGGGGGTTTGGGCTATGCTTGCACACCCTCGCTACATTCACAGCCCTTCAAAATGCCATATCACCATCACACCTCAGTTAAAATAGAAACCGAATGCATAATATGTGAACGAAAATCAAGAGCACTTAATTTAGACTGGCTGATCTAGCTGCTAGTGATGCGGAGCGAAGCTTTTAGGATGTTTGAGGGACTTTAATCATGGGTGTAGAGCTAAATCCAGGCTGCAATGGTTTGAGAGTAGAATTACGGCTGTTAAGTGCACTTTTATAGAGGAAATCTTTGAGACTGTTAACATATAGTTTGACGTCAGCACTGAGAGAACTAAAATGTATCTTATTTAGGGCTGTGACTTTTTAATTACAAATGGATCTGTCGATTATTTTCTTGATTAATCAATTAATTACTTGGTCCGTTATCAAAAAACAGGGGGAAAATATCCATCACAACATCCTCAAATCCAATGCAAGATAATCAAATGTCTCATTTTGTCCAAGCAGCAGTCCAAAAGAAAGAAAATCCTGCATTTACTATGGCATAAAACCAAGAAAAGCAAGTCTCACGCCTGATATGGATATATATATGTATTAAGCAATATAATCAATTAACAAAATAGATGACTGACTGACATGCCATTTTTTTTCTACAGTGTGGTCACTGTAAGGGCAGTTCACATGAGGAACTTTAATGTGAAAACTGCCTCAGTAGTTTAAACTGTTCCGGTTGAGTCATCACATCACTGTAAAGCACAGTATAGAGCGTCTTTCTGTATTTCAACTCTTCTACATTGAAGTACCTTTACACCGTAAGCTACCAGACATCAACTAGATAAAAGTAGAGCAAATAAATGCTCATGTGTGTGACTATTTAGTTATTTGGTTAGTTATTTAGTTAAAGCAGCTATTTTGGGTATTTTTAGGAGCACACCTCTCAGCTCATTTGAACCTTTGAACCAAATATCCACACCCAGATTTGCACACCACAGCATGACGATGATCCCGAGGCTTAAGGTTGCGTTAGGGCCCTGCGGCAACAACTGATGGTCTTTCACAATGCAAAAACAGAGCATTGCACAGCATAGCAGAGCTTCCAGTGCTCCAGGACCAATAAAGGCTTTGTTTGTTAGCCATGTCACTTACTGACCACCGAATTAGCTTCATCACCTCTGGCACCAGGATATCGGATGTGACATTCTGTACCACAGGGCCGGGGCTCTGTTTGTCTGCAAGACTAGAGGGCTTATAGTAAAAAAAATAATAAAAATAGGGACAAATGAGGGAATTTCATGAAAAATAAAATGAGGGAATGCCAAGTTCACTTTTTTTGTTCTGTTCTAAATAAAGGATTGTGTTACACAGCATTTCCAGCAAGAGTCTGGTCTTCATCAGTACAGCTGTGTCTCCAGAAGTCTAACCTTGTGATCACTCTTACAAGAATCAACAGATGAGAGCTTCATCAAGGCAGTGTTCTGAAATTACATTGCCCTTCTTTGTCCTCTATTAATATCTATGAAGGAAGAGATGATGCTGCAAAGAATGAGGCAGCTTGACTTGACCCATGTGAACTAAAACCTGCACACAAGCAGACAACCAGCAGATACAGAATCTTGTATATGATGCGGGACCGTAGTAAAAACATAATTTGAACATGCAAAGACCATTACAAAGAAGACTTCATGCATCATTTGTTGTTTACACAAGAAATTAAAGGATAAAGTGTATCTAGGGAGATCACAAAGCAAAACACCCTTTTAATCCTGGTTTTAGTCGAAACTGGCATTAGTGCTCTCTACCCTGCGTGAGGTTCTGGCTGTGACTCAGTTGTAGGACGGCAATGATAAAGCAGTTCTGCTGACCCATCACTGTGTTGTTTGGAGATGATGAGGCCTGTCATTTGAGTTTCTCATCTATGAAACAACCATTAAAAAAACATCTGGTGAACGTAGTCTATTTTCCATTCACACAAAACCAGCAGTCTCTCAAACTCCCTTCAAGCAGGTTTTTTCCCCCCTTCTCCCTGGATAGTTCGAAACAGTTACCCTGCGTCAGCATCGAAGTTTGTTTAAGAGGAAATGACAAGAGCAAGATGTCCAAATCATTAGTAATGTGAGAGGAGCAGTTCCCAGGCATGTCTCGTTACATAGTTGAGTGCTAACGTGAGGGCTAAGGGCTCATGTTGGGGCTTTTCTGGGCCCGAGCCTTCTCATATGCTCTGTGGGGGGACAGGGGGAAGAGGACCACAACCCTTCAGCATCTCCACGGTCAATAATGGAAACATCCAAGAACCTGAACCCAAAACAGCCTTAGCTCAACCCTAGTCCTTAAAACACATGAAGTCACACACAAACAGATGCAGGCACACACAGAAATGAATGTAAAACTGGATGCACATACCGAATACATACTAATAGTGGGCCCATGGGAACGTGGCTCCACAAAAATCAAGCTTGGCTCTGGCTCTGGTTCGGTTTCAGCCTGCTGTGGCTTCTGTGGTGGGCCCTGCTGGCTGCCGCACACACACACGCACACACAATCCTCTAACCAGATCCAGAGCACTGCTACTCAATCAGAGGTCAAATACAGTACTTTCGCTGCATATGAGTGTGCGTATACACCCATGTTATTGTCACACTGCCAAGGAGGATGACTCCTTACTATGAAACCGACAATAACGCAACTATTTCAGACGATTCCAGTAGCACAGTTTATCCTGGCTCAGGATCAAATCACACAGAAATCTTTCAGTTGGACCACATATGTAAATCAAAGCATTGCTAAATTAACAGCTGGAGGTAAGTTTTCTTCAAGGTCTTGAATTTGGAAGTTGAAAAATAGAAAAGTGTGTGTGATGATTTATAACACAGGCACAGGCAGACATCCATTGTTCATTTCAAGACATATGGCTCTGTCTTGAAGAGTAGGAGGAAAAACTTGGGACTTAAAATAAATCAGGACTAATGCAACTATATAAAAGCCAGTCAATATCTTTGGAATGGGTACTTAAATCTGCTGGCTTCCATTTCCTTACCTTGCTTGTCTATTATGCATCAATATTCTTAGGAAAGAAATATATGTTCTGTCTATTTTCTGTGCAAAGCTCTGAAGTGAGAAATGAGGCTTATTCTACCATTTCCCTCACTGGAAATAGCTCCGGATAGGCCAAGAGTGGAAGCCAAACACCCTAAAAAAATGTACATTTGGACAGAAATTATTATAGCAACATATAAACCAACATGCACGTGAGCACAACACATGCATAGGCTGACGCACAAATACACACACAAGAAGTTGGATGCTTATTTTTATTCCTCAGGCGTTCTACTTCTTTGCATGAGTGCATCACCCGGCGCACAGACAGAGAATCCTAGTATGTGTGCGAGTGTGTGTGTAAGGAGCTGACGATCGGAGAATAACGTTACCCCTAAGGGGTCGCACCTCTCTCCTTTCTCGCCCTCCTCCCTTATCCCTCCTCGCGACTCTGTGCCTGCAGGGATTTCCCTTTTCAGTTCAGGAGAGATGTCAGACCTGTTCCACCATCCTTCACACAGAGGCTGGACTCTGTCCTCCGTTCACCCAACATCTGTAAAACTTCACAAATCAGCCTTATTTTTAGATATCGAAGCCACAGCTGAATCAAAACGTCCTCAAATTATCTTAAAACATAGTATTTGTTTATTTGGAACCTAGTAATTCCCAGTGGGAAGTTAATATCTGCTGATACAATATTATTTCAGAGACAAGGAGCAAATAATGAGGATCCCTGGCTAACAACTGGTGAACTCTTCCCTAAACATTTGTTCACAAGTGCAAATGATGCTGTATCCAAATGATTATTCACAAATGCAGGAAATAATCAAATGTCACAACCAATTAAACTGTTGCTTCCATCCAGCTAATAATAACGAATGCAATCTTAACCACCCTCTTAATCCTGTCATCAGATCCATCCCCCTCCACCGTCAACACAATACAACCAATTATTTTCTTTTTTCATCTTTTTGTCCATCCCTTTACAAGCACGTGACTCTGCTTGAACTTTATCACCCATGCCACATCTTCATCCTGTCAACTTGTTCATGTGACACAGAGGAACAATCTTTTAGAGCGATCACACAAACTGCTGCCTTTTTTTTACCCTTTAGACCATAAATACAAAAAAAAAAATCATCCGAAAAAATACAAGGCTCTTTGGTCAATTGATGCATTATAAAGCCTCGTTCAGAAATCAAAAAAGTTGATTTCAAGCATCGCCATCAGCCAAGAGGAAATATAATTTCACTCTCTAATGCTTAAGACCAATAAATACTGTCATCAGTTGATTTCAGGAAGGTGAGAAGGTACAAAGACCAAATCCAGTTGAGATTCATACAGAGCTTCCACCTAATTAAGACACTGCTTTGTGTGATACAATTAAAACTATAAATAGAGATGTATGACAATAGTTCAGAGCATGTTATATACGAGATATTTTAATCCAAAGTGTCATATACGAATTTGACTGTAGGTCTATCTATAACAGAACAATGTGACAATACTGAAAAAAATTTAGACACCAGTTACCAAAATTTCAGAGAAAGACAGAAAGAGAGCGAGAAAAGCTCCAAAACAGGGTTTGAAAGCAGCTAAGCCAGATAGGTCTTCCTTGCCTCCTTCACATATTAGAATATTAATATTAATGAAACTTCCTGTTCCCCCCCCTCTGTTTTTCCCCCCCAGACGATTTAAACATGAAAAACTTAAAAAGCGCAAATTCCAGGAGTTGCGTATCACAGTTTGACCCGGAGCCACACAGCAGACACCAACCATGACAGACTTGCTGTTCAAAGCAAGCGGGAGCTGCTTTCATCAGGGGATCCTAGTGTTTTTTTACAGTGTGACACCACCAGCCAATGCCATCTGCCTTTTTTCTAAAATCAGAACTTCAAGATGTGCTTCCTGCTTGTGCGTTGTTTTTAGGTGGGTTTCACAACCAAGGCCCAGCGTCACACAGGCTTTTGCTGCTATGCTGCTTGCTGACTGCTGTTTACAGCCAAACCCCGCAGCGTGGCGTAATGTTAAATATTCACTGTTAAACTGTCAAGCCAGAACTGGTTGGGAACCCAGCCAGGCATTCACAGTACGGAGGCACTGGATGCTCCCCCTCTTCAAACGCAACCCAACCAAATCAATTACTTTTCCTCCAGCCAATCCTGAATCAGACCAGCCTAAGTCCCTCCTCCTGCCAAACACCCACTTCCTGAAATACGTGGACTCCTGAGGACCACTTTGTTAAGCTTCTTCTTCTCCTCCATCCATAATTAGTTAATTTTCTTCATCATAAAAATGACGCGCACATGCATTAAAATGGATATAAAAGACACCTCTGCACTAGGCCTGAGCAATCCGCTGCTGACTCCTGATGCCTGCCTTCAGACATCTGTAAAATATTTTTATTCGGTGCCCCAATACCACACTGGCAAAGGTCTCTCATCCTTGGCTTGGCAGGACTTCTGACAGAGCCAGCCGGCAGCGCCATACAGGCCTAACCCCTGCTGCTGCAGCTTCCTGCTGCTCTGAGGGAGTCAGGCTGCCTGCCTCCCATTGACTGTGGGCCAGGCTGGGCAGGGAGGAGGAGGCTGAGGGGAGGCCCCGGGTATAGAGGACCCCCTGGAGACGTGAGCAGAGGCAAGAACAGGGGGGACAGACTGTGAGAGTCACAGAGGTTGATGAGGAGGTAAGAAGAAGTGGGGGAACTAAATAGTGAAGGGGGGACTGGTAAGCAAGAAGAAGAAAGGGCCTAAGACGTGAGGCAGTAATACAGATAGAGGAGAAGAGATGGGTGGCATAGAGGTGGAAAGGGAGCGAGACAAAGGGGCTCGAGGGCAGGTTAGGCAGCAGGAGTTGAGGGGAGCTTCTCATTATGACTCCTCTTCCTTCTTCATGCCCCCAGGCCTTGACCACAACCTCAAAGCCCCAAGCCAAACTAAGAGACCAGGGAGACCAAGGAAGACTGCTGTGAGTCAGGGTACAAACACAGACAGAGGAGGGGAGGGGGGGAGTAGAAAGATGTCCCTGCAACCCAGACGAGGCAGCGTGAAATAAAAAGAACTATAAAGAAGAATATGGATTTCACAATTAAGGGTTGTATACTTACCTTTACCAAGACCAATGTCATGCTTAGATTTTCATGCACAATACAGCTGCACAGTTAAAGTAGGTCTCTAGTAAAATGAAGCCAATCCAAGTTAATAACAGCTGAACAGCACTGCGTTTAGAAAATGTATCACAAGCTTTCATTTAATAGTTTCCATTGAGCATAATATCCATGAGAGAGGAGTGTGTGTGTGAAACTGTGGAAGTTATGGACAGACAAAATTTGGACATTACCAGCATGAGCAAAATATTTTGTCTTAATACAGTTTTTAACTAATAACTTAACTACTACTAAATAATTATTAATAATTAAAGCTGCTTGCACAGTTTATCAGTTCAGTCGCTTACAGCATTATGCATTACATATACTGTATTTCCAGTGCTTTATCAGAAAGCACTGAGGTGAAATAATAAAGAATCTTGCTATACTAAACTGATCCTGATTAATTAAGGATTGCCTCAGCTGGCCCTAGTCTTACATCAACATCACAAGAAAAGAAAAAAAGAAACAGACAGTGAAAGAAAGAAAAGAGTGCAGTAGAGGCAGAGAAATGTCCCTGGCTTTTTCACACTGAAAAAAGGGGGAGGGTAAAACAGACAGTCTGTCAAAACAAGATGCTCTCATACAAATTTGCTCTCTTCTGCAGAAAATCCCGTGTGAAACATTAAGGCTCATTTGTGATGAGGTTGGAACAAACGCCCATAGCACAGTCAGCAAGCAACACACACACACACACACAATCTTCCTCCCTCATTCTGTTCATGAGTGCAAATTCATTGTGCTTTTGTCTCATCTCATGACAAATGCATACTGTCACTGATGTGGTGTTTACAGTGGCATATAGCATCTTGTAATTATTCTGAAAGTGAATTTGTATCCTGAGGGATTCGTATTTTTGCGTGTGGATAATCAAAAGAGATAGAGAGGGAGAGGGGACGATTGGAGAGTGATCTCCAATATAAAAAAAAAAAAAAGGGAGATGCTGCTTTCCGGCACAGTTCACAATATGCCAACATGGATTTGGTAAGGTTTGTTTAGATGGCAACAAACAGCAGCTTATTTCACAACATGCAGCAGCTTACAGACACAGATCATATAGTACAGATATGTAGAGTATGTGCAGTTAGTCCACAAATAGCCAAACTAAACGCTTCTTTATGCAGTCGGCCACTTAATAAAAAGATTGTTAAAATAATAAAGTTAAATAAAAAGGCCGATTCAATTACCAAATTGTGCAAAATGAAAAATGTAAGCGTGACACATAGCCGCTACATTACAGCTATTTTAGTCAGGTCAGCATCGCCACATAAATATAATTATAAATAAATAAATACATTTATAATTCAAATAGCATTAAAGTTATTTTTGGCAATTTCCTCAAAAATATTGAAACATTATCCATTATCTGTGTAGATTAACATTATTTCTAAGTGGACCTTGTTTTAACCTTTCCACTGTGCACTTTGAAAAGGCCAGCATACTGAAGCTATTTATTTCTTTATCTTTGTCTAACAGTTTTTTGTTTTTTTTTCTGCACAGACGCTCTTTATAATATTGCATTAATTTAACCATTACTTTAATAGGTTCATAACTCCATTGCATATAAATAGAGTTGTTCCAGGATTCCAGGGCCAAAGACAAGACCATGGTTGTAGAAAAAAAGAAGGAATTAAAAAGAAAAAAAGCATGATTAAAACCTTTTTCCAACACCCTTTGCAGTGAAATAAACCACTGATATTGTGTGGTCATGGCATAAGCTGACCCAGGGGCACTGAAAGCGTTTCATAAACTTTAAACAGGGTCCTAGGTCAGTAATTTTTGTGTTTGCATCTCTTTGTAGTCGGTTTCCCCCCAGAGCACTACAGAGCCCATTGAGAAAAGGCATCAATGCCACAGTGAAATTGAGAACTTTCACGTGACATGAGGAGCCGCGAGGCATCCTCCAAGGATATTTGAATGCTTGAAACATCAGTGACCCTTCATAAGAAAGAAGGGAGATGGATATAAAAAATATTGACTGGCTGGCTGTTTGAGAGGAGTATAAGAAGCTGCTTAGACAGCCAACTCTCATTGCCAAAGACCTTATTCTAAACTCTAACCAAACTGAGCCTGGAAAGGAAAAGACTCCATTCTAAATTCTTCTGGGGAAGACATCAAGCTTTTTTCTTACTTTTTATTATTAATACAACAATTAATGACAGAGAAAGTACACCAAACCAAACATGTTGTTCCAAGCAGTGATCTGCTAACTTTGCCAGCATCATTTCTGTACAATGGTCTTTGACATCATGCAAAAGACAGGGTTTAATGTAGCTCAAAAATGGCCTTAGGAAGCATCTTCTTTCAAATATGCTTTACGCAAGGAAAACAAAACAAAACAAGAGTTACATTTTTTTGTTCTTTGTGAAACCCAACGGCAAGATGACTGTTAAAGTGGTCAGATGACAAATGTCTCATCTGATCTTTAATCCAGCAGAGGGGCCAGCTTCAGGGTTAAGACAGGAAACTCTCACAGGATAGAGCGATTTGGTAAATTCCACTGCGCTAAATCACTGCTTTGGGTGCAGCAGATCTCTCCACACCAAGAAATGGCATTTTAGGTCTCACTCTGAATGCCTTGGCTCAGGAAATCTAGCTGCCACTGCACAGTCAGAGAAGATATGCATGGCTGTTTTTCTGTTTTATGTTCTAACCCATTCACTGCTGCTATTACCACTCTCTTGTCTACCCAAATAACAATGGAATAAGTCAAAATATTAAAGTTTTTTGGCAAAGCCTGTCAAAAGTATTCCGCCTCTCAATCTCGATGAGATTCAAACAGGACATACTGGCAGAAATCCCTCACCACAGAGACTGATGCAAACATTTGGCAGCCATTTGCTAATCATCCGGTTCATGACACATTCCTTGATAGTCAACTTCACAGAGCCAGCCTGTGTTCATCTCCATCACCTGATGACGCTGGCAGACGAGCCTGTTGTCTTTGACGATGATCGAACGTGGCAACAGAGAAGTGAGTAATAATTGGGTCAACAAGGTATGTCAGCTCCCACTAACTCGTGTCTGAATCATCTCTCTGCAGCGTAGCCAAATGTGATAGTATGACGCCTGAATTATTTGGCTGTGATAGGCAGCGACAGCAACATGGCACGACATACCGCTTTTCAACTTACGTGTGACCCCCAACTGCCTACATACCTGTATGGTTAATCTCTGAGTTTTCTTTTCTTGCTTGATGGTTGCACCTTTGGATTGTATTTTCTTCTTATTTTATTTTTCTCACTGGTTTTATCCTTTAAAGCTTAATATTACTACAAATGAGCATTACAAAATGGTCCACGCAAGTCAGAACATAACTGCCGATGTAATCAGTGTGTAAAAGGTTTTTGCAATAACCATCATGACTCACAAAAAAACAGTGAGTCACACAAGAAAAACTCTTCTTTTTTTTCCCCAAAGAATACTTCTTGATTTATTTTTCATTCAAATAAACAGTCTCTTTACAACTACCAGTCGTTCTTTCCAAATAAACTCTGCCTTCCAGGCTATAACTCCTATGGTGTTTAACAGCGTGAAGTAGCACATGGGCCAAGTGTTTTCCAGACAGAGATTGACCGGAAACAATACACAATTTAACTGTAAGCACGGTGACACAATTTCCACTGAAAATGAAACATTTGCTCAGTAGGTGTAAACATGATCTAAGGATTTAGCAGGAATACAGAGGTGGCCTTGTCTTAGCATGCTAACCACTTTGATTGTAGTCTAACAATGTATTACCACATCAGGGAGGGCTGGGACTAACGCATGATAAAAAACAAGCTGGTTAAAATATAAATTAATTCATCTATTAGCTCTTTAATGCTTTAATTAATTATGAAGATATTATTTGATTGATGTTAATTGTTCATTTCACTCTGTATGCCATTTATCACTGAACATTTGCATTGGTATGAACATCATTTTGTCATGGGAACTGTCATGGCAGCTCTTGAAGCCCAAAATGATGTTACCTCCGCAACTAACTCAATCACTTGAATACCACGAAGCTGCATGCAAGAAGATCTCAAGTCTCTCTCTGTGATGGTGAGGCACAGTCAACATAATGATCTGACAAGCAACCAGATCAAAATCACTTCCTTCCCTCTCATCAGTCGATGCTGGCATGTAGCGGTTTCTCAATATTATCCAGTTTATGGCAAATGGTGGCTATGAAATGTTTCTTTTAAATTAATAAATCAAGGTTTGTTAGGTCATGTTTGCCTCATCTGAGCCATGAATAACCCTGACTGGTGGCTCTGTCTTTTCAAAAGCATATGTATCACCAAAAGGTTACTGTATTTAATCATTTATATTTTGTTCCATCTCTCACGAACATAAACAGGGCACTATTATTTGAATTACATAGGTGGCCGGACAGTGAACACTCAGATCCAGTTAGCAGGCACAGTGTGGGTATGTGTGCTGCTAGTAATCGAGGTTTCTGCTTTCTACTTGGGGAAGATGTATGAAGTGCTTGTAGTCTGCAACTTCTGTAGTGTGTGGTTTATTTTATACGACGCAGATTCAACATTCAGTCATATAAGACAGAGGCACATGACAGGCGTCAGCTGAATAAGCTCACTGACTCTCACTCTACCTAAAAGATCAAGTCAGTGAGCAGTGTGGTCAGGTGTGTACCTACGGGCATTTAGATTTAGACACAGGCTGATGTTGATTCTCAAATAGGAGTCCTCTGCATTCATTTAAATGGCTTACATAAAAAAGATCTTCAACAAATCTATAACCATTTGAATATTTGCTCCCACCAGTCTAGCACACATCATTGGTATTCTGTGTTGAGACGCTACAAATAATGTTAATATCTTTCTAATAAATTAGTTTTGTGCTATAAACTAAGACTATAGAAATGTGAAAACTAGGCTGCATCAGCTTATTCCAAGAGACATATGTGAGGGGGTTCATAGTACCACTGACAGTAAATCACAGCCTACATGACAGTAGATATACTGCACATACCAACCACTTCATTGGGTACACCTGTGCAATCTAATATGATCCAATACATGCCTGACATAAAGTCTACTTTTATAATACTTAGAATTAATCAGTTTTTGTTAGTACTGTTAGGAAGGTAATCATTTTCTTTCTTTGTTTACGATTGAGGTCTCAGTAGGTGGTGGTGTTGTACTGGAGTGCATCATTCGGAGAGTTTCTAATATTATGGTAAGAATATTTTTACATACATGAGGTGGCCAAAATATTAGAAACTATTAGAAACATCTCTCAATACAAGGCAGCCCAGTTCAACAGCACTGCACACTACAACCTCAATCATAAACACACAGTTAAATGAACAGTGCCAGGCAAATCTGACCATCTGTGTAAAGAGAGCAGAGGTGTTGTATTTGATCGTATTAGATTAGTGTACACTGGTTAGTGTATCACTTGACAGGAAGTTTACTGCTCACACAGAAGAGATTTATAAACCACAAACACTCTGTACACAAACATGCCTGTACTGCAAAGACAGACGAACACAAAACAGCAACACAGACAGAGTACAGACAGACATTTTCTACAATGTCACAGAGATAAAGTCTCATCTTCAAGAGCAGACCCTCCAACTGCGTGAGTGAGGCCTTACAAGGAGGTCTTTATGCGCTATAATGTATCCATACCATCACTGTAACACTGTAGCATGGCATCAGTGAGTGGCTACTTTATTTGGCTACTGTCATGTTTCCACTTTAGATTTAGCTTACATACACGGCTTTGTTACGGCGGTGTTAAGCTGGAAGAAAGCTGTTCTTTCGCACACTGTGATCGTAACGTCACAATGACACTGTAAACTTGAAGTGACAGAGGCGACTGTGTAGTTTCATGGTAGTGAAAGTTAGCAATGCAGCATGCTAGTCGGCTAGCAGGCTAGGCTACATTTAGCTAGCGAACTTCGTAGAAACTTTTAAAGTGCGTGTCAGGGCTGCGTTTTAGTGGAAACGATGACTGTTTGTCAGCTTTGTGAGACTGACAACCCCCAGACAGGTCAAAAAAGAGGTTTAAAACACTTTACAAGTGGTTCGTTAGCCCTCCAATGTATAGCACAGATTCACAAATGCACTGTCAGCTAACGGTGTCTCAGTTCTTACCAGGAAGTGGGACTCTGTTGCTAAGCTATTCCTTCTTCACGCTGAGAGTTTCTCCTGATGGTTATGGCGGTTGTCTTTGTTTTGACTTTCCCTTTCTTTCCAAGGTCGCTCCAAAAAGTTGACTCGGCGGGCCTCTCCTGTTGCGTGGCACCGTCTGCCTGAGCGCTGAAAAGTTTTTGCGGAGAGAGAGCCTGTGCTGTAGAGCCAGTCGAGATGTGTACGTGTTTTCAGACAGTCTCTCCACTAGGCCCCTCTCATCACCACACTCCTGACCCGTGTGCCAGTAATGTAAACAACCCAGCATTCCCGGAGCGCAGGGGAGGGGCAAGTGTCAAAGAGTGGAGGGAAGTTGTCAAATACCGCGAGATTCAACAGAGAAACTCAAACCATCATAACACCCCTCCTTTAGATTTTTTTTTTCCATTCCCATTAAACCTGTATGAATATGTTCCATGATCTTTATTGGGAGAGAGGATATGATAGTTTGTTTTTTACAGAGCTGCATCAACTACATCTCACGTTGTGACACATGCAGGGTTTGCCTTCAGCAAAACAGGGGCCACAACATAAGCTCATAATGCACCTGGTTCATATAGACAGTACAGGCAGTGTGGTGGCACCTGGGTGGCACTGAGGCCCGTAGGCGAGGGAGGCCTGTTGAGAGAACAGTCCCTCCAACAATGTGTTGGGCGGAGGACAGGCCCGTGTGAGTGATTCAGATTGCCACCTCATAAAAGGCAAACCCATCTCTGTCATGGATATATAATAAGATCATATGCTTTACACAAACTATGAAAAACTGTTCAATTAAATGATTTTCTTTGGTGTTTTTGTGTTTTTGGTGATTTTGCAATCATGACTGCTAGGTAATATGTACTTTTTATGTTGTCCAGTGTTAAGTCTCTATTACGTCATGTGCTGACACAAAATGCAGTGGCTAAGGCTCATCATAATAGCATAGTACATCCTGATTCCCCCAAAAATTAGGACGCTGTGTGTAAGATTTATTTAATCATACTGATAAACTTTATTGTTTTGTTTTTTGTAAATATACACTTCTTCTGAATTTGTTGTATTCTGTTTTTCTTTACATTTAACACAGCATCCCAACTTTTTTGGAATCAGGGTTGTAACTACTTCATTCCACTGACCTAGTTCAAATTGTGGTTCAAATCTGCTGATGAAATCTGAAATTTACATTGAACCTGGGCTTTTTATGGAGTATGGGTTATCTAGGCTAACATAATTATTACTAATTGATTAATACTATTAATGTAAGCACTGTTTGAATTTTGTAGCTGGCTGAGAATGAGTCACTTTTAACTATATACTTTAGTGTGAAAGATCTTTTTTGACATTGGAAAAAGAAATCTGAAATCAAGAAAATCTTTTTCCTGAGCTTTAAATCGCTTCTCACGATCAAATTACTTTATACAATTTTCAGCATTTTGAACTATTAGATTTTATAAGCTGTTCATATCTTGATCCTCAAAGTAAATGTAGCTTTCAGATAAATGTAGTAGATTAAAAAGTACAATATTTCTCTGAAATGTAGTGATTGAAATCAGTATTGTATCCCCAAATCTGACTAAAGTTTTACTGATAAGTAAATAAATATACTTAGTTATTTTCAGCCACTGAGGGTGACACATTCTTAAACTGTAACAGAGATAGAGGCAGCCAAGGCTTAATGGGTTCTCCTGAGTACACACAGTTATATGCACAGACTTCGACACACAGTCCTGCTTGCTATCATTACACACATGCATACAGAATACCCACACATCCCATCACACACACACACACACACACACACACACACACACACACACACACACACACACACACACACACAATCTGTACTTGGGAATATCATGAGACTTTATTGACAAAAATGGTATTGCAGATTGACTCGCATGGACAGCAAGAGCATCTGGAATTGATCAGCTTACTTTGCTTTGATAAAAGCTTCAGCGTTGATTTCAGATTGACAATTCAAACACTGCTGATACACAGGAAACACATCTGTCTTCTTCCCATCCACGTTGTTAATAATCAACAAGTTAGGTGGGGTTGTGTTTTTTCTCCCTACTTCAATAGCCTTTTTTGTTAACCTCACTGCAAATATGGAAAAGGGAGAGATGCCTGGAGTGTAGGATTTTTCCCCCTTTTTCTTCAACAACAGTTGAAGATTAAAAGAAACGTCTCACAGAAATCTGTCAATTCTGTATGTGAATAATGCTGTGTGGAATTTAATGGCATGAGTTATATTGGGTTTCCTCTACACCCACATTTTCTTTCAATAAGATCAATGGCGCTCAGTGACAGATAGGGACGGTCTTTTGTATCTTCAAATTTCAGGTTTCTGAGGGAATAATTAGATGGATGGATGAAAAGTAATGCATCAGTCTGCGAGGGGAGCTGCACCCAGAGATCCTCTAGTTCAACACGAATGCCTCCACGTCTGTTTGGTAGAAAACTGTTTAATAATCGTGTTGAATTTCCATTGTTCTAAAAGTGGCTCTCTGCACTGATCTGGTGCTTTAAACCAAAAGCAAACTTTTTGTGTTCTTTTTGCTGATATTGTTTATTTAACAGAGAGGATGTCCTTTTGATTCGGGGGTATTTTTTTTTTTAGCATGAAGAGAGTATTGACATCTGTTTCACTCTCTTCCCCTTCAAACTTTCCGGTGTCGCTTGCAGGTAACTGGGATAGAAAGGTTCACCCTCCAGGGGAAATGTAGAAGGTTGAATCGCTGGATTAATAGAGATGCTTTAGACATTTTACTGTAAACGTGACATTTAACTCTGATGTCTAAAAACAAGATCTTGCTCATATTTTGGGCCTTTTCCTGAACAAATTGCCAACAAGTGTAATCTATTGACAATGACAATTAAGTTGAATGTGCAACAAATTAATGGCCACTGATGTCTTTTGTTTATGAATATGACCACCACGAGAGAACACCTGGAAGCACTTTAGACCAGAATCTATCTTTGTTAAACACAGAGAAAAAGGCTCATTTCAGATCATTAGTAAAACAGTGCATTCCACTGACTGAAACCACTAAGTATCTATATTGTGAACAACACCTGTAATATTCTTGCAGCACATGCATACTAGTTCAGTTTTTGTTTTCTTCAGTGTACATATTTCAGAGCAATTCTACCTGGATTTTCTTTGCTAAATATGCGGAAATGTTCCACCCAGGGGCTGAAAGCACACTTTAAACACTTAAAAAGGAAAAAATGTTGATGTTTTCACTCATGTCTTTTTTATTTCTCTCTGTGTTGTTGATCTGGCTCAGGGGTTAGGTATGACTGCAATGTGGTAGAGACAGAAGCTGCAGTCAAAGCTCCTGTGATCGGGTGCAGACTTCATAGAGACCAGCAGATGGAGGGGAGAGGAGCTGCGTGCATCCTGAAGGTTTAGCAAGAACTGAGAGGTTACACTCCACCAGTACAAAGATGACCTGTCACACACTGAAACATGCCGTATCAATGCAGACGAGCTTCCTGTTTATGTACCTCACAGAGCACAGCTATCAGAGGGAAAGAGAAAGGGATTACAGTTGGAAATATGTATGAAATGTTGTCTCCCTCCTCATATACCCAGGCGAAATTGGAGGCAGCGTGCATGTGACGCCTGCATTTCCATTTTATACGCTAATTAATGTTGTTTTGTCTTCAAAGTGCAATTGCAACCGGTAGTTATCAGCCTTGATCGCAGCATTTTCAAGGTTGTCTAGATGTGAGCCGTCACATAACAAATACCTGTAAATATAGAATAACAGCACAACAGAGAAATAAAGGATTTATGGCGCGTGGAGAGCACTGCACAAATGAGGCACAGGAGAGATAGTCTGTGATAATGTGAAGGACAACACTGACAAAACAGCATATTATTTCTGCCTAGATCACTCTATAAAATCTGTTTTTCAATGGCTGTTTTGTGTGTGTTTTAGTGTGTGTGTACTTGTACTTCAATGTATATGAGTTGGCATATTCCTTCTCTTGGCAAACACCCAGCACAGAGGATCTCTCCACCTGCTCTGCATCAACCAGCAGGGCAGGCCTCAGTCTCTCTCTCTCTCTCTCTCTCAAACACACACACACACACACACACACACACACACACGAATACACACACATCACAGTTTAGCTGTGTCTCATTCACATCGTCACCCCTCTGACATCTACCTGTGTGTGTCGATGTTTGTGTGTGTGTGTGTGTGTGCGTGTGCGTGTCCTAGTGCCGGTGTGTATTTATGTTAGCAGGGTGGTTGGTGTGTGAGGTGAGGTTAAATAGGCGCCTAGCAATGAGAGGAGGGAACTGAGGCGGAACTGGCAGAATATCCCACACACACACACACACACCACAGACAGTGACAATAGAAACAACACTATCAGAGCAACATGTAAACTGCAGGTGCGGCCTATGCTTCAGTGATCATTTCATACTTTGTCTTGACCCTGTCGCCTGTCACTGTGTGTGTATAATGTGTGGTAATGTATGTGTGACCGTGTATGTGTGCGTGCCTGTGAGTGACACACTTTCCTGAAATTTACTGATCACTCAGTAGGGAACTCATTCTCCAGTTAGCTGTCAAAGATAGCTTGGATTACAGATGTCGCCAAATACAGGGAGTACAACTATCCTGAAAATGTGTTGCTGTGTGTTGCTTCAGTTCAGTTCATACGACCTTGCGTGCATTCTGAGCTTTGATCCCTTAAAAGTGTTGGACACCGTAGGTTATGACTGCGTTGTGGATTTGGTTTATATGGCTGTCACTGAGCAATATCTAATGTCAATGAGATTAATGGACACTGGAGATTGCCCCTAACAGGAATAGTAACGTGCTTATCCTAAGTTGGTTTCTCATTTGACGTTTATGTATTACATTTGTGTCAGGCATTCGTGACCAAGTAGGCCTCAGCTGCAAATGTCACAAGTTTGAGTAGTTTAGTGAAAAACCGACCCTGATAAACTGGCACATATCTGGGTCACAAACTGATTGTATGGGTCTCCAACAAACGGCCAAATCTCTGGCAAAACTGGACAAATCTGTGCGGCATTAAATGTTGTCAAACCATGTAGAGCATAAATTAATTTAGTTTGTACTCGTTGGTACATTTGAAATACTAAAAATAACTGTGTGACCACCTTTTTCCAAAACCAAACGTCTGCGAATGCTTATGTGTTGTCACATATATCAGAGTCACCCAAGCTTTATGAACAAGTGACAGAAAACATACAGCACTGTCAGCAATGTTTATGCACAGTCATGGTACACAGAGGCTGTCATTTAACTGGAGGAGGAGATAAGAGAGGTGGAGGAGAAGCCTTCCTTTCTTACCTGTTGAGATCCCTGCACAGACGGACAACATTGAACTTACACCAACATTAATTCAAAAATGAATACTAAGGAATACTTACGGAAATATATTTCACTATGATTGTACCTGTGTGGTTATATGTGACAATTAAACTTGAACTTGAAATTGGGTTTATCTCACTATGATATCAGCTAGACTTCACGGTTTTACAGTAAGCTAATAGCCCACAGATGCTTGATTGAAGGGAACATCATTCAGCTCTGTATTTTTTCATTCTTTCTATATATCTTTTGGAAATAAATAACAAAATACCTGAAGTAGGGTGAAGCAATCCCATTGGCAAGAAGGTATTGCTTCTACAAACACAGATAAGATGCATTCCAGTCACCAGCAGCCCAGCAGCAAACCCCTGAAATTCTTGTCAACACAGGGCCATGACGCTGTCCAGAATTTTCATCCTGCAGCTCCAAAACTGAGCAGGGCTGGCTGTGTTTGTTTGTGTTTCTGCTCCAGCCCTGCTTCCCGTAGCTCTGTGGTGTCAACCCGCCCACCGTCCTCCCATCAGACCCAGGGAACACAGCCTTGCTGCCACAGCACACAGGCACCCCAGCGACTGAGGTTTCCTCTTGGACTGACTGTAGTGTTTGCTGTTTCCCACATTGTTGGAATTCAACACCAGCCTGTTTACTGGTCCCCATGTGGCTTCAGTCTCTCTCCCTCCCTCCTTCCTATTTTATTTCCTTCCCTTTTTTTTCTCTCTTTCCACAACACACCTTCTTTACATGGCATACATACCCAGCATTCATACTAAGTAATGAGACAGCACACTGCCAAACAACTAAGTGAAGCAATCATGTTTTTGCCTGTTACATTGTCCATCTTTTACTAAATGTGTCATATATGAGTCTGCTTGGAAAAACATTTATGCGTGCAAATGTGTGACTATAAATCACTTTTTTAAGTTTGAGTGAAATAGAGCTGAAAAGGATTGTCATATACTATAAATAGCAGATAATCTATAGGAGTGTTTTTCCACTGTGAGGTACTATATGGGCATCAGGGACATCATTTTCATATGCTTTATTTTGCAGCTGACAATGAATCATACAATGAATCAAAGGAAATAATATACATCTCAAGGAAAATGTTAACATGATGATGAGGCGCATGCAAAATGAGAATCTCTTCTTTATCTGCTTTGTTTTTTCACTTCCTTCCCTCGGCACAGCCAGATGGCAAAGCTCCAGCTCTGCAGTCCTCTTCATACACTCATCATATTTGATGGGCATCCTGCTGCCGAGTTTCAAGGAGGCCATGTGTTTACGAAATGACACTTGTGACAAAAGAAAACTTCTATTTAGCAAGCTGATTCTTGGGTGGAGTTGCATGGGGGCAGCAGCGTGTGTGCATTTGTGTATGTGTGTATGTGTGTAAAAGTGTGTATGGTTGAGAACAAAGATAGTGGGAATGTATATATTGCGCTTACATAGGAGCAAGGCAGTGGGAGAAAGGTTGGGTGTGGTGTAAGGTATGTGCGTGTGTGTGTGTGTGTGTGTTCATACCAGTAACATCCATACCGTCTCTGTTTCACACTGTTGTCATGTTGGATGCCTGCTGTCTTTTAATCACATCCTGTGCGTTTCTGTGAGTTTTTTTTTTTTTTTTACTATGTTACAATACATTTTATTATCATTTTGTGCATTAACCATTCCAATACAGAAAGAATTTTTTTTTCACATTGATATCATAAATATCATACATTGTGGGGTGTCCTCCGTTGATGGATTCAAACACTCAGGACAAACTTTTGTTTAAAAAAATCATCTGTTGTACATTTGCAACTGAAACAGGTTTTATGTTGGTTGTTTATTTGTTCTCAATATGCTATCATCTTATCCTAATATTGTCTTTGTCTTCAATGGTGTGGAATTCCCATCAAAGTTTTCCCCTTCTGTTAATACTTTAGGGAATTTTCAAACGTCGGGATGTATGGCTGTAATGCCCCAAGATTTGTTCTCCCTGAAAGAAATAATAGAGTAAGAATATATTAACTACAGAGCAACCTGGCTTTATGGGGTCTGCATTTACTCTTACTTCATTTTAGGTTTACCAATATGTTATGCATAAATATATACTATATATGTAGATATATATCAATATATGCTTTGCAGCATTCCTTTGATTTAAATTTTAAAGCCATGTTCATGCATTAAAAAGCAATTTCATATTTTTGACTGCAGGGTTTAGATGCAAATCCATGGGGCATTACGTTAAAAACCATAAACATCAGAAAAATAGGAAATAGAAATTAAAAATGGAAGCAAAAATGAGGACGTTTAGCTGGTCATTAACTGAATGCTTTCTCATTTGTTGATGTGATAAACGAAAATTGTATTCAAGATAGAACACAAAAAATGGCAAGTGTAATGAAAAATAAAACCCATTTAAAGCAAAGTATTTTTATTCACACAAATTTAATAAGATATATAACAACCGTTTGGTCCATAAATATTTAAGGGGAAATAGTTTCTATACACCATCTTTATCAAGAAACAGGGAAACATGGACAATCTTGATAGAACACTTACTGTACTCAACTATTAACACGAAGATCAATATATAACGTTCTTGGATTACCCAACTATATCTGAAAGAGTGCACAAATGCTTTCTATGACATCGCTGCCCCCTTTTTAACAGGATACACCATAAAAAGATCTTCGGAAATAAGATGCAAAACAGTACAAAACTAGTGAGGCGTCAAAAGGATGTGAATCAGTTAACAAAGAACACATATATCCTGAATTTCACAAACTTTCTCCCAAGTTATAGCATAAGGCACATAGTAGAACTGAGTTAGGCATCTACTTCATTACGTAGATTTAGAGTACCACTTTGTTCTACAATAGAACAAATTGTGACGCTCACAATGAAACTCCATTGAAGATCTGTCTTTCTTTTCTCTCTATCTTTCAGCCAGAAGAAACATGTTTTTGGTCTGTTCAGTGGCAAGTGTCATTAAAGAAAGTGTAAATATGGCCAAAAAGGAGAACACATGGACAATGATTTCCCACTGGCTGCCTCTTACGACTCCACCTATCTGAGGTCATTTGAATGTTCATGTCAGCTCTACAAATCTAGTCTGCAACGTCGCGCTCACTTAATTTCTTCTAACTACTCCTTTTCCCTTTTAAAATCACATCGTTACCCTGAGCAACATGATAAAAACAATAATGCACTTTTCACTGGGCAGTATATTGTCACTGTGCAATTGAGTTTAGCTGTGGATCTATGGATATGTTTACTAGGATTTATCCATTTGACTACGGTTAATCTATGAGGCCAACAAATCCGAGAAAGTGCTCTGTCATGAAAACAATCGATTACAACAGTGTCCATAAACCGTTCTCCAATCTGAATTTCTCGCTGATTTGCTAATTGTTACGTGACTGCGTTACATGTTGAACAGTTACCACTGCACAGATTGTAAGATTTGCTTCTTTCTCTTAATCACAGTAGATTTGTGAATCAAGACAAAAAATGTATGTGGCTTCAGCATCTACCTGCCATATAAGCTGCAAATGGTTAGGTGCTTATAATGCAATTTAGATGTTTTACATGTAGCTCTGTGAGATATTTCAATGTCTGATTCCATCCAACTCAGTCTTAAAGACTGAAACATTCGGAAATAATTAAAGCCTGTTTTCTGGAGTTATCCATATACAGAACATTCTACAAGTTTATTTCTCAAATTATTCCAAAACAGAAGAAAAAAAAAATCTTTAAATTGGATAGTGCGAACACAGTGCATACATATACAGGTTTCTGAGGGCAAAATATTCATATTATTTTTAAAATTTACCAATTAACCATAAATTAGGAAGGGCTTATTTTATCATAATTCAATACAAATGTACAAATAAAGTCAAATCAAGTAAAAGAAATCTAGTTTTCCAGACAAGCTTCAAGTTTAGTTATTTTTTCCAATGAGCTGTGGGATCCATGACAATTTTTCTAATGCCTTCAGCTTCAAAAATGTCCCGTCCAAAATCAATCTCTGCATACTGTAAGTCAACTACAGACACGGCTGCCATGCGGTTTCAAATGCTACACATTAAAATGATTTCCTTGTGTTTTAATGTGGTCGCTGCTGTTCTTGCTCTTGTTGTTCTTGTTTGTGTACACAGTACAGCACTTTCTGTTCCAAGGAGCTGTCTCTGGTAGATTTAAAGGTGTCACTTAAAAAAATAAAATGTAAATTGAGGAAAGAAAAAATCAAATAAAAATAAAAAAATAAAAATAAAATAAAATCAGATAAAAAAAAATATCAGTCTGCTAGAGATAGCTTGTTAGAAAAGGTTTGTCAAGGTAGTTTGCGAAGGACTCCCCGAATCATGGCTGTCCAAACTAGAGGTGACGGAGGTCACTACAGTGATAGAGGGGTTTGTCAGGTCTGTTAGTGTGGCCGCGCTGGAGGGGGGGGTCAGGGCCCCACTGTCAGATGAGGGTGGAGGGAGTGAGGTGCCATCAGCCTTATCAACACCTCCATTCTCCTGTCGCAAAACGTTCCTTCTGAATTTGGCTCTTGCGTTTTGGAACCAAACCTGCAAACCAATCCCAATGTGGCTTTTACTTTTTGTTTTTAAGATTAATTTTTAAAAAGAAAGTATCAAATCATTTGTACAGTAGTTTACATATCAAGTTATCACAGCTATTACTGTATCAAGTTGCCCTTGCCTTATGTATAGAAATCTTTATACATTATTTTGAGCTTATGGGGCAGATAACAATGAACCAGTTAGCTCCTGAACACTCAATATAAGAATGTGGAGTTTAATAGCAAATCAAAACATTATTCCTATCCTTTTAATTTTTTTTTATCTGTGAGAGTTGAATTACACCCTCTTCTGTTCCACAGATAAAAAGAACACGTGCACTCTCATTATTAATAATCAGCTCAGTTTCTACGCTTAAGAACGACTTTTCTCCTTTCTTTCTTTCCCAAAGAAAATAACATTTAAGAATCTAGAAAATTTCAGATAATAACCCCTGGATATACATCTAATGACTAAATGGACCAAACAAACAAACAAAATCAAAGAGATGACTTCAATGATAATATTGGTATGAAATGAGAGGGACATGGAGGAGGAGTGGGGTGCAGACACGGATATGGGGTGATCAGATCAGTTAGAAGAATGGCTCTCTGCTTACCTGTAGAACTCTCTTAGTGAGGCCTGTTTTCTGGGCCAGCTGCTTTAAGTCCTTGGCATCTGGGTTGTGGTTGATGGCAAAGTAGGATTTCATTGTCCGCAGCTGATGGTGCTTGAAGGAGGTCCGCATGCGTTTGGTCTTCTGTGTTGGAGGGTAGGCCTGCTGGTCCCGGTCCAAGTGATCGGTGTCGTTCTCGTTACAGCCTGAGAGGGCAGAGAGCAGAGCACAGAGGTGGCTTAGAGTCCGAAAGGAACAACTGCAAAAGATGTTGACATACACATGTATGATATATATGATTGGTGGTATATAAAAACGAGTCTTTTTGCATCTGAATTAGCTTTCACAGCGCTCAACAATTTTCTGATAATAAAGCAGATCACACCACTTATCAAGATAACGTCACTCAAATCAGGAAACTGCTTAAATCTTATTATTTGCATTGGACCAATGAAATGTTACACTACATTCAAGGCTCAATATTAAATTGAATATCTTGTTACATGGTCTGGTTTTGCAGGGAAAGAAAAGAGGCAATTAAGAGTTTTAGATTAAGGCAATCACATATGGACTTGATTGTGGAAAGGTCATACATTTCCAGTGACTTGCTATGTTAACAGTTCCATCATACGCCGTCAGGATAAATAAAGAAAGTTTGGTATATTTCTAACAAAAAATTAGAACATGCAAATAAGTGACAATCAAGAAATTAACTGAACTGAAATTAATTGAACCTCCACGCATATTGAAACGCATTGGAAGTTATTGCTTTAATATAACCTGCGTTATTTGATTAAAAAAATAAAAAATAAACTAAACTAAATGACGTATTTTTACAGTGGGACTGAGCTAAATTATTTCTGCTTGTGTTTGCAAAGACTAATAGGCCTAATGGACCTCATTTATCAGTAGCTGAGTACTGCATGTGCAAAATACTTAAAGATGGTGAAAGGCAAAAACGGATCTACTAAATTAAACGCATGTTTGGCTAAACAGTGCTGCCGAAACCTTTAGCGTTGAATTCAATTTAAAAATATATATATCTTGACACCTTATTTCACTGTTGTATTCCTTTGATTTTTGCAGAATAAATACCTGTGAGTTAAATTAACCCGTGATTGACTGTTAAACATTTATATGCTTGCAACTAAATATACAATTATAATTACTAATAATCAATTGTTTATTAATTTATATTTTCCTGTATCTATAGAATCTGTATGTAAGAACAGGTCTGATATGATTATCTCTCACTTGACTGCAAAAGGAGAGGAAGTCCAGCCTGCAAAGAATAAGCACAGGATTTCTAAATTATAGAGTAGGTCGTATTGATTTTCATGTCTCCTTGTAACTGAAATGCTGACCAGTTATTGTTTTTTTTCTTCTCCGTGGCTGATAAAATATGAAATTAATCAAAACATTTCATCAGAAGGATGCAATGAAACACTTTCTCAAAAAATAATTATTGGGTTAAAATACAAATCATTTTGAATAAGGCGGACATAGATTTAATAAAGCAGAGAGTGTGTGTTTTCATTGTGGGGCGAGTTATGGTGTGAATTATGATTTTTTTTGTGTGTTATTTGAGATTTCTTTTTTATGCACCATTAATATGACAATCACTGACATCTATGTTCCTCTGTTCCAGCCTTCACTGGATTGTGTTTCACTAGATATTACCCACTAGGGGTCTCTATATCCAAACAAGACCAAACTTTACAGAGTGATATGGAATACTCAGTAGACCCACACCTTTCCCTAGTGAGAACTAACATGAATGTGCTCGCTAAAGCAGAAACAAAACCTCAAACAAAACCTCATCCTATTTGTCATGAATATGACTCTCCTCATGTGCAGAACGATATATTAACCTGGACAGTCTGAGATAATATTGAGAAATGTGTAAGTGCTGCGTTTTAGCAGAACACAGGAAAAAGAGCACTTTGGAAAATATGAAGGCTAAATCTTTCAGTTTTTCCCCAATTTAATTTATCTTGTTTTTATTTTCTGTTGCATTTTTATTTTTGAGTTTATGGGCTAATTTAAATGTTGTAAGGTTAATGACATAATTAGAACATTTTTGCAAAAACAATAAGTGTCTCTTTAAATTGGAAAAGATTGTATTTAATTCTATTTAAATATCCCAAATAAAAAATATAATATTCCCACTGTGACCTTCACTGTGTCTGTTGTGCTTAATAATCTCTCTCTAATATTTTCTCTGTGGGATTTTTTTTACCTGTTGTGGCTGCATTATAGTTTAACGTTTAGTTGCAAAACACAATGCTACAATGGTTATTCTTCTATTAAGGCATCCATGAGAACTTTAGGATTTGCATAATCTCTTGGAATTGTGTTTCCCAATAACAAACCAAAGCTCTTTCAACCGGAGCGCTGACTGTACAGTGTTGTGCTTTGAGCCCCTGGCCTCTCTCCTTGCAGCAGGCCCCTCTGCACGGCGCTGCTGTGTCCCTGAGAACTGTGTTGACCGCCGCACAGGAGGTCAGGGATTCCAACGTCACCTTCAATTAACGAAGAACAATTAACGCGCAGATTACCCTTATTCCTCCCTATTCACCGGGAACAGAGGAAACTTGGCGCACAATGACAAACTTTCTCAACCGCACACTAATTCGCAGAAAAGCGACAACAAAATGGGGACGCTGCAGGGGAGGGTTGAGGGGGTCGGGTTATAGGCTAACATTCAGCGATTCAACGCGAGATGAAACCTACATTTAACAGCAGCTTAATGTTCACTGTGATTACACGTTTTCTGCCTTCCAATAAAAGTCAAAAGACTGCACACAAAACGTGATTTTGGCCACGATTTTTTACGCATCAGTCCCAAACTACATTTACACCCTTCACATGCCATTCTGCACATTTATTTTGACCTAAATTTGTTGTTATTATAGAAGTCGATCATCAAAGTTGACGGCGAGGTCAAATTTCGATCATTCTCAGTGCAACATACGCCACAGTTTAAAGTTAAAAAAAAAACAAAAAAAAAACGGTGCGTTAAAGACGCGTGGACAGATGCAGATCAATTAGCTGCGGGCGCCGTTGCACGCACACAATGTTCACCTACATTTCCACTGCCCACAGGACAGATGCATTAGACATGGAAGGTAGACCCACGGCTGTTACAGCTGGGGCATTGAGGAACAGTCTGGATTAATAAGCGAGAGTGATCTGCGCAATGGAAAACAAATCGAGTTTTAATATTCCATTTTGATTTATTTGTGAGTGTTTTGACTTAACTTTAATTATTTCTGTTTTAATGAAGTTAAATTAAATTAATATGACAACACTTTGTCAAAAAAAGTCCGACCACCGTGTAGATTTTAGTGAAGAATAACCCGCGTGAACCACAATGCGCCAAAAGCATCCAAAACTAAGGTCACCAACCGGAGTGGTTCAGGGGGTTCCAGGATTTAACCAACATGATGAATAGTTCAGTGTTTAATTTCACAATAATATCATAGAGGTTATTGAACTTGGTCTGTCACTGTCCTCTCCATTGGCCTATCCATACAATATATAGAGCAAACAGATAAAGGGTTACAAAATGGTTTCCTACGTGTTTGTGTGTTCTTGTGTGTGAGGCCCTGGTCCGAGCATCATGCTCCCTCTCACCTGCGTTGTAGCTGGGTATATCTATCCCCATGGCCGGGCTCTTCCTCTTGCGCGGCCTTCCCTTCTGTGCCGTACCGGTGCCGTTGAAGTAGGGTAAGGAGAGGCCGCCGCCCTTGGCTGCCAGCTCGGCAAAGTTGAGCTGAGGATGGTAGTCCGGTCCTTGCACCAGCGTCTCAAAGTGGAGCCGGCAATACACAAGGCTGTCCTTCATGCCGAAGTGGTCGCCGGTAGTCAGCGTCTTGTTGCAAGTGGTGCACGTGAAGCAGCTCAGGTGATACACGGAGTCGCGCGCCCGCATCACCATCTCCGAGGCCGATATCCCGAGGTGGCAGCGCGCGCACCTCTGCACGGAGAACCTTCTGGAACAGACAAATCGTCAAGACTCCTCATACATAGAGACCAAATGAGACAAAACACAAAGACAGAGGCGCTGGGCAGGTTTACCTAAATATAACCTGCACTGTCATTGGCTAAAACGCGCAAACTAGGTTTGTGGCACAATTATATGTAACAAAGCTTTAGTACATACAGGGAAACACCATAACAGGCCTGTATAAAACCACATCCGGCCTGGTCGATTATTTTGTTATGGGCAGAAACATTTTCGATCTACGTATATTTTCTCTCTTAAAAAATTAAAAAGTCAGCCTACAGCCTCAGTGATCAAATCCAGTATTGCTAAGCTCCTGGCAGTGCAGCTGACATTGGACACAAAAGGCTGCAGGTAGACAAAAGGCGGAAATGTAGTTTTAGAACAACAGCAATGATTTTCTGCCATGGGTTATTTTACTGCTATACTAACCTGTGCATTGCTTTATAAATGTATAATAGAATAAGGGACATCACACCGACCCATAACAGGACTTTCTTCACTGGTTATTTTCCATATTCCATGCTGTAGCCTACATGCTGACAAAAGCCACTAAGATGCATTATTTTTGAAAACAGAAATAGGTGTGGGCCTTTGTGTCTGAGAGGGTGACTCATACATTAAGTTAATGCTGTTTGCATTACACTCAGAGCCAACGAATAAAAGTACAATGTTCATATCATAACTTATTTCCAATTAACACCATGCAGGGCCCCTGGGAGACTGTTATGATTTTACTCAGACAAGAATGAGGCCTAATTGGACCAAAAGGCTTCAACATAATTTAAGATGAACAGACACAGCCTGTTGAGTCAGAGCTCACAGAGGCTGTGCAAAAGTTTTTTTCCAAATATGGTTTAAAGAGTTTAAAATGCATTTTTCTGTAAAGTCAGCAGCATAAATGAACTACTGTGTGCGTGTGAGGGTTTGTGTACGCGCGTGGCTTCGAGTAAATTTGAGACTAGTTTTAACCTTCATTTTTCTTACCTGTAGTAATCCTCCTTGCAATAGATACTCCCATCCTTGGCAAAACACGTTAGCTCCGACTCCAGCGCTAGTTTACATTCACAGCATTTGAGGCACCGCAGGTGCCACTGTTTGTCCACGGCCAGGAGGTAGTATCTATCCGAAATCTTGCCGCCACAACCAGCACACAGAGCAGGCTTCTCCGGGCTCATAGAAGGCATGGTCTGAGTCAGAGAGAGGGACACAGAGAGGTAAGATCGTGGCAACTTTTTCCTTTAAAATCTTATGCAACATACACGATGGAAAAAGAGAAATAACAGGCCTTTATTAATGGCCATAACATTAAAGTTGTTTTTTATTTTTTTATTTTATTTTATTTTTTTTATGTAGAGCAATTTATGCAGGCTCGGAGTGTTAGAAGGAATAACCTCCATCTATCAAACACAACAAAAACAAACTGTTTCCGAATTTAATTTAATATCGAAAATAATAACAGACATTTGTGTTACAAACTGAACATTTTATTAGTTTATTATCTCCAAGTTCACTGTAACAGTTTTTAAGGAGAAACATATATTAAAAAGTATTGAATGTAAGGCTATCCAAAATAATTAAAAAAATATTTTTTCCAGCTAAAATAAAAACTCAAATGTAGGTTTAATAAAAACATTTATAATAATAGTTCACCGTGTTTTTGTCAACAGTTATTAGTATAATTGTCTTAAATAAATTGAGCAAACAAAATATTGCTGCTTTAATATATAATGTTTTATTTATTTCATGTTGAGTGAAATATATATTTAGAGACATCTACATATAAAGTTGCAGCCAGTTTGTGTTTTTAGGAATGATCTTGTGCAGATATGTGAGCAGTTATTGAAATAACAGGATATTTAAACTACAGTTAAGAAATTAACTGTCAGAAAAAAGAATAATTTTGGATTTGGATTTAGATCAAAATATTTTTCCATAATTAAACGCAAAATAATAAATCCTCCTACTTACCCCCAAAACAACTGTAGGCTACATTTCCACGCACGTTAACGGTGTGTCGTCGTTTAAGCAGCGACGAAGGTTAAGTTTTAACATGAATTCAAACACAGGTCGGCCAGGCTCTTACCGACTCTCTCCCGTTGAGCTGCATGCCCTTAGCCAGGCGCGACTCCGTTTTCGACCTTCTCTCCATCTCCTCCATGATCCCTTGGATGTGATCCCCGGAGATCCCGTGGAAAAGCATGGCTCCGGGTCCTGGACGCAACGTGCAACTGCCTGCCTCTGTCTTGCAGCCCACAACTTCCATATACTGTACTGCAGCGCTGCGCCCCGCTCTCTCAGCGCATCCAAATGTGGGGCTCTGAGGCTCTGAGAGAGAGGCACAGGAAAAACAACAACACAACCCCAGAGATTCAGATCAGCTCCTCGTCAGACTGCAAAAGGCAACTGGAAGAAAACGAAGAAACTACAGCATGGGTGGGACAGTAGGAGTTGTAGTAGTGGTGGTAGTGGTGGTGGTTGGAGGTATGCACCAGCTTTTTTTTTCCTTCTTCCCGTGAATGTCTCTCCTCCAGAAAAAAAATATATAGTCCAAATGATGCGACAAACCGGTGTGGAAGTGGTGGAGGTGGGGAGGGAGGAGGGGAGGGGGGCTTACAGTGTGAACACTCGCCAAAAAAATAATGACACAAAGTTTTTGTTGTTTCTTTTTGGGTGATTTC
Organism: Sciaenops ocellatus; assembly: GCA_033000465.1. Taxonomy (NCBI): domain Eukaryota; kingdom Metazoa; phylum Chordata; class Actinopteri; family Sciaenidae; genus Sciaenops; species Sciaenops ocellatus. The sequence continues at coordinate 21,960,499 of CP136882.1, read as the reverse complement.
TCTCTCTCTCTCTCTCTCTCTCTCTCCCGATTTCCCAGTCAGGGGTTCCTTGGTGCTTGGAGGTCAGGTTGGGACTGCCTGGATTTGAGAACCGTGTCCTATTTGTGAAGAGCCCGCAAAGCCTGCCCAGTCTGAATAATTTGGTAGGAGGAGTTCCCCCTCTCTCTCTCTCACTCTCTCTCTCTCCTCTCACTCTGTGTCTCTCCCCCACTCTCTCTCCTCTTTGCCACTGATTTCTATGCACCAACAAAGAGCTGTCACTCTTCCCTCAAAAACTCCCGATTCTGGCTGCGCGAAGGACCACTATTTTATGGTATTGACATTTTCATTACTTTTATTCCCCTCCATTTACAGGAGGAGGATGCTGGATCAGAAGATGCATAAAGTGAAATAAATGGGCTTGGAGTAAATTGAGTGTAAATATTTTATTTATTTAACGTGTCTTAAACAAATAATATGCATCTGAAGTACAGTAAAAGTCTCATGAGTTTTATTAAAGGGGTCAGAAATGGGGATAAGTGAATCTCCAACATGTTGCAGGAGGATCTGGTTTCATTTGGAGTTTGAGGTTTTAATATTTTTAAAACATTCATAGTTTGAGGGTTTTAATTAATTCTTTATCAGGTTGGTTGTCCCACAATAACAGAATAACTCTCACTCTGTCTGTGTGTGTGTGTGTGTGTGTGTGTGTGTGTGTGTGGTATTAATGTATTGTTTGGGGCGGGGCAGTGATCAGTGATAGGCTAGAGGGCGGGGACAAATTGTATTAAACAATCTGAAAGACAAGGAATTTTTAAACACAAATGAATGAGATTTTGCTTAAAAAATAAAATCATATTTTAAACTATTACAACCTATTTACTCCAATAAGACAAACACACACCAGCTTGTTTTTTTACAAACACACTGATGCTCTATAATTTAATATTATAATAATGTAAATATAGGCGTGAAAGAGCTATTTTCTCTCCATTAAACGCTCGTTTGAAACAGGAATAATTCACAGCCGAGCATTCATGTTTTTCTCTGATTTATGCCAAAACCGTGTTTACCTGCTACAACAGAGATGATGATATGAAATTCTATATTCTTCACTTAACATGATCTACACTGTGGAGGCGTCTGTGGAGCTACAATAAAGATCCGTGTCACTTTTAAAGGGTGTGAAAACTCAAAACGCAAATTAAAAAAAAAGGGGGCAGACTATATGTGGCTTTACTGTCCAGCACACACACACAGAGAGACGCACGCAGGCCAAGTGGTGACAACAAACCAAAATGAGCCAGCTCATGGTCTGTATTTTGACTTACACAACACAGGCCTTTGCAGCTGGAATCCGGACAACGAGCTATACGGTTTCTGCAAAGAACATTTCTCCATAAAAACAATACATATAGTGGCAGAATCGGCCCATTAATAGATTTACTGAGGCTCAGGGGGGGGTTGTAGGTGTGGATGCTTCATCTCAAGACGTGTTATATTATCATGTGCACCCACCCCGCCTCCAACCCCCCCGCCCCAGTCCCACCCCCTCCCCACCACCACCACCATGAAGTTGTGTAGACTTTAATTGGAGGCCCCTTGATAACAGCGCTATAAGACAGAGCTTGAACCCTTCCTTGGACGGACTGGACCCGCAGCTGTTCTGAAAAAGCATAACGTTCATTTGCGCTCTGTCAGTGTCTCAGCAGCAGCCACGGGGCGGTGAAAAGAGACTCAAAAAGGACACACGGATTTCATTTCACCTGGACAAAGACACCCTGAGAGGAGTGATCAACTCAGCTCTGTGTGATATCTAATCTGCCTGCTTTTTTTCCTGCTTCCTCCCCGAAAATTTTTTTTTCTCATATCAAAAAGTGGACTTATTCACACAGTAAAAACATAAATACTCTATGTGCATCCATCATATCGTTAATGTCGATAACGGATAATGTTTTGACCCGTTGCCTCCAGCAGTGACATTTCATTTGACTGAAGAGGGTTTAACAATGTGTCAGTGAACACGAAGGGGCTGAGGGAATAATGTCTTTTGTGTTGTCCTTTTGTTTCCCTTTCTTTTCTAATAATTATGATATTACCCGAAACTAAATATTTATTAATGAATCCGTTTTTTCTGTATTTTATGATTTTAATTCATAGTGTGTCATTTGGAGAAAGTCTGCAGAGATTAACCAAAAGCCAGTTCACCAAATCACGACAAAAAAAGTGACAATGTTCACTTTAGAAATAACAGTTTTCTAAATGTATTCTAATAATCAGTCAATCACATTGTATTAGTGCCTTTAAATAAATATATGATTCTGTCATTTTTCGTTTAGTTACACAGAATGATCTGCCCTAATTTAAAGTGTGCCCTCATGTTTGAGCAAATTAAAGCTTTTAAAAACACATAATAACCGCTGCTTATCCATGCTCTGTGAGCTCCATTCAAAAGCTCTGAAGCTTTTTGAAAAAATGAATTAAAAACAGTGTTAACATGATGTTTAAAATGACGTATAAAGCCAGGGTGGCTCAGTGGGCCCCTTTCATGTAAATATAGAAATTAAAATCTCATATCCCAGCCTCCAATATGAACAAAATTACTTTTAAGGTAAGCGTCATCTATTTATATTTTCTCCAGGAACGTTTTGATTTGCATGGTTTTGATTCCACTTATGTTATAAGCTTGCATAATTAATATTGTGGGGGTAAAAGCATTTGTTTACATTATTTCGTAAATAAAAACAGGTAGAGAGAGTTTAGATAGCTTCCACCACATCGCTGTTTATCTCGGAGAATATTGTATGTATTTATTACGCATCAGATCTGTGGCGCGCTGCTCCACACGCTCTCCTCCGTCTTTTTTTGTCAAAAAGCCAACGCTGTCTTATTATTTTCATAAGAAGACATATAGAAAAGGTCTTACCTGAGGCTGTGCCGTGTGTGTGTGAGAGAGATCCCTGTGCAGCTTGCAGGCTGTGGAGCTCCGGACTGTGCGCACTGAGGAGACAGAGGAGACGCTGCCGGTAGATGGGGGGCTGTTCCTCGTTTCTGAGCTTACACTTCGAGTTCGAGCGTCAATTAAAACACAAGACATTTAAATATTCCTCTCCCGTATGCAGGCAAACCCTCAACACAGCAGAGCACAGCACACACACTGAAAATGGCAAATCATGAGCCAATGGCCTACTCAGCATGTATGTTATAATGTGTGATGTAAATTAAAGGAGGATAAACTCCATGGTCTGGAGTCGGTGATCGCCAAATGGCAAATAGGATGAGATTTAGGAATATTTCAGTCAAATCAGATGTTTTTTTTACCCTCTATTAAACGCCACGTCTTCTTTTGGCTTGTGAATTCACACCCTAAAGTTTTATTTTGATCCCAAAAGACGAGTAAAGCGTTCAAGTTATGGCACCATATAGCTCTTAAAATTCTAATCACAAAATCTGCAGTCACTTATGGCGCATAAATGAGTTGTTGTATGAGATTCAAGTGAAATGAGCACGGTTACAGCTGTAATTTGACTGGTGTGAGAGCAGAGGTTTGTGTGAATAAAGAATTAGTCTGTTTAACGAGATCAATCAATTTGACAAAGATATGCAGCACAAAGCCCGCTGAAGAAAAAAAAACGATTTGGTATTGATATGAATCGAAATTATTTTTGGAATAAAAGTGCAAAAATCATTTCTGAATTTTACGTATTTTAATCACCAACCAAACAGTGTGGACCATACATTTTCTTCAATTTCAACGTATTAAAACAGCACAGACGTTTAAAAAAATCCTATATTTAATAATAAATCAAAGGTAATTCTGCTCTATTTTTCTAATTTTCCACTGCTTATGTTGAATGAATCCTCAAAAAATAACATCATTATATAAAACATTTAAATATTTTCATCCTTGGGTTCATACTCCATTTCCCCCTGAACTGTGATGTATGTCTCTCCATGTGTCTCACCTGGAGAATACAGCTGACAAACTTCATATTAATTCAATGCAGTGTGTGTGTGTGTGTGTGTGTGTGCGTGTGTGTTTAGCCAGGAACCGTTGAACACACACTTGGCCTCATGTTGCAACATCTAATGAATAAAGAAATTGTGTTGATGAAAAATTTACCACTATTCAATAATGTTTGTTTTTTTTAGTAAATATTAATATTGTTTATGCTTTGAAGATGATTTGATTGAGGCCTCTAATGAGACTGTATTTTTTACGGTGGTAAAACAAATATTCATTATCTAATGATATAATACTTCTTTTTCATTTGGATTGGTGTAATTTTCTCATCCATTACTGGATTATTATTCACCTGACAGGCTAAACAATATGACTACAAGCCATTAAATAATGTAAAACAGTTTAAAATGCCTCGATTTGAATTTTATATTTACTGTTGACATGACAAAGACAGGTCATCCAGGAGACAGGATGTCCTAACTCACACTGGCCACTTGGAGAGCAACACACTGAGGTATAAATGGACTTAAACAGACAACAATTGAATAGAATATTGTGTGAGTGAGCACTGGGGATGAGAGCAAAGGGTGACAATTAATTACACCTCTGCACTGTTTGCATAAATGATCATGTGCCATACTGCTAACAGTCAGTTTGCTTTGCTCCTTCCGCCTGGGCTGACATCACAATGTATCTCATCAATAATGCAACGGCACTGAGATCCATTTCACTGTGTACCACAACACGTACCGTGCACACAGCGTTCTCCGAGCATGATACCCAGACAGGCTCTGCAGAGCGCGCGGTTCAACAGTGAAGCCACAGATACAGCATCAACCCGGGATGCCTGCCTGCCTCTCTGCCTCCCTGCCTGCCTGGCTCCTAGGGCATGGTGGTTAGATTACCACACATCCAGGGTTCATCTGGAGTTATCATTTCTGGGTCACCTCAAGTGACACTCAGCCTTGCAGACGGAGCTCTCAGTCACTCCCAAAGCACGGCCAGAGGAGAGGAGGCGAGGTGAGAGGCGAGGAGGCAAGGAGTCGAAGGGAGGCAAAAGAAGGAGGAGAGGAGGGAGGAGGAGGCGGGAAGGCTCTCCCAGGATCGACTGTGGTGCAGGGAACCACAGGCTAAACACTGACAGAATGAAGGAGAGGAGTGGGAAGGGGAAGAGAAAGGGGGGGATTCAAGGAGGAGGAGGAGGAGGAGGAGGAGGAATAGAGGGAGGAGTGAAGCACTGTAAAGCTGTATCCCAGTCACATGTATCCCAGTCACATGAGCCGGGGTGGGTGGGTGAGAGGATGGTGAGACATCCTGGAAATATTTACAAACACACAGTGGACATGGCTTCATAATTATTGGAGGGAATGAAATAAAAAAACAAAATAGACGAGCAGGAGTGAAATATGACCAAAGCGCCTTTTTTATAGCTGATGCCTCGAATTAAAATGTCTAACAGTGATTTAGACAAATAATGATAGACAAGAATAAGCCTATAAATAGATTTTCTGAGGCGTCTCAACCCTCATGTATTCTGCATTTTCGTTTCCATCCTTATTTTCTCTCTCCAGGTCTTTCTCCCTCACTTTTTCCCCCCTTCTCCTCCTCCAACTCCCCGCTTCTTCCACTTTCTCTTTTCTGTCTCTTCCAAACAACGCTCCCCCCCCCCTCCCCTCCCTTCACCCCCCTCACTACCTCTCCACCACCACCACCACCACCCCCTACCTCCCTCCACCCCTCCTTCGATCTCCTCCCTGCTCTGCTCTGCTGGAGCTCAAATCACAACCCCGGTCCCTGGCAGATGGAGGATAGGAGAGAGAAGCTCTTAACTAGCCAGCCTGAGCCTCTGCTCTCTGCACACCAACTGCTGCCTGCCTCCCCTCCCTGCCTCCAGAACGGCTCCAACAGCACACAGCCACCTCCACCCACCACTCCCCCCAACCCCCCCTCCATCTCCTCTGGGGACAGAGTATCCTCCTGGGGAATGGTGCGCGTATTAGTCCATATCTGGCCACACTAGAAAGGACATGGAAACATAATAGATGGATGTTCTTTATCGCTATATAACCTTATGGGGCAAAGCAGCTCTTCGGAGAAGGCACACTGCTTTAGGTGATGCTTGTATATGGTGTAATATTGTCAAACACTCTTTCTTCCTACTTCAACCATTCAGTGAAGACAGAAGAGTATAATAAACACAGTTAGTGTAAAAGCTAAAAAAAAAAAAAAGAGGCAATACATCACTTGTCTTTTAAGTGTAGACCAGAAACCATAGATACGACTGCACCGATGTGAAACCAGGAGGGAAATAAACAGGCCAAAGTGCTCCTTGGGCACTTAGGTGCCTGTGACTGCCCCTGACTCTCCTTTTATCTGGGCTCATCTGGCGGCTACGACTTGGCCTGGCATGAGCCTGACCACCAGTTGCGGTCTGAGGGAGAAACTGCTCCTCTGTGCTATTTGCAGCCCTGTCTGTCCAAAGGAATCTAGTGCGATGACTGTCACTCAGTGGCCATGTGTGTTTTTTATCACTAATTCTACCACAGGGATTGGGGTTGTCCATATGACCACTGTGGCGGCTGCTGCCCCGAGGCGAGCTGACATTGTCTGTGTAGAACGACCAGACGTTGATGTAGGGGCTGCTCAAATGCTGCTTGAATATCAAGACGCACGTGCACGCAATCCACATGTGCACGCACGCACAAAAACAGTACAAAGCAGTGGCTGGCCAATTGCTGAGACTGATGTTCCTTTCAGCCATCATACGGCTGACACTCAAGTTGTTTTTTTGTTCCCTGCCAACCCTGTGTCAGTTCCTGGCTGGTCTGACCAACAGTGATGGAGACACTGTAGCTGACTGTGGTTGGGGCCATTGGCCGCAGGGCTGCTGCGCTTGTTTGAGATGGTGACGGATGGGGAGGGTGGGGTGTTGAGGGAGGAGGGGGGGTTCCTTGGCCTGTCAACTGGTTGTGACTGGAGCCTGTCCGGTCACAGCTCCAAACTGGACAGCTCTCTTTCTCTGCGGCTAGTGCCATCGTCCTGTAGAAAGGCACACGGTGTATAGCTGCCACTCTGCTCCAGCGCAGCATATGCTCCGGCTGAAGGTCAGAGATGTTCAGTCCAAACGCCTGAAATAAACACCTCACATGTCTGCTTGGCTGTTGTAACTTGGGAGCACATCTGCACTGAGGGAATACAACTCTGTATGTATGTGTGTATGTGTGTGTGTGTGTGTGTGTGTGTGTGTGTATTTGCTTATTTTGAGAAATAAAACTTTTAAAAAATTTCTTCATTTTTCATCATTCTTCTGGTATTGCATAATACAGCTAAATTCAACAAAATGAATTCATTCATGAATAAATTTTATTACAGCATTTCCTGAGTAATGGCATTAATGTTATAAACTTGTCCAATACAATAAAATTAGCTTGAATGAATTAAAGACTAGGTATCAGAAACAATTTGCCTGTGAGACAATAAAAGGGGGATGAAAAGGGATGATCAGATCTTCAGTTAAATGCTCTTTCATTGTTGAAGTGTGTGGCATACTGAATGGTACGAATAAAGATTTAATATGATGATGATGATGATGATGATGGAGGTTGGGTCGATTTTCAAGCAAATTTCTCCACAAATGTGTCCAAGAGATTGCTGTGCTGTTTGTGTCTCAGTCACCAACTGCTAGGCTAGAACATGATAAGAAGAAGAAGAAGAAGAAGAAGAAGAAGAAAAAAAAAAAACATTTCAAACTGTGCCATCACTGGATTGGGAAGACGTGGAGGGATGAGGCAGACATGAAAGTTGGCCTATTTCATGGTCAGGCTGCGGGACCGCCGAGGCCCTGAATGGCAATGCATCTACTTTAATGTGACAGACAAGTCCCTAGGCAAAAACCCGCAGAGCCGCGGCAGGCAAGCGGGCCCAGGTACTTGATGAGTGTGACACCTTCACCGTCCCGCTGTAGAAATGTTGCTGCCGCACGCTCCGCTGCCTCGGTTTAGAATAACACCAAATAAATTCGCCTCTCATCCCGCCTGACGACGCGTCCCCGAGAACCTGTCCTCCCCAGCACTGTTGGGATCATGAATCTCCTTGTAGCCGCTCACAGGGCTTTGCTCCGATCACTAAGCACTTGCCTTTGGGACCCACCTGCCGAGGAAAATTGTGGCCGCGCCAGTAGGCGGCTGCAACAGAATTCCGCGGCAGACACATCCTCTCATCCCGACGCTGTTTGCCCAATCAGGCGGAGACAGGCGAGTGTGTGTGGCAGGTTCAGAGCCAGCGCCTGAAGGCATCGCGCTGCCTACCCACATGCACTCACAAATCACAAATCGAGTGGCACATCTTTCCTCGACATCTCTTGCACGCACAGGTAGTGCTGCATGAGCGCTTGACCTTACCTTGTACTATTACTGTGGGCTACAAAGTGCGCTGTTTAGTGCAACCTTTATTCTATATTGGCCTATTAGGAGCCACAGGGTGTTCTGATGGAGTAAGCCTGCCTATGCATGTGTGCGTCCAAGTCTGCGCTGATCTATTGCAGTGCTGGGATAAGAGGGCCCACGAGTTCATTAGGCTGCAGCTCAGGAGAGCAGCCGCAGGGAGCTGCGCAGTAGCCAAGTGTTGCCAGGAGGCTGAGCTGCGTGTCCGTTGGGGAGGGCTGCTGTTGATGTCCATGGCATGTTTGTTAACAGCCTGATTCCATCAAGTGGTGTAAAAGCAGAGCAGCCAAGTGTAAGGGCTGACCCTTGGCCCCTGCCTATTTTTAACAGCATAGTGTTTCAGTCAAAGGTAGACAGTTCAGTCAAGCACTTGTGGAGTGTAAATGATGCTAAGATTCATGCAGTGGTACATTTGGGAGAGAGTGAAAAATAACAAGAGATGCAAAGCAAAAGAGCACAAGACTCCATCTGACTATCTACGGTTACTTTCGCTTATATGCCCTTTATCTTGAGGGCGAAGATCTAAAATGCTCTTTCAGTTTTCATCTCCATACTCCCACAACCCTTGTAAATGCATCAGAGGAGCGGAATACCGCAAAATATTAAATACTCTTCGAGAAAACCAAAAATGGAGCTCAAGGCATTTCATCGGACATTCGAGAAAATCAGAAAAACACAGCAAAACCAAAATGTGATAAAAGACTATTTCACAAGGTCCTAGTGAACAAATCCCTTTCTCCTACTTGCCTTGTCTTATGAGAATGAAAAGAATCCAGAGAATAGTTGTGATTCATAGGAGGTAGAGATTGCACAGACATTACCCATATTTCATCATTTAGTACACTGCTAAAAAATGACTCTCAAGTGGTCCAAACAACGACAGGCAGAAGATGAGCAACGTGTGGTGGGTTCCATTCTTCACAGGCATTTTACCTTTGTCATGTTAGGCCTATACATAAAACAGGGAATTAAACCATTTCTTCATTGCAGGGTCCTTCACGTTGGCTTGGCCATATGGACACTAGAGGAGAAAATGAAATAATTAAATGGTGCTAAATGGCTGCACGTGGAGGAGGACTTCAGTCACACAGAGAACAAGATGCGGACATGTGTAGAGAGCGAAGCACGCAGGAGGAGCGAAGCTTAACACAAAGGAGAACAGGATGAGGCCCAATCAAATGGGACAGAAGAGGGAAAGACAGAATGGGATGGGAATGAGCACGGCAGGACAGACAATAACACTGGATGGTATAGGACAGGATGTGGACTAGAAAGACTAGAACAAGTGTCACCGGGACACAACAGAAGTGAAGTGAGCAGAAGGGGAGCTCTTTTTCCCCAAAGTATCTTGAGGATGATGTGATCATGAAACCTATCCTGCATCTATATCCACCTCCATTCACAAACTAAAGACTAGAGACGTAAAAACTAAAGATTGATTCCTGTCAACTTGTAAAAGGTTAGAAGCACCTACTAAAGTCTGAACACCTGTAGGATTAACTGTGAACTACGTGTTTCATTGATCTTTAAGCCAATAGACTTTAAACCAGAACCAGTAATTCTGTCTGTAAATAAATGTGGCTCAATGTAAGTGATGCTTATAAAATAGCCTCAATCTAACCCAAATACTAAACAAATTAATATTTTTTACCTTTCATAGCTTCTGATATCCACCAGAGGAAAAGAGATGTTTGTTTTCTTCCGTCTCCTTCTCTCAATCAGCAAGGAAGCAATGATATAAGATAGACTTAATTACCGAGCTGATCCTACACTCTGATTTAACTCTTATTTGTTAGTGTGCCCTTTAAATAAAAAGCTGGATTTTTGCCTATTTATAAAATACCACTTTTCTTGATTTTTCAGCTCGCACAGTTAGTTTGTTCTAGTTGCTACTTTGCTAGAGAATTTCTGACAATTTTGTTAACATGGTGTTATAATACAGAAGGGTTAATTTGACAACAGACTGACAACACCTGCATGAATAGGGGATATTGCTCTCATTCAGGACCCTTAAGAATCATCACTTCAGTTCTGCTTCAGCTTTTTCGTAATTCGTGCTTATGGGCAACATCTGCCTTAAGCGGCAGGTAAATCAATCAAAGTAAGTTTACTTTCTTACACTCACTTCCACCACGTAACATTTAGCACATGCTGTAAAATGCAGCAAACTGGAAGCTCATAGTGTGTATTGAATATTACGATAAATTGTCATCCTAAGTGAAAGGTTTTAAAAGCATTTGTGAAATGAAAAGTATTCAGTGAAATTAGCCCTGTTAATTAAATTATTCACCATCCTTTTCAGCACCATGGACAGCTGATGTTAACGGCCACGCACACAAGCTGGTTTTTATGCAACGTCCTGGGCAAGAAACACCACAAAAAGAGCAAAAACATATTTTTAATCATGGGATCACGGAAGTCTTCATTGTTAAACCACTATTGCTGATGAAAATCTGTATAATCTGATGTGACTCCGGCATATTGTTCATGGGCAAGGACTAAAGTTTTATTGACGTTATGTTTAGTCACATTGACGACTTCAGACATATCCTGTGATTACTTGGAAGTTATAGCAACTAGAGGCAAAGTAAAAAAAACAAAAATGCACCATTACATAAATAAAATTACAGATTTCTCTGGCTTTGTTGGAAGCATTTAGGGTCACTTAAGTACACAACTCAACAAAATATATAACACAGGTGGTGCATTTTTAGTTATTTAAATGTTAAAATATTATAATATGTATTATATATTATATCTAAGGTAAATTATCATTAGGGGTAAAGGGTCCAGAATAGAAAGAAATTTATGAAGATGGAGCAGGACAAAACATAAGCAGCCAAGACCAGATGGAAAGAAAAACCATGCACTCAACAAACAGAGTGAAGTGGAGAAACACACAACCTGGTATAACAGAAAACAAAGAGCTCACATGTCTGCACGCGCTGCCACAGCATTTCCCTCTCTGGAGGTGGGCATACTCTGTGAACACCTTGTACCCACTGGAAGGGTCGACATACATCTGCTTCTTTGCCTGAACATAACGACGATATTATTATTAAATTAGCATGACATACAAACACGTATGCCGGTGTGTGACCCCCGCATACATAACCATATACAGTATACACACCTAAACACAAAGGCACGTGTGAGCATAATACTGAATATGAACATATACATAGAGACAGATTGCTTTGGGTCGAGGAGAAGAGGGAATGGATGACCTCTATGCATAGAAACAGATGTAAGACAGTCTAACTCTTATGATGTTACTAATTAATTAGTGCTGTCCTTTTGTGTGCAATTCAGTAGGTGAGGATCTGCAATGATTAATCAACTGGTAGCATCGTAATAAGTTTTATATTCCCTGCATATTGCATATTTTTAAGCAAGAAAAAAAACATATTTTAGACACAATCATTATTTTGTTTTGACTGATCGTTTATCTTGCATAGACGCACAAACACCTTCTGCATGTGAAAAACACTGAACTCCTCTGCCATCCCTTAGGAAGTTAGAAAATGTCATCTCTCAGTCTGTTTCAAACTGAAAGCCCACTAGTTGGTGAGCTTTGACAGGCCACAAAGCGAAAAAGGCCCCAGGCCTTTTGGTGACACGGCCTGTCATTTCACATGGCATTGCAGGGGCACATAGTGAAGCTGGCATAGCTGGGCCCCCTCTGTATTGTGCTTTTCCCACCCAGGCCCTACCACTCTCCTCAGGTCGCGGCCAACTTGCCTCAATTTCATCCACACTCTGAAGCACAATATTTACAACAGATCCGCCTAAAGGCAGGCAAATGACACCTATTCAGTACTGTCATCAGCACGGAGCTCCCTGGATCTGTTTGATGGAAGAGCAAGCGAGATTTGTGGGATGTGACGAATCTGACAAAAACAATGGTCATCATTACTTATATGACATGTACGGTGTATAAAGCACTGGGTAGGTATGCTTAAATTTGGAAGAAAATTTACATTTCTTTGCACCACATATGCCCAATCCACCCACAGTCTATTTGATACTGACTTTAGTTAATTAAAAAAAATACAGTTATATTTCCCCTGCTTAGGACCCATGGGGAACCCTGCCCTGGGGACAGGTGGGCTCTGGAGATGCACCACAGCTGTCACATCACACCACACCTGATATCAGCTTACATCAACACTGGTCTAATTGGTCCAGTATTATTTGTACTGATGATATTTGACCTATTGTAGAAATTAACACTGACTGTGAGAGACTGTAAATGTAAAATGTAAATGTTGTGGTCTTTAAAAAAAAAAACTTAATTACCTCAAGATAGTCATGTCACATACGATTACCCTGTTTTCAAAAATCCTGCATGGTAAAATGCAATTTATAATGATAAATAATATTCCAATATAATATTTATACACGTCTTTACAACTGACCTTACACATATTGAATTTGTTTTGTTGCTTTGTGTCTGTATCACACTTTCACTGTAGCTCTACTGTTTTGTTATTTTATTGACTAACGACAGAATGCATCAGTACTGTGTGCATTGTTAATATGGTTTAACTGTGCTCAGCTATGTCCTTATATTAATAGTTTAAAACTAAAACATTCACTCGGGTCCTGTACTAAAGTTTTGAGATACTTTGTACAGTAGTTCCTCTATTCCTCAATTACTTGACAGATTTGTAAATTCAGATTTTATGTACAAAGTCATGATCAACTTGTAAAATGTGATCAATAGACCTTTTCCACAGCAGCCATTTTGACATGAGGGTCAACACAGGTGTTTCCAATCAAACTAATTAAGGTTCAGTTCCATTAATTGCAGCAGAGACTTTCCAGTGAGTCAACATGCACCACAGCAGCACCCCGACTCTGTTTGACCTGAATGGAACAGAGCCTTAATTAGTATCATTGGTAACACCTGTGTTTAACTACTATTTCATGTCAAAATGGCTGCTGTGAAAAAGGTGTACAAAAAACAGTAAGTAATATCAGCTGAACATTACAAGCTCAACATAACCATAACATGCTACAATATTTAAGTTATGCTCTCTTCTCAATCAACCTGTATGCAGCATTATAATAAAGCTTCTGTATAGAATAATAACTAAATAAGAAGAAATACTTTTTAAACTTACCAACACTTTGCTGATAATACTGCACCTTTTACTGAAGTCATATTTTGAATGATACACTTGTATTTGGATTATTTTTATATTGTGGTATTGCTACTTTATAGGAGAGGATCTGAATATGGTCAATTATGCAATTCCGAACAAATTGATGACCAACCTAACAATATGTGTGGCCGCCTGGTTGTGATTAATCATGCGCAATTGCAATAATCAGATTGAACACGACATGATTGGATTTCAAGTGTTTGAAGTGATTCATCTTACCTCACACGCCTCTCTGTGGACTCTGTGGATGGCCATCTCCTCCTCTGTGAACTTTGCTGCAGCCTGCTCGTTTTCACCCCCCATGCTGCCTGTCACCACGTCATTAAAGTCTGCTTCCCTCCTGTCTGCATTGATCTGGGAGCTGCCTCTGCTTGTCGGTCGCTTCGAGCTTTCTTCTGAGAGCTTCGGTATTGACATTGTTACAAGCCGTTTATTAAACTGAACATGGAGAAGAATCAATCTGCTGACAAATGCTTTGCGCGGGTATTTTGGGTGAAACATGCTGCTGTAAAACTTCTATGTGTCTGCTTTAGAAACTGTGAAAAGTTGACTTGAAATCACTTCTCGCCTTGCAATAGCTTCCGAGAAAACCATCTCTTAATTACAGTGACTACTTATTGTCTATGTTTACGTTTTGACCCCGTCCCCTCAGTTTTGACTCCACAGCTATGTGCTGTACTTCCTCCTTTGCCTCGTCACATTAGTGACATGTGACCACTTCGTCACACTGATCCACTGGCGCACACAGCGCCCCTGCTGTCAGCTAACATGGAGTCCCTGCTGAAAGGAAAATATCTGCACTTCACTGAAGAATACTTAGCAGAGACAAATATTAGAATATATTCAGTATTACATTATTATGGAATGAAGTAAATTGTGACCACTAGTTATTAATCTGCAAAAATCAAATCAAACTGATAAGCATTCATAGGTGCATTATTTCCCCTGAAAAGGAGTTTGATACTATTTAAAGGGTCAATACACCCCAATTGAGCAAAACTATCTTTTTATAATCTTCATGTATCAGAAATTTTGTCATCATATTTGTATAAGAATATGATTTTGTTGGTTTGTTCTGTACACTTGATATCTTTTGCAGGTTTCTTCCATTTTTCCATGTTAACAAGGTTTTTGCAGAGTTTTTCCTTACCTGAATCAAAGCTCTAAGAACAGAGGTTGTTGAACATTGTACAGGTTGTAAAGCCCCCTGAGGCAAATCGTGTTTTGTGATTTCAGGCTATTTAAATAAAATCTGACTTGACTTTTTTGACTTGGCTCGAAAAACAAATCTCACTTACCCCCAGTAGTACAGTTATTTTGTTATGCAGACAGTGTTTGTTTTATTTGTTAATTTGTTCTGTGATATGATAATAATAATAATAATAATAATAATAATAATAATAATAATAATAATAATATTTTTCTAATGTATTTGACCCCTACATGCACCTCTGACCAGATAAATTCCCTATTTTGTTCAAATCTGATTTGATAACAATACTTGTAATATGTAATATGACATATGCCATTTTAACATTTGTGTAATTGTAAATGTCCCTATGAAGGCCTGGCTTTGCTCTCCTTTGCCGCAGTGACAGTACAGTGCAAACAAAGACCATTCCATTAATATTAATGGAATGTAGCGACTTTGGACAAAGTAATAAAAGGTTGATGAGTGGACATTAATGAGTCCGTTCAAGGTTATCCACCGCTGTAAGCCACCTCTGATGATGTGTCTACTACAGAATTCCGGATAATGAAACCTGACAAGTGTCTTTTGACTGACATTGTGTGGTCAATTTACCCACAGACAAATTACACACCACTGGTAAAAAATGTATGCATGCAAAGTACATTCTGAAAATGTGAGATAATGCAGATGTATCATAGATTTACAATGCAAAAGATCAATGGAAGCAATGCAAGGTTTTGTATTAACTCTACTACCCTGTGGTATACTTTCAGTGACATTTCAATTCAGCAAGATAAATCATGTGCACCTCAGCCAAGTCAAATGTTTGAAGCCATTCTCAAATGTATTGTCAGGCCCTCAGAAGGACAATAGGACTCTGTATTGTTCTTTTTTCAGTGTAGTTTCTCTTAAATGAATATAATCTGGGAATGTTTACAGTTGTCTGAAATGTGGAACCTCACTGGTTCCCAGTCCCCAAGACTCATAAGGGCTTTGTGTATGTGTCTCTTTGTGTATCTGTGTGTCATATTGCTTTTTTTTTTTTTTTCATGTTAAGGCAGCAGCCCTGCCATTATTGTTTCATACGGATGCCTGAAACAGCATGCCCCAGTCTGCTGCCACTTAATTACCTTCCAGTCAGCCTGAAGAAATCTGGCTCTGATCCAGACAGACTCTCTGGAGAGGAGAGTGAAGTACATCTAAGCCATTGGTTTCAATTTACCATGGGACAAATATTGCTTAAACATGCAAACAATAAAAGAAAAGACCACCCTAAAACGGAATTAACATTGCAATGAATATTAGTGATTTTGGCCTGTGAAGTCAACATCTAATTTAAGTATATATAAATATATAATAAAGACCATCATGATACTAATTGATTATATCACCAAGTGTCACTTTATGGAGCTGTTGTTACTGACTCTGTGGGCTCATATAATCTCTGGTTTAGATATAACAGAGTTTGAACCTATTGAAGGCTTACAGCTATAACTCATGTACCCATGAAACAAGGAGTTATCTCTTTTGAACTCCCAAATTAAATCCCTGAAGTACAAAATTATCTAAATCGCTTTATTTTAGGGTGGATTTTCCCTTTAAAAGGCCAGTGACTCAGCTGATTCATGAGCAACGTGTTCAATGTCGAGTCCTGAAGCAGATTCTAGCAGTCACATACAGTAGGGTCATTCTATACAGCGGTTTGTGTGGATGACGCAGACAATTTTTCATAATTTAAAAGCTTATGTAACTGAATTATGTATTGCAGTTTCAGCATTTATTTCATGCATGGACTACTGTCGTCTAACATGATTACTGTAAGTAGCATTTACACATGACACACTATAATTATGCAGGATAAAGTCAAGTAATCATGCCAGTCTTCTACTGTCCACCACAGTCTGAACTGTACTGGCTGTACTGAAGCATTTAGGGCCTTAGTCAAAGGCACTTCAGTGATGATAAACAGTCAGCGGTAAGCATGTCTCTTTCACTTTCACCACACAGATCAAGCCAACAACCTTCTACTCATGAAGATGAATAGCCGCTCAAATGCAACTTGATGCTGGTTAAGAAATATGAGAACATTTCTATCAATATACCAATCCTCTGATTAAGTGATTTTAACCAACTATCTGGTGAAAAGCCTGTCCACACAAGCTCTATACTTGTTTTTTAAGTGACCCATGTTTGATAAGCTGTGGTCATGGCCGGCTTAACATGTTACAGCCAAAAATGTGACCTACTAAATGCTGCCCTCTGTGCATTGTGTATGTGCCCTGTCACTTCCAGGTGAACACATGGCAGCTTCACTATTAGCTGAGAGACCTAGAGGAGTCCTGTGCTGGAATAAGACCACCAGCTTGTCTGTGGTAATGTGATTAAACATGTCTTTATTTAAGAGTATGCTGCCAATATTACACAACATGATGCAATCATAAAATGATTGAGGTCTTACAGTATATTTTATTTTTATCATGATTATACAGGACCCACCTTAATTTATATGGTACTTCAATGGCGTAAATTGCTCAACAACCTGGGCTCGCAGACGCCCAGGGGTTCAGGCAATGGCTTATATATTGTTGTACCGATTTTCATACAACATTGTCACATATTATTTATGTATTATGTTCATTCACTGCACACGTTCCTGTGGAAGAAAATACCTGTGAACACTCTAATCAAAAGTTGTATACAAGCAATGGATCAAATCTTTCATGTTAAAGGTGAGAATTATCACACAACTCAGAGGGAGTTTCAAGTCTACAGATTAGCTTTCAGCTCATTGTCAACTCGTGGACTTAAAACTACCGTTTTGGTTCACTCTCACCTCTGTCATCATCAGCTTTGTTTCCAGATAACACTACCTGCCCAACAACAAACAGAAGACAGACAAAGTAAGCAACCAGCTGGTGAACATTGTGGAGCATTGAGCAGCTAAAGAGCCAGATATTTCCCTTGTGAGTTGGTGACAACATAGGGCTGAAAATAGAGAGGATATTGAGCTTAAATATGTCATGTTAATGTTGCTGAGTGTGTAAATAGCCAACTGTTTACTATCCCAGTCACCATAACAACTTTATACAATGGTAGCATTTAGTGTTATGATGTGTTCAACCCACAAGCAGACAAAGGAAATCTATTAAAACTGGTTTAAACATCTTATTTTGGAAGCCCTTAAAAGGACCCCTGATGGTTCCCAGGACCCCACTTTGGGAGGCACTGCTGAAGGCTAACGCTACCACAATTATTAAACTAATAATGCAGTCTCATAGGGAAACAGGTTTTTCATCAGAAGCATGAATCACACCGGTGCTCAGGTCTGCTGTGTGTATCATGCTCGTTACTCATCTGAAGTGGAGGAAGAGATGCTCGCAGGCAGAGGCAGCACCAAGGTGCTCATCTGACGCGCTGACGTCACCAAATCTTTGACAGCACTTCCTGGAGTGGTGTTTGTTGTGGGAAATAAACGCCGTGGTGCTGAACTGGGGACATTTCAGGCTACACTAACGGCACAAGGCGGGCACAGACTACCACACCATCCCACCGTCAAGCATGTGGTCGCGGCTGCTTTCGACCGGTAACAGATAAGAGAGAAGAAGCGACGGTTGAGACTGAGGAAGGACGAGGTGGAAATATACTCGGACAGCCAGCAGAGCAGAGCAGAGCACAGCCGCCGACAGCACGGAGTTGTCGCGATGTTGTAGCTAAACCATGGACAGCAGAATAAAGTAAGACCTCTTTAGTTGTATGTTTACCGCCCCCCCCCCAACACGTCTGTCGCTTCTTCATACATATACAACTGTCGAGCTAACAGGCTAATGTACCGTTCAGGCACGTAGCGTTAACTGAGAGTTGAAATACGGAGGAATGTTTGGCGTAATTTGAGCCATCTCCAGCAGTGGATTTAACAGCCAGGCCAGCTGGCACGACAGCATTTGGGTTAGTCTGGTGCTCTGTCTACTAGCTGACCACCAATTAGCAGCTCCGCTAGCCAAGCAGACAGCATTAAATAGGCTACATGTGGACCACGACACCGAGCGACCGGGTCTGGAAACCCAAGTTTGTCCAGACATGTTGTCAAAAAATGAGAAAACTTCTTGACTAAATCCTATGAGCTTTAGCTAACCTGCTGATAGTGACACTGTTCGCTACTGACAGTGTGACTCATGCAAAGTAGGACGTGTCCACTGTATGATTTCAAATGTTACACTAAGGTACACATAATGGCATTCAACACAGTTGTTATGTGTGTTAATGTGGACTTGCACACTTGTTGTCCATGCTTGTCTGTAGTGATAACAGCTGCCCATTGTTTCCCCTGAGTAAACAGTGTTTTGTGTCTTTCAGGGAGAATCCAGAAAGAACATTTGATCTGGTTCTACAGGTGGCATGTCCAACATCTGAAAATGATGGTAGGTGATGAGATTATTTACATTAATGATGTGCTAATAACGTCAGTGTGTGATCTGCTTGGTGTATGCAAGTAAAACAGGATTTTTTGAACCTTTAAGTGCCATGCATAATTAACAGGGCTAGAGTTATTAATAATTCTGACAGAAAGTCTACAATAATTTTGATGGATTAATCGTCAGTCATCTTTTAAGCCAGGCATGGCCTAAATTAACCATTTCCATTATTGGAAATAAAATATCTTTGACTTTAGACAAAACAAAATATTTGAAGACATCGAGAATGAAGGGTGATGGGCATTTTCTCTGTTTTCTGACATTTTATAGACCAAAAGATCAATTGATGAATTAATTAAGGAACTGGCAGATTAATTGATAATGAAAATCATTAGTTGCAGCCATAAATGGAGCATATAGTCATAAAGCCATGAAGTAATAGTCATATCTGAGGGTGCTGAAATGATTTGATGATAGCTGGTTCGCATACAATGAATTGTAAGCAATTTTAGTTTCCAGTCATTAATTTACATAATTTTTCTCGCAAAGAATGCAGAAACATTCTTGGTTTGCAGCATCTCATATATATCTCTCATAGTTTCATATCTCTGTAAATGTAATACGTTGGGTTTCGGCTGTTGGTTACAAAAAACATGACTTGAAAATGTCACCTTGTGCTCCGGGGAATTTTGATGGACAAAAAAAATTAATCCGTTTTTAAAAAAAGAGGTGATTGACAATGAAAACGGCCTTAACATCCACCTTGATGAAGATGTGTTTTTACCAGTCGTCTTTTTGTACGCCGTGTGTTTGTAAAAATGACTGTTTGTCGTGTAATTACAGTAATTGTAAGGCTGTGCAGTAAGGTTGGTAGCACTGTTTACCAAATGCACTCGCATAGTATTTTAAGTCAGACAGCAAGCGTCACAGAACTACAGTGCATGACTGAGTTCAGTGAGAGCAATCATTATGTCTGCGGTGTTATGTGTGCTTCAGAGTGTACTCCCAAAGGCTAGAGAGGGTCAACACCGAGTTCAGCTTTAAAATTGTCAGAGATGTTAGCTGCTTTAAGGTCTTTGTTTCCATTCTGCACTATTCTCTTATTAATCCTGACCATAAGTTAACTAGTGCGGGCATTCCTCTTGTAACCGTGACCCCACAAAGATTGTTTTAGAAAGACCACGCTTGGGTCAGCAATCTGCATTAACTGTTCGGCTGTTTGCAGTGGTCAAACATTCCAGCAGTGGTGGTCAGGACAAAAAGTGTTCAGACTAGGCCAGGAAATGACTGTGGCCACTGAAGAACAACACCATGTTCTACCTTTTATTTATATGGGAAGTACAGTAACCTATATTTCACATCAGTATCCAGTGGCACCCATAAGTCAAATATCATGTAAAAACATTTTCACTACACATTACACCGGCTGTCTTATTTTGCCCACTCAGTTTTGACGTTAAAGAGGTGTTATGTGGATGGTTCACTTGTGCAGCTGCTGAGCTGACCAGAGTAGACTGAAAGTTGTCCTTGGATGTAATTCTGATATTGGATTTTAAACCAAACTCATAAACCACCAGCTTGCGCTGTAATAACTGACTTCCCCCATGTATGATCCAGGGTCAGACTCATATCCGGACTCCTGCTCCCTGGAGCACAGCTACAGAGCAATGTTTGCACACCCCTCAGGGCAAGTGTAACATACACATTCTGCTCAGTCATTTGACTGAGGTGCTCTCGCTGCCCTGTGCTGAGTCGTGATTGGATATAAGAATATCTATGGTGAGGACAGTGTTATGAGGTCAGTGTATACTATCTGCCAGCAGGGGCTTACATTTGTGGTGGATTTTTTTTTTTTTTGTTTTGTTTTTTTGTTTTTTTAAAGGGAGTGGTTTCAGATAACCATATGAGGATGAATCACTTCTCTCTGAATCAAATCAATTTCCTTTTCTTTAACTTTGCTCTAGCTGCCGTCTGTAAGACATTAAAATGAATGTCTTATAATAATGTATGCATTTGTCTCAATTCCATGGCGCTTACTTTTATTATGAGTCAGAAATGGTTAATGCTATGAGTCAGAACAGGCTTGGTCAGCAATGAAACCTCCACAGTCAGTCACTGCAAACTAGAGCTGTTTCTCCTACAGCCAAATGAGATACTTGGCCAAAAAGCACCACTTCACATTCACACATTATCTTCCCACTATCTCACAGAGGCAAACAAACAATAATGCAACCATGATAGACTATAATTAAATTGTCATAGCAACATGGCGTAGAACATTTGAGCATTTGGAGAAGTGGTGGAAGGTTTCAGTTTGCTCATATTTCTCATATCTCCTCCTCACCGTTTAGGGAATACATGTTTAATTTTAGATAGATTTTTGGCTGCATTTCAGTTGTTGTGTACTCCCTCTTTAGCAATCCTGTTTGTAATGTCATGCTTTAAAGTGACTGACAGGGTGTCCTCTTTGAATGATTGGAAAGCTTGGTGTATGTGTGTGTGTGTGCACGGCTTTGCTGATGGCGCACTGCTGTATTGCCACTCTCACCACATCCTGGTCCCGCATGTTTGAAACTAGATCTGTGTGCGAAAGCATGGCATGATATCATTGTAGTGTGGAAGGTAGTTCCCTTTCTTAAGTGTAGCCATAACTTTAACTTGTAGAAACCTGCACAACAGTAATATGAAAATAGCTAAGCTCTTTAAAGATGGTCAGTACACGTATCCCTCAGCTTCCTGTGTTAGCTTGGTTTCACACCTTCGGCAGTCAGCACTATGTGTGCAGACAACACCCACATGTTTGCAGACAGGCCCACAGTAAGCCTGTTTTTTTCTTAAGTTGTTCACAGTGGCCTTTCAAAACCCATGGTCTCAGAATAGATGGCTCACTCATTATAAAGATAAACATTTTGGGGTGGAAACTGTGCACAACTTCATATTTCTCTGTGTGACAGTTTGAAGTCTACACCCAAGTCATACATTCAAATGATAATAATTCATCAATAAATGATAAATGAAAGTGAAGATTTCAGCTGACAGAGACCAAAATTAGCCCTGGAAAGAGGTTTCATATGTGGGGGTGGTTTCAGTGACTGGGGCTTATGCTGACTTTCCATACAGCTGGGGCAACTGTGCACTGTGTACACCATTAATAGCCATTATCTGACCTGTGGCGGAGGCATAGGGTGACAACAGGAAAAGCATGGTAAAAGGTGTTGTGGCATGTTTTCTAACCACTTCAGTGTAGCTGCCTCCAACTTTTACTGGATCAACTTTGTAAAGGTCCGGTTTGTAAGATTTAGGGGGATCTATTGGCAGAATATGACAGTCGTGGAATATATATTCAAGTATTTTAGTGTAATCATCCGAAAACAAGAATAGGTGTCTCGTTTCTCTATCCGCCTTTCACCATCTACGATCTATTCAGTCCAGTAACATTTGGAAAGTCCAGAGGAGCCGCATAATTAAATAATTTTAGCCGTGTTCAAGTTAGCAGTAGCTGTACCACACAATGGGGATGTTCGGGGTAATTTTATCAATCTTTTTTTTTTTTGGCTTAATGCACCACTGAGCAGCTTTGATAAAAAAGAACGGAGCCCCGTCTCCAACGCTGTATCCAGATCTCTTTAAACATCCATGAGGCCATCACAGTGAGCCGCTATTTCTCTGCAGTAGCCCAGAACAGACGAACCATTCGTGTTTTTTGCAAATGTCATGGCCACCGTTAGTTGTCTCAGTTCTCTCACGCTTGGAAGGAAGGGTGAAGTAAAATCCTACACACTGGACCTTTTAAATACTTCAATTTTGGAAGTTGAGTTACAGTAAGCAACTTGCAACCCATCCCTGACAATGTTGATATGCAGATGTTCTAAAATAAAACGGAAGTTACCAAATACTTGTATTACAGATGCAGTTGCCAAATCGGTAGATTCAGCATTTCCAGTAATAAAAACCTGACAATCTAAAATCAGTTCCACTAAAATAAACTATCTATCTATGCTTTGTGCTTTGTTGTGAAGTGCTCACACTGCATCGATTTGACTGTTTGCCTACACTGCTCTTAGCCAGGTTTCATAAGATTCCTGAAGACCTGTGATGTTCAGCCAACAGGGCCATTCAACTACTCTGAATGACACGGACTTTGTTGCTATTGATGTGTGACCTTTTCGCCCTAACATCAAGTCTGATTCACATGCATCCAGATCAAGCTTTAGTTTTAGGAGAATACTATGTGTTCGTGTGTAGCTAAAAGCACATTATTTAGAATAATAAACTCTGCCAGTGTTCTGAGTTTGTTCCAGTTGGAGGAGTCCCAAATATTACTCCCATGGGTAGATTTTTTTCCCTTTTCTTTTGGCAAACACTTGTAATAACAATCATAACATCAGCGGTGCCGGTAAGAACAGAGAAGTCCACCACCTTACAGATTTGATTATGATACAGTAGTAATTGAAATCTGATGAGAGCATCAGCATTCCACAACATAAGTGTTGCCGGGGAGAAAAACATTAAAATAAACTCACAGCTACAATGGTGGCAGTGTTCATATCTGGACTTGGCCCCATACATTCTAACTATGGATGTGTGCATAGATGACAGACACTGGCCCTTTTTCCTCATGCAGGTCCACGGAGACCTGGCCTCCCTGTTCAGCCCGAACTCAGTTCCGCTTAGCTCTGTTGGCTCAGTGCTCTGTGGATGCTCAGGCTGTGAGTGAGTGTTGCCTCAGAGCGTGACTGGCATGCTAGCTACTAGCGGCCCTGGCTACATAAAGCCATATTGATGTGCTTCCAAGATGCTGCCAAAGCTAGCAGATGACGCTAACGCTGCCAAGGCAGTAGGTGGGGACAGATGCTACCTGTCCTCGCCTGCTCCCTCCAGCCAGATTGTTCCCAGTAACAAAGCAATAAACTTAATAGATCAGCATATCAGTTTTATAGCAACATTCATGCTGCAATTAGGGGGAACGATTTACTGTTTAAATTAAAAAAAAAAACTCAAATCAGGGCAGCTTGGTTAGCGCTGATGCATCACAGGATTATGGTGTTGGCTGGATGGGTGGCTGAGCCCTGCTTCTTCTCTGTGTGGTCTGCTTTACATGCTCTTTCTGCATACCTCCCTGGGTTCAAACAGACGGCAGGTCAGATTAATTGGGCTCTAAATTGTCTGAATGAGACTGTTTTTTTCCATGCCTTACAATAGACTGACATTCTTTACAATCTGCACAACATATGACACCCTCTAGCCCTAGCGGAGCGATGAAAGCACTTGTTGTTATCTTGTCTCCATCATGTTCGTGCTCTCATGTTTACACCACTGAGCATGTGTCTTTTTTGGTCTGAGATAAGTGACTGCAGGTTTGTCACTTCAGTATCTCACAATAGCTTCTCACTAGTATTTGAATATTCAAGTGGAGGGTTAACTGTTAAATATAAGTACACTTGCAGGTTTGTTTGTCACGTGCAGGGTAACACAGGGTCAACAATAAAACACATAAAGAATAAAAATAAGCTGAAGAAGGAAAATACAAAACTATAACATTTTAGGTAAAAGAATATATAATATAAAAATATAACGTATACCAAAATAGAATATGAAAAATATGTATAAGTTTTATACCCTGTAAAAGTGACACATCTTCATATATATATGTAAAACCAAAAAGCAAAAGTATAGAGTAGACACATTTTCTCTTTGATTCATGTGGCCTTATATCTTCACTTTGTCCAACTATGAAAAGTTACTTTTGTTCTGTATCCTAGGAACATTCTCGCTGAGACCTGGAGGTCTAACAGTGTCGCCTACTGTTCGTTAGTTAGTTATCAATCTGCTTCCTTCTCTGCTGTTGCCTCCCTCAAGGAGCCCTGTGATGTTCCATTTTTTTTTCTTTTGGCTTTTTACCCCTTCCCATTTCCACCCTCCGTATTCGTTCGAGTTCCTCCTGTGGTAGAACTTTTAGAAAAGGTTGAACGTTGACATTCTGCAAAATGTCAGATTTGCTCCTTGACCCAAGCTCTGCCGGTTCTGCCGTCTGATTGGATTCCGGCTGCGCGTTGAGTTCGCGGCGGGCTCACACTCAGACGGGAGGCCATTGCAGTACTAACAGATGCCATGGCAGCAAGGAGGGTGTTGATTGGTCATTAGAGAGGCCACACTCCTCCACTCACACTCCTGAGAGGACCCCAGGGTCTCACACTTTGTTTATCTCACAACCCTTCTGCCTTTCTCTTTTGTCTCACCCATATGACTTTGCTAAATTGGCTCTTTTACACAGAGTCAGATATCACCCGGATCTTTGTTGTCTTTTCGGTTTCCTCTGAATCGAATTGAGGAAGTCTCTCAACTTCCCTGCTATGGTATGGTAGTGGCCACAGTGTGAGTGAACTTCGAGAAATCCCCTCCCACTCTGAGTGTCTGTAAGATCATGTCTGACTCTCAGCTTTTATTATTGGCTGCATTGCATGTGTACACATACCTGGCCAGTAAAAGTGATTCTGGGACTATTCGTTTGTGTGCTGATGCCCTTAACTTTTTGTGAACACTCTTAATGACACGGCATACTAAAATATTTGGTGGGCAACCATTAAAACAGTGTTTCAGCTGCATCTGAAAAGCTTGTGCTAGTAATTGAAAATTCTGTAATTTAATATGAGTTTAACTGGAATAAGCTACTTGATTATTTATGTATAGATGATATTTACAATCCATTCCATCAATTCCATGTTGACAAATCAAGATTAAACTCTATTTCCTGGGGTGGTGTTTAGCTCAGTTGGTAGAGCAGCCGCCCCATATGCGAAGGCTCAGTCCTTGCTGCGGGAGCCCAGGGTTCGAGTCCGGCCTGTGGCTCTTTCCCGCATGTCATTCCCCATCTCTCTCTCCCCACATTTCCTGTCACTCTTCAGCTGTCTCTATCGCAATAAAGCTTGAAAAGGCCAAAAAAATAATCTTTAAAAAAAACAACTTGATTTCCAGGGTGGCTTCTCTTTTTAAAGGACCCGTGTGTGTAGGATTTATGTTTTAGTGGCATCTAGCAGTGTCGCCACCTCATTGTCTTCTTCCTTGTGTGAAGGAGAAAATAGAGCGGCCGTGAAATGTGTGAAAATGCAAAAATGCAAAAGGTCCTATCTAGCCAGTGTTTAGGTTGTTCTATAGTAACATAGCAGACTCTTGCGGTCCACACTGATGTGATTATACACTAATAAAAACATAACTATGCATATCAGATTCCATTTCTGCCAATACATCCTCCTAAATGTTACACATTGTACCTTTTGATGTTTTCACTGTGTACTGCACAGTAAGATAAGAATAACAGAGCACTTGTTTCCATTTCGATTATCCAGATGACAAAGTTGGCCAGTTAAAGTTAATGCTTTTCTCAGTGTGCTACAACTTTGTTCTTTTGTTGGTGTCTGGAGTCATTTGTAGTTCCCTACTCGCACTCATTCATCCATTCAGTTAAGTGTGAAGTGGCCTGCTGCTTACTGGGGTTTAGTTCCAGCTCTTTTCTTATTTAAAATAGATGGAAGCAAATGTTGTCCTCACATTTCACCCCAGCCTGTTTGTTTCACATTATATGGTGAAGCTCAAACTTAAAATATCTAACTTTCAGCGTTGTTTGAGTTGGCTTTTGGCCAGTGCGGGAACGTGACACTCAGGTAAAGCCACCAATCAAATTCCATGCCAGAGGGATAGATGTTTTTACAGTCTCTATGTTATGGGTGTATATGTCTCTTGCAGTAATGATCCCAGAACAGCTGCCTTTGTCACGCATCCATGTTTTACTCACATCTTGTGTCTCCCGTCTCTACCCGTCCTTCCTCTTGCGCATCAACTTTTTCTTTGCGATCACACATTGTTTGCACAGTCGCAAACAAGGTGCAATCCTTCACGCGACCTGTTCTGATTATCACTTATTATGACAGGGACAGACGGGGCCCGACAGTGAGAACGGAGAGACACAACACGTCACTTGAACTTTTCAGGTGGTGCCTTGTGACCTCACCACAGTCAGATCTTGGCAAAAATGTACGTCTCCACCACCATCAGGACACTGGACTGCTTTGTTGTTTCTTCAGAGCAGAGTATTATTGGCCAAAGCCTGAAGAACTGGGGCAAAGTAAGATGTGATTGGGCTGGGAAGATGATGGAAAGAGGATGAAGGGGGTTATAGATATGCTGATGGCAGTAGTCTATAAACTGAGAGGTGAGACACTGTGGGGTTTGCTGGCTGAGCTTTCCTTCTGCAGCACTGAAACTCGGGGGCAAACAGTTTTTTTTGTGTGATAGCAGGTACATGTTTAAGTGTATAGTGTATGTTGTGCATATATGGCTGTGTATGCACGTGCACGGCGGCGCTGATGTGTGTTACTGTGCACGAGAAAGCGACACAGACGCTGCAAGAGCTGCAGGAGACTCATCTGAATTCACTAATGTTGCCAGACTGGAAGAACATGGAAAGACTTCTAGGCACTGACGCTCGCATGCTATTTTTAGACTTCCCCTTTCCACGGCAAAAAAGTGGGGGAAAAGTAGGGACCCGATCAATGATTTAAAACGAGATGATTTTGATGAATGCAGAAGAGTTTCATCACATCACCCTCACTCCTCACTTGCAGCCTCGCAGCATTGTTGTCGGTGACTTTTTTTTTTTATTTATATGTCTGTGCGATGCGTCTTTGTGCGATGGCGGATGAATTTATTCCCTTGTGACCACTCTTATTTATGTTATGCCCCAGAGAGCTGTGGGAATTTTATGTGTTTAAAAATAAATAC
This sequence comes from Sciaenops ocellatus, assembly GCA_033000465.1. Lineage (NCBI taxonomy): Eukaryota > Metazoa > Chordata > Actinopteri > Sciaenidae > Sciaenops > Sciaenops ocellatus. The sequence continues at coordinate 21,932,564 of CP136882.1, read as the reverse complement.
CACGAAGCAAAGGCTAGGATAATGTCCAGCTGAATTTAGCTTGCAGAAACTGCTGGTGTCATCTTGAAGCTAAGCTCTTCTTCACATGTATCATGTCAAAGGATGACAATAGATGGCCAGGAGTATACGTGTTCAGCTCAGCAGATGGTACAATGTACAACCAAACTCACATGCGTGCACGCCCCCACAAACACACACAACCAATTATTGTGAGTCGAAGAACAATGATTGGCTGGTTCTTCTGCATGTAATACCAATGTGGCCTAGTTTAGCCCACAAACGAACAGGATTAGTGCAGCTCCTGCTTTAATGTAGCTTTGGTGATGTTAATCTGTCCTAGTCTGGCAAATTGGATTTCATAAAAAAGCTGTGCTCAAAAATGTGTTGACCTCCGTGACTGACATGTTGAGCAGATTTTATGATGACAGGATTTTAGCAGGATTTGGGGTTGACTCACTTCTTGACTACATCAACTGGCACACTTCTCTTGTCATGTGCTGTGGAAATGATAGCCACAAAGCTCATAAAGCTTTTCTTATGAAGGATTTCAACCATGTTAACCCATAATACATTTTTAAATTTAAACCGAGACAGCAGGTCAACGGTATATACCACTTAGTGTTATAGTGTTATACATCATCTGAAAGCTGTGAACCTGAAGATTCATTTCAGATGCAGTTCTCCACTGCGTGTCATGTTTTTCTAGTCATAAATATGGTGTGTTTTTATTAGGCACCTATTCAAATATTAAAAGTTCAGAATGTATAAAGGTTTATAAAGTATATAATGGCCATTCCCATGTTCAATAATGTCTCAAAAATTGTTGCAGCCTTTTTTGCGTTAATGCCATTTGTTACACCACTCAAAAATTGATAAAAAATGTCAAAAGTCCGGGGTGTCGATTAGCTTGGTAGAGCATCCGCCCCGTGTACGGAGGCTCAGCAGCGGACGAGGGTTTGAATCCGACCTGCGGCCCTTTGCTGCATGTTGTTCCCCATCTCTCTCTCCCCACATTCCTGTCACTCTTCAGCTGTCTCTGTCAGAAATAAAGCTTGAAAAAGGCCAAAAAATATCTTAAAAAAAAAAAAAAAAAAAGGTCAAAAATCCCCCCAAAATAACAAATTATGACACCATGACCTTAAAGGACACAATATAAAAATTCATACTGTGACCTGGTATTAAAAACTTTCGAGCTGTGGAGTTTTCTGTAAGAATTGCATTTTTGGCAATTGGAAACTATAACTAAAAAGAGATTGTTGTAATACATCTTCCAAATGTCCTAAGTCTCTGCTTGGTGGTTGAACAGTTTCATAAGGCTGTGGTTATCCTAGAGGTCACAACAGTGAGGTCAAATTTCACAAAATAGAAATGGTTACTACGGGTACTAACTAATCATCACACGCTGAATCTACAAGAATCTCAGCTTTTCAGTTATACCTAATGTTCAAGTTGTTGCAGACTTTTTTGTGTTAATGCCATTTGTTACACCACTCAAAAATTGATAAAAATGGTCAAAAATCTGCGGTGTTGATTAACTCAGTTGGTAGAGCATCCGTCCCATGTACAAAGGCTCAGCAGCGGCCGAGGGTTCCGACCTGCGGCCCTTTGCTGCATGTTGTTCCCCATCTCTCTCTTCCCACATTCTCCTTCCCGACAAGCTAGCATTACATGGTTGGTACCAATCAAGCAGTAACTGCCGCGGCTGTGAGGAGAAACCAATGCGGAAGTGCCAAAAACTGCAGTTCCTCGAACAACTACTTGAGGCTGGCTACAGAACGAGAAGAGGTTAAAGGCCCACTGTGTAACTCTTCTACCACAAAATTTTAAATCGTTTTGATGCCACACTGACATGTAATCACTTCAATGGTGTCTCTGTAATTTGCACCCAGTGCCCTGTATGCCTGTTTCTGCATTATGTAACTTTGTGTGCTGTGTGTGTGTGTATTGCACTCTGAAACTTCTGCGTAATGTCGCTTTGAACTCCATTTTCTCTGAGATTTTCCCACAGGAAGCTTTTCCTGTGTGTTTTTCTATTTAAAAATGAGTTTAGTACAAACATGCATATATTAACTGTTGTTTTATTGTAAGCAAATAACATATGAGGTAATTGAATGAGTATTCATTTTGAAGCAGAGTCTTATGGATCTCCAGCAGAGAGATTATTAGGATGCAGCCTCAGTGTTTGTGCTGTGGTCTCACGGGGCTGTTGACATGTAGACTGATGTCAGTGGATCTAAAAGATGAACGATGAAAAGGCGGAAATGTTTTTTCCTCGGCAATTAAGGAAATCAACCTACTTATTGACATGATGTGAGTACTAGTATCGTGACATCTAGACTGTTGTCTTTTATACCATCATTTTGTGGTCAAGGCCAAACCCAAGTCAAGCAGAACTAGTGGTACAAAGCCGACTGTCTGTGCTGTCATCTCAGCTTCTATCCTCACTATTTACATGTCAACAGTTATGCCCTTAGGCTACGTCTCTCCAGAAGCTATGTCGCTCCTCTGTTGCCTAACACCAAACAATTACTATGAAGATGATGCAGTTTACATGTGTGCAGTAGCCCTACTGGCCCTTAATTTGGGTTATGGCCTATTTTTCAAGACAGAGAATATAGGTCAATCTTGACATCTTTGTGAATGTCTGAGACCATTTATCATTGCAAATCATGTAATTCATTCGCATGGTCTTTGTTTTCAAATAGACACACTCACACATTTATGCCCCCCTCAACTTCCAATACTTCATCTACATTTCAAAACCATTATGTGTTGACTGCTATCATTGACTGTATGTCCTGAATTATTTTGCTCCATTGGAACTGGTTAAGATGAGGCTACATGTGGTATAATATGCATTTCAGACTGACACAATGATGAAGGATTAACCTGTCTGTGGTCACAGAGAGAGGTTAACATGCGTTATCAAACCAGGCCTCAGGACCTGCTTCAGACTAGTCTGGCACTGCTTGGCTTTCAAATCAAGTCAGTTTTATTTATATAGCCAAAAAGCCCAAACTCGCCTCAAGGGGCTTCACAGTCTGTACAACATGACACCTTTTATCCTCAGACTTTGGAAAAACATGTTTCTGTGAAAAGAACAGGATTTACTGCAGAATGTCTTTCAACCTTAAAGTATACACATTGGTAAATATTGGTGTCAGTTAATAGCTCTTTATGTCATAAATGCTGCTCTTCTAAATCTACTTGAATCTGCTCTATAAACACAACATACAACTCCATAAACAACAATCACATATATACAGTTTATATTAGACCTAGTGTGAAAATATATGATTGTTCATTAGTCCAAGGACCCAAATTTTGATGATTAATTAATTGTTAAGATCATTTATTAAGAAATTGACAATTTCACCCTGGGCTTTAGGAAATTATGATGGGCAGTTTTGACTGTTTCCTGATATCACTATAACAATAGGTGCTAAAAATCGTTGTCAGTTGCAGATATGGAACTATCTGGGCCCTGTGTGAATGTCAGTGACAAGCTGTGACAACAGTCTGATTATATGTCTGTTTATTAACCCACATCAACCACAGGTTTTTGTGTGTTGAAAATGGGTGTAGTTCTGTTGACACATCTTAGCCGTATCCTGTCGGATGAATTACTTGTTGGGTAAGCTGCTTTTATGAAGCAAAGTGATATGATAATGCATTGTGAGTACTCTGAATGTGAACTGCAATTACTTTCTTTAAATTGATTGTTTATATTGATCAGAATAATTCATCCTGTTCTTGGTATGCTGTAAAAATATGAACAAACCAGCTTATCTGAACATGTGTTATCATAGATTTCGGTTAATTTGTCTAAAAAGTTGTGACCTAGACTTCATTTAAAGATAAAACTGTGAATTTCAAAGGAATGATGGATGAATTTTCTGGACAGCAAAGGCCCTTTATTCCAAACCTGACATCCTTTTTCTGCTGAAGTTAAATTTTAGAAAATGGGGACAGCCTAAACAATGGGGTTAGACAGTGTTTGCCCACTATTTTTCTGTCAGTATTGCATCCAAAGTCCTACAGAGCATTCAGACCCCCGTGAATGTGTTCAGGATTAGGCACTATTGTACGCTTTTAACTGATACAGATGTATTGTCATCCCCGTGGAAACATTGGCTGACTGACTGTCTGACTGCCTGACTGAGAGCTGTCTGTCTGTCAGCCTTTGCATGTGAACTTCAAATCACAGCTCGGCAGCGCCAAGCATGTAGCCGCCAAAGGCAAGGCTTTACACTGTCATCAGCACCACGCAGCTGCCTCTGGGTGCTGTGCCATATGACATTAACTGAGATCGATCTTCTCCCCACCTCAAGGAGCTGCTGTGCTACACAGTGTTTTCTCTGATGCTGCAACCACCACCTCAAAGACTAGAATATGAAGTCACCCCTAAGCATTTGTAATTGACTGACAATGACCTGATCATCAACGTTCTTAAACTTATCATTTATACACCCAAAAACTACATTTTGTCAGAGTTATCAGGCTGTATTTTCTGTCACGCAAAAAGAAACATGGATACCAACTTGGCAGTCTTTTACACTGCGTGATAATCAATACATCTTGGCCAGTCATATCAACAAAATTAACACCATCAACATTTTCAACAATGTTTGTGGTAAAGTTGAAGCTAACTCACTTTGTAAAGTTGCACTCTTATTACAGGTTATATTCATGTCCTTTTCTGTGCATTAAGCTTAATGATAGAGTCATTCATTTGCTGTGCTTATATAGATGTTGTTTTTTTGACCGAGGCAGATGGTTAGCCATATGGAGAGAAGTATGTGATTATGTGTAGAAATGTTGGTTTTTAAGCCAACCAGCCAACGACCAGGAATAGAATCATCACCGATGCCTTGTGCTGCTGCAACCTAAACTCAACAGTCTACCCTCCTTTCCTCCATCTATTTGGAAATGATATCTGGGTCATATCTTTCAGATTATACCTCAGATTTTAGGGCATGTTACTGCTTTAATGTAAGCACTCAGTTTTATCACTCTGCAGCAACTGAGCATCATACAGTGTAGAAAGTGTTGGAGAGTAGTCTGTCTAGGGAGATGCTGGTTTGTTTTTCATAGCTTAAGAGACCAACATCCCCCCCCTCAACAAACACGCTGTCTGCGTGTTGTGTTGAAAATGCAGTCATGCGGAGCCGGTGTTTGACATAATGTTGGACCAGTATGGAATCTGACTCGGAATATCAACGCTGATATGTGGTGATACACAGAGGCTGTCACAAAGGTTGCATCCATATGCTGTGCCACTCATTCGTGAAGCTGTGAAATTGGGTTGCATCCCAACTAGCCTGGAGACAGTATCGCTTTCACTTCTCTCTTTCTGTCTCTCTCGCCACCTCTTCTCTCCCCCTCTCTCTCTCTCTCTCTCTCTCTCTCTCTCTCTCTCTCTCTCTCTCTCAGCACATCCCACTGAAGCATTTTTCTGGGAAGACAGAACAACTAATGTGGCATTAATAGGGTCACATCATCTCCATACAGCTCTTTCTTTCTTCTTCTTCCAGTGGCTGAGGCTGTTGTTTATCTTTTTCAGATGAAGCTGTAGAAGTGGCTTAGAAATCCCAGAGGCCAGCATCTCTCACATGTGAAGCCTGCCAGTTGATGTTTTTTGGCTGGTAAAACAGGCTCTACCTTAGAGGTTGTTTTCTTTTTGTTTTATTCAAATTTTCAAGCATCGGAACTCAAAAGTATCTCTCCTTTGCAAATTTAGACCTATTTCTAGACCTAAACCAGACCAAGTGATGATGAATTTGCTAGTGCCTTTTAGAAGAAATTTAATTTTAAATTTAGTGTTTTGTGTCAGATTTTTGTGTCACAGTTTAGTTCTAGATACCAATTTGATACCAAACAGAAATCAGTTCCACTCTAATCCAGAGAGATTTTGACTAACTTCAGGCTTTCATACTGTCTATCGGTCCCAAGCAATTTGTAACAACTTGGTGTGACCAATCAGTATTAGTAAACTTGAGGACCATATCATCGTTTAAGCGGTTTCTCTTTTCTAAAAACCTCTGCTCACCAAATCAGCATGAAATGTAATACCATTTGCAGTGTGCAGTCTGGGACTTGATAGGCAAAAGGGGCGAAAAAAATGTTTTAAACGTCTGTGAGTGTGTTTTTCTTTCTGCTGGCCTTTGAAAGATGCCAGTTAATCTGCTTACTCCTTTAATTGTGAGTGTAGGGGTTGGGCCTCCTCCCAGCCAAAATAAGGCTACTGATCCAGAAGTAAAACGATGACCACCACAGTTATTCCTTCCTTTAGGTTGTGCAACCCCCCTAAGTCTTCTTTAGCCACCCCTCATCTCCTCCTCCTCCATCATACCCTCCCTCTGAGGGAAGAAAGCTCCTTGTTCTGACAATAGACATTTTTTGCCATATGTTGGCTTGACATCTTCATCAGGTTCACAGCAGGTTACCTTAGTTAACTTTCACTCCACTGCCTGATGGGATTTTCTCCCTGTGTTTCTCCAATCGGCCCAGGCTCAAAGTCTAGACGGCCTCCGAGGCAGGGTCCTTCCAGCCCTGTGTCCACAATGGCCGTATTGTGGATGCTTAGTAGCGGTAGCTTCCTCCCCGTTACAGCGAACAGGCTAGTGCTAAAACAATGCTTTTGTCCGAGGGCATACGAGGGGGGCCTAATCCACTACATACTGTGAAATAAATCTCTCCCAAAGATGAGAGAGCGAGCGAGAGAAACGGAGTGAATGAAATCATTGCCAAGGAGGTTAGAGTGCAGCAGTTTAACCCCTGGCCAAGAAACAGGGAGGAGAGGAGGCAAAGGGAGCGAGAGAAAGGAGGAACAAGAAGAGGCAGGCGCTACATCCCTTCATCTCCGGAGCACGGATGGAGGAGAGGGTCTGCCGGTGGCTTTCACAGCCTCTCTTCTCACCAGAGGAGCTGCTGTTCACCATATGGGATTTGGCCTCTTTTAACAAACAGGCCCCCTATTCACTCACAACACACATTCAGTCGTTCATGGAATAAGGTGAAAAAATGCCTTTTTTTTATGCCTTTAGAACATTGGATGGCCATAAGGGGTTTTAAGTCTGCGTTTGATTCACATAGTATAGAGAATTATAAACTAGAGGCTTTCATCTAAATGTGTATTCACACTGGATTTAGGGTTAGGGCTTTTTGTGTTTTACTGGAATCTCTTAAAGCCAGAACTATGCATTCAGGCCGCTGTTATCGAGCTGCTAAGGTGATCCTATATGCACCTAAATGTGGGTGTATTTCATGTTTATCATATGTTTTCTTTCTGTACTTTACAGGCTACTTTTCTAAAGCTTTATATCATTCAAAATAAAGAAGCAATGCGGGTTTTAGTGACAAAATGGTTGAAGTTGAATAACTCGCTGTGCAGCAGCGCTGGGCAGTGTGAGGTTTCTGACACGCTGGTGTTATGCGCCAACATTTTCTTCCAGCCAGCAGCATTAGGGCAGCATTAGAATGACATCCTCTGCCAACAGATTCTTTTTAGCCTACTTGGAAATCCCAAGAAGCATAGATGTATGCCAAGATGAAGATGCCAGTATTTTTCATTTTTAGCCTACTTGGAAGTGCCAGTAGACATAGATTTATGCAGAGAATAGAAAGAAATGAGGGATGAAGGGGGTAGGCTTATTTCTCCTTCCTCTCATGTTTGGGTGCACACAGAGTATAGCTCGCTAATTTATTCTGTTTAATCCCATCACATTTAATGATCCACCTGAGCAAGTCGGAATGAAGTGGTGTCAGTTGAGAGAGGCCGAGGTCTACCTCCCACTCTTAGGCAATCTATCCATTCCTTCCCTCACCTCATCCTTCCTCCTCCCACTCCTTCCCCGTTGCCCCGCTCTCAGTTCCCACTACCCTTCACCTATTAACCCTCCCTTCTCATCGCTCACTCTCCTCCTCCGACTTTTAAAGACAGGTGTCTCAGGAATAGCCAAAACATTGATTTTTGACCATCTTTACCACCACCACCACCACCACCACCTACCTCTCCCCAGTATCTGTGTCATGGCCCAGGGGCTTCCAACATGTTGCCCTGATTGTGACTGTTGGAAATCAGCCATGCTTGAAGCCCTCAGAGATCAATGGACATGCAACTGTACAGTAAATATTCACTCCTGAGCTTGCTGTGTATCTGTAAACACGCATGTACTTGTACAGTATACTGTGCACACACATGCACTTTGCAGACAAAGACCAATGGTCACTCCTTGAGCTTGCTGTCGCATTTCCGCACCTCCATTTCCTGGGGTGTGAATGGAGGAATCCAACTCTGGATAGGTGATTTCAATTCAATTCTCACCCACTAGATCTGTTTACGCTGCAGCAGGGTGAAATATGCTATAGGTCGTTTTCTCCTTGTCACTCAGGCTGCCACTGGTGTCACATCAGATGGGCTGTTTGCAACAGCTCTTTTCAGATTTTGTCAACTGTAAGAAATACAATAAACACATTTTGAATCCTTTTTTGGCTTTGAGAGTCTGACGTCTAACAGATCAATATATTATGCAGGCAGGCCCTGATAGAGTGTGGTTTGCTCGACTGATGTATGGCTAAACTGCTAGTTAGGCAGATGTATGAAAGAGCAGGAAGTGGTTGATAAGTGTCAGCAGTAATTCCACTGAAATACCAAAAGAGACAATGCACTTATTGCATGTTTGCATTTCTCAAACCATTACCTGACCTAAGTGCCCATAAACAAGGCACTGCATTTTTTACCCTTCGTGGGGAAGCATTGTTATCTGCTGCTGCTGCGTGTATGTGTATTTTTATGCACTCCACTGCATGCCATTGCTGGTGTCTTCCAGAACCCCCCGTGTCTCTAACTTTGTCATATTTAATTGTAACGGACAGCTACCATTGTCTGTTGCATGCAGAGAATGTTTTACGACCTTGTGAGCGAGCCAAAACATTTATACAATGCACTTGTAAAATCCGCAGCCTGTGTTTTGAAAATGCCCAAAAATGTCCAAATCCACAAGAGGCTACAGACAGAAATGTAGTTACTGTGTGTGTGTGTGTGTATGTGTGTGTGCGCGCGCTTGTGGCTGTCCTGAATCCGTGCCATGCAAATCAAGTAATGAAAAATTTTGATGACATTTAAATGGAGAAAATTACGATCATGTCATTTGCACCTCAAACATTTTTTATGTGCTGAAAAGAAAATGGTTCAGTGTGAGCTTTTTTTGTGCATATTTTACAGTTGACATTGGTATTGCAGTATGCAGAAATGAATTGTCATATTTTTTTGGTCAGTATCTTTGTGCTCTACTCTGTGTGTGTGTGTGTGTGTGTGTGTGTGTGTGTGTGTGTGTGTGTGTGTGTGTGTGTGTGTGTGTGTGTGTGTGTGTGTGTGTGTGTGTGTGTGTGTTTGAAGAAGGGGAGGGTGGATTAACCGGCGCAGGATCTGTCATGGTGACATTTGTGTCCCCTGGCGGAGCAGCAGGGGTCCTCTTCACCTCCGTAACCTTCAACTTTCAGCCTTAACCCCCTTCAGGCCCCCTCGTGCGTCCACCACACGCCCCGAACGTCCAAAAGGAGGGGTATACGACGGTAGGAGAGGGAGGAAAAATAGAGAGGGGGTGCAGAGAGAGCTGCAGGGGAGGGTGGGTGAAAAGAAAGAAAGGTTGTGGAAGGAAGAGGAAAAATTAGGCAAGCATGGGAAACAGAGAGAGGTGAGAAAAAGGAGTGGAAATGGAGGGGGGGGGAAAAAACAAGAAAAGACATTGGAAAAGATGAGCAAGAGGTAAAATGATTGGCAGAGAAATGTGGAGGTGGAGCAGAGCAGAAAGAGCCCGTAGGATAGAAAGAAAAATGCACACAGGATGCAGACGAAGGAGGAAATCTGAACGACAAAGGAAGGTGTTTGGTAGTGCTCTGAAGTTCTCACGTCCTCAACTGCACGAGAAAAGTATTTCTGTGTGTTGTCACAGCTCACTGTTTTCTGCCTCCTGCGCTCTCCGTATTCATGCCTCTCTCTCGCTCTACACCACTCCCCCTACGTGCGACTCCACACAGGATTGAACATACCGGAGTCCACACGTCAAATATGTTTGATCTGACCTTGATTTGGTCATGTGACATGATCTTATATCAGTCTACTCTTTTGAACATGGTATTCCAGCTCCAAAGGACTGTAACTTCGTTTTTTAATTTCTCTTCAACTGTTCATACTTATACTTATAGAAATATGAAACAAAGTATAGCAGCAAATCATCAGCAAATGCTGATAACTACTTTCAGGACTCTGGGGGAAAGCGAGAGATAAATAAAAGGCTAATAAATGCACAGGTAGGGTACAGCCACATATTACACTTGGTGGTGTTTGTTAAATGCACTCTGTTTATAGACCTTTTGCACAGCAGACATTTTGGCTTGTTATAGCAGGAAAAGCGCAGGTGTAATCGATAACATTAAAAACGACTGCATTAAATTTAGGTGACCCAGTTCCTTCCAGGGTCCTTGTATTGTGCCTGCCGGCTCACTGGCATAACTCACTGGGACTCTTGATGGAATTAAACCATCATTAATGAACCTCGTTTCACGTGTGTGTCTCCAGCACAGCAAGTGAAGAAGTGTCCTCCAGCTGCTGTCAGAACTTGATCTTCAATTCGGGCGCACTCCTCCTGTCTGTAAAGTCAACATTGCTTCAGCTGTGTGCATGGCCACTTTTTACAGTGCTGTTGAAGCCCCCCCCCCCCTTTCCTATTTTCATACCTGGCACATCTGACCAATCACTCCAGAAAGTAGGCAGCACTGCCAAAAGTTAGACATTAGGCCCCCGACCCTTTTTCCTTCCGCAACTCCTGTCCCTTTTCCTCTGTCCTGTATCACACTCCAGCAGCAGTTCCCATCCTCTCACCCAGTAAATCAGCATAAAATAGCCCTAACTGTGGCAGATCATAGGGTAGAAAGAAGAGGAGGGGGGGGGGTTGGTCAGAGTTGAAGTGTAGAGCTTTGAGCTCTGCTGCTTTTTTTTTTTTTTTTTTGCTTTTTTTCTGTGCCGCTCTTTTCAAGAAAGGGGGCCCATGAAATTATCCAACAGGATTATGTAAGGCATGATGGATTCTGCTGCGTCCTGTCATCCGTTTGTCCATTGTATGCCTCTCTCTCTCAGGCAGCCTGGTGTGATAGCCATGAAGCTACTCGACACATCGTGTGTTATTGCATGTCCTCTTTACTAAAGAAGCGTTCATCTCCTCTGGCTTCATAAATGTCTAAATTAATCTTTTGGGGGCATATGGGCAATAGAGCAGGATCATTATTGTTATAATGGTCCTACACCTATCAATTAAGGGACTTAAGTTATACCCAATAAACTCAATGCACTTATTGTTTTTTATGCTGTCAAAAGGTTTGGTGTTCGAAGATTCACTTTCTCTCAGTCAGCTTTGTTTATGTAGACATGGGGGTGTGTTCATGAGCATGTAGGCCTTTTGTCTGTCCGTGACAGTGAACCTGGCATGTGAGAGCTCGTCTCTCAAACCCTTGCTGTTCCTGCCGAGGTCACAGGGTGACCTTGGAGCTGTGGAAGCCATGTTTACCAGAGACCCCTGTGTTCAGGCTGTGGTTCGGTGGCTGCTTCCTTTCAAACACATGCTATAAGTCTGCGAGAAGCGAGGATCACTTTTTAGTTTGGAAGCGAGCTTTAAGGCAAGTACAGACATGTTGCAAGCGTAATACTTAAGAAACAGTAGCAGTTTATTAAGCTAATATAAATGGTTATGTTGTGCAGTTTGGTATATTTGATGAACTTCACAGCTATAATATGCTATGAGAATCGTGCTGATGTATTTGTTGTGCTATGAACAACCTGTTAGAAATTCAAAATGTCTCTGAAGCACACTCTTTAAACAACAATGATCCGTCTAGGCTGTTTAGCTCTACAACTAATGATTATTTCACTGTTGATTAATCTATCAGTTCTTTTTTTGATTAATCAATTAGTATGTAGTCTATAAAATGTCAAAAAGAATGAGAAATGCTCATCACAGCTCATCAAATCAAAGCCTTTTATCTTAAGATTTTTTATTTAGTCTGATCAGCTGCTGAAAACCTTTAAGTATTCCACTTGTTATGCCATTTTTGTAACTTTTAACCCAGTTAATATTCCGTATTTTTACTCAATAACTGACAGAATTAGGGTTAGGGTAATATATTAATCGATTAGTCGATTGGTTAATCTTTCAGCACTCGTGTTATTTACTGAGAAGAAAAAAATCACAAACCGCTGTTATAATGATTTTAGGTGAAGTTTTACATCTCTCCAGCAAACAGCTAGGTTTGTATCAATGTAGGAATAATTAAGCAAATGAACTGGAGTATGTGTTGATATGACTTTCTTAAACGTGCATGATTTGGTGTATAATATAAGCTATCATATCTACACTGAGAATATAGATTAGCATATTTACAGCACATACAGCCGAGACACACTCTCTCTCTCTCTTGTCTTTACTGTGCACTGCTCTGTGTGTGTGTGTAAGTGAGTATATAAGTATAAGCGTGTGTGTGTGTGTGTGTGTGTGCATGCACAGACTTGCAGCAGCCACCCTTGCCCCCACCCCTCTCATTAATATGTATGTGTTCTGAGGCAGCTAGCGAAGACGGTGTGTTTCTCACCCGCTGATTAATGCTGTCTGTCAATTACCTCTAGATCCAACCGTGCTGTGGAGCTTCCCCCAGGACCACACAGACCAGGTTGGAACACACTCTGCTTTTTCATTCTCTCTCTCTCTCTCTCTCTCTCTCTCTCTCTCTCTCTCTCTCTCTCTCTCTCTCTCTCTCTCTCTCTCTCTCTCTCTCTCTCTCGCCAAATCTCTCCCTCCAAATCTCTCTCTCCCTCGTTCACTGTTACAGACAACCTCTACCTCCTCCTCCTCTCCCATCTTCCTTCCTTGCCTAATGCCCTCGCTCACCCTGCCATCCCGAGGTAACCTCCCCCAACACCTTTCACCACCACCACCACCAATCTCCACCTCATCCCTATCAGTGCTTCCTCTCCTCTCACTCACTCTCTCCTCCTCCTCTTCTCTGTCTCTCTCTCTGTCTCATTGTACGTCTGTTGCTGGTAATGAAAAGCAGTGAGCAGGTCTTCAATAACCGACGAATCAGTAATTATCATGCAGCCGTGACAGGAATGCACACCTCTGTTTTCCCCTTTTTCTCTCTCTCTGTTTGTATCTCATGCTTTCTCTCTCATTGTGCTACTCTGTCTGCTTCCTATTGTTTCACATTTATAGCATTATTGGGTTAATTTTAAATCTGAAAGCAAAATCTGCAGCTATTTTGCACTACTTTTCGGCACACCATGTTCTTCCTAAACTAGTGCTGAAGACATGATATAAAAGATAATTCCAGTGTATAACAACCTGGGTCTTATTTTTGTATGTTTGGTTATCATTTTTTATTGATTATAATAACTTACTTTTACTTATTAAAGAGGTGAGATCTGGGAACATGGAAACATTGTGACAAGAAAGAAACAGCGGACTGATTACAGGTTGTAAATAAGCCCACAGATTATCTAACCTACTTCATCTGAAGCTAAAAGTTCCCAAAATTTCCAATGTGTTCCCTCATTCACAGATGAGTGTGCAAGTACAGCAGGTCAAAGTTTATCCAGGAAGTCTGTCTATAACCTGTAATGGATGTTTTATATTTTATGATTCACCTTTGTTTTGGCTCAGGATGCACGTATTTGATTTGTCAGATTGGTATCGAGGATACTGACCTTTTTATTAAGTGGATCGTGTATCAACCGTGTAATAATCGATCCACATTAAACACAGCTTCTTTATTGATAAGATAAGAAAGATTCAGTGTTTCATCTCAGTCAAATTCATTCAGTCACAACGGGGTGCCAATTAAATACGATTCCTAAAAGTTCATTGCAACGAGGTATACAGATTTTAAATTCTGAGGACTGGGACTTGTTCGGTACCTGGTTTTGGTCGATGCACTGAGTAGAAGTCCAGAAATTTAGCCGGTAAAAAGTTAGATGGGTGCATTCCTAGTTTTCACTTCCAAATAAGTTTGGTCAGTCTGGGGGTTTGTTTGACCAGTCTGTTGTCTAAATGTGTGTTAAATGTTTATTGACCCACCTGACTTCTTTTCAGAGATGTTACTCTGGGAGTACAATTCTGATAGAATTTATGTGAAAACAACTAAACAATTGGTTATGAACCCAAATTATCTTTTAAGCCAATCACAAATCTTATCCGCTGTCTCAGGGGGACAATGGGCATACACTTATGCAAAAAAAAAAAATCTAATTTGAATTGATTTAATATTCATTTTAAAAGCCTTCCTCTTTACCCTTTCTTTCTTAGAAAAATACACCACATCAGGAGGTCGTTTGTTATTTCTCTCTGACTTCACCATCAAAAAACAACAATCAAGATCCAACTTGATGACTTGATGACTACTGCTTTCTGCTGCTGTGGCTTCACAGGCAGTGTGTGTGTGTGTGTGTGATTTTTTTTTTTGTACTGTCAGTTAGTCTAAGGATGCCAGAATATTTGACAAGAAAAAAACAAGACATGCAACATACTGTTTTTGTTCCAAGAGAGGATGTGAACCAAGTGGCCACAGCACAAAACAGGTCCTGGAGCAAATCACTGGACAGATGACTGCAGCAGGCCATCAGTGGACTGAGAGAAAAAAAAATGGGCATAACAATGAGAGAAAGACAACAATATGCACATAGGCTAACTATCTCTCAACACAGCAGCCGAGCCAGTGAGTTTAAACAGCTCTCCTGCCTCTCTGATCCACTTTGAGGAATAAACGGGCTTGTAGAAAGATGCTTCAGGCGATGTCTGCCTGCCCCACAAGAACCAGAGCGTGCTATCAGAGTAAGAGGTAGAGGGAGTGAGGGAACGAGAGTGTGAGCAAGAAATTACAGACTTGCAGAGAAAGGAAGTGGAAGTGAGGGAAAAGGAGTAAAAGGATGAGCTGAATCCAAGAGAGATGAAATAATAATAAAAAAAAGGCAGTGTAAACATACTGTATGTGTTGACATGGACCTGTCTCATCCTTCTCCAGCATGTCTCTTTTTTTAGCCCCCCACAACTTTACTTTTCTTTCATTCTGTTGTCGACCAGATCGTTTGTGTGGATAAGATGGCCCTTAAGATGGCTAGTTAGCGTGCTGTGTACAGAGGGATTGGCCCTTTCCCCCGTATACATAAAGGCTGTATTCACGGGCCTCATTACCAGGATTAGGACTCCTTTCCTCCTTTGTGGGGCTGAAGGCTGGAGTCCTCTGTAGCCACAGTCTCTGTCTCTTTCTGTGGCCCGAGCTGGCCAGCATATGGCAGCAGCAGCCAACAGTCTCCACAGAGGGGCTCAGAGCTCAGAGCAAGGCCTCCTTTTGTTTAGGCCGTTATTGTTGCTCAGCGTAATGACATTTGTAGGCCGTAGGATCGGGGTGGAGGGGTTAGTCTACCCCAGGGGAGAGGGGGAGAGAGAGGGAGACAGAAAGAGAGAGGGAGAGGGATGGAAGGAGGGGGAGGAGGAGGCAAAGACATGTAGACAGACAGGAGTGTGGATTATGGAAATATGAATTGATTTTTTTTTCTGTGCTGTGGTAGAATAGAAAGCTCAAAGGAGAACAGACTGCAGGCTGGCTGGCACGCCGGGGTGGTGCTGGGGAAATGTGAAGTGAGAGGCGCTTGCTCCCTCTTTCTCTTTCTTTCTCTCTCTCTCTCTCTCTCCTCTCTTTTTCCCTCCTGCTCCCCCTATTCCTCCCTCAGCCCCTGAGACTCATGATGCCCTGGTCATCCGCAGATGCCACTTGGATAGAGAGGGAGATGGAGAGATGGGAGAAGAGGGAGAGAGAGGGAGGGCAAGAGAGAGGTGGCTAAAGCATATATTTGAATCGCAAGAAGGGCTTTTTTTTTCCCTTTTTTTTTTTTTTTTTTTGCAAATGAAGCAGACAGATGGAAATCTGTCCGTTTCCTCTCAGATCTCGTCCCAAAGTTGTGGAAAAAACACAGCAGACAGAACACACACACACACACACACACACACACACACACACACACACAAACACACACAAACACACACACGCACACACACGCACACACACACATACATGCTGTCTCTCACACACACAGAAAATGGTTCTGCCAGTTAATTCTAGCTAACCACAGTGTGGTGTATAGAAGGCCCACTTCTGTAGAGAACAGAGGATAATATGATAAACACTCAGAAAGTTCTACAAACAGACGGGTTTGAAATCTTATATAGACTGTGAGCAGCTCTGCGCTGTTTAAAAATGTTAAGTTACTCATGCAGATACACCCTACTGCAAAATGCAGAACTTCTTTGCCCAAAACTCTAAAATCATCTTTTTAAAGCTGACAGGCTCCAACACTACCATTTCATTTATGTATTTATTTTGTGTGTAATAGACTTGTATCTGTCTTTGTCTTTCTGTGTACTTGTTTAGTTAGCTTTGGGCTGTCGTGATGGCAGAGCTAAGAATAGAAATACCTGATGGGGTGTGGCTACAAGCCTGGGAAACTCTGTGTACTTCGACCAAATCCCTTACCTGCCAAGATATGCCTTGGAAAAAACTGTTTTTGTTTGTTTTTTTATAACTCCTAACTAGAAATCCATATGATCTGGGACCTAGTACTCATGATGGTGATAATATGGGTCAACACTGGTTTGACGGTGGCCACATACTTTGGTATTTGGTATTGTAATAGAGAAAGTTGGACATTTAAAGTCCATGTAAAGACAATTCTGTGTGGAGTTAGAGGTTAAAACAGTTTTTCACCAGTTTTCATTCCAGGATTTTGTGGGCGGTCCTAAAGGGTGGCTCGATGACACGCTGAGGTCACCCTGAGCATACCCCTGCACCCCTAGCAGAGAGACAGAGATTAATTCATCTCAAAGTTAGTCATGTCATTTTCTGAACTCATCTGACATGTTTCAGTTGCTTTAAAATTGTGGCTTGAAAGCTTCCACGAGTGGGTGTGGCTTTAGCACATCCAGCGGACACGCCCCCACAGTCCCGGAGCTGAGAATACTGCTCATTTTTACAGATTTTGACACCTAATTTCATAAACTTGACGATATTTTTAATCATTCATATTTGGCTGGGTGGTTAATAACACTTTTTTCTGTGGTCTGACAAACTCAGAACACATATTTATTCTTACTTTACACAGACTTTAATGTTGAAGATACTGAGTTTTAGTACTGATGTCTCTATATTTTGGAAGTATACCTAAAAGTTTGTGTGAAAGTGATATCTACCTCCTGAAGATCTTTGTAGCTGCAAGTAAAAAAAACTCTGGATCTTAACACTGTCACCTATATATGCTCAATGGACAGCATAATGGATGAAATGAGATAGTTACTCTCAGGAAATGGACACTCATTACTTCACATTCTGTTTTACACTGCATCTTTTGTTCATACTCTGGTTTCACTTCATCTTTTAGTAACACTTCTCCTCAACGCAACTCTTGCTCTCTCTGTTGTGCTTTCTTACATTCCTTCCTTATAGTTTAGAGTTTACTTGCATATCATTCACATACATGCACTCACATGCATACACAGAGAGATAACTTTGTCTTTGCTTTCTTGGCATATCAGCGTTATGCGTCCTTCAGGTTCAACCTCCTGTTAAACTTTTCCCTATCTTTCACACTCTGTATTCAGACCTGTCTTTTGCTGTCTCATTCTAATAACTCTCTTTATGCCCATCTTTTTTTCTTTCTTTCTTTGTTTTTTTGGTTGCAGTATGTCTGTCCCTTCTGCCTCTTTGCCATATTGTGCTACTTACCGCCAAATCAACCTTCTTGTTACTCTAAAGACAATGTTGCAGGAAATTGAAAATCAAACATGAACCACATTTTTTCTGCCAGCCTGGTTGCGGCATAATATCCAGAGAGAAATAAAGGAAATACTTAATTATGAATATATTTTACTGCAAGGCCTTCTCTCAGCTGTGAACTAAAGTTGATGTTGACTCTCTATGGCCATTCCACACATTTTAAGAGGAAACCTTTGATCTTCCTTCTGCATACTGCATGGAGTTGACCATATTGCATGCTGTTTTTCATTCATGCCAAGGCCATAGTAGGTGTGATTTGATCCTAAAAGGAAATATATGTGCTTTGATATGAACATAGACATTGCTATGTATAATCAGCTTGTGATATTTATTGCATTCCAGCACTCAGACTGTGAAAAATGCTGTAATGTACCTTTCCCGTCTACATGAGTAATTTTCTTATGACTTAATACATTTCATAGCAGGCCTTTTTATGAGCTTGTTGGTGTATTTGGAACATGTAGGTGGTGAAGAGAGCAATCAATGTAAAAATAATCTCCCCCAGTTGAGTTGCAGATCTTATTTAAAACGTCATGAGTTATGCTACTTTACATTTTGGATCCTAGGTGGACTAAAAGTGGTATCTTTTCTTCTTCAATGATGGTGATTTCTTTGTGTGATTGTTACAATTTGGTGCAAAACAAACAGCCTGGTCTGGACTGACACCAGCACTTGACAGTAATACAGTTGGTGTTTTAGATCCTTGCATCCTTGTTTCTTGTGTGACTGAACAGTCAGTGCCGTACCTTAATGTCATGTCATCTGCTTTTGGCAGATTAGACATGAAGAACGAGGCAAATATGGCGACGTTCTCCTAAATCTAGCCATGTTTCAAGAGTTTTTAATGGATTTTTCTCTCTTTTATAAATGTGTTCTTCAAATGTTTCCATCTTTGTGCTTATTTAGTTTTAACCACTGTCAAGTTTTTTTGAGATGCCGTGACTTCTGGCTAAACTTGACTTATTTTCTGTTCACGTAGTTGTGTACATCCATCTCTGCTCAAATGCTCAGTGTGTCATCGGCCAGACAGGGAGAGAGGGAGGGACAGACAAAGAAAGAGAGAAGAACAGAGGCGGAGGGTCTCTCGAGGCTTCAACCTCGGCAACTCTGAGTGTTGCTCTGACACCATGCTCCATCAGGACAGGCTGCCTGACATGCTGTGATTGGTGGCCACAGCTCTGGACCGGCCCTGGGTGGGGGAGGCAGGGAGGGGGACTCTTTGGGAGAGAGGTCGATTGGGTGGGTGATGTAGCAGTGGTCTGAGGGATGGACGTAAAGGAGAGGAGCTGGTGGACATGATTGGTGGCTCCAGTCTTGAGGGAGCAGTGCGTTGACCCTGAGGAGAGGAGGAGGTAGTGGGTGAGAGCGGTGGTGGAGGAGTCAAGGTGGGTGTGCAGAGGTTTGGTAGCAGGGGGCCAGACCTGCTAACTTAAAGACAATGATATGTGGCACTCAGTTGAAACCTTGTATAGCACACCAAGGAGTTGAGTGAACAGTATCGGAGAAGAAATAGAAGTAAGAAAAAAAGAGGTGGAGAATGGGAAGAAGATGACGTTAAAAGGCGATTTATGGCAAAAAATGGTAACAGGGAAGGTTGGCAGGAGGTGAAGAAATCATGAGAATGGAGAGGTAGGGAGGTAGAAAGATGAAGGCAAGGTGAGAGGCGGGTGGAATGACAAAGTGAGAAAGAATTGAAAAAAATATGGAGGACAGTGAAAAGCAGCTAGAGTGAGTTAGTAGCGTGAAAGTTTTAGAAATGCAGTGCTGTGTTTGCAGAAATCCAAAAATATACATTTTTTTCATACAGGGGTCTCAGGGTCTACAAACCCAACATAAAATACCTTCCTCCCTCCAATGATTGTTTAGATGTGAAACAACAACAATAAGTGATATAGTAAGTGAGATCATCAATGACAAAGATACACTACACGGTGAATTTTGTGTAGGTTGAGGGGCATTTGACAGAGAAGAAAAAAGTACAGCGCCTACGTCAGACCAGTCTTAACAAGGACAATGCCGATGTCCCCACCCACCCACCCACCCTCTAAAAGGATAGGCGACAGAAAAAGTAGTGATGTTTTGTGGCGAGCTGTTGAAAATGAGCATATTTTGTCAGCTTTGGGTGCTGCTACAGCCAGCTTTGTGAAGCTGTAACAGCGCGGCGCAACGTGTGGGAAACCGAGATGAAAAAGATGGAAATTCATACCTTTCTTGTGTTTGTGTGTGTGGAGAAGCATGGGCCTAAATGTGTGTGTGAGTGCGAGTGTGTGCATGAATTTGTGTACATGTATGTGTGTGATGTCTCAGTGTGTCACAGGGTCTCGTCTTTCCCCTTCACTGCACCCTGACAGCAGTGTCAAACAAGGCCTCATATGATCTGTGTATGTCTTTGAGAATATGTGTGTGTATGTGTCTTGGTTGATAGTGTTTTTATTCTTCTTTCTAACCCTTCTCACCTCAGATCCCTCGGGTGTTCCAGGGTCTTGCCTAATGGACAGTCTCGCCCCGCTAAGCTGGCCTTTGGCTCGGGCACTGAGCTGGACGCCTAACTAGGGCCCTTTGTTGCTCATGGGTCCTGATTGCGCTGACCTCTGGGCTGGCTTCTTGGGAGAAGCAGGGTGGTGGAGAAGGAAGAGGAGAGCAGTGGAAGTGTTTTTACGCCCCGCTGCTCACATCTCTCTAGCACCGCCAGTGACTGGTGAAAAGAAAGCGGTGGTGTGTTTTGGCTGTGGAGTAAAGAGCTGTTGGCTGCTTGTGTTTCCCAAGCTGCAGGTGGACAGCAGTGGATTCAGCTGCAGATGTATCCATCCTACGAGTGTTATGAGCCAGTGCAGGGTGAACTGTTTCAAAAGCAATGTACAGTAAATGGAATATGAATGTGTATTAAACTACTTGGTCAACAACCCATTAGGTTAGTGGAGTGTTAGAAGGAAGACTGTCGTGAAAACTGGGCTCATGGAGCCAATCATGGATTTTATACCATTCAGCACACTGTGTTTTGTTAGTGTTTGTACAGCGCAGTAAAGTTGGGCTGATCATAATGGATGAGAGATAAAGATGACGCTAAAAAGAGTTCATAAAAAGCTTAATTTAGTTTTATTCAAAGCATATCTTGATTTGAGATTTTCAACATACAGGTATGCAACTATAGTTGTGGTCTGTTTGAAACCGTTTCTGCACACGTGGCTGCAGTATGGGAACAGAGATTGTAGAATAGGGAACAGGGAGGTTGTCAGTCATGTGGTAAAACATTGTTCCACCTTGTTTTGTTTCATAATGAAATCTTGAGTTCTACATCCTCCTTGATCGTGAAACATATGCAAATTGGACTAGCTGCAATACACGTTCTCCAAAATATATATTAATTTATGTTTTTTGAATGCTGCCAAACTCAATCAGTGCTATGGCTGCGCTCACAGAGAAGAATGCATTCACACTTGGAAACAGGTTGTCTCTGTCAACCAGGAAACTCATATTTACGGTATCAGATGCCAGACTTACCCTAGCCACATGCTGCTGTTGCCAAGAGAGCTATCACACATATAACGATGTGGCTTAATTGGCGTGCATTTCTCCTTCACTACACTCGCCGATTCATGGCACAACCAGCAGCCACCAGCCAGAGACAGAGATAGAAGCAATGGCAGAACAAATAGGGTGTTGTGTAAAGGGAGAGTGATGGAGAGAGGGAGGGGAAGGAGAAGGAGGAAGAGGAGGGTGCAGCGATGACCTGACCTCCTCTGCTAGATTTCATGTACATCTGTCAATGAGACGTCCACAGCCAAATGTTTAGGAGCCAGTGTTGCACTGCTGCTCCCCTGCTGAGCTTCAATGTATACATTCTTTGTGTGTGTGTGTGTGTGTCTGTGCAAGGGTGTGTGAGTGAGTGTGTGTGACGCCATGTGTTAGAGGCAGGCCCACATCAGGGTTCATACAGTCGAGCTAAGCCCAGTGGGAGCTGAAAGCTTAAAGAAGGAAATCCCCCCCCGGCTGCTTGGTGCACACACACACACACACACACACACACACACACACACACACACGCACACACACACACACACGCTCTCTCTCTCTCTCTCGCTCTCTCTCAATCCCTCCCTCTCCTCCTGGCACGTCATTAATGAAGCCCATGCTTGTATGTTTGGGGCATATGCAGCTCTCTTGGCCCAACACTACAAGTGTGTGTGTTTGTGTGTGTTTGCATGTGTGTGTGTGTGTTAGGGAGTGAGACATCTCCCCCTATCACATGGTAATATATTCAGTAGAAGATCTCTGCAGAGGCATAATACTGCCGCTCTCCCCTGTCTGAGCCCATCTGTGATACGTAGAAAGGACATCAGCAGGACAGGTTATTAGCACTGGAATAATGCACACTGTTATTGTTGATGCCACATACTTATTCTCCAAGCAGTGTGCCCCCTCACCCCATAACATAAATACATCCATTGTGGAAAAAGCATGAAATAAATGAGTGCAATACAATGGATGGCATGTATGCTACCCTGGTGGAATGTTGTTGTATTGGAGGTGACTCATTAACAGCTGATAGCCAGGGAATGAGTTTGGGGCTGGGCAGTGGGGGGTTAAGGGGATGTTATCCCTCTTGTTAACACGAATGATTGAATTCATCCTACATGTGCATTATAGCCTAAAGAGGAAAACATCCGGCGACACTTTACCTACCCTTATTAAACTTGAGCAAGGACAACTCTCTGGGTAAATTCAGTTTCTGCTGCGATGCTAATTTTCCAGTGATGTTTCCATTTTAGAGTGTGCACTGTAAGGTGTTGAGGCCACTGGAAATACGTGCTGTTGTAGATCACAGGAGAGCCAAGCTCAGGCCTCTGTTTTGTCCTTGGTTTAGGCATCTGTGATGTCCTTAAGGGTCTGGAAGTGCAGATTTGAAAATGACAAATATTTTCAGCTAACAGGGTTTCTTCTCGCTATAGAAGTGGTCCTTACAAATATGAATATAAGACCACATGTACCTGTCAGGTGTTGGCAAGTGTTTGAAGAGGCCATAAGATCAATCTGCCACCTTCAACACCTCCTGGAGAAAAGCTCTGGTAACACAGAACCGTTGTTAACCAAAATAACCTCCCAATAACGCAGACACTCTGCAGCAGAGGGGTCAGTGGGAACAGAAACTTGTGGAGGGGATTTAAAAAAATCCAGGAAGACAAAACTCCCTCTTCCCCCATCTCCCTCTCCTATCAGCCTGGGCACAGTGAGCAAGAATGTGAAAATGTAACGCCCCCGTGTCAATTTGAAAGTGCACCTCATCGGCTCATGTGCCCCTCCACCTCTCTCCATCACCCCCTCTCTGCACCTTCCCCCTCTCAAGCAGCTCTGTTGCTTTGGTCCGGCTTTGAAGGCCGTTCTTATTACTGGCACAGAGCGCAGGTCAGAATGGCAAGCCGGCAGCATACTATTAAAGCCTAATGAAAGAAATCTCTGCAGGGTCTGCGGTCTGCAGCGGCCAGAGGAGGCTGTGTCTCTGCCCATTGTTCTTCTGCTCCTCTCCTCACTATTTCTTCTGTTCCTGCAGAGTACTGTCTCTATCTGTATCTCTAAATCTGGCTTCTCTGCCATCTCCCCTGTCACTGTCTGTCTCTCTGTCATTTTCTGTCTTATCCTTTATCTTATTCTCTCTCTTACTCTGCATTATAAAGTTCTACTCTACCTACGTCCACATCAGATTATGTCTTCACTCCTATGAAATATTTCCGTAGCCTCCCAAAAAATGACCTGTGGGATCATATAAGTAAGACAAAGCTTAAGTGTCGTTGTCAAATGTAATCATCAGGTATAATCATAGACTTACTGTTGCTGTTGCATGTTATTAAATGTACTACAGTGGTGGATACATTGGCCATGAAATAAATATATGTTCACCTTCTTTTCTAACGTATGGTCTGTAATCATCCATGCAAGAATCACTCTGATATTAATTGAAGAAAATGAATTTACCACATTGATCTTAACCAGAGATTTATCTTAACTTATGCCCCCGCGACAGGAAGGCCAGAGGTCAGAGTCACGTCCGACCCAAGACCTTGTCCTGCTCTGGACCCAGATATGTCCTGACGTTCCCAGTCTCTAAATATCCTGTCTCCATGAACTGCAGTAACTCTGCTCAGTGCTCCTCTGTTGTGAATTTCTAGCTAAAGTGGTCACCACAGGAAAATTAACATGTAGCATGCCTTTCTCTGGTCAAGCGGTACTTTCCAGTAATGACCATACCTGCATTTATTTCTCGGGCTTAGAAAATAATTCATTGTTCAGGAAGATCTAGTGGGCTGGTGACCAATATTGGAATAAACTGTTCATATAGATTGTTTGATACTTGTAAAGCATTGGATTAATATGCTGTAGTCTTTAATGTGGCAGTAGATTAATCTCTGTTGTGCTTTCCATATTTATTGGGCAGATCTTATTGATTTCACAACATATTTGAATGTGAAATGCTGCTCGCAGGAGAGCAACAAAAAAGAAATAGAGGAATATGATTTAACTTCGTTTTGTTTGCCTGAGAGGTACAAAAACCGCTCCTCATGTAATAACTGATGCCACCCGTTCTTTCGGATTTCCGATGTTAATTTAAATAAAGGCTCTATTAAGACATTAAACGTTGACATTCCCTCAGTTTGTGTCTTAATGCCTTTCTGATTCTCAGTCCTGTTCTCTCTATTCTGTCCTTCTTTCTCGTGATAGTTTCACGTCCAGTAACCTCTCAGTATCTGGTGCAGTTTTGAAATTACTGTAGAAACAGGAAGTCTTTCAGGAAGTTTGGTGTTTATAGTATATTAGATCACAAATTAAGTCACTCCCTTTTCCAAGTTAGGCACTTAAAATCCCCATCAGTTATGTGGTGGCAAAAATTCACATACGTCGTCTGTTTGTGACTTTGTGTTTTTATTAGTTTTGAACCTAGTTTTAATCCACCAGTCTACCCAATCAAGGTTTCATACCATCATACATTTTTATTCTGCATTATTTATTTTTTCCCCCTCTCTCTCCAAAACCAAGGCTCAGCTGTCCTTGTGCCTTTACACATTGCAAATGAATGCATATCCATGCAAATTCTTAAAAAAGAAAGGCTGAGAATTTGAATATTTTGCTTAAAGCTGCACCCAGGTCGACCCTGCCATTCGGCATTTGAAAGCAGTGTGTCTGTTTGAATACTGAGGATCTCTCTTTGTCATGTTCGCCAGAGGGGCTGGGTGAGCGAACCAGCACCGGCAGGATGGGCAGAGATCGGCTGGGTAGCTGCACACAGACAGACTAATTGGGAAAAGGGGGGCGAGAGGGGGGCCGAGGGGTGTTGGTAAGGGTGAGGAAAAGGTGGGGTATGCAGGAAGGGGGGAATCCAAGATGACGACAGGGGGTTTAGGAGGGAGGTGAAAGAGGATGGAGAGTTGGGGGGATGGAGGGAACGAGAGAGAAGCGAAGGAAGAGAGGAGGTGATGAAGAGGGCACGAAAGCGTGCGGGGAGAAGAGGTGAAAGGAAGGGTGAGCGGAGACACTGTGGTTTCCAGCACTGATGTGTTAGTAGCCCTGCTGACTGTGTCATTATACTGTTGAAGCACTAGCTGGATAACCAGGGTCCCTGCCTGCTGCAAACCGCTGTAGTCTTAAAACTCCATTATACCGCATGTTTGACACATATGGACAGAATGGCTTTCTTGCGGTTGTTAAACATATTTAAAGAGGAAATGGTCTCTCTCAACTTTTACCTTCATTCATTTCATACCTTGAAGTTTTAAAGCATACTTTTGATTCCAACAGAGCAGGTATCAGCTGGGGAATGTTCCCCTATACATACATGTATTATAGTTTGAGCAAAAATGTGTTATATATAAAATGAATAATGTGTTCATTAAGTCAGCCACCAAGTTTACGGAGCTAGAATTGCAATATGAGTGGCCAGTATAATGGACTATAATAATAATCTAATTTTAATAATGTAATTAATGAGTTTTAGAGCACAGTGATGTCTGAAAGTGCCATAACAAGGTCTGTGACTTCTTTCGCCTTTCCTAAAACTACAGTATGTTATGTTCAGCTACTGCGTAGAGACTGAGACGCATTAACTTTCTCTAGGGCTCTCAAGCGCATCCCGTTGTCCTTGTAGGATGGAGTTTGCTCAATTTTCTCCGGGATTCAGAAGGGGAGAAGCATTCTGGCTTTCATGGGACCTGACATTTAGGGACCTGAGGTGGCTAATTAATTTGATCATGTGATCTGTTAAAACTATTTACATATTGGCTGGAGAGGGGTAGAAAGAACAAAATCATTCAGAGCAGGTACGCATTAGCTGCCCATGTGTGAGCAGTGTCCAGAGCTGAGCATAGTTCACAGATGAATCCTCGCGGAGATGTGCAGATGTGCAGCAAAGCATGCTGTTTTAGGTGTTCGGATGTGTTTTACTACCTTCCCGGCTTTAATTGTTTTCTATTCATTTCCATCTGGTGTAAAAACTCATCTCGCAAAAACTTGAGTTAGGTAATCCATCAGAGTGAACATCTTGCCTGCATTATTTTGAGTTATGTTATTTTTGTGCAGTAATGCAGCGCAGGCTTTTCAAATCAGTCTGCACTTACAATTGCATTACCAGGAAATAATAAATTAACTTGACAAAAAATAAAAGCAGGCACAATGTGCACTGTGATGGATTATACAGTAAAAAAACACATTCAGAAATCTAAAACAGTATGGCATGCTTTGAAAACAGCTGACAGTAATGTAAAGTACATGTGAATTGTAGTAATAGGCTAACACATGCAAAATCACTGAGATAGTCATTTTAAAGTCTGCTTCCAATATGAGTATACCAGTGGTACACTTACAAATTTGCCTGCCACCAGCCTCCATTCCTCCTAAAACTACACCCTGTATAGAGGACTCTGGGGGCCAGACTGCACTGAACTGGGTTGAGTTACACCGGGTAGCTAGCTAGATTGATCTGGCTGCAGTAGCCAGGGGAATATAAAGCAGGGCAGGGGCTTAAAGTCTGAGTCCCCCCAGGGAGGAGTCCTTGCTGCATGGGGAGAGGGGCATGAACTGAGCTGCTTTTCTCCCTCGCTCCCTTCTCTTTCGTCCTCCCTCCTTCTGCTGTTGTGTCCGTCCATCGAATACCTTTTCCATCTCTCCTTCCTTCTGACATTCACTCTTGTCAGTCTCTCTCTCTGTCTGCCTGTCTTTCTCTCCTTGTCTCTTTTTCTTGTTTTCTTCGCCTTGTGAGTTATTTTCAGCATTTTGCCCCTTTACCTCATCCTCATTCCTTCCTTCCTTGCATCCATTTGCAAGCATATGGGAAAATGAACATTGCTCATGAAGTTCACACCCAAAATGAAACACCATGGCTGATGCTGCGTTTAGCATTTAATCCGTTTATAAAAGACACATTTAAGAAAAAAAAAAAAAAAAAAGACTGGTTAACATCATTCTGTCCACTTGCTGTGATCTTTAAAGCTGGTTTTCCCCTTTTTAGTGATGGTGAGTAGCCAAGAGGGGAGGTGCGAGCATGCACGTATGTGCTAAAGACAGTCAAGCCTAGCACACATCTCTCACGTGTCAATTCCCCCCAGCACCCGCTGTGTGCCTCGACCATATATAACTTAACCCACCACGATTACTTCTAAAAGAATCAGGGTAGAGCAGGAATAAAAGTGAAGTTTAGGCCTATTTTTTAACAGTCGAAAAGCGAGATTGTCGCCCTGTGCTGCAAAGTTTGTTGCTCTTCCCAGCTGTACCGTTCTATTCTGCAGGGGTGCCGTGCAAAGCTGCACAGCGCTGCTGTGTGCTGTTGTAGCGTTGTGGTGCAGTGATAGCAGGATTGTCCGCTGGGGGAACCCAGAGTATTCTGTCTCACTGAGTGATACCCCTGTCTCCACTCACGATAAACAGCACGCACACACACACACACACACACACACACACACACACATACACACACAGCACTGTCTGCCAAACCCAGCCTAGCAGCAGATTCCTCCCCGCCCCTCCACCCCCTCACAAAGCTGCAAATATATTAGCTGCCTCTTTTTCTTTTGTCTTGGGAAAATGGCAGGCAGGAGGAGTGTGTGTATGTGTATGTGTGTGTGTGTGTGGTGGTAGTGGTGGGGGGCTTACTGTACTGAGAAACTGGGGAAGAACACCCCCCTTTGTGCCATTCCTGTTTAGATATCCCCATGGTATAGGGCCCAGTCATGGAGGGAGGGAAGTGGAAAGGAAGCTACAGATGCGAAGAAGAGTTATCTGTAATACAGGTATGATGTAGGAAACGGAAAACAGACTGACAGATGAGGAAAAGAAAGATTATGAGTTGCATATTTCATATAAGCAGTCTGTTTGGTTACAACAGAAAGGGGTGCTAGAATAGGAACACTGTTGAGCTCAGTATAAAAGGTTGATTCATCCAAATTACCAAAAAAAAAAATATTTTCTCACTTACCCCTAGTGGTATGTAGGCATGCAGATAGTTTTGATGTTATTCACCAAGGTTTTGAGGTATATGTATTTTTAATGTTTTTAGATATTGGTCTGTGGGATTTTCACATCTCTTTGCATATGGAAGTGCTGTCGTAGACTGTAGATTATATAGAGTTATAGAGACATTGTTTCCAGAAAGGCACGATGCTAATAAAATGAAATTTTTTTTCAATTCTGTGAGCACTATGAACAAAATTCTGCTCCATTGTTGGTTATTTTTTGGGGTGTTTCCCTTCAAATCTTGTGTTGATTTTTACAAATTACATTTAGTGATTAGATAACCAGCTTAGATCTCATCATCGGAAGACAACAAAGGTTGTCATATTGATGTAAATACATGAGAGGTGAACCAATTTGTCTATTAAACAGTCTAATTAGAGAATTAGAGAAAGTTAATCTGCACCTATTTTTGCATGAAATCCATGTCACTGTAAACGGAATATCTTTAGCTTTCATTTTAAGACATTACCATGGGCTTTTAGGAATTCTCATGCATATTTGTCACTATTTTGTAAAGAGATTATTCCATAATGATTCGATAAGCAGCACTAAAATATACTGCTATGAATCGGTAACTACAGAAGAAGGCATCTTGTTCACACACAGAAAGAGCAGTCTAATGTATTTAATGGCTAAAGACAGCAGTTTAAAAATATATATAGACTGCACAGCGTCTGTATACCTGAGGTACACACACTGATGTGTATATAAGGTGCTTAGGATGTGTATATATATATATATATATATATATATATATATATATATGCTGTTTCTATGTCGCATTATACACACATACAGACACATCACTTCCCACTGGTCCTGCATGAGATTAGAGTCTGTACAGCCCGTAGACTGTCACTCAAACACAGACAACTGATGTGGGCGGGGCTGTGACAACTCTCAAATCTGGCAAGTCAAATGTTTTTATTTGCAGGCAAAGCGAGTGCCTGTGTATATGTGCATGTGTGTGCACGCATGTGTGTGTCTGTTTGGGTTGGTGTGCCATATGCAGTGCGCCAGGGAGGGCTCTCCGGAACATATTGGTGTGCGTACATAGTGGTTAATAATAGTAGCAAACGCGTACAGGGATGGCAGCTCTGATGTGTGTGACAGTTTTACAGCCGCATACGCCAAGACACAGTCATACACGTACACACACACACATAACTTCCATAGCAGAGGCAGAGACCTCCTCTGCCACCGAGCCCTCTGTCTTTGTTGAGTTCTCAATTTTATCACAGATCCTGATAAGTAAAAACAACCACTTCCCACCCACCCTGCCTCGCCTTCCCCGCCCCTTCCCGTATGCTCCATATGTGGGCATGAACACAAACATATAGCCGAGTCAAACTCAGCCACCCACCCACACATGCATGCACACGCACACACACACACACACGCACACACACACACACAAACACATACAAATGTACATGCTTAACCACCTTCTCACATTGAATGCACAAAGTCCTTGAAGCAGGCAAGCACTCACATACATCATACACTCAAATGCACAAATACACATGAGACACATACACATACGGACACACACACACACACACATATCCTCATCCCCCCTTCTGTCATAGCTCATTGTTGCTGTTGCTTGCTTGTCTGTGGCGATGGTTGTGTTGTGCTTGGGTGGCAGCTTTAAGTTTTGATAAGGAGGGGCGGGGAGGGGGGGAATCAGTGACTGCTCCCCGCGGCGAGGTCTTAGCAACAGTAGGCAGCAGCAGCAGAAGACACCCAACCTGTCGTCCGGGTCGGTCTCTGGGGGAGGTAGAAAAGAGAGATGGAGGTAGACCGGCAGCATCACTCTCAGCCTGGACGTCTCCTATCAGAAATTAGGGACAGACCTTGGGCTCAGTGGCCGAGCTTGGCAGGCAAACCAAGAGAAAGAGAGAGGCAGTAAAAGAGGCCAGAGCAGAGCGGACCGCCACCCAGTCCCCAGGATTAGTCTGTGAGGTTGGCAGAGCCTGGCCCGAGCTGAGAGAGAGAGAGGTAGCTGAAAGACAGACGGCAAAAAGGACCTGGTGCCTGGCGCAGACTTTGGGCCAGGTTAGCAGCCAGGGAAACGAGGAGACAGAGCGACAGACAGAGCGGGGACCTGGTACTCGGTGGCTGCGTGGCTGGTCTGGAGTGGCTCACCCATATGGTGCTCCGCTCTGTTCCTGCTCCCTGTCTAAATCCATATGCCGCTGGTGGAAAGGTGCCCCCCCATCTCCTCCCCTCCCCTCCCCTCCCACCTCGCTTCAAGAGCATGCAAGACCCTCACCCTCCCCGCACTTCCACCCCCCCCAACCCACAAGGGAGGTGTTGGGAGGTAAAGCCCTGAAGGCTTGTACCCCCCTCCTACCTCTTAACCCCTCAGAGCTGCTTAGTCCATTGTCACTACAATCTGCCACCATAGCCTTGGTGTTGTGTGTCCCCTCTCTCTCCTTCTCTCTCTCCCTCTTTCTTTCTCTCTCTTCCTTCATCTTTTCATCTCCCCCTGGCACCCGATAATCGATGAACTTATTAACTGCTAATTATTCAAGCTGTGGATTGAGGATCCCTCCCCATCCTTGAAGAAAGGGAACCTTTCCACTCTGTTCTGCCAAATGAAGTGGTTTATATTGCCCATTCATTTGGATTAAGTGCATTTAGGCTGCAGTGTTTGGGATGTGAAGACTTTGTCAGATTGCTATCAGCAGCATTTAACATTAATCCTCATTTTGTTCAGCCAGTTGATAACACGCGCTTAGCTGAAGCCCAAGAGATTTTTACATTGAAATACACTGTTACACTTATTTGTTTTCCCTGTGATGTGTGTTTCTCTAAAACGACGTGTGTGTGTCTCTCTCTCTGTTCTGGTTTCTCAGGAGGTCCTTCAGACAATACCAAAGTTCTGCTTTCCCTTTGACGTGGAAAGGTACGATTCCTC
Organism: Sciaenops ocellatus; assembly: GCA_033000465.1. Lineage (NCBI taxonomy): Eukaryota > Metazoa > Chordata > Actinopteri > Sciaenidae > Sciaenops > Sciaenops ocellatus. Next base: position 21,901,273 of record CP136882.1, on the reverse strand, counting down.
TCCCTCTCTGCTTCCCTGTTTTTAACACTGCAGCTCACTTTCACCTCCTTAACATAACACACACGCACACACACACACCGCCACACACTCATGCCTGCTCACAAATAAATACACCTAGCTCTCCTCCTGCCTGCAGAGACACCTATGCATTTGAAAAAGGAAATGCAAAGATGTGTATTTTGTGCATTACACAGTTGTGTTATGTGTTGTGAAATTATTCCCAGATACAGCTACATGATGATTTATTAACTGTCAAAGTGTAATGATTAGTGTGTTTGTGGGTGTGATTCCACGTAGCCTCTCTGCTCTTAAACTCCATGTAATCTGACATTTTCCTGCACACAGTGTGTTCTGACTGTACGCGCAAAGACGGCTGTTAGCAAGATATACCCAAAAATGTAAATGCAGTGATGTTGAGGGCGCACGATAATGACACCGATAACGACAACAACAACTTCCATTAAGGATGATGTTGATGAGGTCATCAGTGACCTGCCCACCTCATGTGTCCATGCACAGTAGCATGGTTATGAGCACATGTGTGCCAGTCCAGAGTCTAAGGAAGTGTGTTTCCTTCTACATAATATATGTTCGATCTAAAAAGTAGCTTCCTCTTATTTTCAGCATGGAAAATGATATGTTAAAATTCCCATTGTAAAGACAGAGAGAGCAAGAGTGAGAGATATGAGGGGGTGGGGGGGAATTCAGTCTTTTACTGAAGTTGAGCTGCTGCCATCTAGTGGTGTAGAGATGTACAGAGATTCTCTGAAATTTACCTTGGGGTTAGAAAAGTGTTTTACAGTTTTTCAAGCAGCCATAGCGGAAATACGTGACATCAGATTTGGACCTTGACTGCAGATTTAGCTCATGGTGAGATTATGTCTGAGCATTAGTTTGTTTCTCATCCAGCTAAACCAAATTTTCTTTTGTCGATGCTGCATTTTAAATTTTACAAGATTTCATAGATTCACTGCACCCCATTGTGTTAAATTGTTTGTTAAGTTGTTATGTGGTTTTGACCATTCGTGAGTGTGTATGTCCCTTGTGTCCGGCCCTCAGGGTTTCCCACAATCAGGTGGGGCAGAATTTCACCTTTGTGCTGACGGACATTGACAGCAAACAGAGGTTTGGTTTCTGTCGACTCACTCAAGGCTGCCGGGTCTGCATATGTCTGCTCAGGTAACACACACACACACACACACACACACAGCTCACTGAATCATGTTATGCTTTTTTTTTTTTTTTCTGTTAAATTAATTCTCCAAGGTACATTTATTTCTTTTGTGTGCTTTGTTTAAAACCATGTTATCCTAATGGACTGAATCTTACTGCAGTCTGTAACACTGTGTATCATACACTTTGTAATTTTTTAAAAGAATAAACAAATCCAACTTCCAGAAATTAAAGTCACGTCAAAAGAGAGACAATTGGATGCGCTGAAAGTTGTGCTGTACTTTCAAACAAATTCAAACATATAAAAGTCAGCCTTTCAGATTTTACTTTCTGAATCAGAATTAAGAGAATATGTGGAAAAAGAATCGTTCAAACATCACTGTCTTTATTTACTCATTCAAGTAAGCAAGACTTGGTCTGTTCTGCCCTTTTACAAATTATCTATGGATCATTCTCAGAACCATTTTTTATTTATTTATTTATTTATTTATTTTTATGTGCATTTATTTCTCAAGTGTGATGAAAAAAATTAATTTACCAGATCTTAGAAGTGAACACGGATTTTTGAGACAGCATTTCCATTCATTCTCACACTTCACACTGAGCTGCACTATGCCAGAATAACAAATTTATATTCTCATCTGCCCACACAAATATGTTAGTGATGTGCCTATAATTATCCAAAAGTTTAGCAGTTTTTTGATATTTCATAGGTAGATTTATCCTATCACCGCGTACATAAATGAGGACACCAAACCCAGGAAAATTGCATTTTCTTCGCATAATTACTCTCCAACAAAGGCTATTTTCATTTAATTCCCATGTAATTGCATGTTGACACAATGTTTTTACTGATGTAATTACCTCACCATTACAAAGAAGGAGTCCTCTAGTGCTAATCTCAGTGGACAGGCTTATGCACTTTAGAATAAACTGAGGAAAATGTACAAAATAAATCCATTTTTAATTAATGTATTAAGCAGTTTAACGAACAACAAACTGAAAAAGGAGCACAAAGCCGTTTCTTTTTCTCTGTTAGTGTAACGCAGCACTCCTGTATGTGTGTGTGTGTGTGTGTGTGTGGATGTGTGCTGGGTGTGTGTGTGTGTGCGTGTGTGTGTGTGTGCATGCTGGGTGTGTGGGGCTGTTGATGGACAGTCGTGGGTTTGTCGCTGCCCTGATGAGCTGCTGTGAAGAACAGTGTCCCTCCTCCCCACACCACCCACCCTTCCAGGCCAGCTTCCATGGCCTTTGTTTTTCTTTTCTTTCTCTCTCTTTCTCTTAGTCTTTCTCTCCCTCTCTCTTTCTCTCCCTACCCCTCTCTCTCTCTCTCTCTCTCTCTCTCTCTCCCTCTCTCTTTTCTCCTCGTTATTCGGCTACTGCCACAGTGCGACAGCAAAGACGCTTGGCCCATAATTATGCATGAAGCTTCACTGCCAATTAGCAGAGGTTCCCCTGTCCCTCTCGCTGAGTTAGACATGCTAATTCATTTGACATATGATGTATAAAATTCATTATGCATTCTGAGTAGTTTGCATGACTTGCTTCATTTATAATAAAATAACATATAGAAAGTTTTTTTTATGATTTTTTTTTTATTTAAAATTGTTTTTGCTCCCCAGTTATGTTTGTCCTGATCTTTTTCCTTTTTCTTATCTTAAGTAGCCCCGCTGTGGTGGGAGAAGTTAAATAAAAATATTCTAAAGCGTAAAAAAAACATTTTAGATATCTCGTCGGAGAAATGTGTAAATTAAGCTCCTGCAATCAAGGTCCTTGGTCAACGGTTTATTTTCTTTATTTATTATTATTATTAAACTGTTTTTCATTCTGCTAAATTAGTTATGCAAGACAGCATTAAGGACATGACAGCAGATTGCTTGTGTTAAAAAAAACGATAACCAAAGAAAAATGAAAAAAATACACATAATGTAAGTTGTTTATCTGAAAGAATTATCAGTTAAAATATAGTTAAAATCTAAAGCATGAAGGCCCAGGCCCACTAGTTTATTTACATTTGATCTATAATTTCCAATGAATATAAAATACAAGTAATTAAAACAGTTTGCGTCTCTGTGATTGTTGAAGTGCTGGGACTGTAAAATTGTCACCTCTACTTACAGGAGGAAGTGCCTTAATGAGCAGGACAGTTTTATGTGGACAGACCTTTGTAGTCTCATTGCTAAAGCCGTGGCCGAAAGGGCCATGCCTCCTTCAGGCGAAACCTTGAGAGGGAGAGAAAAAAAAAAGAAACAACACAAAATAAATAAATTATAACTTGTTCTATTTTATACTGTCCTTCTCTCATTCTTTGTCTGTCACTGTTTGAAGGATTTTCAGTCAAACATGTGAGTGCTTCGGAGATGAAAATGTGGATTTCCTCAGTTTTATTTAATGGCTGAGGCTTTAGGATACATTTTAGGGAGTGCGTTGCTGCTTAGTGGTCATTTAGTGGGTCGCCGGAGGACACTTCCTTTCCTGTACTTAACCCTTAACCTGAGAAAGTAAAGGTGTAATGAAATCTTCCACTGAGCCGTCTACAAAGTGTAAGATGACTTACGATTACAGGTGCCTGTGCATTAAAGGAGATTTAAGACTCATCTAAGGAACAGGAATAAGTGTCGTGCTTTGCACCCAACAGGTAGTTTATGGCAGCAAAAAGGGCTGATTTACTGTAAGTGCTCCAATGTAAGGAGTTAATCAAACACCTTAACTACTGAGGTGGAAAAAAAATAAGATTTTGAGTCCACAATATTTGGAGATTTTGTAAAATGTTTTTCTTTCACTTTAGATTTTCTTCTTCATCTTACAGCCACATTTGTTTTTGTGTGTGTGCTCCTCTCCTTATAATGGCATAATTGTAAGTTCCAGAGGCACTTTCATGGCCCTGTCTTCTGTTAGATATTTCCGTTCTGTGAGGTGGTCTGAGCCTGGGATGGAGAGCACGACGGGCTGTGAGTGGGCCGCAGATTAACTGGTTCATTCTTTGAGTACATGGCACTTTGAGAAGACATGTGTTTAAAATGGCAGGAGAGATTGCAGGGCCCCCACGCACTGAGCACTCTAGTGATGGATGCCTCTCTCTCTATCGGAGGATTTGCGAAGCACAAACAGATCTGAGCAATGAACTGTGACGAGTAGGAGTATCTCTCTAAGCTTTCCAAACTTTAACTGTGCATCAACACAGAGAGCAGAGCAGGGGGTTTTGGCAGAGGGGGGTGGTGGTGGGGGGCTAAGTAGAACAAAACAATACATCTTTAAGTTTTATTCATCCTATTGCATTTGAATAAAAAAAGCCCATTACCTATTGTAGGAAGATGTTAGAAGAATATTGATAATTTGTGGTTGGCTGCCTTCACCAGCGATCATGTGTTTGTCTCTAAAACAAAGGATTTACAGCACCTTGGTGTAGGAGTGTAATGACTGTGAGATCTGTGAGGCCTGACGGCTGCTCTGACAGCGAGAGTCCTATTTACATCCCCTTCAACTGTGAAAAATGAAGGATTAATGTCCAGAAGCCTGGCTTTTTAAACAGGAGGCAGATAATACAAAGTCTTTGTTCTGCCCCGTAGTCATTATATCAGACTAAACTTTTTGTGTAGTGGTTAAACATAAACTGACCCCATATGCAGATATGTGGGTTGAAGAAATAGGTCTTCAGGTTCATATCCGGTCAGCATGTAAATTAACATGCGCGTGTTTGATTTAGTTTCTCCTGCGAATGTGACCTGATTGTGGTAAATCTTCGCACAGACGTCAAAATATTGGCACGTTAAGAGGCTGATTGTTTCAGACTAATGGTCACTCAACCTCTCTGATTGGTGCGCTTGGCTGCACTTCTCCGGGAACCCGGCCTGTCATTGGCCCCTTGCGGATTTAGCGATATGAAAATTTGCATTAGGTTCACTTTATTGTTTTCTTGTTGTCTGTTAATTCCAGTCTACAGAGCAGCCAGTGACCCATGCCCTGGAAACTCCTCAGTCTCCAGCCAACTGCCTGAGCAGGACTTCACTGGCTTATAAACTCACACACCATTCAAGCTTTACTTATTTATTTATTCATTTATTGTTATGTAACTAAGAAACCACTGATTTAAGCTCATTGTCAGATTTTTTTTATTTTTATTTCATTTGATCACTTTTATTTAACTCAGTGTATCACTTGCTGAATTTAGTAAGCAAATAAGAATCCATTTTTTGATTGATTGGCTCATTTGACCACTAATTTATTTTCAACTCCTGCGTTTCGGCAAGTTAATGAAGCATTAATGGGTGTTTCTATTTATTTCATTGCATTGCTAAGAAGTCCTTATCTAGAATCATTATTCAAGCAGTGTGCAAAATTGCATGTTAAAATCCAGAACTAAATAAAAATTCAATACCTTGATAGGACACCCTGTTTTTATTATTTGATTGCATAACATTAAATGAACTGAGTCCTCGCAGCTTTTACGCCAAAAGAAAATGTTGGCCATCTTCCACCTAGAAAGCAAGTCGACTTGGCCAAGAAAGTGTCAACTTTGTAAAGAAAGCCATGCTGCAGATGCTTTTAGCTTATGGTGGGTGTACTTAGTGATTAGCTTTAACACAAACACTGCAGTATAAATTATTGCGAGTGTGTGTTGCCTGTTAATGAATTTATTTATTTTACATTAATTGCATAAGGCATTTTTAAATGTGAAGGGCATAAAAAGAAGCACAGAGAGGGGCAGAAGGAGGAGGTGGAGAAAGGGGCGGGAGGCAGGAGGCATCTTGGGCTGCATTTTTGTTAAGCCTGTGCATCTGTGAGCAGCATGCTTGTAAACCATAGCATCCCTCTGCATCACATGAAAGCTATGGTGGTTCTTTGTCAGAGAATCTAAAATCCATTGTTTTTTTTCCTTCCACCTTCCCCTTCCTATTGGCTTAAAGATCAGACATGTCAGGAATGCGTAGCATGCGGAGGGCCCTGCGTACGAAGAATTTCATAAGGACTAGATAGCATTTTTTTTTTATTATTATTATTTCAGTATAACAAAGACTCTGTGGTTTGGAGTAGCATGGAACACAATCCATTATCGATATCATTAAGTAATAGGTCAATGACAATAGCCAGTACATACACAGTAATATTGGAAATCTACACATTACAAACTCAATGTCCTGATGGTGAACTTATTTGTAGACACTGTGACAGGCAAAGATAGAGTTGCAACACACAAAAAAGTTTTGAAAACATTTGTTGTATTTGTGTTTCTGTTTATTGCAGAAGAGGATTAAATGAATTAAAACTTTTCCATTAATACGTTTTTCTCTTTCTCTTGCAGTTATCTACCATGGTTTGAGATCTACTACAAGTTGCTAAATACTCTGGCAGACTACCTAACAAAACAACAGGTAATCATCTCTTAAGGGTGTTTCTGATTTTATGTATACATTATCGGGAACTTTGTAAGTACATTATGTGCAAAATAAGATATGGTGGTTTGATTTGACTGAGAAACAAGCACACAGTTTAGTGTTTTTTGAAACTCTACTGTGGTAAGATATTTTCCTCCATCCCGTTCCTCTTCTGCATGCTGCATGTTGTCTTTTGTGTGCAAGTTTTGTTCGCCGTCTTGGGCTCGACTTGGCTCCTGTTGTTAGCAGCAACAATGTTGACATTTCACAGACCAAACGCTGATCTGACACTGGAAGTTATTCCTGATGATTTACTGGAAAACAAATCGTTAAGAAAAAAAAAAAAAGAAGAAGAAGAAACCGCACACACACACACACACACACACACACACACAAACATACACACAAATGTTCGCACTTCACAAAAGTCTTTTCCCCTGACTATTCACTGCATTGTACTAGCAAAGGGAGGGAAATGTAAAATATGCAACAAACTGGGGAGATGTGCAGCGTCGAGCGCAGAGGGTGTAGGTGATGTTCCCATGTTTTGACTGAAGAGAGAGGAAGAAGGAAGGGAGGGAGGTAAAGCTGCAGAGAGCTTTGGGACCGCAGTTTCAATTGTCATGTAGTCACTGCTTCTTCCAAGACCCTTAGAGAGCAACGATCAGGACAGAGAGCCTAAAGCAGACGATCACATAAACATTCAACACACATTAAAGCCCTCTGAGGCAAATTGTGATTTGTGATTTCGGGCTATATAAATAAGATTTGACTCGACATTTGTGTGATTGAAAGGAATTCAGTGGGATAGTCTAATATAGAAAGATCTAAGTGGAATAGGACAGTTTGTATGTGAGGAAGAGAGAGACAGAAAGATTGCTGGAAATCCTGGGTGACTGAAGTGTTAGTGTGCATGATTTGGTTTCTATTTACCCCGCTGTCCGTTCCAGGCGAGAGGGAGATGTTGACAGACGAGGGAAGACAGAAGAGCGATGAGGGTTTAAGGCGAGGGGTAAATGAACTGTTTCCCCAGGCCGTGTTGCTGACCATGCGTGTGAGCATTGAGCCTCTCATGACAGGAGGCTGTTCGATTGCACACACCCTAACACCCCTCCCTCCCACCCTTCTCCTGCTCTTACTGTATATTGCCGCCCATTCCTCTCGAGTTTCTATTTCTCTCTGGCTCGCACATGCACATACATACACACATATACAACCGCACACACACACACACACACGTACATACTTCCTCAAACAAGCAACGGCTCGTAGCCAAAACCAAAACAAAGTTCCCTTAGAGGGCATATAGAAAAAGAATGGAAAAACAAACAACAATGCCCAACCTCTGTGTTCACATTAGTAAGTTTAGTTTAAGTACAAGTTGCAAATTGCTGTCCCCATCAGTTCGCCAGTGAGAGGCCCGACAGTGTAAATAGCAGTCTTGTCCTGGAGCTCATAAATGCTGCAAGAATAATCTCGGGGCCTGTTCTGTGGTCAAGCTAGCTCTCTGACGGCTTCTTAAAGCGCCTGTCTTTGGAGAGGGGACCCCTGCTTAATTACTGACAGCCCGCTCTCGGCCGTAAATCAACACCGCTGGATAATAAGCGTCTGCAGCCCTACACTCAGCCGTCTTTTAACCTCGCCATTGCTCGTTAAACATATGTCAGTCGGATGTTTCAGAGCCCTTCAGGCCTCGCTGCAGGATTGCCCTCTGGTCTGTAGCAGCGCCTGTCCCAGCACTGTTGTTAAGATTGACACATAACTCGTGACATCAACAAAACTTGTAAATAAAATTCATGTGTCCTCTGTTTTTATGTCTTTTTTTTTCTTTTGTTGTTTGTGTCTCTCCCCCAGGAAAATGACTTGAATGACATGCTGAATTCTCTCTATGATCTGCCTGTGCCAAAGCCCTTCACGCCAGTCAACCTGAGTGTGGTAGGTATAGATCTCATATTCCCCCTTATCAGAGGCAAGACAGCTGAGAGTAGAGGTAGAAAGATGGAGAGAGGGACAGGTAGGTTGCTGTAGTCGTGTGTTGCATCAGGAAGGAGACTGCAGAAAAGAAGAGGAGATGATAACAGTTGGTTAAAGTAGTTAAAAGTAGAGCGAGAGACGCTAAAGACGAATTGTATAATAGAAAAAAAGTGGAGACAAAGAGGGAGGAATAATGAGAACTAAAATGAAACTGACACAAAGGCGAGAGGAGGAGACAAAGATGGCATAAAAACAGACAGAAAGAAAATAGGGCAGACAGGCAGAAACGGAGAGATCGACAAAGTATGGAGGTTGAAATGGACGAGATAAATAAGAGAAACGATGGAGCAGACAGAAAGTGGAGAGCAGGAGAGAGGTTAAGATACACTAGGTAGCAACAGAGAGACATAGAGGGCCCAGGACTGACACTCTGTTTGGAGACAAGAAGTGGCGCTAACAGGTTTTTGTGTGATAAGCCCGAGCTGGACATGTTTAAACTTGAAGGGTCCTTTCACAACTCGTCATGTCTCCTGCTTATCAAAAACTGAAATGTCTTAACGAGCACAGGTCCCTCAAAGTCAGCCTGTGTTTGTGTTAACTCTGACACAATCTCTCCTTGTGTATTTCCAGCTCATACATAAAACACTCGCTCTTAAACAGTTTTCGCTCCCATAAGCACGGCCTATATAAGCAGAATGTAATGGTTTTTCACCGGGACTGCTAAACTCATAATGTTTTGTACACTAATATCTCTATTTTTGAGTTGCCTCACATGGGTGCTCCACACCGCGATGGGATCAAAAGAGTTTCAGCCTTTGTCCTTAAGGACCACCGCTCCTTTTTTTGGACCAATTTAACAAGCAACTGTGGGGCTTTTCTGCAGCATAGGTCTCAGAAGGATGTGCATCTAATTACACAGATGAATTTACAAGATAACAAGACTAATATGAGGTAATCAATACATATCTACGAAGGTTAACAGGGTCAATTTAGATTCCTTGTAATTTATTTTTTTCTTTGTGTCAGTTTTCTATCAGCTGAATATGTGAACCAAATCTTTTTGATCTGAATCTCAGAGGCTCATTGGAAAAGAAGCCCCGGAGAACAGAGGTGATAGCTTCATCTCTTTTCTGGAGAAGCCACTAGTTTGATATTTAATTGATGAAGCAGAATTATTCCCTAAAAGAGTGTTTTTTTGTTTTATCATGGCAGCCAAGAAGAAGGATCATTGTCCCCTTTCATGTGTGAACCCTGTTTTGTTCTCTCTCCCTCTCTCATTGTGCAAGAATGAGCAGTTGTATATTGCCACTGGGCAAGTACTGAAAGATCGGCGAAGCAAGGAGCCGGTGAGTGGAGGGGAATGAGTGAACGGCAGAAACAGGAGGAGGGAAGAAGGCTGCTGTGAAATATGAAACCGCTGCTGCACTAATCGCATGGGAGCCACGGCTTTCCAATTTGGCCAAATAAGCTGCGCTATCTTTTTAAATATAACAAAAACAAACTATCCTGGGCCTTGGTGTATGTTTCTTCTCCTCTGGAAAACAATCAAACTTTGTAAATGATTAATGCCATTCCACACTGTTATATTCTCTCTCTGAATATCAAAAGTCCCCCCCCCCTCTCTGTGTTTAAAACGAAGGCAATTGTGCTCAAAAAATCTCCTTGATGCCTTTCCAGTTAACCCACTTTCAATGTTTTTATGTAAACATGTCTTCGAAAGAACAAGAAAAAAGCAGATAAGCAAGCAAACAGCCAATGAAAGAGCTGAGGAGCATGGCTTGTGATTATCACAGTGGCATGAATTTGTAGACCAATGGGGGAAACATTATTTAGCACACAGAGCACAAGAAAGAGATAGATATACAATACACTGTAGTTACTGTATATATGGTTCTGGGGGTAGTCCTGTGTCTCAGATGTATCGACTCAGGTCTCTGATCTTTGATTACAATTTATTTCTTTTAGTAACAATTACTCTTTCATTTTGTTTCAGTTATTTTATTCCTAGTTGTCTTTTCAGACAACCATCAACAGGCTTCCCTTTCCACATGTAGTACTGTTTACAAAGATTCCACTTGTTCAGCTGCTGAAGGATTGTGGGCGAGGCAACATTTAGCGTAATGTAAAGAGAGAATGGCACAGCAGGTCAGATATACAGTGGAAACACAATTCAGCTTCTCTGTACACTTATTGCTGTGTTAGAATGAGTCACTCAGTTATTTGATAAAATAGTTTCAGTTTGTATGATCTACTGTCGAAATAACTAGCGTTAAATTGAGCCCATAATAAACATGTAGTCAATAGAAAGAGCTTAAATGTCTGTCCCATAAAGGCGGCATAGATGAGTGAGGTTTACTGTAAAAGGTTCATGTGTAGATGATCTAAATTTGTCAAATTCAAATATACTTTGAGTTTTCATGTCAGTAGATATTCAGTGTATTTGTGTTTCACAAAGTCGACAGCTTTCTGTCCAGCCATCTTTTTTTTTGTAATGATTCTAGTAATTATTTGAGTAGTAGCAGTAATTGTTTCACAGTAAATCGTGAGCTATAATGCTCACTAGGCTTACCTTACTTTGCCTCATCTATAGTATAACCACAAACTAACCAGCAGAAAAGTAATTCACACTTGTCACCACCCATTACACAGTTTATCGAAAGTGAAGCACATTAAAATATTTCATTTCCCTTTGCACATTCTTCCAGGGCATTGCAGTATTGCATACTGACAAAAAGTCCACCATGAATAAATCAATTGGTTGGCCTTTGTTGGAAATGTTTAATCTGACAAGAAAACAACAACATATTTTTAACATAAAATAGACATGTATATTTAACTTATGGAGCTAGCTACTGCTGAAACAAGGTGGAAAAGAGCCTCTGCTAAATCCTCTACCAAAGTATGCAAACTCAAGAGTTTCCATACGTCTATTTAGTGCAAAGCCCTCATTAACTGTGGAGTAAAAAAATATATTTTATTTATTTTATACTTTAAGTTGTAATGATAGCTGTGCAAAAAAATGGCTGTAGTGATTGAAACATTGAAACAAACTCGCTTGACACATACATACTTGCACATGAAAAACCTCAAAAAGCAAATCCCCGGATGTTAGTTCCACTTTAGTGTTTGTTTATGCTGTACATTCATCTCCTCTAAGCTTTGCTCGACTATAGCAATGACCCTCCTTTGGGAATATGACAATTGTTTACTCATGACAATTGTTTTCTCATTTTTCACACTTAATAGGGAGTGTCTCTTAGGGAGTGAAATATTTTAGTTGGTTTTACATTAAACTAAATGTTCCAGTGTCAACCACACACAAAACCTAAGTGCTTATGTGCTTTGTCTTCATCACTACAGTCTGTTGTGGTTTTATTTGCTCAAACACTGTCACTTAAGACTAATTAGCATCAGTCTTTTTACTGGTGGTAATGGAATCTTTAGGAGTTGATAGAAATTTCCGCACTGCTGAATGAATTTAAAATTTAGGGAAATATTAACGTCAGGTGCACCAGCAGTATTTTGTGTGGTGAAATGCGCCTTAGGCTGTAGTTACAGGACAATGTTGAATTAGTAGTTCACCCAGCTTTGTTGAAAATGGCACAGAAATAAGTCAGATTGTTTAAATCATGTCTGATTAACACAAATTGTCACGACCCTACTGAACACTTAAAACTGATGTTTTTTCATTGCCATGGATGTTATTAATATTTTTATTCTCTGATGGTGATGGGCTTTCTCTCTTCTCTTGTTTTCTTATACCTCTATAATCAGAGACATTTTTCTGTCTTGGTGGTGATATTGGCTGGGGTTGCTGATTTTGAATGGCTACTCTTATGGATGTCATTTCTTATGTAATGTATTACTATGCATTGTTGTCTGTCAGGATTTTTTGGCAGGTTCTTTTTTTATTTCACTCCTGAATGCAGTGTCATTCTGCATTGTGTTATTCAGGTACTGGACGCCACAGACGCCACAAATCAATTGAATCCTCAGCTATAGAGGAAACATTTTAAATGTATATTGGCCTGACACTGATGGTTCATATAACAAGTGAATAAAAGTCACAAGATTAAATTCTCCTTGGAAGTGAAGTCTGTGAAGTCTTAGAAAACTAAATGAACTTTTTAACTCAACGTAAATAAAACTTTCACATTAAATAATGTGAGAGAATCCAGTGCAGATTCTACAGTGGATTTAAGCAAAGATCTGCAACAGATGGTCGAGTGAGGACCATGGTGAGCAACACAGGTGCACTAAAAATACAGGAGAGAATGTGTGTGTGTATGTGTATGTGTAACAGACACAATAGTGTGTTTCAGTTGGTGGTTTCTCTACCTGTCTCCAAACAGCACCTCTCTCAGGCCCCTTTGATCTGAACACTGAACCTGCCCTGCTCTCCCAAAGTGAGACAGGCAGCCTTGTGATCCTTTAAACAACCTGTGTGTGTGTGTGTGTGTCTGTGTGGATGCACACGTGCGCAGATGTGCACGTATACTTTTGTCTGTGTGTTGGTTCTCCGCAGGCCTATTTAATGCTTAAATAAAGACTCAGTTTTCCACCGGAGACATCACCCCAGTCTGTGTCTTTGGGGAGCTGAGCTGCTACTGAGCTTTCTCTGTTCTGTAGGCCTGATAAAAGCATTGCCACAGTTCAGACACCAGCTCAGCAATTCATATAGACAGAGCTGAAGATGAGCCATAAATCATAGAACAAAGTGAACGGCCTTTCCCCCCCTCTTCCCCTCATTCTTTTCTGTGTGAGTGGTATGCTTCACTTGTGACCTTCTCTCTTCTTTCTCCTGCATGTTTGTGTTTTTGCAGCACTCCTACTTCATCGCCCCGGATATCAATGGACTGCCAACTATCCCTGAGAGTGTAAGTATTCATGGAAAAAGAAAAGAAAAGAGACCGAATGAGATAAAGAGAGATCCCGCTCTTCTGGAAACATGTCTGCCTCTAATCGTTTTTAATCAGATACACTTGTCACCTTTTGAAATTATTGCACCATCCTCTTGTTTCAGTTTTATCTCCTGTTGTGCTTGTACTTTTAATGTTGAAGTTCAGTGATTGCCATGGGTATTAGAGGATTCAGACTGAACACGTGTTCTTTGTTGATTTTGTATTGAAATTGTAGCTCAAGTCTTTCTGGCAAGGAAACCCGGTTGAACACCTTAATTATTCTGACACATTTAAGCAACAATGATTGATATCTATTTTCCAAACATGACTATATCACATGATTTAAATCTGTATTTCATATCCTTTTATTTTTTACTGCAAAACATTACATGCAGAAGTAGAAGTCCAAGTCCTTTTTCAGCCAGTATTGTATGTCTCTCTTTATGGCGCACTCTGGCACTCTCACAGTCTGTAGCATTGACACTTTACTGTAAGCAAGTTGTGCAAGGACAGTTTGTTATGTACCTGCATATCCTTCTGTTCCTGTCTTTCTCCAGAGGAACCTGACAGAGTACTTTGTGGCTGTGGACGTCAACAACATGCTCCAGCTCTTCGCCAGTATGCTGCATGAACGGCGCATCATCATTACCTCAAGCAAGCTTAGCACTGTGAGTCCATTCCCACCAAGTCAGTCTCTCAGCTGCAGTCAGTTATCGGATAGGCCCTGTCAGGCACAAGGGGGAAAATAGGTTAGAAAACAGTTCAAATACTGCAACCACTTTAAGGATGAGTTTCCTCAAAAGTTGAGGTGAAGCTTTTTAGTCATAAAATGTTAAGCTTTGTGTTTTCAGTCATGTCATATTAGGTGGTGTAGGATTCTTGTGGGCTACCTCACTTGCGTATCCGATTCTAAAATCCAAATATTATTATAATTTACAGCCATAGAGTGCTGTTTGGCTTCATATCAAATTCAGATACCAATTTGCCCTCTTAAAAAAGTATATAGCTCAAATATTGGGACTGTTTCCTAGATTGAACATGATTCTCTTCATCAATATTCCAGCAGGATATCAAACCCTAAGTAGTGCGATGAGAATATTTATCTGACATGGCTACGCTACTTGTACAGAGAGAATTGGACTGATCTCTCTGCACTCCCCCTCTTTGCCCGGGCATCCTGCAGTCAGACAGCCGCACTATCACCACGCTCTGACAGGCTGTGAAATCTATACTAAGGCTGGATTATAGTTGACTGTTTGTCTTATAACTGCAACATATTAATGGCCAAAAAGCCTTAAATTATCCGTTATTACATGTCGTAACTCTCTCACATAATTTAAAGTCCCTTCTGTCTGTCTGCATGAGGGAGGAAATATCTCAGTCTTTCTCCCCCTCTTCTTCCCTCTGTCCCCCCCCCCACGTTATCTTTGTGGCTGATGAAGCAGAGCCAAATGTTTATGACAGATGAGATGGGAGAGGGAAGTGATGTCATCCAAAGTCCTATCTGTATCTGTATTGTAGCTGGTCCTGCACTGGTATCTACAAGGCTGTAGAACACTGAACAGCCGGAGGGGCCTGTGGTGGTGATGGGTGCTGGAGGGAACGGGTACCCAAGGTCTCCCATAGGAGCTATAATCAGGAAGAGCTGTAAAAATTACCCAGCCCTCAGAGAATTTCACCTGTCTCCCCTCAGCTCCTCAGACCAGCAGCACCTCCGCTCAGGGTCTAGGCTGCACACAGTGCTGTGACACAAGAGTTACACGATGTAAATTATCAGACTCAAGGGTGAAGGTGTTTTTCTTTTTAGCAGAAAGCAGGGGGTGATGGTGATTTTTGTCTGTGATTTACATTTTTCTGCAGCTCGGAGGCTAATCTCGGCTTGTGTTTTTTTAAACAAATTTATGACGGCAGGATTTTTTTAAAAGCTTCCACGTCAGACCTTTACCTCTGTAAGCCTTTTTATCCTCCGCAATCCTTCAACCACTCATCTGTCTATCCATCCATCTTCCTCCGGGAGAGGTGTTTTAGTTTGGTAGCGATGTATGTCAGGCACTGTAGTACAAAGGTGTTTTTCATATCTCCACTGGGATTAGTAGCAGGCCTGATGTTATTACTGCTCCTGTGATGCGTTATTTTTTGCTGTTGGGTAGATTGACCTCGTGGTTCAAGTGGGAATGGCTGCCATGATTCTTGAAGCCAGCTATCTAAGTGAATATACTTAACTGCAAAGAGCCCAGCTCATTATCCACACCACTGTCTCGTGATCAAGTATCTTAAAGGATAGGAAATATATAATTAATGTCAGAGTTTGTCAAAATGTTTGTTTAAGTGAGTGTTAGCAGTCACTGCATGGACAGGTAATATTTCTATAGTCTGCTTGCCACAGATAGAGGATGTATGAGAGAAGGTATTGTTAGTAACATCGTTAGTACCATCCAGCTGCTTTTCACCACCTCCGCCTGTCCAGCCTCTCAGCCAAGCAAAGAGAAACAGGGAATAAAAAGTGGAAAGAGGGAGAGAGAAAGAGACACACACACACACATGCGTGCGCACACACATATATATATACTACATTTATTCTGCCTGCTCTAGGTGCTGCCTGTGTTAAAGCCCCTGGTGAACCCAGTGTGTCAGTCTGCCGGTACATGGCCGGCGCGTCTCGCAAGCAGCCAACAGCAAAGGAATAAATCATGATCTTACAACAATGCGTCAGTTGACTTATTGCTGTTTCGTGACCGGAGGTGAATGGTACCACTGTTTTAAAAGGCCGTTCGGCGGTGGCGCAGGGGCGGGAGCCAGCCGAGCGTGCAGCCTTGTCATAGGACCGTATAATAGGGTTGCATCGGCCCTTCCTCTAACTAGTCAGTTGGGAGGACCCCCACCACCATCGCCCCACCACCCTCCGTGTCTTTCATCTGCCGAGGCCCCCCAGCTCTCGAGCCCAGCCTCTGCCCTGCCTATCGCCCAAACTCACACAGCCCGGCCCCAGCACCGGCTGACAGCAGCCCTCTCATCAGCCTGTCAGGCCTATGCTAACAAGGAGCTATCCATCCACCATGCCCTAGAGTGCCAGCTGTCTCTCTGTTTCCTGCCTTTTCCTCTGTTGTTCTTCTCCTCTCTTTCCCTGACTTCTCTCTGTCTCTCTACTTTTCTCTCTATCTAAGTTATTCTTCCTTGCTGACATATTATTTTCTGTCCATCTGTCTCTCACTCACCCTGGCTACACCTCTCTTTCTCTCTGACTTTGCCTCCCTGTTCCTGGGTGTCTTAATGCGTCTCTCTGTTGTTGGGCATCTGCAGAACATCGGGACATCCCCCCCCCCTCCTTTCCCTCCTTCCTCTCAATAGACTTATCTCAGCCCCATGCCATGTGTCTGACTTAGCTCGTGTGTTGTGCCGCTGTGGCCGTGTATGTGCATATGTGCATGTTGTGGGTGTTTGAGTCTCTTTTGCATGCATCTGCTTGTGTGTCTTCTGTACTCACAGGTGTTTGTACCTTATGTCTTATGTCTTTCTGCAAGAGAGTCAGTGACTGTGTGTGCATGTGTGGGAGGCCTGGCGTTAGCTGTTACCTGTGTCGTCCTGTGTGCCCTCTCTCTCTCTCCCTGTGCCACCTACTTGTTTGTGGCACACCTGCGTTGTGCCGGGCCTGACACCGGCGTTTGTCAACAGAGGGAGAAGCAGAGCGCGGGTAATTGGTGACTTACTCTGTGCAGGGGAGGGGAGAGGGAAAGGCTAACACAGCGATAAACCAACAGGAGAAATGAGGGAGAGGTGGACAGATGGACAGCAGGAGGAAAACAGAATAAGAAATGAACAATTTGGATGAAAATGAGGCTGGGAAAGTAGAAGAGAGGATTGAAATTGGAGAGTGCGTAGGGACAGAGTTGGAAGGAAAGGCTAGTGGAGGGGAAATGAGTGTTTGAGGCTGGTGTGAAGAGGTCAAGAGCGACTCTGTTGATACCATTCCTCCTGTCAAATTGAATCACATTGCCTGCAGCAGCAGCTATTTGTCTCACACAGTATGTAAGCAGAGGGAACGAGTATGGTTATGTTCTTAGTGCAGTAAAATAGCCGCATCTCCTTTACACTGCTGTTTAATATGTGAAATATGTGAAAGAGGTGCACGTGGGCCCCCCACAGTAGCACTTTCCCAATTTTCTGTCTGTTTCTCTTCAACATGTCCAGTTGTTCAGGTAAAGAGAAAAGGGTGTGGGTGGAAACACGCTGCTTACTGACAGAGTCTGCAGAGCTCAGAGTTGCAGTGTGGAGAAGATCTGAGGTCTCTGGTGGGTCCAGCTCTTTAAGGAAACATCACTGTCAAACGGTTGTGATGCTCATGTAAAAAGACAAGCTCATCTGAATATGATGTATGACGTATGAATATGGAGAGCTGTTGGATGTCTTGTGAGCTGTCAGAAAAGTTGGAGTAGATATTAGTAATAACATATATATATATATATTTTTTGCTGGCCTATTCGACACTTACCAGCCGTTTCACTACACCCGTACAATCTAATGTGAACCAACATAACAGCTGTAAATTTAACAAATTTTACTTTTTAAGTTAAGTTTTGTTGACACTGTCAGAAAGGTAATAATTCTTCTTAATTTTTATTAAGGTCATAGTTGGTGGTGGCATTATATTGAAAGTTGTTTCTAATATTGTGGCCCTCTCGTGTATGTCAATGGAGGGGCCAAAATATTAGAAACACCTCTCAATATGATGCTGTCCAGTTGAACATCACTGCAAACCTACAACCTCAGTTATACACATGTAGCTACATTAATGAATTAACCTCTCTGACCGTGTCAATCCAGATGAATGTTATTATCATGTACCTAAAGTGTACCTAAAGAAACGGCTGTGAGTGTCGCAATTTAACTTTTTGTTTTATTTTTAGAAGACGAAACATTTTAGCTGGATCCCTGCTCTACACTACATACTCATTAAGCAGGATTCAAGTGTGTGGTGTGTTCACAGTGCAAAAGTGCCTCAATTAAATTTATAAAACAAGTGTGCATACACAAACAACCACTTGATTTTTGTTGATGGACATTGTTGTCCCACAATGCAGTGAACAAAGGAAATGAAAAGGAGCTGTTCACAGCTGGGAAATATTAAAGCAAATTTACCAGTGGTGTTAAAACTGCTTTGTGAACATCACAGAAATAATAATAATAAAAAAAAACTATTAAATCTAAACATTTGGATGTATTTTTGTGAAGTTTAATTGGTAGTGACATATCCAGTCGCAGCTTGATTGACATTAATTGCAAACATGTTTGATTTGATTTTTTTTTTTTATGTACTAACTGCAAAAACAGTAAGCTAAGACTTTGGGTGTGTACTTAGAGATGGGCACAATAATTGACTCACACACAGTCCATTATTGACATAACTCGTGTGTGACCTCTTAGCTTAGGTTTATTGCTACCTACTTCAAAGTTGCATTACCTCTTCACACCTCTCTTTTTCACATCCTCCTCTGCATCTCGTCTTGTCTCTCTCTCTCTTTCTGTCTCTGCTTCCTTTAGTCCCGTTGAATGGATCTGGGAAAGCCAGTGTTAGTGTGGACACTTTCTGTCTCAGCTACGGCGCACCAAGAAAGCTCTCAGGGCAGAACC
The DNA here is from genome assembly GCA_033000465.1 of Sciaenops ocellatus. NCBI lineage: Eukaryota > Metazoa > Chordata > Actinopteri > Sciaenidae > Sciaenops > Sciaenops ocellatus. Next base: position 21,882,222 of record CP136882.1, on the reverse strand, counting down.
AAAGACCTTGACTGCCTTTTGAAGCAGGCTGTCGCTGTATAATCTGTTAGCTTCTCTCAGAGGAAGGGGCAACGCACACACACACACACAGACACGCATGCACACACACACAGTGTGAGAGGCAGGCAGCCCCTCATTACCGGGCAGAGCCCTGGTCCCTGAGGACTGGACCCAGCACCTAATCCTGTATTTGTTCTTGGGGACTGTATCTGTGATTCTCCATTGAATGGAATATTAAGCACCCAGGTCTTTTGTGGAGCGTGTAAGCCATTTGGCTCCACTCATCTATTATTTATCAGCCTGGCAAATATTTTATCAGCCTTAGCCTCTCATGACCCACTCTCATGTGAAGCCCCCCCTGTAAATGAAGAAGAAAAAAAAAAGAGTGGTACAATTTCTCTTTTTTCCACTTATCTTCCTCTTACTTTTTGCCTCATTCGCTCGAAAACCTGAACAAGGACGCAGAGATTTGTCTGTAGCTGAATTAGAGAAGCAAATATGTGAACTATTCCTCTGGAGTTTCCTCCAAGTTGCCTTATCTCAGGCACACTGCCACCTCCATCGCTTTGGAGATAGCAAATAAAAGAAAACAGAAATCGAGATTTGCTTTATAAATCATTATCTTAGTTTCAGTAAACCCCCCCTCCCCTCTCATCCCCGTCCCCTCTCAGCCAACTCCCCCAAGCTACCCACCCTGCCTGAGAAGAAGAGAAGCAGAGAGTGAGACTCCTGTTTTCCCTTTCAACCTGAGAGTAAATCACGCCAGTTGGGGGGCTCACCTTGAGGCCTGGTGGAGATAATTGGAGTTGGTTAGCGAGGTGTTCTGTGCCATTACCTCCTGGTACCAGCGAATGGCTGGGGCTTGTCTCGCACTCCCAGAGGAGGAATATACTCGCCTGTTGGCTCTCCACTAGTGTGTGCGTGCGTGCGCGTGCAACACACGCACATATGTATATTCGCAGCCAGATCGCTGACCTCTCTTCATCACAATTTAATGGGCCCCTTACCGTCATCGCTTTGGAAAAAGGGAGAAGGGTGTGATGGTTTTGATAGTAGCTCTTCCACCAAGTGCTTCACTTTCACACATTAATATTCATAGCATTGATTTATTTTCAGAATTAACAAAAAAACAAACGGTTTGCCGGGGAATTAATCCTGACAGGAGCGTGGCATTGTTGTGTTTTATTTGAAGACAGCACGCAGCGGAAATATGCATATGCAGATACACAGAGCAAGACACCAATTAAATGTTGATTAAGTCCTAACTATTGTGGGACTGTGTGTATGAGAGACTGCACGGAGACAATAAAAAAAAGAAGATCATTGCTTTTTTTCCAGCCGATATGAAAAATGAATGTAGTTAAAACAAACACACACAGAGGAAGGCACATGGACACACACACAAACACACACACTTTTTACTGTAAGCTTTTTGGATGTCCGGGGCTTGATGTTTGGGTGGATTCAGAGGGTGGGGCACTCTTTCTCTTTCTCTCTCAGCCTGATTTTTCAAGCTCGCCCGCTTTTGGCTGGTCAATTGTGACACTGTGTGTGTCAGTGAGCAGGGGGTCTCCTGGTAGTTGCGCGTGTGTGTGTGATAGTGTGTGTCCGCTTCACACATTGACTGTGAAGCTGCAGCAGTATAACAGCGGCTGCTGCTCCGGGGTCCCGGCGGTATTGGCCTAGCCCGCAGTCTCTCTTGGCTAACTCATGTTTCATTCTTTGGCAATTTGCCCTAATGAAGTCCCGCAGGAGCCCCTCAGACCTCTGTTCTCTTTCCATATTTAATCATGTTATTTTAATCTGGGGGATGAGCTAACGCCTCTTTCTCCTGCCGTGTCTGTGTGGGTGTGTGGGTGTGTGTGTGTTGCAGGTCATTACTATAGCTGGGTTTTCATGAGATGCGATGTCAAGAGGGGGATGCTGACTTTAAGACAATGGGAGACAATGACTTTAATTTTATGTGTAATGTTGGTTTGACAATGTAGAGAGCTCTGTTGAAAGGGAATGTCATCTTCATGTGATTGCTTCTCATTATTTGTTAAAAAGGAGCTTATTTTCTCTTTAATTTCTAGGTCACAGTAGTTTGGGTAATTTTGATTTTTATGGTTACTGTCAGCACTGTTTTGGGCTCCTTTTGTTGCTTTTGTGCAGGTCGCAGCACAATTCTCACTTTGACATTGAGTTGAAAAGCTAATTATGAACACTGGGCTTATGTTTTGCCATTCATTTTTCTGTTCAAAACCAGTTAAAATCTGTGCTAAAACATTTTTTTTCTTAATGCCATATGCAGTAGTAGCAACATTACTGCAGTAATGACCCACCACAAGTGAATCAATATGGACCAAACATTGGTTTCATGTTCTGTGAGTGTAAGGCAAGTGTTGTCTTTCTTCATGTCAGTCTTTTCAACACTTTTCTTTTCACCTCATCATCAATCTTTCTCTCCTCTGCTGTGTTTCTGTCATGGGTTTAAGACAAGTAGTTGATCTCCAGCTCACAGTCTGTTCTTCTCTTCCTCCAACAATAGCTTGCAGGTCGTGTGTTCATCACAACAGCACGAGACATGTCAGTGTAACACGTTCTTTCTGAGGGCTTTTGTTAGCAAGCAAGATTAAAGGCTACCCCAGTGAACTCAAACAGTACTTTGCCACATCAACACGAAGCATCACCACCTTGATTAGACTTCTAGATTTTAAAAACAGGATATTACAGAATATTGTTAGGAAGGAAATAGAGTTGCGGTTGTCTATACTTCCTCTATAGGCTTAAACTTGACATGAAAAGTTGTAGAATAAGTAGATGTAGATAAGTTGTAGAAATGTATTAGAAAGAAAAAAAAAAGACAAGCAGGATATTTGGCTCAAAGTTATTTTAATCTTTTTTGACTTGTTGCAGTTCTTTCTTTCTTTGGGGTATTTCCTAAGACTGGAATTACACAAACCTTCAGTTAAAACAACTCAAACTACCAGTAAACATGCAGCACAGAAGAGTATTTTTGTCTTTCTTTTTTAGTTTTTGTTTAGTTTTGTATTTCACCTCAGAAAGTTGTGCTCACATTGTCCCCTCGCTTCTTTCCCTCTCTGTAGTTAACTGCATGTGTCCATGGCGCGGCTTCTCTGCTCTTTCCAATGTACTGGCAGCACATCTTCATCCCCGTGCTGCCCCCGCATCTTCTGGACTACTGCTGGTAAGGCTGACCACCTCTGAAATACACACACGCACACACACACACACCATCAGAATCGTCACAATAAATGTTTACACCCCCTCCTTTTCTCTCCTGCCACTTTCTCTCCTTCTTTCTCTCATTTTCCAGCGACCTTCCAACACATGCACGCTCACACGCACACACACACACACACACACACACACACCACGTCATGTGTGCTGGTCATGCACCAAGCTCTGCCGCTAAAACCTCGGTGTAAAAGTGCAGACACACATGTTCACACATTCTTCCAGCCGTTCTTTGAGTTGTTCTCACGATTCCTCTCGTGGTGCGCCTTCTCCTGTGTGGCCCCTCAACATAATGAACGGCCCGGATCACCTTGCTCCATATTTCATGCCAGTGCTGGCTCCACGCTCTCATCATGTTAGCCCTCTCAGGGGTTCATTACCACCCATCCAACACAAATCCAACAAATCTGGATGGACTTGATTGAAACTGAACGGAGAGCAAAAGTAACAGCTCATCTGCAAATCTACATGCGTTCAGGTCAACTTCAGATCTTTATAAACGCGGGTTGGGGAAGCGTGTGTGAAAGGAGCTGTATTCATACAGTACAGTGCTTTAACATAAGGGACTCATCCGCTTCAAAAAGCTATTCATCACTGACAGTAGAATGTGATTTTCAACACTCTGTGAAGACTCATCGTTACCTTATTTAATCATAGGGGTGTCCTACATGTACTGATTAGATAACTGAATTATATTAGATGCTCTGTGTGCATGTATCCGTGCAGATGTTGATGAAAGTCAGTACTGTATATTCATGATACGGAGAAGACGGCGGCTCAAGTGCAGAGCTTACAGGCCTGCTGTTTGTTTTGCTGTTGCTTTAAGTCGATTACAAGCCTGTGGCTTCTGAATCATTCTGGCCAGGAATACACTGACCCAAAGCTATCCGATTATTGCTGCCTCTGTAAACCTCATCATAAAAATGGTTTCTATTATTTGACTGTTTTTGTTGATTTTATTCAGCATGGTGGATGGGAAACATACTGTATGATTCAACCTTTCCTTGCCACTAACTTTCAAGATGAAGATAAATATCACATAAAATAAGAATGACGTGATAATAACCATGCAAAGCATATTTTTGGATGGTTGAAAGAAAACTTTTGACACTTCTACCCTTTAGCTTTCTAGGAAGTGTTCCAAGTCTTTCTGTACTTTCTGAATCTACCATCTTGTTAGAAGAAAAACTCCTGCAAAAGTATTAATTGTTAATATCATTTTTATCATTATAATATAGTTGTAGTAACAGGTTTGACATTATTGTTCTCAGTATTCTTCTGTAAGGTCTTTTCGGGTAAATTAATGCTTTCTGATAGCTGATTTTAGACAACAAGAAACCAAACTTTAAATTACATTTTAGGCCTTTAAGCCTCAAATCAGTGACTAAAAATTGGAACCACCCAGAGGCAGAATGAAGGAGAAACATTTCTCTTCTTTACCTGCTAAATTAATTTTGCAGTCCAGTCCAGCAGTCCAGTAGCAGTAGATCAGTTTGCTTGCTCTGCTACACACACACACACTAGTTAATCTAATGTTGTTTCCCATTTTGAGAGCCATGGTGGTTCTTGGGAAAATAATTTTGAAGTCTGATTTTCAGTCAGTGGCCGTGCCCTACATGTAATATGATTGGGTTAAAACAACATATGGATGAAAATCAGTTTTGCTGCCTATCTATGCGATTATGTCATGTCATACAAATTAAAATATACATTCGCTTCAATGCATCTGCACACATCTGTCATCTGTCATTACAGTAGTTTTCACATAATTTCTAGCTGGTTATAAAATAGATTTTTACTTTTAAAATAGATTTTATCACTTTGGGTTTTTGATTAATAGTTTTTTGATATTTTTGTTTTTTCAAATGAATAATTTAGTCTATGAGATATACATACAAATGTATTGTATGTATAAACATTTAGCTTTTTACTTTTTCAGACGGGTGTGAGAAATATGTTGCGTTCGTGTAGCCTCCATAAATATTTCTTTACTACATGTATCTATCTGATATTGATATCGCTCACAGCTTTGTTTTCCTCTCTCCATCCACAGTGCCCCCATGCCATACTTTGTGGGAGTTCATCTTAGTCTGCTGGAGGTATGTTAGTTAATCTGTCGGTATGTGTATGCATATAAATGTGCATGTATATAATTGTACATCATTATATTGTACGTGCATAATGATATTCTGCAAATCAATGTATATATGTGCAAACTCTGGACTGTATATCAGACGTTTAATGTTTATGTTTGTAATTTGCATCAGATATATAATAGAGAGTTTCAGTGGATTTTCTTAAAAGAATAATCAAATTATATTTGGGGAGGATGCTGTAAATTTGCAGTATATTGTTTTCCTCTTTGTGTATATGGTCACCTGGCTCTCAAATCTGGTGTAAAATATTTCAAATTTCAGTTAGTCGATTTTTTGGCACCTCCAACACACTGAATCAAAAAAATTGACAGAATGTTTTTTCCTCTTTATCTTCCCTTCTTGCTTGTGTGCATTCTTAACCAGAAGTACAAAAGACAGAGGGAGAGAGGCAGAAAAAGTATCTGCAAACAAAGAGCTTTTCGACTTCATTGTTAAACCCTGTGTGTTGGTTGGGGGGCAAGCCGTCACCAGCACTGCTGTTGTGTGTGAATGCATGTTGCAAGCACGCGCACATTTGCACTTGTGTGTAAGTGTTAGTATGTAAGTGTTTGTCTGTGTGCGTGTGTAATTGTGCAAATGCATATGTCGTAATGCATGTGTGTTTGTGCGCGTTGGTGTGTGTGTGTTTGTGTGTGATATTTGTCTGACAGTTGCGGCAGTGGCAGTATTTATCACACTCTGCATCCGTGACAGACCCCCTTTCCGCCACTACATAATTAGTCCAGATCAGCATGTGAGCCTCCACTGCACAGGCTGTCACAAAAGTGACAAACTAGAAATTCACACACTATGCTGCCTCCCCCCCACACCTGCCTGCATCCTGCACCACACTAAAATAATTGTTGAATTTGTCGCCATCAGGATGCACACAGCACAGCATCACTGTGTTGTTGTTGATGCATGAGGTTTTGGTGCTGTGGAAAATCTTTGCGCAAACCAAATGTTCTTCTCAGTGCCATTCTTCATTTTGTGAGCCCGTGTGTTTTATAGTAAAGATGTTCTAATATTTTTTTTCCTACACGCCATTTGTCACCATTAATCGTAAAGGAGTGTGATGACAGTGTGGTTTTAAATGTGACCGCTGTGTTTTCTCCTTCCTGCCGCTTCAGGACAGAAATGACTTTGTCTGCTGGGAAAACACACCTGAGCCACGCTCAAAATTTCTAATGTTAATTTCCTAATTTAGTAATTAACCAAACTATATTTTCACACTCTTTGTTATTTAAGATATGTAAAACATATATGACTACCAGTGCTTAAAAGTAAACACAATTAATTAATATGTTAAATAGCAAAAAAAAAGTAATTAAATAATCTGCAGGTAATAATGCTTGAATTGTGTATGTAGGATATAAGAAAATATATTTTTTAAATTGTTAATATTACAATTGATATGTAATTATATTTACAGGTGAAGATTTATTCAATATTGTGATTATTGTTTTAAATTACTGTGACACTGACAACAGTGGACATTTCCTCCTTTTAGAGAGTACGCAGTCGATCACTGGAGGATGTGGTCATTCTGAATGTGGACACCAACACCCTGGAGAGTCCCTTTGATGACCTGCACAACCTGCCCAGTGACGTGGTGAGAAACACACACACACACACACACAACCACACCCACAAACACCTTCTGAAGCTTCTCAACCTTTATTGTCTCATTAGACATGACACGTGAAAGGTTCATTTTTCCTCTTTCACACCGAGTCACCCGCGTAAACGCACTGTCCTCCAGTGTACTTCAATTCTACGGGCGTGCACACACACAGAAAAACACACACAGACACAAACACATACACATGCAGAAACTTGTCAAAGTATAGCTCTGTCCCCTCCCCACATCATTAATGACTGCAGCACTGGCTCCTCAGATTGTGGCTGTCTAAAGTAAACTCCCGTCGCGTCGTATGACGCTTGAAGGCAAACAGCATTCCCCGACCATCAGAGGCTTGTGGGAAAATGTGCAACTCCCTTCCCTTCATCTCCATCCATTCTAATCATTATTTCACAAAGTCTTGCATTTCTGCCTGCCCACTGGCACATTTCTGAGAACGAGAGATAGGAGGAGGGAATAAGGCAGAGAAGAGAAAAGAAAGGAAAAGAAAAGGCAGAGATGGTTGATTTTCTAGGGGGAGAGAGTGGGAAGAAGGGGGCCAATTACCAGTGTGGGCAGTGAAGCCACCTGCCAGTGCATCGTCTCTTTAATTAATGGAGCACTGACGCCGGTCAGTGCTACAGGAAGCATCACCATGGCGTCAGGGTCACTCGCACATTCACACACATACACACACACATACATAAACCAAGAGAACGACACACGTGCTTGTCTTCCCCGCCTTTGTCGAAGCAGGAATCTGTTTGTTTAGCTGTTTTTTCTGGGTGTGTGTATTAAAGCTTCTCTGTGAGGCACTGAGGCCCTGCTGAGACTGCAGACGCACTATTACCCACACTGCTAACAGTATATTCCACCGCCTACCGGACTCCTGCCCTACCAGCAGTATATAATTCAATCCACTACCCAGCAGACTCCAGACCTTCTCACACTCCCACACTTCTCTGGTTCTCCTGATTTAGCGCTGCTCAGCCTACTACGACTGCTTGTGCGCATGAATGCCTCCTTACTACCCACAACTGTACGATCTTTCCTACATTTTATGAAATTACCTGCCTACTTTTTAGCCTGTTTGCCTGGCTGCCTTATCGCCTGCCTTACTGCCTGGCTGCTCGAGTTTCATGACACCTGTCTGCCTTCTTGTCTCTCTCTCTCTCTCTCTCTCTCCCTCTCTCTTTCTCTCACACGCAGCACTTGCCGCCAGCCTGGACGTTTCTTGCACCCGCTGTTTGCTTCTCATGCTTCTTTGCCTGTGCGCCTGTCTGGCTTCTTCTCACTTCCTTCCTGCTTGCTTTTCTGCACCCAGGGACTTGAGACCTAAATTAAATTGCAAACTGAGTTTGTCATAAAAAGGAGTCAGGGCTTTTGAAAAGCGACAGAAGCAGAGAGAAAAGCCTTTGTCTTTGCTGTGTGATAAATTAAGTGGCAGGCTCAGAGCCTTTTTGCTTTGATCCCCTACTCACCATTTTTCCTGACTAATGACAGAACATAGCCCGCATATCATGTCAAATTACACCACCTGAAACGGAAACTTCACTGGCATTAATATATTTATTGCAACAAATTGTTGTTGTTGTTTTTATTCCTATTCATATTTTTTTTCCCCTGTCTTCTCTCATCTTTTCACCGGGGCTAGTAGATTAATAAGGAAGCGAGCAGGTACTAATTGAGTGGAATTCCAGGTCTCTTGTTAGTTTGCTTGTTAGTGATGAGGACATGCCACATGACATTTGATGTTTGTGTTTACACACAAGAAGATGTTTGAGGCATTGTGCAGTTTGTCAAACAGAGGCCTGGAATCTTGATTAATGCTGAGCGTTTCTGTGCCTGGGCTGAGCTGCCGCGCATTGTTCCTGAGCTATTAAAAACACTCTTCATTTCTCTCTAATTCTCACTGTAACACTGGCTACTTAACGCTCAGGCTTTATTCAGTGTGAAACCAAAGCCCTGAGACCTATGAAGTAATGATTATTCTCACTTTAAAAGCCCAGCATCGCTTTGTATAAATATACAAAGCATGAAAAGGATTAAAAGGTAAAGGCCATAGGCAATTTTTGTGCGTATTTTAAGTCTAACTAAGAGGGAAAACAAAGCACTCTGATGTTGATTTAAGCAAACCTTTAGAGATTCGTCTAATTATGTCAATGCAGGCTGTGAGCACATGTGGACTCTATTACGTGGCTCGGCTGACCAGTGGCCGTGCTTTTAGCAGGTTCAGAGTTCACAGTTGTCCTGAATTAGCCGCCCTCTTTCAGACAGGACCCCTACACCGGCTCCACTAGTGCCCGCCCCTTAATGGTCTTTTCCCGCAACTTCACACATAATATTTCAGATTTATTGACTATTACAAATGCTACCACGCCAGTAGTGGTTCCGTTTAGCAGAAAAAGGAAAGATCTGAATAAGGGAGTAATTGGTAACGGGTCAAAAGAGGATGCAACAGTCTTTAGAGAATACATTTTGACATTTTTTTAAATTGGAAACATCATATGAATCAAAGGTCCAACTTTAATTGTATTTTTGTTCTGGATCTGTCTTTTTAAAAGCAAAGGGCACATTTTTACAGTGAGAATAAATTAATCACATCAATCTCTTTAATTGTTTTGCTTAAAGATTTTTCTCCCTTTATGATTTTTTTAGCTGTAACTTGCTCTTATATTTATTGAAAGTCAAGAAACATTTCCTGTTTTAACCTTAAAAATATATATAATGCAGATCAAGGAACTTCTTTGTTGCTTTATTTGAGTTTGGGCTTTTCTTCCGTTTTCTGTTTTAGATAAACATTGTGATATTAGAGAAAAAAGATTTATTTTGCTTTGTGTATTTTTAGCAGGATTTTGCATAGGATTTTAAGATAGTCTAAGTTGGACTGAAAGTTTCAGTAGTTTTTACACATTAATAAATCATACTAATCGCCGAGAGACTGTGCTTGTGTCAGTAAAATCAATATGTTGACAAGCACACTGAAAAGAAATACTCAATAAAAAGCTGTAGTTTTTTCCCCTGTAAGATCAAGGTATTTTTGTTTCTTTCTCTGAGATCCTCTTCCACACAGAGAATGTGCTGATAAAGTTATAATTGGCTTTGGTTGGTGGAGCTGTTTACCGCGCTAGTCATTAAAAGTATCCAAGAATAGCAAATTAGGAGTCTGTTAATTCTGAAAACAAACAGAGTGTGACTGAATCAGATTTTTATTTGATCCCAGCAATTGATCTCAAACCAATGACGGAAGATTTTTTTCATGTATTATTCTTTCTGTGCCACATATTCAAGGTGAGGTGCTACAATGCAGCTTACATCTTTATTTTCAGATGCTCTCTCTCACATCACAGCCTAATTCCTTCTATTCTCCTCCTCTCTGCCTCTCGCTACTTTGCTGACACCGTGTACCCATACATTCGTAGCCTTCATACATTTGATCATTTGTATTCCCAATAAAGGGGGAAATTTACAGCGTACACTCCTACTTCCTGTATTTCAAGCCTGCATTTGGAGGTTTACAAATGAATGAGGGGGTTGCGGTTGTGTCTGCGCGCCTCTCCTGAGATCACCTGGCACACTTAATCAAACATCGCGGCTTTAATTTGGTGTTCAGTTTCCGATGTTCCCAGAAAACAACATCTACATCATCATCTATAACGGAGTACAGTCGACAGCAGGCAAACACTCACACATGCAGATGCACAGACACACACGGAGACACCTACACGTTCTCGGCCAGGAATGTTCATCAATGACATTCAGATCTAGTTCAGGAGTAAACTTCTGCTACTCACAGATTTTTGGTTTGTCCACCAGATTCCCCATTTTCAGTTTAGATACAGCCACTTGTGTTTCATTTCACTGGTGTCTTTCCAGTGTAGCGGAGCCACCTACACTAAAGCTCCTCACATGCTGTACTAACTATATGGTAGCTCAGTGCTGGGAATGTGGTTGCTCCACCTCAGTTACATACTGTACTTTTAACAGGAACAGTCTCTGCCTGTACAACATATAATAACACGCTTCAAAGTATTTCATTTCGTTCTTGCTGTTGTGTCTGTACTCTACCAACTGCAAGAGATGAGATCTGCTCATTTAAAACATAATCTTACAGGTTACAATTGTTTTAAATGGTGTTGAACTGTGCATACACCCTCTCTGCAGTGTTAGCAGCCCTTCATTTACTCATGTGGAGTTTAAAAGCTGCACTTCATTTTCACATACTCGTTCTGCCGGCGGTTCACTCTGGATTAGAAGTCAAAAAGGGAGAGCAGCATCACCCACTGCGTTAGTTATTGAAGTGAGAGATGACATTTAGCTGTAGTTAATTATGTATGCAAAACTCACCCGCTCAGCTGCTATAAGAGGTCAGCTTGACAAAGTAACCCCACACCGGGGAGAGTCTCATGGCAATGAGATAGCCCTATTAAAACACGCACACACACACATACACACACAGAGACCCTTTCTCCCCATTGCTTGCTCACTCTTTTTCATTTTGTCTGACTAATGTATTGTGTTGCGTTTACTTTTTTAACTGTGGATCAACACGCTTAATAAGCAAGAATTATGTCTCATTATGTGCCTTAATATTTTATCTCTCCAGTCTTCCTCTTTTTGTACGTCATCACAGCACTTTGCTATTTTAATCTTTAATCCGAAGTTAAGTTTGCCATCGTAACGAAGAATAGAAGTTAATGATCTTATGTCGTTAGTTACTGGAGATTGTAATCGACTCCACTTAAGTAATATCCCCGTTATTTTTAGGCTATAAATAGAATTGAAAGATATCATAAAATATAATGTTTTAAATTGAATGCATGAATGAATTTCACAGATTCCGAGTATGTATGTGTGTGCATGTGTGAGAGTGTTTGCCGGTTCTCCTTGCGTCTTTGTTCAGATTTGTGTGTTTTTGTGTGTGTGTGTGTGTGTGTGTGTGTGTGTGTGTGTGTGTGTGTGTGTGTGTGTGTGTGTGTGTGTGTGTGTGTGTGTGTGTGTGTGTGTGAGCGTACAGTTCAGACTGCAGCACATCAAAAGAAAGTGGGAGATTTTCATAACTATTTTTTTCTTTGTAGTTCTTTAATTGCGTCCCCATGGCTTTCTTTCCCTGGACAGAATCTTAAACAAAACATTCTTTTTTTGTGAGAAGAAAACCCAACTTTTTATTTATTTTATATTTTTAAACAACAGACAAGTGTCAGGGTCGTTATTTGGGAGGGTTTTTTTATGCTCTGCTGAGAAAAATTTAGAGGAAAAATCTAAATATACCATATATTCTAAATATATACTCAGAGTTTGTAAGTTTTTTCTTTCTTTCTTTCTTTTTTCTGTTACTCAGTAATAAATATAATATTGTCAGCCAGGCTCTTACCTTTTGTCATGTTTCGTTGTTTGTCAGTTGAAAGTGAAAGATAATTTTCAGTAGTTCATTAACAGCAACGACCAGGTTCCATAACTTCTGTGGTCTGTCTCATTATATCGGCTCTTCATATAGAAATATTTCTTGTTGCCATGCACAACATAAAATGACTATTTAGACTAGAGCAGTAGCAGTTATTCAATCTCTCTCAAAGACAGTTAGAGGTGTTTCTTGTGGTTTCTTTATTTTAGAAATTCTCCAATAGCTGCCGTAAGTGTAAATGCACTGTATATGTAGCACCTCTGTATTCTGTATTCACATGCATGTGAGTGTGATACGAGTCGGGATCCCAGAAGGATGTTTTGTATCAATGCATCGAGGCTTCGTATGTGCGTAAACATGCTCTGACACGCACACACACACACACACACACATTCGCGCGCACGCATTCACACAGATGCTTGGTGTCACCTACAGCGGTATCATCCCTTACAGTCAGGCAGGAATCATCATTGCACCTGCTAATTACCATCTCCAGCTGGAGAGTTAAATGGAGATCTGTTCTATGTCTGACCTTTGACCCCATGCTCTTTATGTGACGCACTTCAAACCCTGCTTGGGCCTGGCTGGGCTGGGCCTTAATGAGGCCCCATGTCTGCCCTCTGTGGGCTGTGCGCTTTGGATGCCCCGCTTTCATCACAGACCATCTTCCCTTGATGTAAATTGAAAAGATCACAGCTATGGGGAGAAGACCTGTACTGGAAAGGCCCCTCTGCATAGATTATGAATATCATAACTCAACAATTTTTTTTTTTTTTTTTTTTTTTTCTCCCCCAACCACCCACTCCCCTCTCTCCTCCTGCCACCCCTTCCCTGTACAATGCTATAGTTCTAATTGGACCCAATGGGGGACTCGCTGCCTTTGATCTCATCACCGCCACTGTGACTTTACACTAAAAAATGTCACTGCCAAATTGGGTTATCACCTGTAGAGCCTGGCCTTCCTCTGATGCCTGTACGCTTCTCGTTAGCTTCACTCAAACTGTAGAAGTTAATTAGTTTGACAGAGCCATTACCGTAGAGGCATACCTGATGATTGTGGCGTAGGCGCCGTTTTCAAAATCCAACTATTAAACACACATTTATTATTTTTTTTTCTTTGCGCCGGATATGTGAAGCAGCGCACAGCAGACTGTGTTTCACTTTTCTATAGGCAAAACGATATTCTGGTATTTGTCATGCACTACTGCTATATTTGTTTTATGTGACAATTTAATTAATCACCGCATGTGACTAAAGAAGAATATCTTTCATCATGCTTAACCTTACTCATGGAGAAATGTGAAACTTTGAACTTATCGCTTTATCACCCATTTTTCTCTAACACTAGGAAACAAAACACAAGTGAATGTCCCCACCTCATTAAAAAGTGTTTGCCACTGCAGTGCTCTTACCCGTTCAAAGCTGCTGTACAGAACTCTGTGTGCAGAGTAAACTCCGCTATCCCGTCTCCTCTGACAGTCTTTGGGGTATGCCTCCCCCACTTAGACTGACATTGTGTTCGCTTTGATTCTTCCCCCGAAAAAAAAGACAGTTTAATGATTTGCAAGGATAAAAAAAAAAAAAAAGAAATCAGTGAAAACGCACATAAACATGAAATATTAATTCCAGAAAGGACTTTACATAAACATAAAAGCATTTAGCACAATGAGTGAATATGGAGATGACACTTGTTAATTTATCCGTGATAAACTTCCTGTTTGATGCCTGGGAGCATTTGCAGTGGCAGCACGGGGACGTTGTGGAGAGTGAGGAAGCCCAGGGGAGAGGAGTCGACGCTGTTCGTTTTGTCTTTGTCCCAGTTTAAGACTGCCACTCTCTCTGTCTCGCTTTCTCTCAGCCTCTCCATTTCTTTCTGCCTGTCCTTTGTGTGAGCTGTGCTAACACTTTGCTTCTCCTCCCTGAAGTTTTCCAGATAGGCTAATTGCAGACTCCAGACCATGATATCCCTCGAACCCTGCAGCTACACAGCGTGATATTATTTGTCCACCTTTGATTGAGATGGGCCTGATTTTATCACGTTATAGAAGAACTGGGGTCATTTAATGACAACACAACCTCACATTTTCTCCTGCTTTTATCTGTCCTTCTCTTTGTGCCTACATATATTGCTGCTACCAATTAAAATGAATAATTTTGATATTTAAAATGTGTTGGAAAATTTCTGTGTTGCTTTACGGAGGTGGACAAGCCAGACAATTAACACATGAATAACTGAGAGCTTACACAGAACACAAAACCACCAAAGCACACTGCAAAATGTTGTACATTATTAGGAGGTGATTGAATGGACTGGTGAAATATGCAGTGCATTGTTAAATGTAATAGTCAAACTGCTAACCAAAAATGTTAATTACTCTGTTCTGTACCGATAATTACTTTATCAGTTCTGCATGTGCAGTCAGTTTTCTCACCCCATATTCAGACAGTAGAGTGCTGAAGTAAGGGAGAATGTCCTTACCTGGAGAGCTTTGATTTAATCTGCCCATGAGCAAGACACCAAACTCCTTACCAGCCACAGTTCTGTAGGCGACACTCTTCTGAGTAATATATAGAGAGAGACTGAGCATTGATTCTGGGAGCTTATAACATGTTGGTAGACATATACGACAAAACAATGCAAAGTTATTCAGCGAAGAATTACAATTAATCTGTTTTTCACTAATTGAGGTTGAAGTTTAAACCTATAGGTTCTTCTTTAAAATCGTGTTTCAAGCTTGTACTACTGCTAACAGCCCACACCAAACTGCATTACAGTAATCTAGACCCTCTGTGCAACCCAATCAGACGTTGTGCTTTTGTGCTAAGCTGGCACAACCCACACAGAGAGCAGCAGTCCCTTCGCTATCTCTGCCTCCTCCTCGCTCTGCCACAACACAGTCAGACTACTGCTGAGCAGGTGAGGAGAGCCTCTTGACAACTTCCTTCCCAGACTCCCCAGGGCCCGGTGGCCAGGGTGAATCTTTTGTCATCCTAAAACAAGCTCGGGCCTGCTGCTCCTCCACTCTCGCCTGGAGTCCTGGAGACAGAGCCAGGAGAGGGGAAAATAATTAAAGACATTTTATGTCAAGAGTCCCTTTCTGGAGGGAGTTCGGGAGAGCCAACAGGGGAGGGGAAAACAGGAGGACTGGAAAGAAAGAGGAGGAGAGTATGAAATGGAGGGAGAAGCGAAGAAGCACGAAGGTGATGGGAGGAGAGCGGGGGTGGCAGCGTGGAGAGAGAGGGTGAGAGAGGAAGAGCACGGATGCGAGTTTTCCATTTCCTCTGCTGTCCCCTCCCTCTCGCCGCCCCCCGTCCTCTGCTCAATTAGCAAAGCAGCAGGTGCTCTCAGCAGCACAACAGATAAGCTTGGAGGAAAGGCTGAAGCTTTTCCCTTTCTTTTCTTTCCTTTTTTGAGATGACCTGCAAATGTGATACTTCACACCCAGAATGGGCTAGCTGTTTCCTCCACCAATTTCAGAGGTGATAATTTAACTTTTACCCCTCCATCTCTCTCTTTCTCCCCCTCCCACCTCTCTCTTCCTGTCTCTCTCTTTCTCTCCCCCACACTCTCTCTTTATGTTTTTCCATCAGGTGTCCTCTCTCAAGAGCAAGCTGAAGAAGCAGTCAACAGCCACAGGAAGTGGTGTGGCGAGGGCCTTCATGAGAGCACAGGCCGCTCTGTTTGGATCCTATCGAGATGCCCTCAGATATAAACCTGTAAGGATCCAGTCATTAATCACTACCAATCATATTGTGCCATAGCATTGCAGTGTCATATTAGAGCCATATTTTCTTCATACATACAGTACATCCAGTGTTTGAGCTGACCTTTTAGAGGCCTAAAAACTCACTTCCCCCTAGTGGTGCCAGCCATACACAGAATATCCACCCCATATACAATGGATGTGAATAGAATTTTATTTGTGGTTCTCACAATATCGAAAAAAACCTCTTTCTAGCCTTGAAATGTCCTGCTTACTCTGGATAATCACAGAACACTCTGTAAAGAGTTTTATAGAGACAGTTTCTTCAGTAGAAAATAATTCCAGTGAAAAGTGTTCACAATGAGGTCTTTGTATGATTCAAGTAAATGCTTTTTTTTTTTTTTTTTTTCCAAACCTGTGAAAACCTCAAATGGTTTCCAACTATCTGCATCTCGAGCTAAGTGAGATTTTGATGATTTCTTTCTGTAATTTGGCTGAACTGACCATTTAAACTCTGATCTCTGGGCTGGACAGTAAAGAAACATATTCATAACTACCGTGTTTCAACGGTGGTCATGTTCCGTTTGATTGATTAGATATGGAGTATGAAGGCCACAGATTGTATTTTCATTCGCATGCAGAAATATTCACAGACATGAATATAATATACTTGCTCTTCAGAATGTGCAGCACGCAGTAGCGATCTCAGTTTGGGTGAAGTGAGTCAAATTTTACTGGAGTCTGGTTAGACTGGGGCAGTTTTGACTGAAAGTAAAAGGTGTGTTTTCAGCTGGAGCGCAGAGCTACGGTGGGCCTGTCTGAGGCAGTGAAATGTCAGAGGAGCTGAAAAGAGTCAGGACGTTCCCTTTGAAGATCCCTTTTAGCCACCTTTGGTGTTTTACTCTCCTTTACTAAGCCCCCCTAACATTTCTTTTCTGGATCTTTTCTGCTTATCAAGTCTGAGTCAGAGCACAGCAAACTACAGCATGTCCTGTTTGTCAAATAGCGAAGCCTTTGTTCCTTTGGCTTTGAGATTAATTGGACTTTGTGGACTCCCGGAGTCAAGATGCTACATTATTGATGCTGTCTCTCTTTTCTCTGTATACAGACAGTATACGAACAAACTGCCTCCCCTCTGACACAAGCGCGGAGACTCAGTGGATGTGTGTTTGTGTATGTGGGAGCACAACATGCAGTAATTTCTCAGTTCACTCACGCTCACGCCGTGTATTCTTTCAGACAGGATCTGTATAAAAGCCATAGAGTTAACATACATGCACACACATAAGCATGCACAAATCTGCCTTCACGGAGAGACTGTTGAGACTCTCCGTGTTTTGATATTTGTGGAATATCGCTCTGCTAGTTATTGTTCTGAGCTGAGGAAAAAGATCTTCCTAGACAGAGCTGAGCCGAGCGCTGTGGTTCACAGGCCCATATGCCTCGACAGAAGGAGGGGTGTGGATGCTTGGTGGGAATCTTGCTGAGATGTAAATGAAACAATACTGGAAAATGATGATGAGTTGAAAAGCAATCAGCTGATTAGAACAGCATTTCTTCGGTCATCAGTTTCAGCTCACGATGATGCTCCCCCAGGTGCTTCTCACCAGCTCAGAGCTGCACATATTTGTCGAGCAAAAAGAACCTGAAATAGCAACTCAAATTATTTTTCACCACCATTGATGAAGCCAAGTCGGGTAGGTGGGTGTGTGTATATTCCATGGCTGTGTGCTCGGTACTATTTAGAGGCAGAATTAGCTGAAGTTGTACTCAGGTTGGCATGTAGAGGTTCATATCATCCAACCACATGTGTAAAGTCTCTGTCTGGGAGGTTGGGGTGTCATCACATGCTCAGAAGTAGTGAAAACTATTTTAGACATCTTACACATTGCGTATTCTTATGTAGGTCTATAACAAGGTGCTATTAGTTTTTGGAAACATCTTTTCACAACATTAAAACAAGCGCTGTATATTCACATAGAGATTTCCACTTAGTAACTTGTTCTGACACTTTGAACACATCTGCCACAAGATGAGTTTTGCTTTTTTGCTTCTGTGGAATGGCTTCATGAAACGCCTTACAATCTCTTCCTTAATAAAGAGGCAATTTCATGATGCCTCCATTTATAATGTACAGACATTTCAAAGGTTGTTGTCAGGCGATAAAACACAGTGAAACTCACAAACATTATTCATTCTTCTGTACATCATTGGATTGCTTTGTTTTGTAGCTGTAGATTGTCTTTTCTATGGCCAAATAATATTTTATCAGTTCATTCCATGTGTGGAAAGTTGGAGCTTCTGCTTTGTTTCCAGTGTTTTGGAATGAGTTTCTTCTCAATTCTGCAACAGGATGACTTTCTCTGATAACAGCAACCTTGGAAGTTAAGAATAACTGCATTTACTGTAAAATGACCCTTCCCTGAAGCCAGGCACTAGACCCTAACCCGTTCTAATAAAGTGTGTTAGAGTAATATTAGTGCCACCCAAGCCACACAATGTTTCTCTAAATAAACTTGTTAAGTGGTTAGGGTTAGGGTTAGGTGGTTAACTTAATTACTGACATATAATTAAGACTGTAAGGTTGTCACAGTCTCTCTTATGCTGGGTGTACAGTTCCTTTAGTCTTTTCAAGTAGTTGAAAAGACTAGTTTTAACTACTAGTAGGATTCCTGCAGCAGTAGCAGTTGGCATTTGGTGTAGCCCTGTTTGAACCAAAGGATTTTGTTGGATACTGATGTGTACACAGTGTGTGCACAGTCTTAAAGTTGACTTTCGACGTGTTTTTTTTTTTTTTTGTTTTTTTCTCCAGTAGCAGTTAGTTGTTAGTCTCAGCATGCTACTCAGTTTTGTTTGCTGCAGTATGGTCCGAGGCTGTAGCAGCCAGATGGAGACTGCAAAGCTGATTAAACTACAACAAGTAACTTTCAATTCTGCGTTTTACGAGAGAATACGCCTCAAAAACTTTTAGTGATGTAAGTGGAGCAGTATTCCTGTGATGTAATTTGGGCCACTGGTATCATCCGCCCATCCTCGACAATGGGGTTAGTCTCCGATGTTGTTAAGTTGTTTTTATGTGCCACGCTGTGCTCACAGCCTCGAACAGACAAAGCACATTGTTTTACACTAAAAGAATTTAGAGCATCATTGAAATATGTGAGAATTATGTTAATTATGAGAAAACATGAATTGGAAATGACTGTGGGGCTGTTTGTGATTGGCCTGCAGTGGGTCTGTTGTCATCCTCAGTGTCTATAGCTCACAGGCCAACAGACATGATGTAAGAAACAGTAATAGTGTGATAATGTTTTCATGAGGAGTACTGAGGAGTTTACTGGGACACTGTCTTCTGGTCCGGGGGAGATCATGTGCGCTCTGCCAGGAGAACTGTTTTCTGTTTCTTTCAATGTTCTTCCTCCTGTTTCTTCCTCTTTCCTTCCTGTCTTTCTTTTAGACTCATTTTCTGCTTTCAGGCTTACTTAGCTCGCTAATGAAGAAATCAGTTGAAATACTCCTTGGTTAGATATTTTCTACAGTGCTTAATGATAATAAACATGATGTGAGCGTCTTAGTGTTGTGAATTATATTCTAACAACATTGTTTAGTTTAGACCCCCTGCCTTTCAAGGCACCAAACGCATCTGCCTTTGTTCCTGTGGCTCATTTCTAAACTAAGTAAACATGGTGAAAAACAGATTGGTACAAAGAAAAGTGAGCCAAAATGAATTATTATTAATTGTTTATCTTAATTTTTGCCAATAACGT
Source organism: Sciaenops ocellatus (assembly GCA_033000465.1). Lineage (NCBI taxonomy): Eukaryota > Metazoa > Chordata > Actinopteri > Sciaenidae > Sciaenops > Sciaenops ocellatus. Next base: position 21,862,354 of record CP136882.1, on the reverse strand, counting down.
CTCTGTGGACTCTTCAGGGGGAGCCAATCACTTTCTGTGAGGAGAGCTTTGTGAACCATCGCTCAAGCACCATGAGGAACTTCCTGTCCATGGCTGTCAACCTGCAGCTCTTCAAACAGGTACAAACAGCTGTCTGCACGTGTGTGTGTGTGTGTGTGTGAATTGTGTGTCAGTTTTAACCAACATTAACTAACTCATTTTGGCATATTGTAACCAGTAAAATTGATCTTACCCGAGAAAATGTTTAAATTCTGGGCGTGATATTTAACATTTGTGCATAAACATTTTACTCATTCTGAGATGAGTTACTTACATGGGTACATTGACAGATGCACAGCTCTATCCTGTAAGCTATAGACAAGCACAAATAGAAGAAGATGACTGAGTGCTTATATGGTAGGTTACTCTGTCCTCTCCCATCAATGTCAGGTTATTTTTGAGCTGTTTATTTTTTGAGCTGATTTTTTATTTAGGAGGGTGAAAGTCTTCATTTTTACAGATGAAAGTTTTCTCTCTGCACCTCTTGCGCTCAGCAAACTGTCAACTGGGTAAAGTTAGCATTTAGTATCTTGACAGTTCAGTTGTTCAGAGTGAGGAGAAATGGAGAAGAGAGAGGTCTGGGATTATAGACGGTTATTGACCCCTAGAAAACTGTTTACTGTGGTTATCTCTCAACACACGTCTTAATGTCTCTCTGTATTCTCAATTCTGCCTTGTGTGCAAACAAAATCATGATTAGTCAGACTTGTTAAAAGTATTTTTACTGTATGAAACAATGTCAAGGTTGTATGAACATGTATGAGTCTGTAAAAGCAAAACGTGCTCCAAATTTTAACTTGGTTCTCAGAAAATTGAATATCCACCACTAATAGATACACTATTGTCATCTCCACTGTGGTCATGTGTGTATTTATGTGCTGTGTACCTAGAGTATGTTTGTGTGTGTACAGGTATCCTTTATTCATGTGTGGTTATATGAGTTTCCCTTAAAATCACTCATGTATACTTAATATGTTTTTTCCCCAAATCCCTTCAGCAGCGCTCAGCTTATCCGAGCCAGAGCAGAGCGGAGAGACACCTCTGGCTCCGAAGAAAATTTCCTCTCACCCCTTGAATTTTTCTTTGTGCTCTCTGACCTGTGATAGTAGTGTGATTTACCCCCGAGACTTACAGCACAGCGGCCCTCAATCAGCCTTCTGTTTCTCTGGATACTCTGCCCCGTCTATAATTTTCCCAGGCAGAGCAGATAGTGAGCAGCAGTTCAAAGCATCCTCCCGGCTGGCTCCTGCCTCAGCGGTAGCATTGGGAAACAGGCCCTTATCTCCTCCTCCTCCTCCTCCTCCTCCTCCTTCTCCTCCTCCTTCTCCTCTCCAGCACGGGGGATGGGGTGAGCTTATCTCCTCCACTCCTCTTTCGACTTAAGCGAGAGAGGCCAGCGGTCCGCCCGAGCTCTGCTCTGGCCATGACCCACATCCGCTCACAAACAATACTCAACTCCATGGCCACACACATGCACACATTAATTTTATAAACTTAATAATTTTATATACATAAGTAAAAACTCTAGTACTGGAGATCTTTGGATTTTGTTGGGTACTACCTGCCTGTTTTTGTTTTGGATTATTTTTATTCTAACTGTTATTATATTTTAAGCCCTTTGTCCTGTTATGCACCTATAGTCCAAATTATTGACTTCATTGTTTCATTGCTTCATTGCACATTATTTATAGGCTTGTAAGCAGGACTGCTGTCTTATTAGTATTTCCCCAAATCAAAATAAGAGTAGGACTTAACCATTTACAGCAGCATACTTTTAAAAAAAACTTTTATTTATTCAATTGACTTGCTTGTTTTCCCTGTTCTCCAGTTAAAGTAAACAGTCTGTGCTTTATTTCCCAATGGGATTGTCCACAGGGCGTCATACAGTCGCTGCCATTTTTTAACTCAGAGCGTAAACAAACAGGTAGAGTTGATTAGTTATCAAGTAACTAATCACTGATGCTCGACTAGACTGAAACAACATGTCTAATACAATATATTCAGTAATATATATATATATATATATATATATATATATATATATATATATATATATATATATATATATATATATATATATATATATATATATATATATATCACTTATTCACTTGTACACAATGACTAAAGTGTCGGATTTGTCACTGTCACCTGTGTTGTGTCAACAATAGTTGGTCAAACTTCAAATTCAAACCATATTATTGGAATCAGGTACACCACAACACACGGTACACACATGGTTAGCACACATGCATAATGCAGAGGTGTTACCTGAGTTTGAGGTGTTACCATCTCAGCAGGAAATTGCTTTTCTACAGGTGATTTTTGTTTTCATTTCTTGTAAAGCAGCTTTTTTGCTTCATGATCAGCCACGAGTAATTCCATTTTTATCGGGGGAACAGCGTGAAGCTGTTCATGCAAATTCAGAAAAAACACTATTAATGCATCGGGAATTGAATGGCCTAGTTGGACAGAGAGAATATTGTGTGCTGCAACATGACATTGAAGGCCATCAATAACTTTCAATACTCCTTTTGATATGTTATAATTTTAACAAATTACTTAATATTTATAAGTATAATAGCAAATCAAAGTTATTTTGGACAAGCACACCTTCTGAATCACTAAAATGTAGATTAAAAATAATATTTTTGAATCCACACAGATCTAAGCTGTAGGTTACATCTGAGTTGTATTATCTTGTACCTTTATGAAATATAGACACTCACCCTAAAATGAATATACTTATACACACCTCTTAAACAGTCACAGTTTAACCTTCTAACACACTTTGGTTGTGTTCCTGGACCTTGTCCTCTCTGTTCGGTCCGCCAATTCATCCTGAACAAGTGGGAGAAGTCCTCCAAAAGAATGCGGGGGGAAGCCTGTCGACCTTAACCTGCTTCCTATCAACCATCCTCAGCTCCTACACACTTTTTACACACACACACACACACACACGTTGATGTGTGTGTGTATTGTTCTAGCAGAAGGAGTCTCTTCCTTTCATTGACAAAACTAAGCTATACACAGTTTTATTGAGTCTATAGGGGGACTTGTACTCTGATGATTTACTGTCAGGAGCCTTTGTTGACAATGTGCATCCCGCCAATCAATACTCGTCTGTCATTCTCCGTGTGTATGAATGCAATAGCCGAGCCTTTTATCAAAAGGGGGAAAGGCGTGTCTTTGCAAAACTAAATTGTAGCTCCGTCCACTGCATTGAGTCCACAAGACTCCGTATGACAGTAAGCTGGAAAACAGAAGTTTATCTTAACCAATAAGAATGATGGATAAAACTAACTGCGTCCTCCATGACCAAAAATGTAGCCAAATGTGAAGTGCTTTAAGATGCCCTACCACTTGTGGCTGCTAGCTGCTGGCTCCAAAACCTCTCTTACTGTACAGAAATCAGCTTGTTCCAACTTCTTTCTTAAAATGCAACATTAGATTCCAGTGTGGCAAGTTTGAGAGTAATAAACTTGTTTTTAAGGTTTAAAAAGAAGCATTTTGCTCAGCATCAATATGTCTTTGTTTGATTGATATATCGCAGCTTCTCAAGCAGCAAAAGTGGGTGCCACTTTGCTCCTTTTGGCCAAATTTATATTTCAAAGCCAAGGTGTCTAGCAAAGAAATGAGCTGTAAAATCCAACCTCCAAAAACTTTCCCTCAGAAACCTATGAGTGACGTGATTTTTGATATAGCCCTGAGTGTCTACAGTTTATGGGCTTAGATTCCACAAATGAGACCCAGGTTGCAAAAGAAAAAAGGCTCTCCATGTATATCTCTGTAAATGAACCCCTGTAGAGTCCTAATCCCAACTTTTGGCTCCACAGTTCCAGAGTTTAAATAAATCTAGACCACTGTGACCGATCCGTGAGTGAGTCAATGTGCTGCTGGTAGCCAGATGGAATAACTCTCAACTGTCTGCAACTAAAACATTAACAGGAAGCAAGATGACATTCACGTCCAAGTCTTCTACTCAGTGTGCCTGAATCTGTTCTGCATGTTTTGGTTTGACGTTATTTACACATATAGTTTGTGTTGTGTTTGTTTGGGAGAAATCAAAAACTATTTAAGTAAAATTATTTGAATGTTAATGGAGTAAATTTGTTTTTCATATGTATGTATTTAGTGTCTTAATCTTTGTTTGAATGAAGCTGGTCCTGATGTGGTCCTAATCTGAAATTATTCTTTGTATATCTTTAATATTTTTTTGTGTTCTCTCTCTCAAAACAAAGAAAGTGAGCCTGTGTGTTGTTTATGTGGGTATGTGTACATTCACATTTGCTTGCACGTGTTAAAGTGTTTGTTTGCATGTCTGTGAGAGTGTGCTGATCACAGTCTGCCATTGTTGAGTAATGTCTAATTAAGGCCCACAGTGGGGCAGGTAATCTGGCTGGGGTGTGTGGAGGGAGATGAGGGGGATAAGTGGAGGCTTTGGCTAGGTGATGATTTGGGTTGATTATGTGCACTAATTGGGCCAGCCAAGTAGCGGAGCAGTGGTTGGAACCTGCAGTCTCACCTCTCATTAAAATGATCTAATGATGAGTTTCCAGCTCTTCTGACCAGAGGAGCGGGTGGCCGTGTCGGTCGCTAGTTAGCAGGCTGTCCCTGAGGACACGCACCCTAAAACAACCTACTCTGTTGTAACACTTTGGACACACTTGCAGAGGTGGGAGTGGGCTTGCTACAGTTAAGAAAATATCAAGCAATGTGTTGCTGTCAAGTATCTGTATTTGTTGTTCTTAAAAATACGAAAGAGTGCTTGAAAGGTAGGAGGTGTTGATTGTTAATTAATGCAGTCATCAGTCAAAATAAATTGTAGCTTTAAATCCAAAAGCTTTATTTAAAAATAATTATTTTGAATGACACAATTGCTGATTGTTAGCTGCTTTTCCCTCCTACCTATGTACAAATGAACTGAAGACTTTAAAACGATTAGATTTTAGTTTAAGGTTAAAAAAAAAGCACACGCAGACTAGTAGAAAGAACATTTTTCAGGACTTCAGCAGACTTTGGCCCCACATCTTTTAAAAATGAAAATATTATATTGCAGCTGCTTGTTGTTTGTTTTGTGTTTTTACACCAGAAACCTGCCAAGATTAGCCCAAGGATTTCACTGGAGAGTATTATTTCCATGCAGAGATTTGCTGATATTATAAGTGAATGGACAGGAAACGAACAGCAACTTCTGGGTCAATGTGGTCGGATTTAGCTAATAGAAAACAGTGCACCGTGCGTGTGACTGAGTGATCTACATTCATATAAGATTTTCGTCATGTTCAGTTATTTAAAAAGATAGAAAAAACTACAATACAACATCAATACAACTGTCAGTCACATAACCGGCCCCTTTAAATGCACAGAGGAGGCACAAAAGCTCTTAAAATGGTGATGATAAGAAATGTGTTTAAAACTATTATTGACATCATTTTTGCTTTTCCTCCCCCTCTCCCTGCTTTTATTTGGTCATGGCCTGTAAAAACTCACAAGATATTTCTCATGCTTTAATGTTTAAAGAATGCTGTTGTTTTTTATTGTGTTGATCACAAATGTGTGTCAGCGTATGTGTGTTTGCTTATACTTGCGTAACATATTTACGTGACTTTGTGACTGTGCTCATGAAATGTGTAGCTGTCTTGGCTATTAGGTCCATGTTTATGAGATGGAGTTTTATGCGTTCCATGTTACAAAGGGAGGAAATGAAACTTCCTCATGTCTCAGACAGTGTGCAGCATGTAGTCTGCTGCCTTAATCCCTCACCTGCTCCACATTACCAAATCCCTATTACCTGCAACTCACCTAATCTTAGGATGTAGTTTCTGTCAGGTAGGATTAATAACACCGCCCTGTGGCCTGAGTGTTTAAATCTGTGTGTATGTGTATCTGTTTAAGTGTGTCCACACACACCCTCCCCCCCTCCTTCTTTTTTTAATAAGCACATTGTAATTTATGGTTTTAGTTCATCGACGGACGGCTGGCCAAATTGAACGCAGGCCGCGGCTTCTCCGACGTGTTTGAAGAAGAGATCACAGAGGGGGGCTTCTGTGGAAGTGAGTAGTGCGAGACCTGTCTATCAATTAGCCACATTATATTTATTTGCCATATTTTATGCAGTAAGCGGCAGTTATCAGGCTTTTGTAACATGTAAAAGCAGTGAACAAAAGAAGGAGGGACCTTTTTAAAAGTTATGAAAATGAAAAAAAAAAGCAGGAAGAGTGTTGACCAAGTCTAAATCAAAAACAATTGAATGAACAAGAAGTCTTCTAAAACAATGATAAACTAATTAAAAAGATGGTAAATTATATTGTGTACTGCAGTGTGGGTTCATATGCTTAAAAACATGTTAATTTTTAAACGTTTCGTCCTTAACTACTTATTGTTAAAGTCACATTTAAAGGCTGTTGTAAAATTTGTCATGAACACACCTGTGAGCACATAAAGCTCTTTAAGTACTAATGCACTAATGAACTGAATTTTCTTCCCAAGAACAGAATTAAATTAAACATCAGAACATTTTTAAAATTATTCCTTAAAGTGACTCCTAGCCATTTTAATTTTTAATCTTGGATTCTTAGTTATTTTTACAGGCATCTTGAGTGTCATTTGTTGTGAAAATATTTATTGGAACTGATACAAAGGTTACTTTATAAATCTGATTGAATGTGGCAAAAGAAGACTGAGTGAAGAATAAATAATGTTTTGGCAGGATTGAGCATTATTGCACATGAAATCTGTGCACAAGACATCAGATGTTTGAAATCTCAGAGGAGCGCACAGACAAATTATATCGTTTTGATCATAAGACTGCAGGTTTGAGTCGTATTACAGGACAAGAAAAAAGAAATGCCATCCAGATGTTGCAGCTAAATCTCCTTCACATTATTGGGCTCATCAATTCTGATCCTGGCTCAAACCCACGTCTGCAGTACTGTCCAGAGAAAAATCTCCTCTGTAAATCAGTCCAGTACATTCAACAGTGAATAACTAAATGAATATCTTATTTAATTATTATTGATTATTCGATAAAAGGACAAAGAAGAAAGCAAATAATGAGACTCAGAGTACATAAATATATTTCTATTTTACAGTTTTTTATTAACCACATTAAGTGACACTGTTAATGTCACTATATTTATCCTGTTCAGTATAAAAACGGTTTTGTCTACAATTTAAAATGTCTCAGTGTAATATAATATAATATATATATATATATATATATATATATATATATATATATATATATATATATATATATATATATATATATATATATATATATATATATATATATACATATATATATATATATATACATATATATATATATATACATATATATATGGTTACCTTTCCTTTGCCATGTTAATCCAATACTATTGAGTGCAAAATGATTAATTCATTTTTTCTGTTTTATATATCCCTCCAGGTAATTCAAGGTCTTACCAGCAGTGGATGCAGGTATTCAAAAGTGTCCTGCATATCATACCTAAATGCTTTTATCCATGGCTTTTTTTTATGTTTGACTCATTTTATTCTCGAGTTATATTTAATTGAAAGTGTGATTGACACGACTCAGTGTTTGAAGTTCTGGCGTTGCCTTTGGAATGAAGGGGCTGCCTGAATGTACAGATCCAGCGTGAGTGCAGTTTGGTGTGTGAAGCGGCGCGTGCAGCAGGACAGTGGAGACAGACAGGGAGGGAGACAGAAGTGATTTGACGTGACAAGACGTCCTCCGACATGACATGTTGATCTGGCAGCAAACACAGGCGTTACTCCGCTGAACCGACCCAAGAACATAGATCTTTCCCTCCTTCTTCATCTCCTGTCTCTTTCCTCCTCTCCTTTTCTTCCACTATCTATCTCTCTTTATCTTCCTCTCTCCCTCTTCTCATCTCTGTCACAGCCCCCCCCTCGGTCTCTCTCGCTCCCTCCTCTTCCTCTTCTCTCTCTCTCACTGAGTATCTCTCCCTCGCCCTCCCTCTCTCCCCACGCCGTCAGCTAAGGCTGAATTAGTTCTCTAGAGTGCTCTTCAAAGGTTTGTTAAAGTTCACATTTCCTGACTGACAGGGATCTATAAGAGGGGCCTTCACCTCGGCCCCTCTCCTCCTCTCCCTCTGCCGACTTCTGAAACAGCGTCTGCCATTTACTCTGTTTAGCCGTTTAGCCGACGCTTTGTGCTTGCACTAAAGACCAAACAGAGAAAAAGAGTGAAACGCCAAACGCAAGATGAAGCAACTCAGTGAGAGAAAAGAAGACACGCACAGAGAGATATTGGGTGCCATAATGTCAGTCTGCAGAACTCAAAGTAGAAATCAATCATGCACAGTCCCTTCCATCGCTTTAAGGCTGCTACTAAATAAAAACCTCCTGAATGCTATAAATCATGCAGTTTATCATGGCTTAGCGATATGATACTTTATCTTGTGTCACCATTTTTATACCGAGGTTGTATACTAAGTAGTACGAAGTGGTACTATTTACAGCTGCAGAGGGAGTATTGATATTGAATATGAACCCTGTGTGACTGTTGTGATATGGTAGAAATAATTGTTATGATATTTATAAGGACACTGTACATCCTAGTATGACAAATGTATGCAAAGATCACATATAAAATCATCAAATTGATTATCAAAGCAATGAGTAGTATTGTATTATGAGACAAAACACTTCTATCAGTCATTTTCTTGTAGATAAACATTAGCATCATCGCCCAGCCCTACCTGTGTGTATATGAATATTTAATGTGACAAAATAATTAGTTTGAATGTGTGTGTATGTGTGGAAACTCACCCAAAATGCCTGACTGACTAATCACTTTCTGTGTCTATTGCAGAGAGGAGGAGCACTCTTCAACACAGCTGTGACAAAGGTACGTTCTTCTGCAAAGCTGCAGTGTTTCAGTCTGTACACAACTTGAATCATCCAAGCTCTGAAAATCCCACTGAAATAGACCTCAGGTGACATTTTGAGGGGTTATTTTGTGAAAACGAATCAGTCCGCATGAATATCCAACAAATTAATTGAAATTCTTGTCTGTTTTGGAATTGACAGAAGAAGGAATGGCAGCATTGTTCATGACTAGTCCATGTTTGATGAGCAGTACCATGTCGTTATGCACTGTTCAATAGGTGGTCAGGGTGCCCTTTCATGTTATCGCCTCCTGTTAGTGTGCGAGGCTCTCTTATCCAGCCTTTTGTCTCCGTGTTTTTTGCCAGCGGGATCAAAGCATTTCTTGATGTTACATGAAACCAGAACAGAATGTTAATGCAACATGTTTTGATTAGTAATCCGTGTGTGTGTTGTTTTTCCTCCTAGGCCAAGAGTCATGCCAAGAGGGGCATCCGGGACATTAAGGGCAGACTTAAAGCAAGGGTGAGCAGCATGGACCTTCACACCTCTCCTACACACTCGTAGTAGCATGCATACACACACACACACACACACACACTTGTATACATAATTCTGTTCTGAGGCGCACAGATAGACGCACGCCCCCCCTCATAGAAACAGACAGGAAGGCTGCTTTACATGGAGAGTGTGATTCTGACACAGGGGCCTTTAATGACTGTTGAAGCCTGCTTAGCGCTTTGTTCAGGGCTGTACATTTTTAACCAACGCCCCTCTGGCTATGGCCTGTCATGTCATCCGAGCCGTGGCCCCTCTTTCTCTTTTATTGTCTGCATATTTCATCAGTGAGCCTGTGATTTCCTCAAAGCTAATGTAACGAGGTGTATGTTTCCATAAGCCTGATGGATTTGATAAGGCAATAGCAGTTTGATCTGTCAGTGGGAAACTGAGCAGAGAGGGCACTGATGATGAACAAGTGGAGTATGTGGTGTTCTGTTATGTGTATACACACACACACACACACGCTCACACCCAGTAGAGGCAATAGAGGTGTTGAAATCTATTTGAGTTTGAAGTTTCATGTGCGCTCATAAGTAATTTTACAAACGCGCAAATGAATGAATTCAAGTTTCTCAGGATCATTCTTAATCTGCATTGTTTTTATGTTGCTTTTTGTTTTTATGTTTGACCTTTAGTTCTTCGTAATGAAGGAATATGTCGCCAAATGCAGCGGTGTGGCTCACTGATGTGTTTAATAGTTTGGTTCTATGGCACAGATACATAAGCCAAATACACAATTCTTGTTAGTACAATCACTTGATTATTTAATGATTTGTTCGCAGTAAGAAAACATTTGGAAACAGACCGATCCATTGATATTTTTTTTAGAAATAAAACAGAGAAATGGCAACAAACTGGACAAGGAGCATCACTGCTATAGTTTACTAATCTCTTTTATTCTTTCATTTGAAAAAGGATGAACTTAAAGCAGTACATTGGATGTGCCGTGGTGTGGTTCTTATTCTAACTAACAACATATTTGAGTCAGTTCAAATCATCTAAGATTTACTTTCATTGTTTCTCTCTCAGGAAGAAGAAGAAGAAGGGATACCGGTCTGTGCAGGGTCTCCCACCAGCACCAAGAGCCTGTCTCCAAGGAGACTGCAGAAGATGAGAAGGGTATGACCGCCCGCACACGCACACACACATGCACACACACAAAGATGCACATCAGTAAATGAGTTAACTACATGTACACTGACTGATCATACCAGAGCTCAGGTTTCACTTGACGGACATGGATGCGGTCTTCCACCTCAGTACTCTTATCCTCCACTTTTTGTTCTCATTTCTTTCCTTCTCGCTCTCTTCTTTCCGTCCCCACATCTTTCTCTCCCTCCTTTTATCCCCCCTCTCTCTTTCTCTCTTTCTCCCCCCACTTTCTCTCTCTTGTAACAGCTCTTGGAAGTACAGTAGTTTGTCAAGGTGCCAAATGTAATGATAAGCATTTTTTTTTTCTTCTTTCAACGCACTCATGTTGTACATTCAATATTTTTCTCTGAACAGCACGGACAGTAGAAGCAACTCATCTGCTGGTCAGCATTTCCTCTGAAGAATTTGCTTGTGCACCATAAGTGGATAGCGCGTTCTTTTTTTTTTCTTTTTTTTCTTTGTTGTGTGCAGAGCTGGCATACAATGTGCAAGAGCATGCACGCTCACAAAACACACATTCATCAATAAATTTATCAAACATGTTAGAAAATGACACCGTGGAGCAGTGTAAATGAAAATCTGCACATATTTTTGGTGTAGCGAGTTTAACTTCATGTAATTAAAATTGCACACATCTGTGCAGTATTAAACACGTGCATACAGCCTCAGGATTACTAGTTATAGCTCCTCACTTCATATCTATACCTCTGTATTCTCAGCTGGAGCTTTTCCACCTCTTATTCCTGAATGAAAAATGGCAAGTGGACTTTCACTTCTGTCTATAGAAACATGCCTGCAATGCACACACTGACATTTTGGCCACAGTCATGTAAGAGTGTGATTAGGAGAGGTTGTGCTGTCTCTAATTAGCGTTGTGTTTCCTGTGTGTGTGATGAGGCTGGAAAGTCTTAGCGCAGAGGAAGGTGTGACGGCCGGGGAGAGGAGAGGAACGGCAATTAGGGCTTTTCTAAAGGCCTCCTCGGACACCCTCCCCCCAGCTAGTGCACACACAAAGACGAGGCCAACCCGACACACACACACACAGATTAACAGTTAACATGCAATTGATGTGCGCACACCCCCCCCCCCCCCCCCCCCCCCCCCCCCCCCCACACACACACACACACACACACACACACACACACACACACAACGTATTCAGGATATACACACACTCACACCTCTGTCTATGCCATTGAGGCCTGTTCATTGCCACAGTAACGGGTCCCTGGAGACCACTGGAGGAGGGACACACAGGACACAAAATAGCATGTCCCACAGCACTGGTTTTGTGTGTGTTTGTGTTTATACTGTATACAGTCCACAAAGCTCTTCTTATTTTTCTCATTCCACATTGACTTTCTCAAGTTATAGTTCATAACAGAGGTGTATTATTAAATTAACTGAACTCCCTGCACATTAAAGACTCAGGAGGAGAGTGCAGTCTGACATCCTAAGGTTTCTTTCTCCTGTCGCCTGAAACTAAGATTCAAAATTGAGAAGGCAAGAAAGCCTTGATAATTTATGGCCTGTCTGTGTGCAGTAACCCCTGAAAGATTGAAACTCTTCAAAACAGTTTGAAGGAAATTGTACCGGAAATTATTCTTTCAGTGTTTGGTTGTTTTCAGGACAGTCATAATTGCTTGGTATATGTCTTTATATACACATATTAAAGCACTTTACTTAAAAAAAAAAACTCAAAATGGAAGCTCAAAAAAAACTAATTCTTATACAAAAAGTCTTTTTATGTTCTTTTGTATCTATCTATCTATGAAATTTGCAAGTACAATAATGAAATAAACATTTCTTTTCTTAGGTAACTACACTCTATGTTAGCCATTCATTTACTTTCACCTGACTGCACACAATATTTACATTTTAGCTACAATGTTGGAGGAAAACATACCTATGGTTCCTGCCCTCTGTAATCTTTCCATCTGTATGTTTCTTGGGGGTCTTTTTGGATTACTTTCTACGAAATCTTGATACTGTGTTCTGCCCACAACTGTCTTGACCAGGTGTTCCTTGCACACGAATTGCTCTCAGTGGGACTAACCTGGTTAAATAAAGGTTAAGTAATATGGGGGGAAAAAAAGAAAAAATGTACCTTTATCCTCGTACCTCCCCCACTTCTCATGCCCACACAAAGTCATCTATAGCAGTACACTGGCCTACTCTTATTCCTCGTCATTCTTTAAAATATGTCCCACTCCCTCTCTGTGGACACACCACAGTCGTGTCTTTATCCATACAATCCACAAGTCTCAACATTGCGATGATTTTCAATCCTAAAATATCACTTTCCTAAAATAAAATACAAGATCATACTTTTCTTGTATTAATATTGCACCCTGTGTTTATCAGTGAGGGTAGACCAATTATTAGAAACACCTCTCAGTATGACATGATACAGTTCAACACTGCACCACAAAAAAATAGCCTCCAAAATGACCACCAAGTTGAATAAGCAACTCTCTAAAACAGTCAAACAAAAACCAACAGTATAACCTTGGTAATTAGTTTCAGCTACTGTCTGTACCTAATAAACTGCCAAATGGGTGTATGTTGAAGCTAGAGCAATAGTCCTGCTTACTGAACAGTATTCATGAATATAAGTGAAAGGAATCTTCATTTCTAATAAACACAAGAGATTTATTCATATATATATATATATATATATATATATATATATATATATATATATATATATATATATATATATATATATATATATATATATATATATATATATGAATAAATCTCTTGTGTTTGTATATATATATATATATATATATATATTCCATTCAGACCTAGTGCTGCATACACTAAATTACATATTTGCATTATGTCCTTAGCTACAGCATATATACTCTTAAATCTACTCCTTGTGTCCGTTCCACATGTTCATACCTCCGACCAAGTGACCAACATTCATCTGCTTTATAAATTCAGAAACATGTTGCCATCCGACGCTCCAAAAATGTGACCTGATTAAAGACATTCCATCCCTCCTGTATGAAAGAAGTAGCCTGATACATTTTTATCATTCATCTTTTTTTTTTTTTTTGCAAACCCCTCTATGTCTGTCCTTGAAAATGAAATGAATGATCCTGGAGTACCTCCTTTAATTAATCATAGCAAAAATAATCAGAGTTATGAAATTCATATTCTATTTAATCAGCCAACACATGCACCAAAGTGAAAGTGCTGCTGTCGTTTGCGTACATATTTCAACCGTATCTGGCAATGTGGGTGATTTGTTGTGTTTGGTGAGCTTGTTGATTAAGAATGTAGGAGTAATCCTTTCATTTGACAAAAACAAGACTGCATTGGACTGCTGACTTCTTGTCTGATACAACAAACAACAACCATTGTTCTGGCTCCTGTATGGTTTTGCGTGTGCGTGCCACGTCTGTTTTTCGAGATTCTGTTTAAGATTTTGTATCTGTGTGTGTGTGTGTGTGTGTGTGTGTGTGTGTGTGTGTGTGTGTGTGTGTGTGTGTGTGTGTGTATGTGTGTGTGTGTGTGTGTGTGTGTGTGTGTGTGTGTGTGTCTGTGTGTGTGTGTGTGTGTGTGTGTGTGTGTGTGTGCGCGCCTGCGTGTTTTATGTGGTATTTTGCTGTAAGCATCTGAAAATAGAAAGTGAAAGTGTGTCTGCACCTCAGCCGTTTTGTACATGAGCATGTATTTGAGTGTGTGTACTGTATGTGCACAAACATGCATGCATTTAGCAGTTTGCCTCAGGTTGGAGACAACAGAATGACAGCTGTTAAGAGAGCAGAGGAGAGTAAAGGTTGGGAGAGTGTTATGGACAATGACAGCCAGCAGGCTTGTGGCCGGGCTCAGCCCCAGGCTCTGGTCTCCTCACCTGGTGAGGCAGGAAAGGATGCCAGCCTGGAAAACACCACACAGCTCATGGTTGAGGGCGAAAACAGGGAGCTAACAAAGATGTAAAACAGGAACAAAGTCGCATGGATACTTCAGTATGAGCATGCTGCTGTGTGTGTGTGTGTGTGTATGCATGGGGGGGGGGTGTGTGTTTGTATGCTCCATCGGTGGGAGACAGCTCATGTGTTCATGGCCAGTGGACACATATGTACACTGTACACATGACTTGTGAAGTGTTTTAGTTCCAATGGGGGAGAGTGTGGTTATGATTTCAGGATGAAGGACTATGATTTGTGTCTGAGTACAAACATGCTATACTAATATGTATCTTTAATACAATAACACTTCACTTGAAGTATTGCTTATAAAGCATTACGTAGACACTGTGCGTGTATTATGTTCAGTACATGATTGAAAATGCTATAATATGAAACATATGCTCAAGCAATACTTTCTGGGTAAACCGAATAGCTAATAAGTTATTTCAAAGCATATTCATGTACTGTAGTTTATACACCATACAGTGCGTGTGTGTTATAATCCATAATCATGAAAATTCTGATGTAATTGTAAATGGAAATTAGCTCATATATGCCCATACTGTCCATTGTAAGATTAATATTGTGGATAAATATTGCTGGATGAATAGTTAAGATGCATCACAGTGAACTTTAAGCACAGTAGCTCTGCCCATAGCTCTGTGTGTGTGTGTGTGGGTTTGTGTGTGTGTGTGTGTGTGTGTGTGTGTATGTGTTTACATGGTTATTTGTATGCGTTTGTAGTCTTCACTTCGCTTAGTTTCTTCCCACTTCAGAGACTCTACTGGCTTCCTCGCTGAAACCAAAGTGCCATCTCCTGGCACCCTCAAAGTACTGCACTGCACCCATTCACAGAAAGACACCTGGTGATCTCACTGGATGAGTTAAGTTCAGTGTAACAGAATGAGCACAATGCACATTTTCCTTCTTTTATATGGCTCCTGTTTTAAGCGAAAGGGATGTGGGCTTTCAGCAACAGCCAGTTGGACAGACGAGTAGTAGATCTTGCCTCAAACGCTGTTTTATTCTTTTTTTGTGTGTGTGTGTGCGTGTGTTTTTCCTCCCTTTTCGAGTGAGCAGCCCTTAAACAGGCAGACACACACTTGGCCGTACTTCTACAAAAGGCTCTGCCTCTCCCTAAGGTTTGTTTGCATTTTACCGGCATCTCTTTACATACACTGCCAAGCTGTGAGATCAGTGCACACTGAGAAATACCATATGAAATGTATAATGTAAGACTGGCTATTAAAGTCCGCTAGCGTTTGGCCCTGTCACAGAGAGGCCTAGTTGTTCCGCATAACCGGTCATGCAGGGACGGAAGGGAAGACGAGGGGAAAGTTTGTTTCTCCAAATGCAGCTACTAAAATGGATGGTGATGACTATTTTCCCCTCATAACCACAGAAACGAAATGTAATTTGTAATATCAATTCTAAAGACATTTTTCAAGGTCCTTTAAATATATTTCATACCATTGCTCATTGCATTAGGAATCCCAGCGTATACTCGGTCAGAGTAAAGGATAAGTTAGTCATGTTTACAATTTTACCCTCATTTGCTCCCAATCCACGACTGTAGAGGCTTGTAGACTGAAGATGGGAGTGTGTGTGTTGATTTTTGTCTGAAGCTGAAACTAGGGGTAATCAGGATTCTATTACTTCTTCAGCCAGGTACTCAGAAACTGGAATCAAAATAAAATATATACAAAATACCATAAAAATAATTATGAAATGTTTCACTTCGAGTAAGTTTAGTGAGTTTGCTGTACAAGAGAGGCTCAGACGTTGAATCTTATCCTTGATATAAGAAACACAAGGATTTTCTCCCCCTTCCAAAATACTGGATCGAGCTACAGTAGTTTTACTGAAATAACCTGACCATTTTTATTATTTTCATGACTCCTGTTCCTCTGCTCTATCTCCTCCTGACTCTTTCACTCCCCGCGTTCTGTACACTCTCACTTGTGGCGACGTGGTGAAGAGGAAGGGAAGCGAGAGCCAGACAGAAACTGTGACATCTGTCACTGACAGCAGAGTGATGGAGGGAGAAAAGGGGAGACAGGAAGGCATGGAGGGAGAATCACTTTTTCATTTTCACCTTTCAGCTTCCCATTAGCCGACAGCAAGAAGCTAATGAAGGAGCAGTATGATAATCTGTTGTTTTGCTATTTCGTGCTTTCCAGTGTCCTGTCAGGCCTGGGGAGGTACGGGATGGTGGCAGAGCTGTCACAGCTTTAACACGGGACCTGTTTGCACTGGTTGAGAATATCTCATTGTGAATGTCTAAATTTGAAGAGTCTCTATATTTTTGTTTGTTATTTTTTACATTGACACACAGTACATCTAATTTTAGATCTCAGATTTAACTGCTGTTGTTGGTTTTGACAGATTTTGAGGAGAAGAATATTATGTTTAAGTATGTGACAAAATCATTCTTTGTATCTCACATTACCAGTAAAATGAATGCAATATGCTGGCCATTTTTTTAAAAAGCGTCAAAATCCCATAGACTGCATAATAAATAGGATAAGGTCCACTCCTGCGCCAAATTTGGCACTTCTATCGTAAAATGCCCAGTTGTTGTAAATAGTTTCATCTTAACTGCTGCACTAAAGGGTCACAGTGAAGAGAGGGAATGACAAATTGATAAAGCCATGAAGTGAGGTACCATCCATTTACTGCTCCCTATGGAACTTCCTTTTGTAGACGGCACCAAAGCTGTAACAGAGATCAGAGGGGCCAGGCTTCATGACCTGTGTCTGGTTGTGTTTGGGTTCACCTTGCTTTAATAAACACCTAGACGCAGAGAGAGGCCCTGCTTCCCTAAACACGGCCCTCTTGCACAAATGCACAGTCTAAATAACTGCACGCACCGTGAACATACAGCACACGTGTTTGTAGTGTTTGTGTGTAGCTGTTTCTGCTCGAACCCCGCCCTCCCCAAGTGTCTCACAGGTGCATCTCCGCTCTGCCGGCCCGCTTTGGCTGGCTGGCATGTCGGCCTGGCCCCAGATTTACTGCCCTGACACAGGAATCCATTAAAGGCTGTTTAGGGATCCCAGGCCTGAGCCCCTCTGAAATCTCTTTCATTATAGCTCCAAGCTACCATGGAAGGGGAGCGGCTTGGCCAATCAGCAGTGCCACCACATGTGTTCGTGTTTAGCCCGATGGCTGAGAGGCTTAAGTGGCTACTGCACACATCTCCTCCGCTGACTTTTATGGAGAAAATGGCACTTTAACTCTTTGTGTTTTTTTGTAATAGGGTGCGTATGTGACTGAGTGTGTATATGTGGGTGTGTATGTCTTCCCTGGCCGAACACAGGCCCTAAATGAGGCCAGGCCAGCCACACGTTACATTCCGCCTGTCTGGCTGGCACTGCGTCGGCTAATCAAGACCGGCTTGGTTCACGGTTCCAATACGGGACCCTCTCCTCCCCACCCCCACCCCCATTTCCATCATTCTTTAGGGCTTTGAGGAATCTTTCCTCACCTCTCAGTATTTCCTTCCTTCCTTTTTTCATTCATTCCCTTCCTCCGTCGTTCCTTTTTGCTCTTGTGTTCAGTTTTTTTTCTTACTATTCTTCACCTTTGTGCCTCCGATTTTTCCCTCTACCACAACCACAACACAAGCAAACACGACTGTCTTTGCTCCTTAAATACACACCCCTGTGCTCCGCTCACTTTTAGGGTTGTAAAGAACCTTTTTCTCAGTGCCGGGCTTTGATAATGTGGCTAACGTGAGTTTAGCAGAGAAAAATGCAGAGAAATCAGAGAGGTGGAGCTAAACTGGAAATGGAAAAAATTGCAGTGCCCCCTAACGCAAACGTATGCTGGTTGTTAGCAGTGCTAGCATGTGAAGTGTACCTCATGAGGGCTTGTGTGTGTGTACAGAAAACACACAGACACTGTAGGACAATTTGAAATATTCCCCAAAAAATAGACACAGGAGGTGTTCGGCAATATGTACAAAGGTAAATGGGCAAAATGCAAAGAGTGTAAATTAGAAATTGAGATAGTGTTAACATGAGTGAACATGCACATGCAGCGAGAGAGGAACATGTGCGTCGTAGTGGAAGGCATGTTAATAAGTGGCCTGGGGCAGATTTGGGCTCCCATGGGGAGAGTCCTGCCCTGCTCTGTGAAGCTTCTGTCTCTTCTTTAACCCGCCCATTAAATATGGTACACAGGTGGCTTATTAAATCCACTGTGTCAGACAACTACAGTACACACTGATCATTCAACATGCAATGACAAATACAATCACACGCACTGGTGTGCGTAATGCAAATGATCAATGCACTTTCCCACATCTTAACTCACAGTGCGTAAGTAGCTTCTAGTTCGCATTTAATGCCGAGTTTGATAAAATACTGCAGGGGATCTTAAAGATTTTTATCCCTAGACCCAAATTTGACAAATTTAGTCTCAACCCTAAGGGTCCGTGCTCATTAAAACAAGCTACTTCTCCTGTCTTATGGGGACCCACCAAACACAAACCTGCATCTTTCACTCTATCGGCTACCAAGTCGTAATTTTATGAAAAGCTGCACATCAGCAAAACACCATATTACAGCTAGACTCCATGTTTAGAGACCCCCCCCCCCAAAGGTCCACTTTTCTTGTTTTATCATGTTATTCTTTGTGTCTAACTACATCCACTTTCTGTGTTCTCATTAACAGCAAAACTTCAACAAGTCTCCCATGAGCATGGGCCCTCGAGATCTTGGATACGGGCTCGATGATGATGAGTTGGACAATGCAAGCAAGTAAGTACTCCTGCCTCCCAACACCTTTGTCACCTTGTCCTGTTGTTTGAAGTGTGAATGCCATATATGTTAAGATATAAGAAGTTTTTCTTGCTGACTCATTGATAACATTTTATTAAGGAACAGTTGATGGCAGGTTCAAAGATTTCTCCAAGCACTCTGTTTTTACCCATGATAATACTGCCCTCAAGTGGCCATATTTAGTAACAGCATTAGTTGACAGAAATGTCAGTCATAGTCACTGAACTTATTCTCAAAGGAGCTGGTTATCACAGTGTAATTCTTGACAGTGATATTCACAATGATACATAACATGTATTAAATATTACCATAGAAACACAGTTATATGAAACAATTGTCAAACATTGTCTAACTAGGTTTCTCTCCAGGATCTCCTCAGAGGACAGCGGGGACGTCCCTTCGTACACTGAAGACAGCGATGATTCGTACTCACTGGATCTCGACATCGACTCCTCCAACTCAGGCCAGATGAACCTGCTGGAGGAAATCCTGGACTCTCTGAACACCACAACGGTGGAACAAGGCAAACTCAGCGCTGCCAAGAGCCTGGACTTCTTCAGGTCCATGGAAGAGTTAGACTACAAGGCCCCGGTACGCAAGAGAGACTGGAGGAAAAGTAAATTATGAGAAGGCCTTGTTATTTCCAGGACTGGAAAGAGGACAGAGAGAACAGAGCTTATGTTAATAAGAATAGAAGTGTGTCCAGATATGTGAATATATATCGATGGATTGATGTCTTATTTAAAGATATCTGTAGTGCAGGTACTTGTAGGTACTGTTGTGTGTACAATAAGAGATACTACAATTGATCCATGAGCCATTCAGGTCTCTTCATTAAGGTATTAGTTTAATAGTATTTCCTTGTTTTTTCCATCCCAGAGCAAGCCCACAACTTCCAGCGAGTCTGAACCAGCAAATGACAGTGGCTGTGGTGGAGGCGGGGATCAGGGCAGCTGGAACCTGGGCCAGGACGACAGCGCAGTCCATGGAAAACACCTTCCCCCATCCCCACGCAGACAGCCTAACAAGATCAGCCTGAAGGTGTCAAAGAAACCGGCGACATCCCAGGCAGTGCCCATCATCACAGCTACACCTCCAGCCCAGGACGCTGACGTCTCCGAGTCACGTCCTCATCAACTCAACTCTGACCCTCACCCTCTACCTCCAGGGCGACAACCAGGAGACCGCTTTTCCTACTCGCCGTCAATGTCTGATAGAGCCACACCTACTCCAACATCTTCAGCGCTCTTTCACACCTACTCTTCTCCAGTAGACTATTCTCCTGCACCAGCGTGCCGGTCTCGGACCATCTCAGACCCACAAGCCAGCACAGAGCATCTCCAGACCCAGAACCAGACAGCCTCCACCGGCATCCTGAGGAGGAAGGTGCTGTCCAAGGAGACAGTGAGGCATTACCAGGAAAAGGCCCTCCAGAGGCAGGGCAGCAAGGGCCATCAGGAGGGTCAGGGGGACCCAGCAAGGAACAGCCAATCAGCTATGCAGATCCCATGGGAGAAAGAGGTGTCCAAGGAGGGGCTCCTTGGGCTGTGTCTGGGTCAGGGTAAAGGCTCGGGGGCGGCTGTGGTGCAGGATCAAGGCCTCCTCGAGGAGATTGAGTCCATGTGTTGCCTCGGCCCAGTCCTGCAAACCGGCCTGCAGCTGTCACAGGTTCACTGCAACAACAACCACCACCAGGTCCAAGGCAAAGCCACAGACGAGTCGTAGGGACGTCAAAGACTCCGTGTCTGTAAAACACCATAGGTCTACTGAAATCTATTCACTTTAAATCTTCTATTACAATTAGCCACAGTCTCAGAGAACTTGATCGCTTCTGAACTTTTTTTTTATCTCAACACTGAACTATCAGGAAAAATTTGATGTCATGCAGGCAGAGTACAAACAGCCTCTAGAACAGGAAACATGAAGAGGTGAACTTTGCAGTGCATAACTCTTCATCTTTTACAGCCATTTCTGTGTAAAATAGAGCCCTAAAAACTAGAAATCTGCCAGTGTAGTAAGAATTTTTTTGAACATCTGTATGTTGGTACCAAAAAGAATTATGAATACAAGATCAAGTTGGCTTAGTTTATAAGGTTTAAATGTCTTAAAAGAAGTGAATTATCTCATGAACTTAAAGAGACAAACTGAGGCCACAGTATTGAGATTTGTTTGTGTGTTGCAAGATTTTTCACTTGCTTTAAGAAAATACAAATTTATGAAATCAATAACAAACAAAAAAAAGACTTGATAAGAAGTAGGTTTTTGCAGTGTGTGTACTGCTGATCCTCATCATATTTCTGTCTGTAATCGTCTAAATTTGTAGATAACATGTCCTCACAACATTTTCAAAATGTAATACTTGCAAAAAGAGCAGCCCACAGGTAATGGAAGAATTTCCTGTCTTCACTTAAAGGAATTTAGAAAAGTCTGAGAACTTTTTCAGGATTAAGAAGGGATGATATCTCCTCAACACAACATTACGTCAGTGTTGTAGTCACTGTGTTCCAAACATTTCACATGATCAAATTAAGTTTGCACTTGTAGATCATTTTACTCAGTCTCGATCACCTGATACTAAAGTCATTCGAGCAACAACAACAAAGTTACATAGTATTTTCTAGACACAAAGTCCGCTCGAGCCTTCCAGACTAATTATACACTGTGTAATTTAAATGCATTTTTTTAATCACCATGCCTTAAATGGACATGTGATTTGTTTTTGATACTCTGGTGTCTTAATCTATAGATACCATAACAGGTACTTTGTAATTAGATATTCTCAGATAAATGCAACAGTCAGCAGTTCTTAAACAGCACTGTATTTCTCTGGACTAATAGAATAGTTAATAAATATAAATATATGTAATTTAAATTGCATTCCAGGTAATGAGATGTGCATGTAGATACCTCTGTCTCTCTCCTCTCTCTGTGTTCAGGAAGAGCAAACACAGTGAAAAGTTGAAGTGGCTCATCTTTAAATGCCAGTATCAGTGCTCCATGTGCTCTTCTTTCTCTTTTTCCACCATCATCACTCTTCCCCTCATGTTGTTTCTCCTTATTTTCTGTCTTTTTAGTACTTTCAGCACATCTAACCATCACTCTCAACCTTTACTATGGCAGCCAGTTGTTGCAGAGCTAATATGGTTCAGAGAGGATGAGATAAATGTGAACTTCACAAGACGAGGCTGGTGATATTCTGTTTTCTTATTGTCAACAAATACCATAAAACAATATGTTAACTATTTCTCCCGATGATTTGAAAACAAAAAATAGGTTACAAATTTATAGTTTCAGTTTTAAAATAATAGTAAATAATACATTTGTTGGGGTCTTGTTTCAGCCACAGATTACCTGTTAATAGAATGATCCTTGATCCTTTCATATTATTTGTTCATATTAAGAAAAATTTCACCAGACTTATCACATAACTCAGTCTTTTTTCTTTGCTCACAGGGGGAAATGCAATCTCTGTCCTTCTAGGTTAGAGTCACACACTGTAATGTAATGCGGTGGTTGATGATTGTACTGTAATGAAGCAATACGGTTCTCCTCAGAGAGTAGCTACATGGATGTAATGTGTACAGAGTCAAAAGTATTTCTATAACAGACTCTCCTGTGGAGAGACGCGCCCGCGTCCAGAGATTGTGGGTTCCCATCATTCTCTGCGCCGCCACAAACCCAGAGAAAAGAAGAAAGCTTTTTCATGTGCTTGTGTTGGGATTATTACATTTATGGTTCGTTGTTCTCATGATTTATGCCAGACGCCAGTCGGTGTGGCAGTTTAATAGCAGCTATTTCTCCGCTTTTTGAGTGCTGCTCTGCGTTAACGATTTGCTCATAAAGTCTTTGGCGTGCTTCTAAAAGCCCAGGAATCAGTCTTCGTAATTCCAAAAAGGAGAAAAAAAAACAGACTCCAGAACAATCTCTGTACTGGCCTTATTCATTGTAAACACTTTAAAAAACTTATTTACTATGCAAATATTTAAAATGATCAAAACGGACAGTTTCCTTTAAGAGTAATTTCATTATAATGCACGATTCTACTTGAAAAATAATCACAATCAAGCTAGTTTCTAGTGGGCGCAAGCCTCACGCGTCCATAAATAAATAAATAAATAAAAGTCTATTTAACTGTGTGTGAGCTGAGGTGTGTCTATGAGTGTTAATGACAGTGTGTGTATGGTGTGCCTTATACAGTAAGAGTATCACCCAGTATAATCAGAACAAGGTACAGTGTTATAGAAAGAAGATGTATGCAATGTTTTCAGACCACCTTAAATCACAGTCAGGATCAGCATTATGGTATTTATGTGATAAACAGACGCAAAACCTGTTTTGGTCCTTAGAAACTGACCTGAAATGAACTTGGGTACTAGCATTGTTTTTATAGCCGTTTTGTTTTTGAGTTTCGGCTTCAGTCCAGCTGGAGTTACTCAGTGTTTTTCTTTGCCGCGGTGGTCGGTGGGAATCTTCCTGCCTGTATTTAAGAGAGGATCTCTGAATTTCTCTGGGTTCTTTGACTTTTTGTAAATTAGGTACTTTCTTTTGGTTGTACTAATAAGTGATTACATGTATTGTTTTTGCTCTTTTTCTTTTTTGGGTTTTTTTTTTTCTAAAAAAAAAAAAAAAAACTTTGAACACTCGTTCTGAGGTAACTGTATTGAAAAAGAAAAAAACAATTCTCAGAGGAGTTTCTCCGGTTGATTTCATATTGATGAAAATTTATTTTCAACTAAATAGACGTGTATTTTTGCTGGCTTGAGTTTATTTTACATGGATAATATATGATTGGTGTTGTATGTTGTAGAAAAATGACACCTACTATTTGAATGTTTTAGATTTTATTTTTGGAGGAAAAAAAATGGAGAGATAATATTATATACAAAACGTCCCATGTAGCCATTCATGTTCAGAAGCATTTGACACCTTCTAATCAAAAAAGAGCAGAGACTGACGCTTGTTTGTACATGGTACAATGCTTATTGTTGTATCTGCATGTATGTACCTTTATGTGTTGTATACTTTGATTTTAATTTTACAGATGTGGACTATTCTGTTGGTATTAATTATTATTTTCAGTATTTAGTACTTCCATCAGATCCAGAACGATGGAATTAACATTGCCTTGCATTGGGTATTGTAGAGTCATCTGCCTTGCATTTAACGTAGAAGGAAACATTTCTACTTTGGTTACTGGCTACTGTAAATCTAACCGTAGAGGTTTGAGGGGAGAAATACTTGAGCAGTCAGCCGCTGTTAAGAGTGATATTAAAAGCTTTAGTATCTCTGCTCCCGTTTACACTAATGTTGTACAACAATGAAGAAATGATTGTCAGGGGATTTGCATTTCAATGTCTTCAGGCTTGTGATACCTTATACTCTGCTAACAATAGAGTGTAAAGTAATCATACAAAGTAAATATATATAATTGTCCTGAAATTACCAATTTGGTGTGAGTGGGAGGTGACAGATTATGTAGCAGCTTTAACTGAGGTACTATGGAGTGAGAAGACAGGATCCAATTAACAAAGATATTAACATCACTTCCCCATTAGCCGCACATTTGAAGAGGCGCGTGTACAAGTTACAGTTAGCAACTTCTTCTTTTTTTTTAAATTTCCCTTAATTTCTTAGGTATTGTAATGATGATTAACTCTTCAGTATGCCATCTACTGATTTTTCTGATTCTGTGCACACTTGCATGTTCTGCAGAGAAAACAACAGTCTTAAACAACTGAGGTCAATCTAATGTGCTATTCATGAGTAACTTGGTACAACTGCACATAATGTATGCACTGTGAACTGAAAATAAATTATACTGTTTCATGCTTATCCATCTATGGGCTCGTTTTTTGTTGGTTTGTTTTACACCAAAACAACAGTATGCGGAAAGAAGCGATGTCTGTTAGTGATGAAATAGTCAGGGTGGTATATTGTGTACTCACAGTTCACACAGCACATACAAAGAGACTGCTGATTTATTTAGGACAGCGTAGGAGAGTTTGTGCGTGAGAACATCAGTGCACTGGTTTATTGATTTGGCAAACACTAAAGCAAAAATACTAATCACTGTTCCTAAATAAAAATACGTAATATAAATCAACACAAATAAATTCACTTTAATTAACAGAACATTTTCTATGTACAGTCGACAACAATTAAAGGCAGAAATAAAATTCACAGTTTAAAAACAATCAAATCATCATGATAGTATACACACTTGAAATCGCACTGCGGTCTATAGACTGTTGTTCTTTCTAACAACATACTGTACAAGTCAGCCTGGTGGAAACTAAAAAAGGACATTATTCTGTCTGTATTGAGCTACAGTCCAAAACATAAATCAATACTGGCAGCAATGCTCAGTATGTAGCCAACACATGAAGAATTTGAAAGGCATTTCCTGTTATTTCCTGTAATAAATACACATCAATTTAAACGATGAGTCTGGTGATCTATATTTTTCTTTCTCAACAAATCCAATGAAAAGATCAAAACCAACGACTTGATCCTACTTACAGCTTTTATCTGTGTAGCCAAAGATATATTGATATATTTTATTCCTCTTTAACATAGAGCTCCACTGTTGTCCAAAAGCTATTAAAAACACATCAGTTTATATTTGAGACAATCCCACGAACACTGTCCTGCTGTGGTAAATACTTGTGCACCAAATGTGTATCAATCCACAATCCACATCGTCTGAGTGATGTTTGCTAAAAACTACAGTGCTCTGCTGTTTTAGGAAATTTTGGAAACTATTTTTTTGTTATTTGTGACCTGTTTTTAAAGATTTATACCTTCAGTAGGAACCGATGGGTTCTTGAGAGACAGGCTAACTCAATGTTGATTTTTATGTTTTCATGAGATTTGTTGACGATAAGAAAAATACAGAATAATGTCTACTTCATTCTGTTTTTTTTCAGATGAGGCTGTAAGCTGTTTGTGTGTCCCAAATTCAGATTGGATTTTCTTTCAGTTGCTCACTGGTCCATCAATCCTAAAAATATAGATCAGACTCGACACGTTCTGAACTCAAATCTTTTCATTTAGATGGATGTACTGCTACTGGATGGTGAAGCCAGGTGCAAAACATTACAGGAAGATGGATGACACACTAGGATATATAATTACACAAAAATTGAGTCACCAGCTCTCATACAGTCTTCCAGCATGTGCATATGCAAATGAAGACAGACATCTGTAATTTCAAATGGAGGTACTGTGAGGGGACAACCAAGTTTACATTCAGGCTGCAGATATTCTTCTACAGAGTACGTAGTGATCTTTTCACTGAAGCTGTATACTGCATGCAAACACAGTCCCTGCATCTCATATGAGTCTCTCCATAGGTGGTGGATGGGTGACGCTCCACATCTCCACCCGTGATCCCTCCTTCTCCTGCCTGCTGGGACTGTAGGTGCCGTGGGTGGCGCGACGATTTAGCGCCACCACCAAGCCAACAGAGGTGAAGATAAGAACCAGCAGCAGAGCAACGGACACAAGACTGATGGACAGCAAGAGGTCAGAGGTCAAACCCTCAGAGGTCAACTGGCGGGAAGAAGGAAAAGAGACAGAATCAGATAAATGGTGACAATTTTTAAATATTTAGAAGCTCACATACAGGATGTTTATTTCTATCTCTCTCACACACTGTTTCTCTCACTCACACACACCCTCACATACACTTCTCCTCTCCTCACTGCTTTAAACTACACCAGGCGCTCCACGCGTGCTGCCAAAGTGCTGATGGATGTGTTTCCCAGCTCAGCAGGTGGGTTGCGACCACCAGGAGCCTCGAGTTGCCGCGGACTGAAACCTCCCTCCGTCTGCCGCCTCTCTCGCAGTTTGGCTATGGCCAACGCCAGCCCCAGCATCACCACTATCACCAAGCCAACCAGACACGGTGCCAGAATGGCAGCCACCCGCGAGCTGTATGGAGCATGCTCCGTCTGTGGAGGATCACACACAACACACACACACACACACACACACACACACACACACACACACACACACACACACACACACACACACACACACACACACACACACACACAGGCAAGATGCTGCCTGATGATCTGATCAGCACATACACAGCAAACACCACCAGAATCACACCAAAAATAGCTCGCACAAACACACAGATGATTCTTTCCTAGCTGCTTCACATAAAGCATCTGAAGGTGTTTTAATGACTTGTGAAACCTGCTAAGATTCATTTTTAACTTACAGCCCTGCAGCCCTTTGATCACCACACACCAAACACACACAAGCAGCTTCAGTACCAGCCAGAAACACAGTTACCTTTGCATGCAAACACACAGATTCCTGACCTCAAACCAGGTGAATCAAGGCGAATCAAAGTTTCCAGTGCAGCAGGTGAATGATTGCTAACGTTTATTAACCAGCAGCAGAAGACGGAGCAGGAGGCACACTTACATCAGTAGTTCTGGTTGGTGTGATAGTCGTGACACTCTGAGTGGCTGCTACAACAGCACAACAGCTGTAAGTATCACTCCATTACACTTAAAGATTTTGGCTGACACCATCCTCATAACTAAAGCCTCTACTGAACTTGTCAGGTTACACACGACTATGAAAAAAAAATCTCAGAAGTCAGCAAACTTTACACTGAGCAATCAACATGGAAACATAATTCTAATAAAAATACAACCATCCATATCCCGAGGCAAAAAATAACTTATGCACTCATGCTCGACGCTGTAGACATCACACTTTCTTTCCCTCGCTACAGGTTCTTTGTTGACTCCTGGAAAGTGCTTACCTGTCACTGCTGCACAGTTGGCTGTCATAGTCAGTGTGACACAAGCGAGCCGGAGCAGCCTGCAGCCAGGACCCGCCATCAGTCACTGACTGCCACACACACAGACACGGAGATGTCTAACTAACCAGTCTCTAAGGTACCCGGCAAGGCCACCCTGAAGCCTCGGCAGAGCAGCTACACACAGAGAGACAGCAGCAATGCTTCCCTGCTGTCAGCACTATCAACCTGCTCTGTGTGTGTATGTGTGTGTGTGTGTGTGTGTGTGTGTGTGTGTGTGTGTGTGTGCCTGCCAGATAAGCTGCCCTCATACGTTTCTGTGAAGCAGACCGAACTTCTGTGAATGCCACCAGCTCTCTGCTGAAACTGCACTTCAGCGGCAGATGCTGTTTTTTTTTTTTCGCTGGCGAAGCACATTTCTCCCTCTCTGCTTCTCTTGCTCTCAAAGGATGGCCACATCAGTGCCGACACTGAAAAACTGCTTCCCATTTCCTCCCTCCCCTCCTCCTCTTTCCTCACCATGAGGGCTACCTGTGCTTGCAAAAGGCACACACACACGTATGCACACACATATACACACAGACTTGAAAAATAAGAGATGGAAGTGAGGAGGCAGGTGTACGAGAGAGGAGTGCAACTGCATATTGACTATATGGCCAAATGTATGTGGACACCTGATTATTACACCTCCTTACATATGCGATTGTTGAACAGCTCAATTAAAAAAGCTGAAGTAACAGACTCCGTTCTTCTGGGAAGACTGTCCACAACATTTTTGGAAAGTGGCTGCAGAGATCTGCATCCATTTACCCACAAGAGCTTTTGTGAAGTCACTGATGTTAGAGGAGTCAACTTCTTTCTCATCAATCTCGGAAACCATTTCTTTATCAAAGGATAGGTTTGCCTTTTTTCAAGTCTGTCTTTAAACAATATTCAGATGCCAATCTGAACATTGAAACAGGATATTGCTTGCTGTAATCATTCCTCTTGCCCATGCTGGCCATTAAAAGATCCTGTCCTAATGTTCTTCTGGGGTAAGCGAGGGGGACAAACTGAATCTGAATCTGAAGCCAATATGAGACTTCAGCCGTCCAAGTTAGCAAAATCAAATGGATATCTTCCAAAGTTACAGTCATATTTGTACAAAATTCTTTCCCTCCACTGCAGATCGACAGAGAAACACAGAGAGGAAACATTAAAGGTACAGTGTGTAGGATTTAGTGGTATCTAGTGGTGAAGTTGCGGATTGCAACCAACTGAATTCCCGCTCGCCTTGCCCACCCATTCCGTACTGTAGCTGAAATCTTATGACAAACACAAAAGGTCCTTTCTAGAGACAGTGTTTGGTTTGTACGTTCTGGGCTACTGTAGAAACATGGCAGTTCAGCATGGTGGACCCACTCCTCCATGATATAAAAAGGTTCATTTTAAGGTTATAGGAACAAACAATTCTTATTTTCAGGTTGATATACACTAAAGAAAACATAGTTATGCTTATTACATTCCCTTAAATGTTAAGCACTGGACATCTAAGCTTTTTTAATAATCTCATAAGAGCACACATTGAAAGTGCATTAAGAATATATCTTTATATTCTACATGATCAGTTCATATGGGCACCTGACTGTTGTTTTGAGAACCTATCCTTCAACTTCGCCTTGTGCACAGAGGCAATGTCTTGTAAAAACAGGGAAGAGCTGTCCCCAAACAATAAAAACAGTACACGGACAGAGGTGTCCAAATACAGCAACGTTATGTGTTCACTCTATGAACTTTCCGTCTGCTATTCTGGGATCTACTCACACTACATCTTGTTAAGAGGGATTAAGTGTATATTTGGTGTCACGGTTGCCACCTGTCTTCGGCATGCCTGCTCCTTCACTCACAAACACACACACACACCCATACACAGTTAGAAAATCAGTTAAAGGATTTGCACTGCAGTTAACCTTTAACTGAACTGAAATCTGTCTAGAGGAGAAAAATTGAGGAAAAAAATTAGAAAGGAAATCAAGTATGTGGTGATAGAAGAGAAAAATTAGTTGAGAGAGATTAAATAGGACAGAAGACAGACAAAGGCTGATGACATTGTTTTTTTTTTTTTATTTGACAACAAAGAGACAGAGATTTGATTGAAACACAGGATATGACAGGATATGAGGACAGAATATGACAAAGGAAAGACAGACAAACAAGATGTTATGTTCTTACATTTATCATCCAGCATGATGTCAGCACAACAATGAAAGAATGTCAAATGTTGACCACAATAGTATGGTGAATGTTGATCCGTACCATTCAAGCAGAGCTGCAGACATTTAGGCTTAAAATATCTTTAGCCTCAGCCAGGAAGGTTTAGAGACAGAAACTTCTTAGGTACAAAACAACACACAGCAGTCAGTCAGTCAGTCAGTCAGTCAGCGAGCACAGTGCTCTGAACGCGAGAACAAAGTGAGACATCTTGTCGTCTTCTAGCCCCTCTAGGCGCCTTTGTTACTACAACACTGATTTTGATCGTTCACACATTCATCCGTGTGGAGCTTCCAAGATCCAGTTCAGACAAGACTGACATCGTATCTTCAATGAGAGACATTATAAATAACAAATATTTTATAAGGTTCCTTGCTGCATCAAAAATGCTACTAAATGTAGACTATCCGTCCCTTTAGACCACTGTAACTATCCTGCACAGTATTACACTGAAATTATTATTTGATTAATCACTTAGTCAATCGACAAAAAATGACATTCAATGATGAAAGCAATGGACTTCTATTGTATCAAATTGAATTTCTTTAAATTTTGGACTACTGGTCAGTCAAAATGAGCAATTTACATGTTTTACTTTGGGCCAGGAGAAATTGTGATTGACATTCACATTTTATAGATTAAACAACTAGTCCAATAAACAAGACAGCAATAAGCAGATTAATCAATAACAAAAATGGTATTTAGCTGTAGCCCTAAGCCATATTTTGTCTGTGTTGGTTGCTGCATCTGTGATGTATAGCTACTTAAATAAGTAAATGATGATATTGAATAAAGTGCTTCTGATTAGCAATCATTATTTAAGGCACAGAAACAGCTCTGTGGTGATGTCCAACAAGAGAAAACCCTAGCGTGTGCAGTGTGCTGTCATAAATGCCTGATCCCATGTGTTGAACATGGGAAACCACTGGTCATTCTTCTTTTTTATGTTCAATCACCTGTTCGCCTGCACTGACAACTTAAAAACTCTGCACTCACTTTCTCAAACAGTCCCAAACACACCTGCACACACACACATTCATTCATTGTCTCCCCACTCTATTTCTGGCTCATCGTCCAGCCTGAGGATGAGGTAGGAGAGCAGCTGGAAGAGGTTCTGCCACAGCAGCAAGGCAACATAAAAGTAAATGTCGCTTACGTCCGTCTGGCACATGTCTCCGGCGAAGCTCATGTCGCACATACAGACGAATTTGTTGATGAGGTTGCGGCAGTAACCTCCATTCAGGCAGGGGTTGGACTTGCACTCGTCCACCTCCTGCTCACACCTGCAGAGACACAGTTCAGTCAGAGACACTTATGTCAAGGAGGCGAGTGCTTATAGCTCAACAGAAAGTTCTGGCAAAGGAAGAAAAGGCTCTGCTCTTTGAGATAGTTTGCAAAAAATGCCTTTTTAATGAATATACACAAACATTAAAGGTGCAGTGTGTAGGATTTAGTGGGATCTAGTGGTGAAGTTGCAACCAACTGAATACCGCTCATCTCACCCTCCCTTTCTAAGCATAACAGAGAAATTACAAATGTTACACACTGGACCTTTAAATCTGAATGAATATGATTGGACATTACTAGTTACCTGATGAGTAAGCCAATGATTGCGAATCCTTTAATTCAGCTAATCATTAAGCCAGTTAACTGATGAAAGTGTGACGTAAACGTCCTTAAATTACGTAAATGTTATTTACAGGTTTTATTTAATAATATTCAGCTCATTTTCTTTCCTACCGGACTCCAGTGAAGCCAGGTAGACAGTCACAGGACAGCTCACGATCAGTGCAGTTGCCTCCATTGAAGCAGGTGTAGTTTCTAGTGTCATCTCCACACACAGAAACAGGCAGCTTAGGCCTTCTAGAAGAAAACAGTCAGACATGTGAATACATTCAGTATTTGTGTTTTAGTTAAAGCTGCAGTGTCTGCAGACATATTGAGGTGTTCAGCAGGGCATGTGCAGCAGAGTTTGACGTCTTCACGTCTGCCGGAAGCAGAAGAATCAACCAGGCAGGAGTTTGGCTTCCCGCAGCTCCCCACAGGGGAGACAAAGAGTCTTAGGAGGGGAGCAGGATAATAAGATTAAAGACCTCTTGCAACTATTCACCAGCAGGACGTCAAATCACATGTACAGGAATGAAAAAGCCAACCATTTCTCTTTGGCCTTTGTAACCTTGTTTTTGCCTGAAGCACAGCAGCTCTGTTCCAAAATGTTCTGTATCTGTTGGCAACTTGAAATTCATCCCTCAATGGTGACAAAATACAGGCTTTTCTATTTTAGAAAGTGTACAATTTTGGGTAGGTGAAGTTTTAATTTAGATGCCGGGAACCATTTTGAACTACAGCTGTCACTCATTTGAAACAGTGGGTATCTCATTTTAAAACAAACAATGTCACAGGGAGCCTTAATATTAGCTTTGCTTGGCATTTTGTTGCAACAGAGTTGAAGAGACACCATACATGACATTTGAGACACAAATATCTAACAGGAAACAAATAGCGAACACCTGAGAAATAGAAAAAAAAAGCAACTTACACATTTCTGACAGTAATGTACCATGGAATTTCTTCAATGCGTTCGCTGGAGAGAAACAGAAAGCAAGGCGGGTAAAGGCGGTAAAAAGAGACACAAACAGGAGACACAAACAAAAAGAAGTCATTTTGATGAAAACTTTGCAGCGTAGATGTTCCCAGTAAAGGGAGATGTGCAGCTTGTCTGGTGTCTTGCTTAGCGAGACACTTGCAAAGGTTTTTCCTTGTGCAAAAGAGGCAAAATGCAAGAGGCTGTGTGTTTACAGGATAAATGGTTGGAGGCGTTCCCCTGCTGGTTCTCCGAGGCAAACGGTAGATGACAAGGGAAAGAAACTGGCGCTGAACCAGAGAGCCTTGTGTAGTGAGACACCACAGCAGACTGAGGCCTTTTCTGGCTGACACTAGAATAGAAATGCAGCATCTGAGACGCTCGCTGCAGGCGTGGTTGAAATGCTGAACAGAGGCAGAGATGTGGAGGCATTTACAGTGAAGGATTCTGTTCATGTTTGTGCAGTCCCTTGTTTCTGCAATTTGGAGCATTTATTTGTGTACTTTGTTTTTAATGACTAACTAAGCTCTCAAAACGGTTCACAGGAGAGCAAAGTCATCTTCACAGCATGAAATATTTATAGTGGGATTGTCTCCTCTGCCTCTAGTCTGTATTTTACCTTTTGCCCTCACTAGAAAGACTATTCTACTGTTTCTTCAGCAAACACCTCAACTTACTTGCACAGGGGTCCAGTGTAGTTCTCAGGGCAGAGGCAGGCGTACCTGTCCGGCCCGTGCAGACAGGTGCCTCCATGGGCACACAGGTGGTTTTCACACATATCTACTTCCTCATCACAGTTCACACCTGCGTAGCCGAACTCACAGGTGCACTTGTAGGTCAGCCCGTTCACGCTGCAGTTGCCATGAACACAGGGACTGGAGGCGCAGGTGTCAGTGAAGAAGTTGCAGCGTCTCCCAGCCCAGCCCATTGCACAGCTGCAGTTATAGGTATTGAAAAGGTCCTGGCACTCCCCTCCGTTCAGGCAGGGGTTGGGTTCACACACGGCGGCACCACCACAGCCGAGGAGAGGAGGATGCAGGGATGTCTGGATGAACTGCTCCTCCTGCAAGCGTGGGAGGTTCACATCAGAGGAGCTGAAGTAAGGCAGGGCGATGCCACCCAGCTCTACTGTGCCCAGGCACCCAGCCAGGGACCACCCATTATCAGGAGCCAAGCCCCCTAAGAAGATGTCCACCCCCTGCCTGAGGAAGTCCAGGTTGCCTCCTTGGCTCCTGGAAGTGCTGGCTTCCTCTATATCTTCATCCAGCACCAGAGTCCATCGGGAGGTTTGTGCCCATGGTGCTGCCATGAACAGTTGGATGCTGTGCCACTCACCATCACTAACACTCCTCCTGCTGCTGAGACTTACAATAGACACACTCTGCTCTCCTTCATCCTCCTTCTCCTCTCTGTCTTCTTCAGTGTTGCTCTGAAGCTCCATGATGAGGAAACCATCCTGGACAGAGATTGTGATGAACGGTGAACCCTTCTCTGCATGGAGTATGGCTGCGTTACGCTTCCGTGTGCGTAGGTTTAGGGAGAGGTTAGTTAGATTGCGCGATATGTGGCCGTTTCCCCGGTAGGACAACACGGTGCTGTCATTCAGGAAAGTTGCATTGGAGTAGCCTGAGAGGTCAGAGAAAATATGCTGTATGTTGTGTATATTTGTTCACACATTTACACACTTTGTTGCACTACTAAAACAGGATATAACAAAGGGCATGGCATTTACTTGTTTGATAACACTACAGTCAGAAATACCCATAAGGAGCAGGTATCCTCAATGAGTTAATCATGGAACATGGGGTGGTTTACAGGACAGACGGTTCAACGCGGTAAATCAACACTAATCCCATCAAAAAAAAAAAGGATAAACTCGCCCCAGACCAATCCTGCTTTACGGAGCACACACAGCATATTATGTAGGTGGATTGAGGCTGGCATATAATCAAGCATGTTGTATCACACAGTTACAAAGATTAGGTAATCTCCATATCATTACTTGAGGTCTCTAAACAATTACATGTCTGGGTTTAAGGGCTTTTATTTAACCAAGAAATTAGGTCAAGGAGAAGACAGTGACCTCACTGTGGAAATTTGATGTAACATTCAGATTCAAATTATTACATTACATTCTTATAACCAAAGACTTGGACTTGAGTCTGACTCCCTAACAACTTCACATGAGCCTTATAATATTCATGAGTCAGGTTTTGAACTGGTAAAATCTCAGAATCATGAAAACAACAAAAAAAATGAATAAAACAGAGTTAAGCAGCTCTTGAAAAGACCTTGAACATTTAACTAAGAACTTTCGAGGTGTTCAAATGCTGTGTTGTTTTAATGTTATTGCTGGTCTGAACATGGCCTTAAAACTTGCAGCTTGACCTCAAATGGCTTTAGAACAACCTGCATGTGTCTCAAATAACTTAAAAACACAACTATTAAAATCTTGGACATCTCTTACATTCATATCCCTGGTTCAGCAACCGGCACTCTGAGTCTGTGGGGCAAGGTGACAGCTCGCACCACCTGACCTCTTCACAGTGTCGCCCTGCTGTCCTGGGAGGGCAGGTACAAGTAAAGTCATCCCACGTGGAGTAGCACATCCCACCGTTTAGACAAGGGTTTCTCTATGGATGAGAAGTTGATACATGGCCCTACTTTTACCAAATGTTTCTTAGTGTCACATTTCTTTGTACTAAATATGAAACATAACTACACTGCATGTGGATGCTTTCAAAAATATAACATGAGTGAGGTCTCATTTTTAGATTAATTTTAAATTTTAATCCAGCTCTGCATGCCCTAAACTACTAAATAGAGACACTGTCAATAGTGAAAAAGGCTGAAAATGAAAGATTATTAAAATGAAAGTAAACTGTGTAAACAAGCTTTTCACTCACACTGCAGGCGTTGTCACCAGAGCATCCAGCCGTCACATTTCCCATGATCTTCAGAGGATACGATCTCACTGAGGTGTCCAACCCAAAGAACTGAAGCCTCCTGTCGTTGATCCTCAAGTCCTGGATGCAGCCTTTAAAATATCCACCCAACTCTGAAGTTGTCCTACTCTCCAACAGTCCTCCCACATACACAGTGTCTCCTGCTTGCACATTAACAGTCCTGACTTCCACTTCACCCTGTTTCTGAGCTGCTACATGCAGCACCATGCGCTCCTTCACTATCTCTACACTCACAAAGTGGACCTCCCCGTCATCAACCGCACTCTCCGCGTTTAGGCTCTCAAAGTTATTGAGCTGAACTGTGACCTTGCCGTTCTCCAGCCACATGTGAAGGTACTGACTGCTGCTGTTGGCGAGCATCAGGAGGAGTCCATTGTGCCTCCGCGTACGCAGGAAGAGAGATATGGAGAGGTCGTGACCCAGATCATCGGTGACAGTGAACGCTGCATAACTCTGAGAGTCCTCGTTCCCAAAGCGTGCAGTCACATGTTCTAAAAAATGGAGAAAATAAAAGTGATAAAATGAAATAAAGTCAAGAGAAAAGTGGGTTAGCTGGATGTCAACATAAGGAAAACTTTTCAGCTTGGCCAGAATGCATTATGGGATTCTTTTGGGGGTTCAAAGGGCTTTTAGTTTGGGAATGTAATGTAATGTCAGTCATTTGTTCATAGTGAAAACACAAAAACATTGTGCTCAACCAAAGAAAAAAGGGAGCTGGGTAACTGACTGTACAAATGCAGCTTACACTCCCACTTACACTTCTCTTTTCATAGTATTTACTCTGTTTTGATCTATCTTCAGCACAGGGTATAACCTAAGTTTTTTTCATCTGTGTTAAGCATTGAAACTAAATATTTACTAATAAAAGAGTGAAGGAAAAAAACATTTCAGCAGGTAATTTTGCTCGAGGAACAGGCACAGGAAGAGGAAATTTAAGCCACCAGCCCTCACTGTCTGTATGTTCAGTGTTCACTGTCAGCACTTTCCACTGAGGGTTTGTCAGCAGGCAGGACATTGAGAACACACAAGGCTAAAGCAGAGAGGACATCCAGTGTATGACGGGTCATATGAAAAGCTTATGAAAGCTTCAGTGTACGTGTGGATATTTTAAGTGTGTCCATCTGTGAGTAAATGTGTGTACCAATATCCCATCAGACACTGTGATCAGTTATCTGTTTTGATAGACTCAAGAGGCTAGAGATAGACTATTCAATCTTTTCATGGGAAACTTGAGTGAAAAAAATACTTTATCTTTATCATTTATGATTCTACTTATTACTTTGTTTTACAGTGTATTGATCACAGTACTCAGCTGTCTATTGAATGCTGAGACATTTCCTGGGACGTTCTGTGTATTTCTAAAATAGAATCCTTTATATCCTTAATCCAGTGCGTCAGATAAGAGGATCTCTGCCTCTGTCCTTTGCTGTGCCTTTTGATTGTCCTTATCTTTACTCCCTTATCTTCTGTTACACATCAGCTACTAAGGATGTTATATAAGTAACCACTTGGTACTCTTTCCTCCAATCTCCAACCAATACGTAACATTA
This sequence comes from Sciaenops ocellatus, assembly GCA_033000465.1. Classification (NCBI taxonomy): domain Eukaryota; kingdom Metazoa; phylum Chordata; class Actinopteri; family Sciaenidae; genus Sciaenops; species Sciaenops ocellatus. The sequence goes on along the minus strand of CP136882.1, from coordinate 21,824,901 downwards.
ATCAGGTTAGATTAAAGCTTAAAAACTGTGGTGAGTCGCATATCTTGTTTTGTTGATTAGCTTTGACCTTAACCCTAATCCTCATTCATATGTTTGATGAGACTAAAGAAAATACAATATTTTTACACTGTGTTGCTGCTGTTTGACTGTCCAATTATTTCACAGCTGTAAACATACCCTCCTCACAGTCTTGCCCCTCATATGGCCTTGGACATCGGCACTGGTAGCTCTGCCACAGATTGATACACCGTCCTCTGTTTTGGCAAGGTACGTCCAGGCAGCGATCCCTGTGGCTGCAGCCAGGGGAAACATTAACAGCAATGTCGATAAGCCATTCCTCAGGGACGATGAGCTGCCAGTCCACAAACACATCCCGCATGCAGCCAATGAATGCTGGGAGTGGAGAGACCTCGTTGGGCCTATTTGAGTCTTGAAGCACTCCTCCAATGAAAGTGTTCTCAGGAGATGATGCCAGTCCAGCTAAGGTGCTTTGGATTTGGGCCACTTTGTGGCAAGACTGGCTCCCACAGCTCCCAGTGTCATCTAAGAGTTTCAAACTGAGCACCCAGTTTGCAAGTATAGCTTCTACAGAATGCCACTCTCCATCTGTGACATTGTGTGGAAGCTCCAAGACCTGGCTTGGGTTTTCTGCTTCAGCCCCAGCAGAGTTCTCCTTCCTCAGTGTGAGACGAAGCTTCCCTTCGTCATGCTCCAGGCTCAGCAGCAGCCCCCTGCTGTTCCGCTGGAACAACACCGCTCTGGGCAGAACAGTCTTGAAGCTGAGAGTGATGTTGCAGAACACCTCGGCATCCACCAGGGGACTCTGCAACAGTAGATAGCCTTTACGTTCAAATGAGAAGGTGGTGGGGGTCTTACAGAGGGGTCCAGTGTACCCAGGCAAGCAGGCACAGGTGTATCCGTGAGTCCCATCCAACAAGAAAGGAGAGCAGGAGCCTTGGTTCTGGCATTCATGTCCCTCACAGCCCACTAGCTTTACATCACAATTTACACCTCCATAGAGGATGCCATCATGACTCTGTTTGAGGCAGTGGCAAATATAGCCTCCAATGTGGCTCTCACACCTGCCCCCATTCTGGCAGGGACTGGGATCACACTGGTTTATCACCTCCTGGCAGAAGGAACCTGTTAGCAGAAGAATACAATAAAGACACATGACTCAAACACTCTAACTTTGTTACTGCTGTCATTAAAACATGATTATAGATTTAAATGTTGTACTGTGACCTGATTTTAATTATTCTGCTCACTGAGGAGTGGATTATTGGCATTATTCTCTGTTCAGTGGTCTTGTAAGAAATATGGCCGTGCTGTTGTTTGTTTACTACAAGCAAGTCACATTCATAGACTTGTACTAGGGCCGTGATTCTCAAACTTTTTACACCTCAGAAAATATAAGGCTGTCCAAGTACCACCATTATGACAAAGTTTAAAATACAGCAGCGTAGGCCGACCCTATTCAGCTACAGACTGACACACAGGAGGCAGGTTTATTCCTGATTATTTATTGTTGACTGTTGTTGAATGCTGAATGGAACCAGTTAAAAAACCAGAGCCAATCTGTTGGAAAAAACGGTACTTCTAATCTGCACTTCTGTTCCTAACATTTCCTGTTTGGAGCCATGATTGCAGTGTTTTGCAGTGTTTTTTATTATCATATCTTACTGTCACATTTTAGCTCAGAACTATACTTATCATCAATCATGTATGCCTGCACTACATGCATGAATGTGACTATGTAGTCGGCTGATATTTAACCAAAATATGACAGGAAATACAAGGAAAATGAAATTACATTCCATCTAATAGTTTTCATTCAAATGATTGTAGTATTTTGATATTATAATATGTTTTTTGTTAAGTCCACAAAGTAGCACTAGAGGGAGGTTGTGTACCACATGTAGCACAGTTTGAGAACCTGTGTACTAGGGTATAATGTGGGCAAGTTACATAATGATGCTAAGTGAGGTAAACACTGGACAGGTGCCAAGTTTTTTCTACCATTTTCCTGCTTCTTATTTTCTTCAAATTTCTATGGTGCATGGAATTAGTGTGGACTCCCATGTCCCCCCTCTGATCCCGGTTCTCTATGAGGTGGTGTATTTTACTCTCTACACCACCCAAATACCAGTAAACCCAATGATTACTTGTCCATGCATTATCCTCTTAACATTGCTTGTTTGTTTGTCTCCAGAACTCTTTGTATGTGTCGTTATGCTATATATGTTCAGCTCTCAGCATTTGAAATTTGTGTTGTAAACAACAATTAGGCACTTTGTCACATGGAGCAACAATAACATGTATATGTTCTATAACACAACACAACACACTGCAGAAAAATACTTGGATGGAATTGCTGCTTCAATGCACGACTAATGATTAGGCTATGTATTTGTATTATATTGGTAGGAAGAAAATATAAAAGAACATGTGAAATAAATACCTATTATGTAACATTGTATACTAAATATCTATGTACATAAAACATCTTCACATGTTACCTGTTCCAAGCAACAAAATCCCCAAAATCCATAGTGTAGGTGTCCACATCATGCCGTCACTTTTTCCCCCAGAATAGCCCCAGACTTGTCTAACTGCACCATATTAGTTTGTGTGTGTACAGGCCATCCCAGTGGAGGTCTGCTCCTTGTCAACGCTCTCTACAACCACATAGGGCTGAGTAGCTCCAGTCAGGAGACCAGCAAAGCCAGATCCTGGGGATTAAACTAATGCTATTTGGCCACCTTACTGAGTCAGTGCCACTGCGAATGGCAGAGAGTCAATTTTTAGAACACAACTCTCAGCAGGCAACTGCTCACAGTCTTACCTACAATGCCAGATGAAGTCTTGTGTAAGCAGGAAAACTAGAATGTTCTGCTTTTGTAGTTTGATGTAATATCGCTGCAACAATGCAACATTTCTCTGCACATCAGTGCACCAACAATATACAATGACTATGTGAATGTTATTATATAGTATTAGTATTACCAATTATATTACCTGTAGACCAAATTCCCAAGACTTAACTACACAGTTAGCTAATTTTTAATTGATTAATTGTGTTAGATGTCCCTCAGTCTTCTCACAGATCCATACACAAGGAGGGACAAGATGAAAACAGCATTACAGTGGGACTTTAATTAAAATGAGTGTAGTATCATCTTTAATATTTTTTTAATAACACAAGGGGGCAATAAAATAAATCAACAGACATACTGTGCCTTTAAAGGGTTTGTTCTCCAAAATCACAAATATTTTCTGTCACAAGGGTGCTGATTCCAGAGCTGTCCTGGTGATTACCCAACATTCATGCTGTCACGCTGAAACTGATTACTGATTAGTATACATTCATCATATCTCATCTGTCACTGTATACACTTTGTTGTATTTTATTTTATTTTTTTTTACACACTTACTCACATTACTTCCATAATAACCATTATTATATTTATATATATATTAACTATTTTTAATTGAATAAATTGTATGTTCAGTGCCCTGTACCTGGCCAGTTCATTGAGTTTTGCCTTTCCATTCTCACACACATTAGCTTTTCTTGTTTTTGTGTTCGCTTAAGCAAAACTACACCTGTGTTGAGTTCTCTGCATTGAGGTCCAGTTCAGAAACATTAAGCAACAGCGCTTGTTATTTTGGAAATAGTAAAACCTACTGACAAAAAATCTTTGTATCATTTAATGTGTTATATTTTTCTAAAAACATTAAATATGGTGCTGTTGCAATGCTTTGTATTATAATTGGACTGAATTATTCAAAAGTAAAAATGATGCATTCTACTTAACCTCGTTGTAGTGGGGTGGGGTCATTGGTCTCAGTGGCTGATATTTTAAATCAAGTATAGTCCAACTCGAACTACTTGCATGACAAGAGACCATTAGTGATATGGCGAATGTGATCTGGGTGAACTCAGTGAACTTACATCTTTACAAAATGAAGACAAGACTGTATTAATCTATAGCCTAGTACATCCATGTCATATGTAGTCTATATTTTTTTTAATATATATATTTTGAACGACAGCAAAACATTCCCTTTTAAATTTACTCACCCTGCTGTTGTTCCAATCAGAAATGATCTCTTGATCAAACACCTCACTATACACACTGACACAGTAATGTTATGGTAAAACAACACAAATCCCTACATACTGCAGACGGAGTGGAAACTATCCACTACTGAATTAACCATCACTGGAGACCAGTGTAAGAAATAATAATGAATTCCATGTGGTTGATCAGAATAAATTACCTGTTGTTCCTCGAGGACAACTGCAGATGTAGCCTGCAGCGTGCTGCTGGTCATAGTGTTCAGGCAGCAGAGGCTCACTGCCATACAGAGCCTGCCATGACCTCTCAATGCAGCGGCCTCCATGCATGCATGGGTTGCTGCCACACTCACTGATGTCAATCTCACACTGACGCCCCTCAAACCCTGGAATGAGGAAGTACACAGTGTTTTGGGTGTCATACATTTTTTTAAATGTCTTTTTAGTGTTATAGTTATTACATTGATATCCCTCGTTTCTGGTTTTGTATGCGCATTAGAGCTATGATCTTCTGTGTTGCATGTTTTAAATAGCTGAATTATGTTTCTACTAACATCAATATATATTTTCTTCTTTTTATTTTTGTACTACATACATATACTTGATCTCAAAAACTCTTTGGTTTTATCTTATTATTTTAGTTTAGGGTGTCTTTGCAACATCTGTCCATGGTCTATAGATAAAAAATAGGCTCTTGGCTAATGTTTTATTAATGTACAGTGTAATACACTGTCTTTGTTAAATAAAATAAACCAACAAATAAATAAATGAACAAAACTTAAACTCTCTCACTTGTACCTCAGTCTGTTCCTCTTCCCTGACTGCTATGCCTGTATCTTTTGACCTTTAAAAATCTCCTTTTAAAAACTCCAAAACCTATAACTCGAAAAAAACACGAGCAAGAAAGTGCTTCATGTACCTGGCCAGCATTCACAGGTGTAGTTACCCTGGTTGTCCACACAGATGGCGCTGTTGAAGCAGGGTTCAGAGTGGCATGGTGGTAGTGGAGTCTCACAGGTTCTTCCAGTGAAGGATGTGTGAGAGCAGTCACAGCTGTAGCTGAGACAATCAAGTATTCAGAAATCACATGAATAAGATTATTTACAGTATTTCCTCCATTCTGTGTTTACAGGTATAAAACTGAAGTTGATGAGTAAATCTAAACTTTGCAAGAGCTACGTTTTTTTTTCTTTTTACTGACTAGAGCCGGGCTACTTACTCATTCACTCCATCTATACACAGAGCCCCGTTTTGGCATGGCTGCTCTTGGCACTCATCAGTGTTGATTTCGCACCGGTGGCCTTGGAAACCAGATAGGCAGGTGCAAGTGAAGCCGCCGATGTAGTCATGGCAACTGCCGCCATTGAGACATGGCTGTGATTGACACTCATCAATCTGGACCTCACAAGTGGCCCCTGTGCACATCAAAGCAGGACAGATGTCAGAGTGAGTGAGCGAGCCTGCCCCGTAGACTGAGGGCACGGGGGCAAAAATGAAGTGAAGCTTTTATGTGTACTGGCTGTGATCATGTTTGGACTGCTCTTTTATCTCACAACAAGGCTTCAGCAGTTGTTTGCAATTCTGAAAACAATACATTGTATCCAACATATCTTTTAAACTTATCCCTGCTCTATAGTATTATTATGCTCATGAAAAAGATGATGAGCATTAAAATTTCACATGAATAAATACAACTAACAAGACACAGTGTAGGCTGCCTGAATGCTGTAAATATGAACATTAAAAGGTTTGCCTATATCAGTGCTATCAGACTCCTTTCAGCAGACTGCTAATTCCTCTATTCTTTATTTAAATTGGTCGATTTGGTTTGATTTGAAACAACATGCTAACATTTGAAGGTATTTGGTCAAAAGCCACAGCATTGGATTAACTAAAATTTTGATTTCATGGCAATTCATCCAACAGTTGTGACAACATTTCATTCAAAACCACAAAATATGAACTTCATGGTGGTGCCAGAAGAAAAGTCAGTAGGATTAATCATTTATGGACTATGAATGTGTGTGCAACATGTCATAATAATGGCAACTGTAGAGATAGTTCAGTCTGGACCAAAGTGATGAACCTGAGTGACTGACCATGCCATCTGCTACCATGACTAAAAAGGTTGGACAGAGCACACAGAAATGATATAAAATGTAATTGGATAAAAAGTATGACCCATGTTTAACCTCCTCATAGATTTCACACACGTTTTAAATAATTCCAAAACAGAGGTTAGATATTTACACACATAAGTTTTCTCTAATAATGAAAAATGGTTTAAAATCCCTAAATCCTATAAATATCTTTTGACGCATCAGTTATTTTAAGATTGAAATGATGTGATCTCACTCTTAATCTGCTCCTGGGAGACCCAGCACTGTTCTGTTCTGTCCACTCACCAGTGAACGCAGGAGAACACAGACAGGAAAATCTGCCCACTCTGTCCACACAAGTGCCTCCATTCTTGCAGGGCTGTGAGACACACTCATTCACATCAATCTGACAGTGAGCACCCTGGAACCCCGGCACACAGAAGCACGAATAGCCATCACCTCGGGTTCTGCATATCGCCCTGTTTTGGCACGGGTTTGGAAAGCAGTGGTCCACTGTTGAAGGCAGCCTGTCAGAGGATGCACCTATGAACAGATCACATTTCAAATCATTTATATCACAAAACATCATTGTTCTTGGTATTTTGTTACAACTAAAAGTCTATTTATGATGATAGAATGTACTTTATAACATCTGGTTGTATCTACTGTATATTACTGTAAAAAAATACCCAATTAAAGTTGCTCTCCAGCAGCAGATTGAACTCCTCAAGAAGCCATGTGCCTAATACGTAAAAATTCAGCCCAAACAATGGCTTGAATGGCTCTATTTACCTCCACACTATGTTAGACTTGTCTGAGTAGACATACTCCTGATTGCTATGTTAGTTTGATAATGTCTGGCATTAAGCGCTATTATTTCTATTTAGCTTCGATAAAAGCACTCTGTCTGGCAGTTGTCAGTGCAATGGCTTGAAATTTAAGGGCCTCTCAAGGCGTCATGGCTGGCTGCCATGGTAACCAATTCCACTGTTTGGCTTCAGCATTCAATCTATTTCCATGGTGACTGCATCCGACCGAATATTTGAGGCATTTACTCCTTCACACTTTTTTGGTGTGTTTTAATCAGCGGGGCATTAATGTCATGCTGCCAGACCCCCAGCTTTAGGTCTCAGTCAACGCATGCTATACATACTAATTAGAGGATCAGCAATTCATTCTACCCCACAACAACAATGAAAAGCAATAATTGTCAAACAGTGTATGCCTTAATCATGTGTGTCTGAAACGCTGTTCATGGTAACTTCACTTAAATTTGCTCATTTTTAGTATTTGTATTTTAGTTCAAACTATTACTACTAGCATGAAATGTACTGTATTCGTATGATGGTATTTTCCATCATACCGACAAAACAAATGGCATTTTAAGAATAGTTTTTCTTAACTTTGTAAACCAGTAAACCTCCCCATAAGTGAAAAAACACCCACCCAGCATGACAATATCACATTACATTTGGTTGTTCCAACACTTCATTGAAGCTATTTCATATTTACACCAGGTAAATTATTCAAATCCATTATGTCATTTTTATGGCTGCATCATTACATCCGATGGATACAATCTAATCTAAATGAACCATTTGGGTCACATTCTTTCAATATCCATCTTGGTATATTTGATATCTTGGTATGTAGGTCAAAGTTTTGTGGCTTTGAGCATTGTGTGGCATGATTTTATAAAGATTTACACACAAGTTTGTTAGATTTAAAATGTTAAACAGTTTCACTGTGACCTGAAAACTAAACTTCTTGAGAACCTCAACCCCTATCATTTCTTCACTCTTCCTGACCCATATATATCATGTCTACCCTGAGACTTGCCCCCCACAGCTCTTAAACATGCAAGAAAACATCAAAGACAAATAGCTACCATTGAGGCATCTTAAAATTGCCATACTGCAGGCAGAACAAATGGGACCAGCTCAGAAGCAATGATCCTCGTAATCCATGGAATGTGCATGAGGGGACACAGAGGCATGATGCCACAAAAAGGACGCTTCAAATCAGCTGAGTGTTGCTTCTATTAGAAGATAATAAAACTGCACCACATTTCTAACAGCCTTGAAAACAATATATGGATATTGATGCATGTGGCAATACTTGAAAGTGTGTAAGTGTGTTCAGCATGATGGGTGTATGAAGGACTCAACATCATTTTGAAGCTGGCGGCCACAAATGTAGCCAGACAGATATCAACAGAGATATTCTAATAATATTCTTCACAGATGACGATGGCACACAGTAATCACGTTTTAAGAGTGCAATCAGCCTGAGTGCAGACCATAAAGACACAGAAGAGTGCAATTACACTTGGAGCTCCATCTTCACCATCTCAGGCAACAATCTTCTGTCATTGGTGGAGGTCAATAATTTTCACATATGGCAGGGCAGTAGCAGCTTATACATGTCTAGACTTAGACTTGGAAGTATGGACTGAGTATCCCGGGGGTGTGATGCAGATCATGGGTGTCAGTGGTGATGCTCAGACCATATGCCTATTTTAGTTCTCAATACAACAAGGATCAGTCTGTAAATTCAGACCAGATAAGGGTTCAGTGTTTCATATATTATATATAATGTATGCAAAAACACAGACTCTTATAAGAAAAAAAGCTTGTAACCACAGAGAAAGAAAATACCTGACAATCCATGTATTTTTTTAGGAAACCATGACAGGTGGTGTCTCCTTACAGATTTGCTCTTTACTGAATCCACTCTTTCAGGCAGAGTTCAGAGGATACAGAGCAAGGCCTGTTGTCTATTTCAGACACAGCTCCAGCCAACCACACATCCCCTCCCACAGCATTTAAGGCTTTTTCATATGCTAATGACCCTTGAGGGTCTTTGTTTGGCCCTATCTGGAGGTCCTCAAATAGCACATGTGGGACACCTGACATCTCCTCCGAAATGATGCATGTCGACAGCGTATGTCTGTTTGTTTCAGTAGTGATAAGACAACATGTGATTATTGCGTGTTTTGCACAGCCACAGAGACATATTGTGTGTCCCCCCTTTTGTCCCATCACTTATCCATCAACACCCTCCCACCCAATCCTCACACCCCCTCATGGGTCACTACGCTGCCCCCTACATTGTTAGATCCCTTTTTGTCATCTTTTAGTCTTTAGAAAATGTGTAAAGATCACTATAGGCAGTGATGTCACCTCACATCATGTCTTAATTGATATTCCAAGCATGGACTCGTTAAAATGCAAACTAATTACTAGACTCAAATTCAAAACACACACAAGTTATAGTCTGTTATTAAATCCAAGGTTTAAGAAAACTCTTGCAAATAAGTGTTAATAAAACAAACGTGTTAAATGGGATACAATCCCAACTCAGTGCAGATTTGTAGGTGGTCAAATGCAAAAAGTCCAATGAGTCTACTCCTACAATCACTGATTAGTTAACTATAGTAAGTATACACATGCATGCTGATGATAAAGCTACAGCATGACAATAAACAAGCACTCATGGTAGAATTTGCAGTCACTTACCATCTATCACAACCAGTGATGAGATGAGAATTGTGCGTACAAGTAATTTAAAATTATGATAACGAATTAAATCCATAATCGGGACAGGAAACCATCCTGCTCGCTGTGTTGAAGTCTTGTCATGCACTGATCTCTCTGCTTCGGCTTCTGTCTGCTGCGACTCATCTGTTGTCAACTCCAGATCCACTTGATGCTCACTTCTCATCTAGTTGGAGTACCATCAGGAGCCTCTATCACACATTAAAAAAACAGAAAAGACTAAAGCGTGGCGTTCAACAGGCTACACACACCCTCCACACAGAGGCGGGCGGTGATGGGTCACATGGGAGGAGTTAAAGCAATCTCATTGCAAAGACAGAAGGCTAATGTTAAGGAGTTACATTTAAACATCACAGTAATGGGATTAGATAGCCTACTTATAAGAGTACCCAAACATTATAACTGTACAAATGACTTTGACTTGAAATTAACAGCAGGTGTATAAATATATACAATGTATCGGTTATTTATTGGAAACATGCAGTAAATCATAAGAAATATATTTTTCAACAATATGATCACCAAAATGTAAATTCAGAAGAACCAAAAGAACATTTGAAAATGTTTTTCATTTCATGTAAAAAAAAAAAAACAAGATGATGTGCGGCATCTCTCAGTAAAAGCATAATAATAAATTGGTATTCAATTATAATCATCAGTTAAAGTCAAAGGGGCATCGTAGCAGCCAATACAAGTATGGTCTGTGATCGTAACGTACAGGCTTGCCTGTCTGTCTGTCTTTGTTTCGTAGTACATGTATATTTAAAGTCAAACAGGTAAACCTTTATTTTGAAGAGTACATAATTGATAGAGCACACTGGCCAATCACAATCAAGGGGACACTGAATGCCCACCCACTAATTACAACTAAATATTGTCAGTAAATTTGTTTTGTCAGTAAGAACAGAAAACGATAAATCAAGCTGAATTTGTATTTGTTTTCTTTCTTCTATTTTGTTTGTTCGCTTTTTTTTTCAATTCAATTCAATTTCAAAAACGAAAAAACGACCTGTTTCCGGATTCTGTCTGTGTCAGTTGTAACCGATAAAATACACGGTTAAACGTATCTTGGTCGACAATACCCAGTGAATATTATAGGACAGCATATCATGTATTCCATATTACTGTGCATGGTACTTAATATTGAGACGCTAAACACTAAATGTAGCCGAATAGAAAATAAAATCTATTTTGCCCGCTGTGCTCCTTTTATGGACTTATTACAAATGTTCCACACGTCTCGACTGTTGATTAAATGAACAAACGTCAGTGTACACAGAGAGCACCAGGCGTTTCCATGGCAACGCGACCAGGAAGTTGAAACTAAGTGGAGACTGGAAGGGACGGTTCTATTTTTTTGGCAAATAAAACAAACTTCTCGCCCACATGACTTTGTCAAAATATCAGAATTTTATCGCCAACACCTTATTATAACATCTCCGTCGTGACTCCAGGATGTCTGCGTTAATGAGGGCCAGTTCAGCGCCATGTTCACCGAGGCCGGAGCCAGCACTGGACACCAGAGGTGACGTTACTGTGCAGTCAGTTTGGGAGGGCTAGCTTTTACAGGTAGATGTTAAACAATCAAAATGTGAGCTAATGTGAGGAAAACATTACTCATACTGTCACTGCACACTTCACTTCATATACACAGGAAGTTAGACAGATACAGCAGCCACTAACTTTTGCATTAATGATTAAAAGTCTCTCTCCTCAAAGTTGACAACAATGAGTAAAATGGTAGACACAGGAAATAATAAAATACTTTTCTTCCAGCTGAAAATATTCTATCTGTTGCTGTGATAAATCAAACAAAAATGGGAAGTGCCTGTAATACCAACATGTTATTATATGTGGAAACAACAACCTGTGAGACATACATGCATACAGACTACAGGTTATATGCCTATTGGTTTATTTAAGTTTGATTTTATTTTTTGTCAGTGGTGGAGGTGAATTTTCAAGTCCCAGCAGAGAGCAGAAGGACACAGCCTCCTCCTGTCAACAACCAGATCATCCCAGATGAACTGCTGGTCAGCCTTACCTCCACTGTCTGCAACAGGAGCACACTGGGTCACACCGCACACCATCGGCACTGCAAGGTATAGTCAAGCCCCATTTATATTTAAGTAGGTTATTTCTGTGTGGCTCAATTCACACCAGATGACTTGGTATACAGGGCTATGGAATCAGACGGCCGGATGCTGTTTGGCATCACCCACTCGGACGCAAGAAATATAAACACTTTCTGGAGCAACCAACATCCCTGACTGGAGCTGGCAGGTCAGATAGACCAACAAGATATGTAGCAACATAAATTATGTTCTCACAGCTATGAATCTTCTCCAAAGATCTAATGAAACATTACTTGCACTAATTATAGCAATACATATATGCCTGTTTAGTCTTGACACTAATATGGGACAGAGCTAATACAAAACCAGCTTGGTTTTGATTTTGTATTATACAAACTAGACACCAAGCAAATATCCTTTCTCTTTAACCAGATGAAAAAATAAATTAAAAAGCATTAAATTTGTCTTTCTGCAATTCGTATGGAGAAATGTGTGTGTTTTTTTTACTTTTTGTACGGATGGTGTCCATACAGGGATATTTCATTCCTGTGTGATGCTAACCCAGTGCTAAGGAAGACAAGACAACTCCCACCACTGACTGATAGGAGTGACATTGAAGACACAGAGGTGACACACACAAGCCCTTTTGACCTTTGACTTTCTGGCCTTTTAACAATTTCTGGTAAAAATAAGGAGGCTTTTAGAATGTGCCGAACACAAGATTAAAATCAGTGCTTAACAACGTAACAAACTTAACTGTTCAGTCTCCCAAAAGGACAGAAGAGAGAAAAAGGGTTACCACATGGCTCAAACTACACTATGTCCATACTTTGAGAACAGTATACGGAAACCTAAAAGTTTGTTCATAGGTTTAAAACATACTACTGTTATCATCTCTAAACATTTACTTTGACATATTTTATATTTACTTGAAAGAGCATAACTACCTTTGAGAAAAATACATTTTTTATATAGAGCAGTAGAAAATTTGAAAGTTGTCTCAGAAATACTGCAATTTACTGTAATAGGACTGACTTTAAATTCTTCACCACTCTGTCTTTCAGAACTTGAGTGTCTCAGAAAGTCTGATCCCAGAAGAATATCACATTGTGAAAAACAAAGGGCTAGAGAGCCTTAAGTTGTATGAGGAGTGAGTCTACTTCATTATGCTCATCCACTTTATTCTCATTAATTGTGCACCCTCACATTATTGTTGTCAACTCTCATGTTACTTCTCTGCCGCAGTGCATTTACGGTGCAGCTGCAGGATGATGAGAAGAAGCTGCGAGTCTTCCCTTCACTGTGAGTTAATAAATATGAATTAATCTAATTAACAGATAAGTGGTGTGCCATTATAGGTAGGCAAAGTGCTGGTATGCCCTAAATATGTAGTAATACAGATTTATGTGTATGTTCTATGTGTCCAGGAGGCCCAGTGGTAGACAGGAAGCAATCCAGCTGATGAGGATCATGGATGACATGCTGATGAAGGCTGGAGTGGATCAGAAGAGTGAGGACCTGACTGAGCTGTCCCAGGTAAGACAGACAAGCAGAAAGTAGGCTGCTCTGTGCCTCTATGGCTGACACTAGTGCTGTGCTGCATTCATGTACAGACAACAATATGTACTAGAACAACTTTTAAATTCATAAAATGACCAAAACTACAAAATACCAGGGAGATCCTGCAGATATTAGAATTTATTGTACTGTTAGATTGTGTTACTTCATACATATTTGTATGTAGAGTATGTGCATGTGAAAAAACAAAAATGCCCATAGATACTTACAGCCATATGTACATATTTGAAACAGTGTAATGTAATGTCTTGCAGATGGAGGGTCTCCTGGAATTGGTGCAGGTGGAGCAGAACATTTACAACCTTGTTTTCCATGAACTGATCAGGCAGGTCAGTGTAAACTGTGCTGAGAGAGGACAGCTGCTTGCCAAACTCAGGTAAGCAGCACACCTAAATGGTAAAACCTCACCACTTGTTAAGGGAGATTGATGAACCGTATGAGCCTTGAAACCAGTTAAAACCGAATTATGAAAATATGGATGTAAATAAGAACTCATATAAAATTAAGCAACTCTATATCTTTTTGTCACCTGAAGTTGATTCAGAAATATTCATAGATGTTTTTGTGGAGAAATTGGACATATTCAAAAATCTTTTCCTGTACTGACCCTAGGAAGCCTTTTTCCCAGCAGCTCTTGTGCTTGTGTGTCCAGACAGCGCTACCAGTCCATGCTTGAGCGAATCCCCCGCCATCTGAAAGCTCTGCACACTGAGACAGTGGTGCAGCGGGCTCTAGACCGCCGGCTCACAGAGGAGATCCACTTTATCAGGACATCCATCCAGCAGCTCAGCATGTACGTCGTTCAAGTGTCAGGCTGCCGGGTCATGATGAATAAAATTACTATGCGCTGTTATAGAATGATTCTGTTTTAAGAGGAAGTAGTAAATGTGTGTGTGTTTACGGGCATGCGTCCTCTTCACAGGGAACTGTCCAAGATCCGAGACCACGATGCCTTTGTTTCCCAGCAGGCGGAGCGTGCTCACCAGCAGCTGGCTGGAGCACTTGAACAGACTCACACCAACTCAGAGTCAGTCCCTCTTAGGATTGCACTGAACTACTGTTCATGCGGTTCAAGTCACATTTTCATCAAGTTGGTGCATTCCAAAATTCACCAGTGTGAACTTTATGAATCTTATTTATCTGGTCGATGTGAGTGATTTAAAAAATAAAAAAGCATTTGTTGAAACAGTGACTTGTCTGTAGAAGAAATTGTTTCTTGAAAGTGCTTTGTCTTTGTATTAGATACCATATACTGCTATCGATGCATCTCTGTTATAATGCACACAGGAGTGGTAACAGTATACTTAATCATTACTTTAAAATTTTTAAAAACATTTTCTTCTGAGAAGCAGCTGCAATGCAGCAGCAGTACAGCAAGCAGGCAGTGCAAAAGTGCCAAGTTTTCCATCTCAAATGTCCATGTGCTCTTCTCAGTGTGGTCCAGGGTTATCACGAGCTGTATGAGCTGCAGAGGAGTCGCCTTGAGGCTCAGCTGCTCCAGATGACTGAGGAGAGAGATTACTGGAGCCAGGTCACCTTCTGCCTCGCCTTCAAGGTGTGTGAGCCACGATACAGTTTTTTCTTTCAACTGGACTCACTTCGTGTTAATTTCATGTGAAGGTGGTGGATAAAAAATAGATTTTTTGTGTAATCAGAAGGAGTGCCAAAGTTATTAATATGGATTATTTAAGTATTTGGAAAGCTATGGCCTGCTTTGTTGAAGGCCCCAGCTATTAAAGCAAAGCACTGAAGCAGATAGTACAACAGATTATGCTGTTCCCACCACATTTATTCATTTCACCTTTTTAATGGTTAATAACATTTAACTACATACATAGCAGTTCACTTTATCAGTATGATTTCCAGTAGAATATCTGGATTGTAAGAGTCTATGTTCTACTCAAAGATGCTCAACAGAAGCAACATTAATTGAAGTTTGAGTTCAGAACATTTTTCTGTGATTGTCAGGTGATCAGTATGAGGAATCTTAAGCTTGTCAGTCAGCTGCATATCAGCGAGCAGAACTGGTCAAAGACAGCAGAGCACTGCAGCCTTTACCTCTCTTCAAAGGTAACAATGCACTTCCTATTTCATTTTCTGCATTGCTCCTGGCAAAAACACTAAACGCCACAGATTAAAGAGTATCGCTGGTGGTTCAATTACACTCTGACTATGACAGTGAAAATCCTGCTGTAGGACACAGAGGACCTGAATATCATCATGGAGGTTACTGACAAATGGAAAGAGAAGCTGAGTGCTTTCACATCCCAGCTGAAGAAGACTGAGCATGCTCAGTGTGAACAGCTCAGTGCCATCCACCAAGGCATCACCAAGTGGCTCAACTTCTGCACGACACAAAATAAGTAAGGACAAGTTAAGATACCAAAGATTATTATAAAGTGCCTGCAGTTAAAGAAAACTTAATAGAGTTTTCTGAAAAACTCTAATAACCTAGCTTAGCACTTTTACTTTAGCACACCTTATGGCCAGTACAGTGTTGATAATCACGGAAAAGATAAATTTATAGTAGAGGATATGTGTGTGTATTCTGCCAAAGATGCTCTTTCTCTATTTCAAGGTGTCCTGACCCAAAATATGAGAAGGCTTCACTGGAGAAGATTGATGCTGATTTGAAGCAGTGGTCAGATGTAAGACAGCACCTTTACTTCCTCTGTCTTTGTTTTTCTCACCGTGGTCATTGAAGTTGTCTAACCAATGTATCTCAACTTTGTCATCCATTTCAGGTCTCTTATTGCTGAAAATAATCTTGTTGCCAACATGTATTTGTCTGATGCCTGATGTGTGATCTGTGCCATGCTGTCGCCTGTCTGTTGTGTTTCACAACAACTCATTTATATCATATCTGTGCACCACTGATCACTCAATACCCATCATCTGTTTAAAAAATCTCTTACTAATTGTAAATGAATTAAGTATGAAAAGTTATCTGCACAGGTCTTAGCTGAGAATTGAACAACTGGCTTTAAGCATGTATATTTCTGTCTCATAAAGTAGTGTATGCCTTGTCAACCTTCAAGTATCTAGTGGATATGTTGAAATTGGGGTCGTACAAAATGTTTAGTCAATAGCAAAGTTTCCTTTGTCTTCCTTGTCTAAAGTCTTCCTCTGTGCTCTCTTTCTTTGCAGACTTTGGCCCTCCAGTGTGACCACTACCAAGGTGAGAAGCTGCTTTGCTGCCAGCAGACACTGGACGAGCTGGGCCGTTTCCAGGAAAGATGGGGGAATATGAGCCTTCAACTGTTCAGACGGCACCCTTCTCGGGATGGTGAACCTCCTGGAGGGCAGCAGGCCTTAGGAGAGCTGGACAGGGTCCTGTCTGAGCTCCTTAAACAGCTGGACACACAAATCAACGGAGAGAGTGGTGAGGGCTGATAAAAAGCAGAAATTTGAATAGTTTTTTGAGAAAAAGTAAATGAGCTAAAAAGATTTGGATGCTTTCGGACAGGTAAATAAAGTACACACTTTCATTTGGCACTGCTTTAGTTTTTGCTTGACTGTAGTCCAAATGGATATCTGTAAACAAAAAGAACTGCTGACAGCTGCAAAATCAGGACCTTGGTGAGTGTCAGAGTTGAGTGTGTGGTCCTGACACATACACACACATACATGCACACACTGTTACTTCAGTTATTTCTTAATGTTTTAATGGGTTTTATAGTGTAAAGTGTTGAAACTGATTCCAACCATGCTATTTCAGGGATCCACGGACAGATCATGTCACTGCTCGGGTTGATGGAGTCCTGGGTTTCCAAGCTTGGCTCAGCAATTGGTCGGCCAGAAATGATGTCCGTCTCTGATTGGCTGAAATTGGAGAAAGCGCTTCACAATTGGCAGAGCTTGGCTGAAAACGCCTTGCAGAATGTCTCCATCATGCAGACAGAGAATGAAAACAAAAACAAGCCTGACATACAGTATGTTTTTCAATCAGTGGCAGTACTAGTTTTACTAGCATTATAGTCAATGCTTGTCATAAAATGTTAAATACATTTTTTATGTGTGTGTCTTTTTTCAAACAGTACAGAGACAGAAAAGGTGTTAGACAAAGTTCAGGAGTTCATAACCAGCCTGTCCAACTTTACTGATGGGGAGAACCAGAGACTCAGTGAGGAGGTGAGTATCAGTCAGATTGTCATGGGAGGTTTATTCAAAATCACAATATAACTTAAGTGCAATTCCATTAAGTGTTTTGGAACAACCATTATCAGCTCCATCAATCTCAGATAATGCACATACAATACATCATTTTTGATCAGACTTTATTCAAAAGTTGGAGCTCAAAAGATAAAAGATCATTTTTTTAATTATTATTATTTTTAATTATCGCGCTGTTGTTTATACTATCAGCTTCATTTCCTGAGCTCTTTTTGCAGCAATGGCTGCAAAATAGCATTTCTTTTGAGGGTCTTTTCATAATTCCAGGTAGCTCTTGCCTGCTTTAGTGCTCAGTAAATTTTATTTATTCTATTTGTTGTTAATCTTTTCCAACAACACCTTGCCTCACATTCATGCAGTTATTGATACCCCAGTATGACAACTTCTACTGTGTTGATGTTAGGTGTCGTCTTGAGTTGTAGTGTTTTCTCTCCTACCAGGTCACTTCTATTCACATGGCTCAGACCCGCTGGATGTTGGATCTGTTGATCTTCATGGTACCTGATCATAGCGAGGACCAGAACCAAGAGCAGGAACACCCCTACAGTACAAAAATCTCACAACGGACACTGGATGAGGATTCAAAGATGCTGGCTAAGAAAGTGGACTGTTTTACCAGATACATCACCAGGTACCAGAAGTTTTTACCCTTTTTTACAGTTCACAGTGAGGCAGCTGCTGTTAATCAAACCACCTAACAAATAATGCATATAACAATATTTTGTTAAGTACTACAGAGTGCAGTGCTAACCTGCTTATACTATACATACTTACTAGCAACACACAGAAATTAAATGCTGGCCAAAGTATGTTTAGTTACTTTAACACTGAGAATAATTTTGACAAAATGTCGAACTGTGAGGGGATTAGAGGAGGATTTACTTATCGGGGAAAATATTTTATATGTTTTTGACAGCTCTTGCAATCTGATTCTGGAGGAGCAGATTCTGCAGAACCTGCATGAAGCTGAGGGTGAAAATGTGATGAATGAGTGCAGAAAGCTGCAGGTAAACAGTGTTCCAATGCAGAATTAAATAAATAGCAAATAACTGATTGTAACCAGAGTTGCATGTTTATAATATTATAACACACACCAAGGGTTGTAGTGAGGTATTGATCACTGAAAGTACACGTGTTCATAAATAATTTGATTTGATTTTAGAGCTAAAACCCATCAGAGCCAAAGACACAGCTCTGTTTTACAAACATTACAAACCTCCAGAAGAGGGAGCTGTAGCGAAGTTACACACTAGGGTAAAGTAAGCTAAGCAAACCTACATCTGTGTGTTCATGTCTTGTTGTGTCCATCCTCAGACAGAGTGCAATGATTGGGAAGAGACCTGTATAATCCTGCTGTCAGACATGAAACGTGGTCATATGGAGCTCCCTTTCAGACAGACTGACCCCGCCTTCAGCAGTGGTGTCCCAGTCTCTCCAGCAGACAGCATGAAGAGTCTGGTAAGGACTTATATTAAAATACAGTCCATATGGATAGACCTAATTTGTTTTAATTAATTAATGATTCAATTACGGCTTTAAAACAAATTTGCTGGAGATGAGTGTGGTCATGTTTGCTTATGCATTTTAACGTTGTGTCTTTATTAATGGAGAAATTACTTGAAAGCCTTATGATGTTGCTTTTTTGATGATGACCTTTTGTGTGTATGTGTGTGCATTTATAGGTGAATGTAAAGATTTCAGCAAAGCCTACAGAAGACGGTGAGGTCAAAGATGAGACTGAGGGAGAACAGAGAGAGGTGAGTCATATTAAAGGTCCAGTGTGCAGAATTTAGTGGCATCTAGTGGTGAAGTTGCAGATTGCAACCAACTAAAAACCACTTGCCTGTAACCATTTAGATTATGCTTTAGAAAATAGAACACAGTTCAATGAGACTACACAACTCTAAACTTATTTTGGAGTCTGGATAAAATTGTACATTGTCAGTGTGTGCAGTAAAAAGAAACAAACATTTAAAACATTAAACTATATCATATATCATTTTGTAGTGAGTTAAATGTTAAAGGAAGAGAAAATGCATCATTTCTGACATTATATTGTCTAACTGAAAGGTGAACACTAGTGATTAGTGTGACTCTAACTACACTATAAAATAACATATGCAGGATGAGTAATGGCACAAGTTGGAAGTTAGTCTGACTAACACAATAAGGTTGGTCACTATTATGATAATGTACAACATATAAGGTATTGAACAACTGTTGATTATTTCTCCACAGTGCACGGCTGAAGGACAAGAAACACAACAAGAGGTTTGGCAGGTACTAATATATTAAATATCTTTAAAGTGTACTGTGTAAATTGTGATCTGCAGTCTGTTCTGGGCTTGTCAGTGGGCTGGAACAGTGAAATAGGACATTAATGGGTAGTTGTGAAGGTTATGGAGCTTTGTGTAATAAAAGACACAACATGAAAAACTTGTTTTTCTCTGCATTATATTTGTTGTTCTCTCAGGTCAAGAAATAATTTGGAGTACTTTTTGAATTTGGAGATTTATATTGAAGATTATTGATATTTAAGGAATTAAATAAACTTTTGGGTTTACAAATGGGTCTCAGCATGGCTTGTTTCAGACCCTTATTGAACTGTATTAACTTACTAAAAATGAACATTGTTGTTGTTGTCCAGCAGGGGGAGCTAACGGTCTGTGAAAGCCCTGTGGTGAAGCTGATTGGCTATGATGGAAACATTATGCAAAGAAAGCTGGGAGAGAGCAGTGTCCACCTGAGTGGGGTCAGACAATTAGTATTGTCCCTATCACTATATATAAACTGATCAAACTGCCTGTCTACCTCTGACCATCTGTGTGTCTGTCTCTTTCTGTCAGACTGAAGATCTGATTGTGTCTCCAGAAACAGATGAAGCCCAGAAAGCTTTTAGTGATCTGACCACAGTAGGATTACTGCAGCAGGAACTGAAGTAAGTTAACTTTCTTATCATGGAGTGGAACGTGCACATACAGCACTGTGATAATATGTACGAAGATTTTTTTTTCCGTTTTAATTAAGAACTGGGAATCTAGCATGAATACCGCATGTTTATCAGTGATTCAGAGCTGCGGGTTCAGAGTGCCGAGCAGCGAGCCCTGAAGGCTGAAGAAGCTCTGCAGGCAGCATTGGAGAAGATTCAAGACCTGGAGAGGCAACTGCAGGGTCGGCCCAGTCTGGAGCCCAAAAGTCGTGAAGGTACCAACTAAATAAAACATTCTATAAAATTATAACTGAGGCCGACAGACAGTAACACTATGAAAGCTTAGAAATGTTTGTGTGTGTGTGTGTGTGTGTTGCAGAGAAAAAGAAAACACCAGCATCTACCCCACTTCCAGTAACACCTCCTGCTCCTCCAAAGAAAATCACAGCTGAAGCCAAACCAACAAGCAGCACCAAAAGGACCAAGAAACGGTGATCTCACCTGACAGTTCAGTGAATATTGAACTATTTTTTAAATCACTTTTAGGGTTTTATGTGTTTTTCTATGGAACAAAACTATAGAGGAAGTTTCCACATGCATGGCATCACAGTTGCACCCATAAAAACCAGCGAAGGACACACCAAAAACACAGAAACTGCTTGGCTGTTGTATGAGAATACATTTCGACAATATAGAGGCTTGCTGTGGTTTTGTTTAACGTTGTGTCTTTTTCTTTTTCTTCCATGTAAAGACAAATTATAGTTTGTTTCCCTCAAAAAATAAAGATGTTAACATTTCAAAAAGTTAGACTTCTTTTGACTTTTATTTCCAAGTTTAGAGATTGTCATGTTGCCACACAAACCCAGTTTACCTACAGTAGACACTCTCAGACTCTTGAGTGCTAGAGCCCACCGGTATAAATCACTCAAAATCCAAAGCAGAAAACATTTGTTTTGAACTCTATACTATACTATACTTATATATTACTATATTTTAACTATAACTACAACTATATTTAAAATTATTCTTAAACAAACAATCATTTGGATTGAAGGTTACTTTCTTTTACATCTCATAGTATCCAATGAATAGTCTGTCACATCATTGGTGAGTCTGTCTCTGTATCTCCCTCTGTCTTTCCTCCCTCTTCTTCCACAGCAGGGGGAGGAGGGGGTGGTAGGGATGAGGTGTCAGGGGTTGTATTAAGGAGATCTGGGGGCAGTGGAAGGACCAGGGCAGGATGGAGGAGACGAAGGGAAGCCCTGAACCCCTCCCAGGCATCTCTCTCCCCTTCTGTTGCTTTTGCCTGGAGGTGAGAAGGACTGCTGTTTGAAACATGTTTGCTTTACAAATACTGCTGAGAATGCAGAAACAAGCTCACTGGCAAGGGTAAACTTCAGTTGGCAGGGGGCTAAAGAACCCTTGTTTTGCAGGATAAACCAAGGTTATGCTCTGGGCTGGAAAATAATCGCACACTTGAGTGTTAAATTCATTGGAACAGAGATTAGCCACAGACAGTCTTTGCAGCCAGTTACTGTCTTTCACTGTACACTAATACTAAGATTTGCCAAAGTTAGATATGTTTTAATTATAGACATAAAGGCTTTGCTTAAAGTACAACTTCTTCCTCTTTCTCCTAATCTTCTAAAAGTTTAACAAATGATGACAATAATACAGTTCAATACAGAGCAGAATCTTTACTTTGATTCCATGTTTGACAAAATAAATAATCCTAAATATTTAAAAAGCAAAAACAAGCATTAAACTGTAAAACAATAAACATTAGATTATAAAAAGCTGATATAGTTACTCACTCTGACCTGGTGTTGTCTCTTGGCCTCGGCCTCTGCAGCTAGACTCTGCTGTAACTCCACAGGAAAACTGAGCTCATCTCTGACAGAAAATCAAACGCTACCCTGATGAGCAGGAAGATCACAGTGCACGACAAATCTCTGCATTCCTCTTTGCTGTTTATCTGGAAAGATCACTGCATGCAGAGGAAAAATCCTTTGCACATAGAAAGTGGCAGAAGAAGCACTGCCACCCCTGTGTATTGTACAAATTCTTTATTTTTGGGGTTTCTTAATAATGATTTAGATCCTCTTTAGCATTAAAACATCAGCTATTAATATCAAGTTTTGCTTCTTCCTGCAGCTACTGTTTTGCACTAGTCATTCATACAAGGTAGACCAGAATGCATTGTTGACACAGGATGTAATGTGTCACAAACTGAAATAGCTGCAGCTGAAGAAAATTATTATAACAAGCCTTACATATCTGCTCTCTCCACCCTGATGCCCCAACGGCAAGCAACAGAGTCAACAGCTGCTTGTATCTTTTGTCCGATCTTCCTCCTGTGCAGAAGGATGTGGCTGAAAGTGTGTTGGGCGAGAATGTCTCTGATCACTGTCTGGACCAGAGTCTGCAGCACTGTGGTCAGACTGGACAGAGCTGTGCTGCACAAAGCCACATTCTCTATCTGGTAAAAACACACTGCACTCAGCTCTGGCTTCACCAGGTCCTTTGTCACCACCTGTAGACAATCATATGAGGAAAATATCAGTCAGCAGTCTAAAGTAATCAAACTCTTGTCACTGTATGGCGATTTAGTTCAGTGGGGGGAGTAAACACTTTTAAATGTGGACCTAAATGTCAGTATGTTGCATGCGTCTTTGCTTATTGTTCTGTACCGTGTGAAGAGGAACCTTCAGCATTTTCAGACGGATGTCAACTTTGTGACACACATCAAGGAGTGGGAGGTAGAAGAGAAGGCCTGAAGAAAGGATGGAGAAGGTTTTGATCTAAGAACAGATTTCTTCTTCAGTCTTCACCAGCCAACCAAAACCCTCAGTAATTCAAATACTGACACATCCTCAGAAAATGGCAAGTCAGCTGTCTCAGCACATCCTTGATGTAAACAAAATACATTTTTTAAATCACAGCTAACAGATGAGCATTAAAAAGATTACAGTAATCTGTGACAACCTGGTCCTCTGGATCTTCCACGCAGTAGGTGACCCAGTCTGAAGATCACAGCTCTTTCATGCTCCCTCACTACCTGTAAATCAAAGTTACGTACATCAGATAGTCTGTATAAATGGATGGCAGTGATGCTGGAGTCTAAAAAAAGTAATAATCAAATCAAAAAAGTATGAGGACATTAACATATTTTTGTTGTGCTAGCTGTAGACTTTGGTACAAGTATATTATTGCACAGTGTTTGGTTCATACTTTGACACAGAACCAGATGGAAAGAGGGAGGAAGAGAAGAACCAGGGCCAAGACAAAGACCATCAGCAGCCACTCAAACACTCCCAGGTTCTTGCGTTTCAGACCTGCAGAGATCCACAGTGCTTAATATGAAGAAGTTCAACCAAGATACTCAAATAATAGTGACAATTTTTCTGTAATTTGTCATTTGTTTTCCAGAATATACCCACATAATTTTACCCCACTGCATATAGTATGTACCAGGTTTTACTTCAGGCTTCCACTTACCATCCTCCTGCTCTGCTGCTTCCAGGAGCCCCAGGTGTTCCTC
Organism: Sciaenops ocellatus; assembly: GCA_033000465.1. Lineage (NCBI taxonomy): Eukaryota > Metazoa > Chordata > Actinopteri > Sciaenidae > Sciaenops > Sciaenops ocellatus. The sequence continues at coordinate 21,800,868 of CP136882.1, read as the reverse complement.
CTTGACCTCATCCTCTCTTACGCTGTCTATATCCACCACAGTGGATTTCACCTTCATTTCTGCCCCCTGCTCCACTGTCACCTCATTTGTCTCTGGCTTCTCCTTCTGTAGCCTCTCTTTCCTCACTAATGATGTTTCTGGGATCCGGCCTGTCTTAGGTGGCCTTTGTCGGTGACTTCTGGGAGGCACCACAGCTCCCCTCTCCCTCTCCTTCCTGGGTGTCATTCTGGATCTTGGAGAGTAGCCGCGATGGACACTGGAGGACTTTTCCATACCATATTCCATTCCAGGAGTGATGGCTGTTGGGATGTTTCTGCTCGATGGGTTGGTGGAGGGTTTTCCTTTTGGGTAAAAGCAGAGAAGAAGGAGAAATTTTGTGACTTTTACTGAGTTGCTTCCTCTGTCTGAAAGTCTGTAACTGCTGACGCCTATTGTGGTAATCAGACAGAACACGGATGGTAAATGAGGTTGACTGTTGGACTGTGGGAGTAGGACAGTAGTGGGAGTGCAACTTAGCACCCTCTCTGTTTTTAAATAATGTCACGTCAGTAAACCTTTGTGAGTATGACATTCAATATCTGTTGTCAAAGTAGGAAACTAATATATGTCTAAAGTCTAAAAAATTGTGGCAATATCAAGTTTTTGGTTCTCTTTAGTTGTTACAGCTTGAAAACTAGATTCTGTCACAGAAATCTTAAAATTTATCTCAAACTCTGACCCTAACATTCATCCTATACAAGAGTAATGACGAGATTTTAACCAGTCTCACATTTGGCAGACAGCATGGTAGAATACCAACTACAGTAGATACATGTCCCACTAAAATCTGACATCAATGCTTTTGGAAAGTTCACAGAGGCACGTGCCACTCTTTATGCCTTAAATGACGCATAGAACATGATATTTGACTGCATGTCATATAAAATATATAACATGCAAGACCTTTATATCCCTAAATCTTTAATCTGGGTCCATTTCTTTATATTGTGTTTCTTTCCTGGTAAAACCAGTCCCATACGGAAAAGCTTGTTGGTGGAACTCTGGGAGTGTGTCTTCAGTGGGAATGTGCAGACTCAGGCCTCTCCTTTCCAAAGAGCTGATGTAGTCTTTCTCTGGTTTTACAGGAAAACATTGACAGTATCCTCCCTAATGCATCCTTAATTAAACTGAAAATTAATGATGTGGCTCACATGCTCCTTTGCTATGAAAGTCTCACATCTAATTGTGTGCAAAGCCATGCACTCGGATTAAGAACTGCAATCCCTGACTGAACTGGGGGACAAGTTAGACCTACTTGTGGTTAATGGACATCAGATGCTCTGAGGAAATTGACACAGTGTTGCCCATAAAGTTGGAATAATGTTGTTTTCAGACATATTCCTCTTTTTATTCCTATTTATACACATCAGGTTAATTGTGGTTTCATTTTCACTGATATGTTTGGAAGAGATGGATCATGACGTTTTGAGAAGATACACTTTATCTATCAAGAATAAACTACATTGTTACAATCATTTCATAAAAGAGGGAAAAAATAGATAGATAGATAGATAGATAGATAGATAGATAGATAGATAGATAGATAGATTGTGCACTTCACAGTAGTTGTGTAGGAATAAGATAAAAACAGCTCTGCAATTGTATTTTAATTATAATTTACCTTAAAACATAACCAAAGAATGCCTTAAGGATTATACTGCTTTGTGTAAATCTAGGTTTATAATATGAATGAAACCACAATAACTGCACAATTCTGAATTTATATTTCTGTATCATGAAAATATTGAAATGCTATTTCAGCGCATCTGTTGATAGTGCACTTATTGTGATATTCATGCTCGTTTTTCCTGAGCTGAACTTTGAACAGTTGGTCATCTTCTGTATTAACGACTTATGTTCGCGGTGCTGCCACGGTAACGTTACCGAGTCGAAATTTAGTGTGACAATCCAACAGCTAACTAAAAGAAACTGCGTTGTGTCTTTATTTATTTAAAGCTGTATTTGAGCAGAGACTTTGGTGAATTTAAGTTGTATTTTCCAATTATTTTTTTTTTTGCGCTGCTTCCCAACGATGTGTCCGGTGGTCTGCTAGCAACAGACGGAGACGAGTGGAGCTTGAGGAAAGTTCAGATATTGTGGGAGGATGCGGCTACGATATTGAAGACTAAAGTAAAAGGTACGTTCAACAATACTTTTGGAGCGGTTTTAATTAGGCAAGGCTATTCTGCCCCGTGTCTGCATGTGAAGACACGGTTAGTTACCGGCATTAAAGTTTCTCTAAGGTGGAGGAGGCTAGCTTTAGTTTTGCTAATTCAGCAGCTCAGTCAGGTGTGCTTGGCGTCCATGTCTGTCCGGAGCAAAGTAGCGTTTACTGGCTTGTTTTCGGTCCTGTTCACGGTGTACGTGTGTTACTGTGAGAAGGTTTATTGACCCTGTAATGTAAGTGACATGAAATGTTAAGTGGCGTGCATGCATGGTGCAAGTTTAACGATTTAAAATGGCCGATTTGACGTCATAACCTCAATTGCCAGCCATCTTCTGACATTTTTATCCATTAAGGATGATTTTAAAAAGACGAACCCAGATTTGACTGTGTGTGGTAAAAATAATCCTTTTGGCTGAGTCATAGCAGTAAATACTACCAGTATTTGTAACGTTATTTCAGCGTTGTGGATATGCTCTTATGTCCTCTCTGGTGTTCAAGCCACATGGTTGGGTTCAGGATGTACTGTATGTTTTGCTCCATTTGTCTTCTTGCTGTGTACTCCAGATGTCAGCAGGCAAGATGAACCAGGAAGAAGTTTTGGCAAAGCTGAAGAAGGATGTTCGTTCCTTGCTCATTTCATCTAAGATGGGCTTGGAACCTGAGCAGCTCAGGCGAGACTATATTGCCATGTTGGGGTATCCCATGCCCCTGAAACTCCTGGGCTTCAGAAACATCATGGATATGGTGAAGGAGATGCCTGATGTGGTGTCACTTAACTTCAGGCCAGATGGCAGCTTTTTCTTAAAGGGTAAAGTCCCTTTTGTTCATCTGAGCATGTATTCGTATTTTTATACTTTTTCAGTCGTTTGTTTTCCCCGTCTCACCTTTATATGCCCATCGTCATAGCTGTTGGCACCGAGTCCACGCAAAACATCGAGGAGCTGGTGGCTAATCAGCGCACGTCTAAGTCAGACAAGAAGGTCAGGAGGGGAGATGTCAGCTACTTCTCGCCCCGCTACAGTTACCGGTACCCCTCTGTGGTCCTTCCCAGAAGAGGTCGTGCTCCTCCGGCTCTCCCTGCCCAGCTGAGGACACAGCTCCGCACACTGCTCTCCAAGGTATATCCTGAAACAGTTATTTTAACATTCATTGTTTCTCACCAAAATCAGAGGCAGAGTAGGGCGTGTATGTGACAGATCTCACACACATTGAAATGGAATAACATCAGTTTGACCCCACGAAGTAATTCATGGTGATGGTAATGAGCTTGACAATGCAGTAGGCATCACATGGTATAGCAGTCATGCAGTTATCGTCACTGCACTAAGCGTGTATATCCCCCATAATAAGGTGGACTGTTTGGTCTGTTGATGTTTTCCAGCTGTTTGATTGAAATTGAGCACCAGAACCTTACTATCTAAGCCAGTCCTCCTTCCCCTTGAAATGAGACAAATCAAAATGTCAAATCAGTGTTTTGAAGAATTATTGTTTTGTTTTTTTCGCAATGCACTCTTCAAAAACAGCCTGCTAAATCACAGAGCTATGGTATAGGCCTGACTGACTGTTCTGTGTGGGTTTTTTATTTGTTTATTTATCTCACAAAATCGTGCGTCATGATCTGTTACTACAAAATGTTGTCTTGTTTCAAGTAATGATACAGCTGCTCTCCCAGGGTCCACTCCGGTTATCGGACTTGGAGGCCTCCTTCCTGCGCTGCTTTGGCCGTCCGCTGCGTGCCCAAAACTACGGCTTCTACTCCACTGGAGAGATGCTGGAGGCAGCAGCGGACCTGGTCCGTATCCAGCAAGGCAGGCTTGGCTCAGTTTTGACTCTGAGGGAACATATGCTGCCCAGGCCGCTGTTAAGACCTTTTAGTCCACCAAAGAGGACTGGACCAATAAAGTCAGCGTTGCCTACCAATGACAAGTCAGCTTCCAAAGGGCCAGGCACCAGACCTCAAACACCAACAACATCGCCAGGTGTGTTATTAGGGAGGTGGTAAAGCCATCAGTTTGTGGAGACACTTGATGCATTTCCACATTTTGAACATCTTCCTACAGTGTGTTTCAAAAAGCAGTCAATATCCAATGTTGTCTTTTGAATATTTCCTTTTGCATAACCGCTCTGCTTTTTTGAGACTGGATAACTATTCATTTTTGAAATATCTTTGTGGTCAACTTAAGTCCAAGGGAGTTCTTTGTCTGCCTTGGGCCCTGTCCCTAAAGAGTCAACGAATGTCAGTAACAAGCCAAAGATGGCTGAGAAGAACCAGGAAGCGGACCTAGAGCTCTGCCAGGATGGTCAGTTCTTTCAGAAGCGTTACCTCAAGGTTTGTTCTCATTTAAAACAAAAAAAATGTAGAACCTGCACTTGTATGTTGCTAAGAACAAGGGAACATGATCATGTAAAATGAGGCCAAAGAGACTTTGTTTAAAATTATTCATCTTAAACATAATTGTCTTTGTTCCTTCTACTCAAACTCCACATAAGCTGGAAGAGGAGCTTCGCCAGCAAATCGTGGAGAATGGAGTTGCTGGCACTATAAGTCAGGAGCTGAAGGACAAGCTACGAAAGGTTAAACTTCCTGCTAGTTCTAAAACAGATGTCTTAGTGTCACTAGTGGCTACATGCTTGTAATACGCTTTGCTTTCATGGCAAGAATGATTTTGGTACAGAAGATAATGAAAACACATGGCTACAAATCTTGTAATGAAAGCCTTCATGTGTTCATGACTTTCTGCAGGTTGTAGGTCAGACCAGTGGTGGATTATCAGTTCATGATCTGCCTGCTGAGTACAAGGTAAAAAAAAATGCAGTGCTTCTGTTCATCTCCACGGCGTCACACGAGCATTTAAGACAAATTAGTCACAGGGCTGGGAGCTTAAGAACTCATTCATTTAAGAGTCTCTCCTGATCAGCTAAATACAAAAAGCATTCACTTCACTGTTTTGGTTTTGTTTCTTGCTTTTTTTGAGCACCTTACTGATCTAGAAAGTGGCTCACTCACCTTTTCTGTTTTTTTGTTGCTCCTCAGAGGCTTTTCGGTGAGGACTTTCCACTGCTACAGAGCGGCTTTGTCAGCGTCACTGAACTGGTCAGTGCCATGAGTGACACCTTCCACCTGAAACCTGTAGGGCGTGACAGTGGACTGCACTGGATAGTCACGGACACACAGGATAGTGACATTACACAATCAGGTGTGTAAGTGCATATGTTGAAATACCAACTGTCGATACAGTATCACCTCAGTTACTTCAACGCCAGGTATTTCATAGTTTTTATATACAAAATGTATACTGGAACTATATTACTGTGAAAATATTTTTTTATTTGCATCATCAGACTTAATTGGTTGAAAAATTGTGGAAAATATTGGACATTGATAGTTAATATAGTGTTTTACTGTGCTATCACTGGCTAATGTTGCTGTAAATATAAATTCAATGTGTATGAAGGTGCTCTTGAGATTGAAGTACCCCCTTTTCTCCTAACGTTGTTTATCTGCTGCCAATTTCTCACAAGGGCACCAGTCTGGCTTTGTTTCTGCAATCAATAAATCTTCTAATCAGTGATAGATTGTAATTAATGGCGGTGTGCGAGATATCACTAAAGAAAGCAACCAAGCAAGAACTTTATTTCTTTCTTTTTTTCTACTTTGTAGGCTCAAAGGAGGCTGAGAGTTTTGATAACAGTGTGAAGCAGCCATTTCAGAGCTACAACTTAAACTATGGAGAGTCTCCTTGGGAAGGTGAACTGGAAGGAGACGTTGGTGATGTCGGAGAATATGACGAGAAAGAGGTGCTCGAGACCGGTGACAATTCCAACAGCAGATTGGTTCGTCAACATCTTTTCCTTCATGTTAACACATTACTTGGATTGAAGGACAGTCTTTAAGCAAGAGACTAGAATAAGCAGATGTCAATGCTCCATTATCTGTGTACCTTTTATCAACCCTGAAACCTGCCAGTAGTTGTTAGAAGTGCTAAAGAATAATAATATAGAGTAACACTGCTACATACCGCTCACCTTTCTCAATTTGCTTTTCATGTGTCCACTTGTACATGTCTGAAATCTGCCCTGTCATTCAGATGCATTGCAGCCCTACAGTACCCCTAGATGTCCTGCAGAGTCAACGTCTCCAACAGCCAACGCGCCGTAGTGCTCGAGAGCTGGTAGAAGTCCTGGTGGAACATGTGGAGTCACCCGGACATTTCCACATCCGCTTCAGCGAGTGTGAGGGGGCCCGCGCTCTGGAGGACATGATGATAGAGATGAGGTGGTGGACATGTTGGTGACAGCTTAGTCATAAGATAATGTACTAACGCTTCCTGTACCCATTGTGCCAGCTACATTGCAGTGTAATCAGTAATAAAATGCATAATTTCCCTCCGTATTTACCATTCCATCAAGCCTGGCACACAATGAAGTAAAATACACTTTGTCGATGAGCTTGACCAACATCTTTGAAATGTATTTCCCTAAATGTTTCTCTGAAAATTTGAGATTCTTTTAAGTAAAAAGAAGAGAAAAGAAACTGGATTAGACACCCAACACTCACCTAACACAACTGTTATTCAGTCTGCAGTAGTAAAAAGAAGTATTTGAAAAGGCCAGATTATTTTCTGAATTGTCTGAAAGACACCATAAAACCAAACATAGTAATGTGAGGTAGAATATGCACTGTTTGATGTGTAATAGAAACATTGTTTTTAAAAAAATCACCAAACTATGCCATAAAACATCACAAAATTTAATCATCAATGTCTCAACTTAAAATGAGAGCTTCTTGATGCTTCTCTATGAGCAATAACATCTTGTCGTTCCTATTTGTTTCTGTCTTCCTCTCCTCTTTATCTCCTCTAGACGATGTTACACCGTTCCTGAGGTGTCAGAGCGGTACCACCTCCCTGAGCGATTTGTCCGGCGGGGTCAGGTCTGTTGCGTGTCACCCAAAGGAATGTGGTTCTATCGAGTGGTGATCCATCAGCTCATCAGCCCCACTCAGGTCGAGGTGTATTACGTCGACTTTGGTGATTTGACCATTGTACAGAGCTCCAACCTCAAGTTCCTCAAGTACGGGCATCTCAAACATTTGAACAGTTAAACAGTACAACTAACACTACTGATACGGTCAGTGTCTGTGATCTGTGGAGTTATCTACATTTTATCTCTCTGTTTCTCAGGTTGTGTTACTCGATTCTTCCTGCACAAGCTGTTCCTTCATCACTTGCTGGAATTAAACCTACCTCTGTGAGTCCGATGGCATATCTGATGATATATTCACAGTTGCATGGCAAATCCTGCTAAGGCCTGCACAATCTTCTTGTTAATATCACAGTGGTGAGCTGTATCTGGCGTCCATCTTGTTTTAGTACTGTAGACTATTGGCCTGTTTTGAATGTTCTGTTCCTTCATGCATCATTATTTGACTGATTGTTCATGTAGTATATATTGTATATTTGTCTTTGACTTGTAAAACTCTCCAACATCAGTATTGGATTATTTTTCTTTTTTCCTGGCCAGCTGTCCCCTTCATGATTAATACAAGCACCAAACAATGGTGGAGTACTATATTTTTAAACAAATAAGTAGTGAAAGAGTTTTGTACTTTCATCTTGCTGCTTGCAGCTGCTCACATTCTTGCTTTTGCATACTGTATGCGATTAAGTTAAAACCGTCAAGATGAATGTGTTAGGAAATATTCTGGTACCGTTGGGTTTTATGAATAAGTGGTCTTCCTCTTGCAGGGTAGCTGGACTGCTGAGGCGACGGCTTCTTTCCTGAAGCTGTGCTCTGATCGCTCCCTGGTGGGCGCTTTGGATTGTTACATTGGAGATGTGCTGCAGCTCTACCTGTGTGACACACACACTGATAACGACATCTACATCCACGCTGTCCTGCTGAGCCAGGGCCACGGGATGGCCTGCAGCCCTGCAGCCAGTGCAGCGGTGAGCCACATACACACAAACTAACTTATTTGTGCCATGGACATGATAAATAGTAGTTTTTAATTGGCTGGCAGCAAATGTTAATGTGGTCATAGCATAAATAGAATATTGAGGTCACAGAAGTGGTTCTGGTACCAGTCTAAGCCATTCATTCTCTGTATGTATTTGTTTATATTTTACAAAGGCTTTAACCTGGACTAGGACATAGAACAATGATAGTATTAAAACAAAATTAGATGTATACAGCTGTTTAAAAATGCTAAATATATGTTTTAAATACATTTGTATCAGATCAGCTTTAGATAGGAACATATCTAGTATTTATTTATGCTTATTCCATGCACCCACAATTAAATAATTTGCATACTTCCTGTCTTTATTCAGCTTTGTGTCCATGTCAGCCCAGTGAGTCTCTACCTTGGGAAGGGAATGATTGACCTGCCAGAGGTAGAAGAGGAGACCACTTCTTCTCCCAAGCCAGAAAACATGCTTGAACAAGCCATGCCAGTTTCACCAAAGGTACTCCAAACACACGCAAAGAGAAAGAGAGAGCTAGCTGCTGCTGTTCCATGTTAGACTCTCAGGTTCCAGTACAGCCAAACAAACATTCGTGTCCACACTGTGTTACTGGGTTGGGTGTTTGTGGAGAATTGCAGCTTTATGTCTCAGTTGTTTCTTATCTATGTGTGCCCTCTGTTTGTCTCTTCTCTCCCTCCCTGTCTCACTTTCTCTTTCTCACCCAATTTTTTAATGTTGCTGTAAAGCCTTTATTCTCAGCTGTCCATAGCTCTTATCTTACCAGCCATACTGTCAGTGCTGCAGGCCCACTGCAGCACCACACCACACACACCAGTCAGTGTACACACTCACATCAAACACATTCATCCACTTGCAGAAATGGGGGTTGCTGTTCAGTGCTGCTTAATGTATAGTCCCGCTGTTTGGAAGGTCACAGCTGTGTGCTGGCCAATAAATAAGATGACAGCCAATCAGGGTTAGGGCTGTTTAATGGATATTGGATTACAAGATTGTGTCTCTCTTATGTTAATGAGTGGATGGTTGTTAAACTGAACATATAGGAAAGGAGATTTTACAGTGTTACTGTCTGTGACTGCATTAGAAAAGCACCAGAGATTTTCTGTCAAGTTGATTTGCATATTGATTAAAAGTTGGTAAAAAGACAAATAAAAAATATACTTATACTTTTTACTTTGGACTGAATAACAACAGCAGAATAATGAAATGATAAAGGGAACAAACGAAGGCAACAGTCAAGCCTCATGAATAACAACAATAGCAATTCCCCCAGTCACAAGAACTCTCAAACTGATTCTGAAATATGCTTGTTTGCTGTATCATGTTTGGGAGTGTTTAGCCCAAAGACTTGAAGCAGATAATCCAGCTCAGACAGTTGTGCTTTCCTAGTTGTCTTATTTACAAGCTGTAGAGATGTTGTTCATGAAGATAGTGAAGCTGTGTGTCACTAGTTCTGAAATTAGAAATCAGAAAGATTACACAGACCAGGTGGAGTGTCAGTGTGTTCTTTAATCCTCTCTAAAATAAGACATTGATCCCGTCACCATGGAGCTGATATTAAAATTAGATCCTAGCTGGTTGATATCAAATGTAAAGTGCATAGCCATGCTCTATGTAAACTGTGTCTAGCTGGTGATTTCAAACCTATCAGCCTGTGCTCTTTGTGCTCTTTAACATTATTCATCACATCTTTTTCTATGCAGAACCCCACATTGCATCATGCTGCTCTGAATAATTACTTTGGTTTGAACATTTAATGGATAAGACTGAACCTAGGTTTGACATATCCTCACAGTATCTCTTCTCCTGTTTATCTTCACAATTTGAATGTTAAATGGAGGTCTAAAATGTAGCATCAATGATGGTGTGGTCTTTGCAATAAATATTTCCTGGTGATGGTAATGGAGGAAAGCATTCATTTCTTTTTGATTTGCCATCAGAGGAAACCCTGCAGCTGCTAGAACAATATCTGAGGTAACGGTCATTAATCTACTGCAATAAATGGACAACTTCTATCCAGGCTAAGGTTACAGGCCTTTTTATGTTCATTTATGCAATATCACCCACTGAAATCATTTGCAGTATATTATATTACCAAATGTGCAATATAACACAGTGCAACTATATGAAGTATGTGGGTTTATGAACAAACGAATCAGTGTGCAGTAAGTATAACTTAATACACCGTACAGTGATTGCACAGTATTTGTTCATTAAATATGAATCTAAAGGAAACAGGACATTTCTTGGTGTCTCAGGTTGAAGAGTTAGAGCTTCCCGGCCTGGAGTGTATTGAAGACAATGTGGTCAGCCAACACTACCAGGTATGACCACCTGACACTGACTTTGTTCACATCCACGTTACCGCTGCCGTCATTCCAAGTATTGTTCTTGGTTTCTCTTGACTGTTTATTGTATCAGTGTTTATCATAGCTTAGCTCTGGAATATAACTCTCAGGGTGTAGTGTTTTAGATCGCTGATTCACACGACTTTTTTCCACTGCAAGCACCTGATGTAAATAAATGATACGTGGGGTAAAATAGATAATAACAGATAGTGCTGTATGGTAGAGATGCACCTCTTTTTTTTAAATTGATTAATCCAATATTTAGATTTATCAGTAAATAATATAATTATTTAAATAATCAGTTTTTATAAATATAACAATGAATTTACCCAAGCTTAGTATCAAAAGCTTTTCATTAATATTTAAATATTTTATTCAATCATTATCCTGCAGTAGAGAATAATGATAATAGTCATTCAAGATTTAAGAGATTTATTGTCATATGCACAGTAAAAACACATGGTTTATGCAGCAATGAAATTCTTACTTTGCCGGACTCCCTTTACATAATGGTACAACAATAAGAAAAATACACAACACAATAATAGAAAAACAGTGGCATATTTTAATTAATTAGACAAATTTCTATGTCACTGCTGTGTTATATTAATAATAATAATAGACCCCATTTCAATGTACATCAGCTGAATGTGGACAAAAAGTTATGTTACAAACAGATGTGAACAGAAGCTCCTAAAGTGGTTATTGCTGTGTGTTTTTCAGGGTAAGAACACCAACATGTTCAGTGCTCTGCTAAATGACCAAACCCTCAGCTGTGGTGAAATGGCCTGGGCCTTGACCAACAAGTCACCTCTTACCAACCCCTCCAGTCCCACCTTCAGCCCTCTCAGCCCTCCAGATGTGATCTGGACCAAGACACCCCCGGCAAACTGTAAAGCTGATCTTCAAGTGAGAAGACATCAGCTGTTTTTTGTTTTATGGAAACAAAATCACTGTGCATTTATGAACAACAGAAAAACAAAAACTGTACTCTGTTCTCAGATGCTGCTGAGCACGACTCAACCAGCTCCATCCAGCATTATTTCCAGCTCCTGCCCTCCAACACCTGAAGAAGAGAAGCTTCTGCCCAAGGCTGCTGCCCCCTCGCTGGTCAGGCCTCCTCCAATTCTGAGGACTCTGAGCCTCCTCACCCCTGACCTAGGCCAGGGTATGTATAGACACATATACCGAGTTATCTCTTTGAGAGAAGTGCACGATGTACACATGATTTAAGTGTTAAGGTTCAAAGTGAGTAACTGAAACAGCAACAAATAAGTTGCCTTTTCTGATGTGGATGGATAAGCCACTTTAATTTATTGCGAAGCTATTTCAGCAAATGTAATTTTCCCATTTGAATTTGTCGTTGAATGTCAGCTATTTTATTGATTTGTGTTTCTGTAATTGTGTGGCATTACAATTCTGTGCCAGTGTTACATTCAGTAGATCATAGATCAAGTAAAGCAAAATTCTTTGTTTTGTCAGAAAAATATATATTTGATTTCACAAAGGGCTTTAATCATTTCTAAGAGTAGTTATCATTTCCTCCAAATTGTAGAAAGATAATGCTCTGGAAACAAAGTCATGATACACACAAAGGCTCCGCTGTCTTGCACACACACTCTAATTTTCTAATAGGATTATACAATGACCTTCATTAACCTGCACATGTACACATAGAGAGAGAGAAGCCTTCAGTGAAATTAGACTGTATCCGTGGATACAGAGAGGACGTATTGATTTCCATCCTGCTGCTTGCAATGGTGGATGTACCTGCACCGAGAACCTGACACAGATTCAATTAGACCTGTTACCAGAGCTATTTGACCCAACAAGCTGCTTTCATTGCATTGCATTTGTCCTGATATCAATACACCAGTGCTCCACCGTGCGTCTACTTACACAGTGTTAATGAAAAAAGCTAAACGAAGTGGGTCAAGATTTATCTACAAATCGCTTTTTGTGAACTATAGCGTTACAAAGTGCTTTACACAGCTGCACAAATACAGATAAAAATACAAGATAGAAATTAAAATTGGTACATGACATTAGAGGATATGCGGTTTGTGTATACTGAGTGTGTGTCTGCGTGTTTGTGTGTGTTCTGAAAACACGTGTGACTACATGCAGAAAGCACAATCCGACAATCTGCTGTGCTGACGATATTCCCTGTGGTAAATAGCAATTCTTCCCCTTCACACTTGCATCTCCTCTCTGTATTTTGACTCCCAGCATGCCCTGAGACATATGCTGGCTTCCCTCAGAAACCCTGACAATGCAGAAATTTGACTCAAATAAAAAAAAAAAAAATCTTCACAATCACTGGCAAATGCAAAGTCGGCACTTGTCGCGATTCTCTTGTATCTCTCGATGCATTGACAGCAGAGTTTGTCTGCTCAGCATATTTATTACATACAAAAGGGTCAGTACTTAGCTTATTGTTGAGCTGCTCCTGAGAAAAACACTGTGTGGAATAGTGTTTCTTTTATTTATTTATTTTATTTTTTTACTGTACTTTTTTTATGCTTTAGTTTGTTTTACTGTCTGGAAGAAGCCTGGAAGCTTTAAAAGTAACTTAACACCAGCTTATTTTGCTTTTGCTGACCTCCAGTGGTTAAACCTTCTACTTTACTGCTGTAATGTTCAAGTGTATCAATCAAGTGTGGTTGCAGGTCCAGGGCACACTTCTGTCCACAACTCACAGTAGCATTGCAAGACTTTTAGCCTGGGATTTAATAAAATGGCCCATTACGTGTTATGGGAATAGTGTTAAATGATGGAGAAGCTATGGAGGACTTTATCTTCAAACAGTTCTTAGTAGCATAACTGATGCGACACTGATGGTAGATAGAGAAGGAAATCAGTTCAGTTCAAAGATTTATAGTCACTGGTTGTGAAGTTCATTTACTTTTTTTCCTAAGCTAAGTGGTTTGAATGTATTTAGTATGTACATGACTGAGTGAACACATCACTGTTCATACAGCACAGATTCAGACGTCTTCACGTCTTTTAATATGCTGTCATCGAGATGGTAGGGTACTGTGAAGCTGAGCTTACAACTGTGTTCTCAGTCACGAGTGAGGAGCTCCACTGCTGAAAGCTATAGATTTGCTCAGTTACAATGGTGATTCAGTATCCGTTCACTTTGACAAATCATAGTCATAGTAATGTCTTTATATTGATTATTAATTGTGTTTTTATTCTGCTGTCCAGGTGTGCCGCTCTATCTGCGAAACTCTGGCATCCCATTTCCTCTGTTTGGGACCAGGTAGGCCAACTGGCTTTCTGAGTCAAAACACCAACGTAGGAATGTTTATTCCTTAGTGCTGAAAACATTTTTATTCTGAGTTCATTTCATTGTCATCTTAATCTATTGTAAATTAGTTAAATTGTATGTTAGGCTCTGTTTGTTAGATTGATATCAGTGTAATTGTAGAGAATACAAAAAAACGGCTTTGCTTTTCTTTTTTTAATTGTTTTGTTTATGTAAAGCATTTTATTTTTATTCATTTACATTTTCAAAGCCATCAAGTCTGTGATGTGTTATATGGTTTGATTCCATAATATTGCTGTTCTTGACAAGGTTAAAACATTTCAAAATGCTCTTATAATGAACGTTACAGAAACGTGAGTCATGACAAATGTAATTTTATTTTGAAAAATAAACCTTATTTGATAGAATATTTTAGTATTTCAAGTTGTGTCATGCGTTTCTTAGTAGTTCAGTGTTTTTCTTCTTCACTTCTGTGAATTGAGAGTTTAGTTTTAAAACAGTGCTTTACATGAAGACAAAGTTTTTTTTGCCTCATTCTTTAGAGCATGAAATATTTAAACCCTCCTTAGTAAAAAAAAAATAAATAAATAAAATACATTGTTTATATAATACAAGTACTGTAGTTGGATGCCACTAGTATCAGCCACACTAGACTAATGAATATCACCTCAGAGGTGTTTTTTTTACCAGAGGATGCTGTGTGGAACACCATTGTTTATTTTTGGAGTGAAAAAGAGCAGTGTATGACATGCTTCTCTGTTAATACTCATTCATACATATAATATATTAAGTATATTATAAAATATTTTCATATTTTGTCCTTTTGTAGCTGCTAGCAGCATGCTAATGGTGAACATGCTAACGTGTGAACATAGTAAAAATACTGTACCTGCCAGACATCACCATGTTAGCATTGTTATTGTGAAATTGTTAAAATCATGGATGTATTTGGAGATCTGATCCACTTGCTGCCACTTTTTGTCCCAATACTGCAGAGGAAAAATCAATTGTGGACCAGCATTTTACATAGAGGGTACCATTATAAGAGACATCTGTAAAACCTTTGACTGGACAGTTTTTAAAATGTAAACAAGGTCAATCATTACTCTTATATTGAGTTTTTTTATCCATAAAACACTTGTGCGCATGTGCAATGGACTGCACAATGCCGAAGTTAGAAAACTCTTTTTGTTGTCCACTTTCACTTGGAAATTGGTATTGGTATACTTATAGACCTCTTGACCTTTTTAAAACAGTTCTTTTAGTTTGTAAAATACTCAGTGTTCAGTGTTGTTGCAGCTGTAGTGCCTTTCCTCTTTCCTGGCTCTACTTTCCTTAACAAGGTCGATGTGACCTTCAGCCAGGCCATTAATTCACATTTTGCTTTATCCTGCTGAGTCACTAAAACCTCTTTTGATTTATACAAAACTGTTTTCCTGCATTTGATTTGCATAATGTGGCTCTTCCACTGAGGCTGCATGTGAACAGCTGCACCCTAAAATCGTGTCTGAGGGAATATGAATGACTGAAGAGACGAGATCAACACACAGGAACAATGAATAAAACAAAACACCATCTCTAAACTCAATGACGCTCATTACAGAGAGTCAGGGCACATTAGCAGAGCTGACTGTTATGGAGCTAAAATGTGTTTTTGTTATTTAGCAGAGCTACCCATCCCAGTGTAGTTTCTGGCTACTCACCAAGTTCAAAACCTACCTTACTCTCTTCTTTTTCCATCAAGAATAAAAATGCTAATGTGATGTATCCTGAAACTGATTGAGAGGCAGGACCTTGAAACTAGATCGCAGTTACCAAAATGTGCTCAGACTTCTAAAGGTTAAATCTGAATGAAGAGTCCTGGATCATTAGTCTGCATCCTGCTGGGCTTCCTGACCTTTACTGGCTCAGCCAATTAGCTTTTTAAAATGCTCCTGATGAGAATAGCTCCTCCTCTCACTAATACAGCAGCGCAGTGAAGAACATTAACCTACATACTGTACACACACACACACACAATTTCTGCTTTTATAATAGACATACAATGACAGTGTGACCTACATTTACATCCACACACCTGTCTGTTTTGCAATACAACCATTATCTCTAATTTGCATGCACACACAGATTATCAGTCTTTAGTAAGCATGACAATCAAAAGTGTACACTCGCTTTTTAGGACAGAAACTAAATGACGAACATTGGCCTTCACGCACACAACATACACAGTGAAAATGCAACACACAAGCATGCACATAATCACACACAATAGCACTAAATTTTCGACAGTGAAACAACAAAAAGCTTGTACAAACACACGCACATTGCAAGGCATTGCATGATGCAGGCTGTCTGTGTGTGTGTGTGGAGGTGGGTGAGGGTTGGTAAGGCAGACGCACAGTAAACCTTATTAAGGAGGAGAGTAATGTGGTTGCAGCTGATTAGCAGCCCGCAGCAGCAGAACATCAGTGTCCTGAATGAAGCCTGAAGAGCTGATGGCTTTGATTCACAGTGGAGACCTGAAGCAGACTTGGCTTTGTTTCGCAGGCTTGGGTTTGCTGATTAGTTAAATATGGGGTGCTAGTTATGATCAGGTTAGTTGTCTCTACTGTTTTTTTACATTTACATATTTTGGATAACCTTCAGTACATGAGCAGTAAAGAGCAGACTGATATTATACACATCTAACTGGGAATGGGCAGCTCAGTACTTGGCATATAGCCATGCAATGCATATATACTGAAACAATAGTCAAAAGTAGCCAAAATTAAAATGGTATTTGTAGTACATTATCATTATATTAATATTTGTTACATTTAGCTTTTTGCTAACTCTTGTCCAGTTTTATTACACTTTTAAGAAAATGCCACATAAAAACTACTCCTTAGGTTTAGTTTAATTAGCTTGGCTTTTTTCGATGTGCACTATAATTTCACCACTGGTGATGATAATCCCATCCTATCTTTTCTTGATCAATCACATAATTCCCTAATCTCTGAAAAAGCTGTGACTATAATGAAGGCCGATCACATTAGTGAATCCTCTAATATTTTCACCTGAGCAGAAGCTGTCAGCTAGCTGAAAAGCTGACCTAGTCTAATCCCAAATTTAGTCAGATGGATTAGTGATATGATGAGTTCATAGTCAACAGAAATTAACCATGTCTAATCATTCTTATTAAAACAGTTAGTTGTAGACTGACAATTTTAACATGTGTACCATAGTTCCATTTTCTTACTTCTACACCAGATTTCAGGGGGAAATATTGCACTTTTCACTTCACTACATCTATCTCACAGCTTTAGTTACTACTTACTTTACATGTTACAATTTTAGATAGAGACACACAAGATTATAAATCATCATATCATTAAGATGAAACACTTTGAGCTCTTAGTCACGATTCATAAGTCTGACTTGTTAGGTCTGCCAAACAGACATTCCTCCTCTAAACCTCTCAGGCGGGTTCATTTAAACGAGTGTTTCTCAAACTTTTTACACCACTTCAGAAAATGTTCAGCTCTCCGAGTACCACTATTATGAAAGCACCATAGGCCGACTTCAGATAGAGAATTTACTCCTAATTCTTACACACTTGACCTTTTAAATATTTGTTTGAGGCCCAAAGAGGCAGAAGAAAAAAGAAAACATTATAAATGTGTGCAGCAGAATTGATAGTTTTTTATTATTTCCTGCCCCATGAACGCTGTCATGACCCCTCAGATTAATCCTGAGGGGTCATGACAGTTGGGAACCACTGGACTAACCTGACTAAATGTACAAAGTTAGGTAGTCACCTCAAACAACTACAACTGTACATTGACGCATTTGTAATCTATTCATGTTGATCTTAAAAAACATCAACAGATATTGTTGCTGATGTTTTTCTTATTGTCAGTTGTTCTGATACAGTTTAATGTGTTCCCAAATCACAGGAACACATACATGGGAACCTCATATAACATATTTCCTGTTCTCCGGGCTCTCTTTCTTTCCAGTGAGGAATTTCTACCATTTTGTGTTTCTTTTCTTCTGTTTCTTTCCTCTTAACCATCATCATTCTTCTCTCTCGTGCAGCCCAGCTCTGTTTGCTAAAAGATTTTTGATTTGCTGTGTTTTTGCATTTTAGTACGTTACTTTGGTGTGCATGTGCGTGTTCAATCTGTGTGCCTTTATGGTGAGTGATTTTGAATGTGTGCGAGTGTCCATGTGTACGCTCTAATAGGGTGTAGGATTTAAGGAGTGTTGCGTGTGAGCAGCTATTCGTGTTTAAACTCATATGCTGCGTGTAAATCAGGGTGTATTAAGTCTCACTCATCCACTGAGATAATTTCTAGAAGAGAGGCGCCTTTATTTTTATCCCTGTGTCAAAATTCTTATCTGCTGTATTCATTTTAGGACAATTCGAGGAAGAGTGGAGAGAAGCTTTATTCTCCTGCTAATCCCTCAGGCCTCTAGTTCGGCTACTTCTACACACACACGCACACACACACACACACACACACACACACAGCAGAACCAGCACTTCCACCCTACACACTAGACTAGATTTATATGTCATGCTTATTTAACAGTGTTCTAGTACTTTAATCACCATTACACGTACAAGAATTTTTCATGTTAATATACCGTTGGTGTTGTTAAGGCATGATTATTTCTGTCACTCTTAATAAGTCTAAAAGGACTTCACAAGTCCATTTCAGAAATGTGAAGACATGAAGTGACTGTTTAGTCCTCTTTACTTGTAGTAGGTGGGTAATTAGTATGTTTATCCTCTGAGGAATGAATCTAAATAGTGATTGACATCCTAGAAGAGCAGTCTAGTGTAGTCATTAAATGTCACTTAAATAACACAGAAAGGGGTGTCGTTTAGCTTAGTTGGTAGAGCATCCGCCCCATGTACAAAGGCTCAGTCCTTGCCGCAGCGGCCCAGGGTTCGAATCCGACCTGCGGCCCTTTGCTGCATCTTTCCCCAGCTCTCTCTCCCCACATTCCTGTCACTCTTCAGCTGTCTCTATCAAAAATAAAGCTTGAAAAGGCCAAAAAAATATCTTAAAAAAAAAAAAAATAGAGAAATAAAATAAAATAAATAAATAACACAGAAAACCCATTTGTATACTACAATCCACTTCCAGGAGTTAACTGAAAGTTTGGCAATTCCAATACAAGCACTAGCACCATTAACTTAACTGATGGAGGGGAGTGGTGCTATCCTTTTGCTAGATGGAGAAATGAAGGAGATGCAGTTGGCACTGCACTTCTATTCATTGTTGGAAGAATCTGCTGCTACAGAAGACTGATTGTAAAATGAAGCAGCAAATCATCGGTCTGACCACCAATAAGTACTATTAACTTTGAGCAAAAACAGTTTATTGTTGACATTAGAAATGGTAGTTTGACAGTCATGAGTAAAGATTGATAAATATGGTTGAATGGGTGTTTGCAGCAGATCCCAACATGCCAGGCAGCCTGTGGTTTGGTGGTTTGATTAGGAAAATGGAAAAGCATTGTATAGTTAATACCAGCAGAGGCCATGGAAAAGAGTAATGCTAAAATAAGCACTGTTAAACCACCTCCACTTCTATGTGTCTCCTTACAATACATAGGCAGAAATTACAGCAAATTTCAAAGCAGCCTTGCTGTTCTTGTATTTAACATGTGGGAAGTATACTGGGTAATGTTAAAATTAAAATATTTCACATCCATATCCATATTCAAGTCTAGTCTCAGGTACAGGTTCCTCAGACCACCTGCTACATTTCCTGCTGTTCTCCACCTGGATGCAGATGTGGCCAGTATTGTTTGCCAGCAGCATCCAGCTGCAGCTGAGCTCCAGGCTCAGTTAATATGCGATGGCACACACTGACAGTTCCATTAAACCGTATTTATGGCAGCCACAAGTAATCGATATGCAGATACGCCAGGCTGTCCGCATTCGCACAATTGTCTTTGGTCCAGCAGTGTAATGCATCAAACTGCCATGCTCAGGGACAACAGAGACAATATACACCATCACTGGGTATTGTTTGTCCCCACAGACCTCTCTCCCTCTCCCTCTTATCCTGTCTTTCCTCCCCCATCTTTTCCACACCCCCATCCTCCCTCCTTTTGTTTCTTTTGCTACCCTTTTAAACTTTAGTCTGTGCAGAGAAGTGTTTCACTCTGTAAAAGATTGGAAAATATATGCATTAATATATGCAGGCAGGAACAATATAGATACACTATGTATGACTGTTCCTGTAAGGAGTGTTTGCCCTCTGCTCTGAATCTGTAGTTGAAACCCTCTCTGCTCACTCCATTGTCTATCCCCTTGGTGCATTAGACAGAGTTTGTACAACAAAAGACACTCAGCTATACATCATATCTGCCATGAGCAGGCTTAAACCCATTCATATAGCCAACGTCACAAACTGGCAGTGTTCTGCCCTACACAGCCGCAGAGCAGTAACTGTCAGCAGCGGCTGCAACGCACAGCAGCCCTTCAGTTTGGACATTGATTACATGAAACTACAGTCTGCAGCTTTTGGATCAAAGACAGTTCCCTTGGGAGAGATACACCACTATTCAACATGACAACTTTATAAAGAGGCGCAAAATAATGGGGTCAACGGTTGGTGCTAAATGATTCTGCAAAATCTTGTATTGAATTTGATGTTCAATTATCCGTTTCTAAAATATCCACATATAAATGGTTAGGACGAGACAACTGAAACACCTGGTTGTAGTGGTTGTGGTTTCACACAAAGTTAAGATTAGTTGATCTGTAATGGAGCACAAACTCTCTTATTTTCTGCTGCATTACATTTCAGACACTATTTTCTGATTTGGCACTGAATGTTGTCATTGGACATAAATTGTGTGCTGCATTATGAGCATAACGCCTAGAGATACTGGACTGTTGTAGTGCTCTAGCAACCTTCTGGTTTTGTGTAATGGAGGGTTTAAGGTGTGGATGTTTTTTTGTTTGTTTGTTTGTTTTTGCAAGATCTTTCTGAAAAACACAAACAGTTGTGTTCTACAGGCACAGCCAAAGAGCAGATAGTAAATGGTTTGGTGACGATGTGTTGTCTGACAATGTCGGAAATCAATTACATCTAATTGTTCCAAGTGGCCATACTGGAAGGCACGGTGAAAAGCCAGCTGCCCTAGAGAGAGGAGAGATGTAATACTGTTTAAATATGGGGATAATATTACAATTCTGAGGCCAGTGGTAATTTAACATGACATTTTGGATTGCCTGCTCAGGGTTTTCTTTATGATTACATATTGGAATAGTTGTTGACTGTAGTTAAGAGCTAAGAGTGTCTCAGGTCTTGTTCATGAGTGATGATGAATTTGAGCAGTATTACATTCTTCTACAGGCATGGCGTGTGGCATCAGCAGTGATGACATCAGACATTGTCTGTTTTGGGGAAGATAGGAACTGATTCTCTTGGCAGTTAATTTATCAGTCAGGACCTCCTTCTCCTATAGTCATAACCTTTTGTATTCGATTGCAATACGAGCAAGAAAAATAATTTTAAAGGACCAGTGTTTAGGATTTTGTGACATCAAGCGGATTGCAGCCACCTGAAAATCCCTCTCACCTGCTCCCTCTGTTGATGTACAGGGTGATAATATACTTATGAAAACATGAATATTAAATTCCATTTCTACCATATTCTGTAAATAGATCTACCTAAAGACCACCTGCTACACTTCCTGCTGTTTGCTGATGTAGCCAGTATTGTTTGCCAGCTACAGCTGGATGATCCACCTAAATCTTAGACACGTGTCCTTCAAGCACCTTGGCTAACCCTTGAAAACAGGATGAGGAGCTTCAAGGAGCTTGGACCAGTGAAAGTCAGTTCTGCTGATCAGAGAAATGGTTTGGGGTATCTGATTAGGATGCTTTCTGGGCACCTCCCTGTGCACTTTACTCTGGGCATATCCAACTGAATGGAGACCCAAACTGGGAGACGTGTCTTGGGAAAATGATGTCTGGCTGCTTTGCTTATGAGTGTGATTCCACCATGTCTTTCACCAATAAAGGTGGAGAAAATGACTGATGTAGACAGATTGATGGATAGACATTTTATTGAATTAGTTACACCAACTCAATGTAAATAATGTGAAAGAAAAGATTTCTGAATGGGCAGTTCTTGCTGGGAAGTTGTGGTTGTGTGTTTCCTTCAAAGGAAAAGAAGTACACCCTGTTTGCTGCTAGTTCCTGACTAAACTAGATTGCCGGTCACTGATTAGTTAGAATATGCTCAGAAAAGGAAGTTGCATATCTGCACTTGAGTTAGCATAGATAGATATTGATGTCAACTGTCGGTGTGTAATCGATCTCAAACCGATGTTGTCTGTCTTCAGTTAAGTGATGAAACTTTGTATTAAGCAGCCCTGAATGGAGCGCAGACAGAACAGCAGGTCACCTGATGAATGGTTTCACTTACAGCCAGCAGCATAATGCTTAGTCATGATCAATCATCACCCACATGCCTCGACTCCTCTCTCCTTTTTTTTTCTCGCCTCCTCTTCTCTTGTAATTCATCCTCTTGTCTCTTCTTTGGTTCTCTTCTTCCCATATCTCCTGTGTCCTCTGCTCATCTCCTGTTTTTCTTTTGTCCCTCTCCTCTGGTGCGCTATGTTCTCACCTTCTTTCCTCCTTCTCTCATCTTTTCTTTTACCTTCCTTTCTTCATGTCTTCCATTTTCATCTTTGTGAGGACCAACGAAATTAAAACATCACCTGTAATCATTGTGTTTATTAAATTATATTTTAAAGAGATAGTGACCAGCTGAATATTAAGTACTCTTTGTTGTAGAACACGATAACTAGAAACTACCTTGGAACATAACGTCAGTGCTGATCTTCAGACCTTGTTTACTTAAAGATTTGTGAAGACAGAAACAATGTGGTTCAGTAAAACATGTGGGCAGGTTATGGCTTAGCAACTTTTCAATGCCATGCATTACCTCCATCTTGTACTGTATTTGTTTTTCTCGCCACAGTTTCTCAGGTGAGTTATGTGTTATGTCAAAAATGTACAGTGCACCATGGCATGTAAGACAAGGATAATTTTTATGAACAGACTGAAGCGTGGTGGAAGAACTGGTAAAATTAAGCATTTGGCAACTCCATGACTAACAGAAGAAGCTCAAGGCCAGTCCACACCTTCCTGGTCAACAGTGATGCAGTGACAAGGACCATAGTGCAAGGTACAAGGAGCAAGTACAGCATCACTTAAAGGTCCAGTGTGTAAGATTTAGGGAGCTCTATTTACAGAATATGGCAGAAATGGAGTATAATATGCATATTTATGCATGTTTTCCACCATGTTGAACCACCATGCTTCTACAGTAGCCCAAAAATGGACAAACCAAACACTGGTAGGACATAGGTCAGTTTTAATTCATACATAGTGATTGTGCTTGCAGATTTGCATATCATAGAAGACTGGACTATTGGCTGTATTTGAGGTCTGCGTTCTTTGAGTGCCCTTCTAGTTTTCAAATGTTTTGGATGAAAAGACTCCGTCTCAATGTAATGTTCGACTTTCCATTTCAACAGTGGAAAGCAGCTTGGTTGACATAGAGTAAAGCATCTAGAAGAGTGATCTGCACATGCCCAATAAAGAAGATTTAAACTTTTCTAAATTTTTAAAGAACAAAAAATACAAAACTTAAAAAGCTATGTTAAAAAGTTTGTTCTCTTGTCATATTAGTGTGCACATCGCCCGAGAGGCAACAGTGAGAACACTGAAATACCAGGGATGGGCAAGTCCAGATAAGCATCAAGTCAGAGCTGCCTCCCAGCACAGGAAATGGCATTAGCTTTGTTGTCTCACAAACACACACACACACACACAGTGACCTCTTACTCCCCAGGTTGCCATAGAGATACTGCTCCCTCTTTACACACTCCCAAACAGCTGGCCATGTGAAGGTAAATGTGTGTGCATACATGTGTGTATGTGTTCCATCAATTTTAATGGTTGTATGTTTGTTGTATGTCATATGCCTACAGTACCAGATACACCGCTTTATTAGATTTCATGGAGGCTCCACCTTCAGTGCCAGTACTCATTGGATGGTGTTTCAGCACTGCACTTCCCAGAACTGGGACTTTGGATTTTCTGTTGATGTTATTTTGGTAGATGGATATTTTTTCTTTCTTTCTTTGCCTATTCAACCATAGCGACTCACCATCCTCTTCCTCTTCTTCTTCTGATTAATCAAAACAGCCTGAACACATAATTCCTGCATCATCTTTGCAACGCCGTCATCCTGCAAAGAGGATACTTTCACATTGTCCTTCATGGAACAGCATCTCCTGTGTTCCGTCTTCTGTCTCCATATTGAACTTGACTGTGAGACTCAAACCTCTGGCTCAAGCTCACCGCCTGTAATGAATAGCTTGTCTGGCAGACCGATCGAACAGTTGTAACAAGCCAATGTTTAGCTCATCTGCTGGGGACCTTATTAAAATAAATGGTTAACAGTCTCATTAATTCTCATCACAAACTATCAGGCCGCAAGTTGTTGCATCAGTGTTAACCACCATCCCACTAGCTATTTTATTTATTAACACTGTGACTTCTGACCCTTGAATCTGTGATCCAATAACTCAAGCATAAGCCACAGCCAGGCAGACTAAAATGTAATACCGTAGGAGTTTGGTCCTGAATGCAAAGCAGGAAGGTCACTGCTGACTGATCCAGCAATTTGATGCCCGGATCTAGTGTCACACCTAGGAAGTTCACTGAAACTCCCACAGAGTCAATAGCATCAGTTAAAACGTATACCCTCCCCAAAATACTGGCAATACTTCCGCTCCAGCTGGTTCTGTACTGGGGATGCTCTCCTGCTCCTCTTCAAGTGAGCTGGGGTGCTCGGGTAGTTTTTACATAAGAGTGTGCAAGGTGAGAGTTTACAGGTGGAGTCTAAACACAAGTCCAACATTTTGTTGTTGTTGTTGTTGTTGTTGTTGTTTTTTTCAAATAAGATTTCAAACACCCATAGATAGCTATAAATGAAATTGGTGAAGCATCTTTAATTTTTTGATTATACATAGTGTTTTTAGTAGTGACAGTAGTAGGGACTATGGATCACTTTGGTTTTAGTTTAAAGGAATAGTTCTACATTTTGGGAACCATGCTTATTCATCACTGCTCCCAGCCAAGTAATAGTTAGCACATAACCCCCACAACTTAGAGTTTTTACACTTTATTTATTCACAGTTTTTGTATACAATACTCAAACAAGATATAGCTCTATAGCTTGCTCAGTTGGCTGGCATTTTGCCAGACTTAAAGCTTATGCTTGTGCCTGAACCACAGCAGTTCAAACCAGTCAGGATCCTATTTAGTACCTACTGGCAGCTACAACATTAGCAACAAACGTGGTTCACGCAAAGACAGTATAAAACATGGACGTAGTATCTGTGATGTCATCTATAGGTTTGCGAGGATAGTGGCCGCTCGAGGAACTGCAGTTTTTGGCACTTAGGCTTCATTTCACAGCTACAGAGGTTTCCGTTTGGCTTTATGCTAGGTATGTGTGATGACGAGTTTGCAGTTCATCTGGTATAGACAGACGGCTTATCCAGTCACCTATTTAGTATTTTAAAGTATTTTTTGTGGTGCTTGCCCTTCTGGAAATGCAGTTTCTAACGATGACACCCCGGTCAGGTTAGCTAAAATTAGCCATGGAGCTGACATGTTTGTGAGGCTGTGTGTGTGAGAATGCATGAATTTGTACACATACGTGGTCTCAGCTATCGCAAATTTGCGCTCCTCCTCTAGGGTAAATAAAAACTTCCATTCTCCTTCACAGTCATCTGGTTCTCTAAACTCTGGGAGCTGGCCAGAACAGCCAGAGTCTAGTGGCCAGCATCAGAGTGGCTGGGCCTTGCTCAATAGCAGACAGGGTATCTTTTCAAGGACAGAGGCAAATGTGATGTTCACTGGATACATCAATATAAAAAACACCAGGATGTATCCAGCTGCTTTAACATTTGTACCAGTGACTAATTTTGAAGATAAGAGGGCTACTCTTTCTCATCAAACACATCTTTGTCTGTATTTTAGGCAACTAAGGGTAAAATGACTTTCTGCAGCAGTGAAGGCACTTTTCTAGTTGAATGAACACAGATGAAGTATGGAGCTGTACAACCAGTACTCCCTGCAGTTTTATCTCCGCTGGGTAGTTATGAACTGTCATGAGCAGAAGCTGCTGTTTCAGGAAAAGATCTCTCTCATTCATTTTTAACTGTTGTAAAATTACCCTTTTAGCTTTGGAGGAATTTACAAATATACTGTGGGTGTATCTCAAAGGCTAATGATCAGCTGGGTGTAGATGAGAAGTTTGAGGCTAGTGGCCAAACAGCAGGAAGTCCCAGCAACAATGAGAAAGAAAAAGTAAAGCAGGCAAGTGCTCAGCATGCTCAGCTTCAGGCTCAGAGCAGATGTCAGCTCATTATGTTGAATGGCAGTTGTTGAGGCAAGAATCTATGTTGGAATCTAATGGGCAAACAAAACAGCTTTTGCCTCTGAAAAATGTCAAATCAGAAAATCAGATTGTGCTTTTCTTTCATTTCCTGTCTTTCTGTTGAATAAAACATCTGATGTTCTTATCCTGTTCCTACATGTCTTAACAACACACAACATGAGCTTCTTTGACAGTGATTTGTGATTATTTCTGATTTACAAAGTAAACTAAATGGTTAAGAGCAGATTGAAGGCAATTATTCTGCTGGATTCTGTCACTCTGCCGTGAATTAAGAAATGTGAAGGCTGTAACCTTTTAACATCCGGAATAAAGATATCCTGTAATTTATTCATAATAGTAAAATATTTCACATTTAAAGCCATTTCGGTGTGAAATTACTGCCTAAATGAGGTAAAGATCAAATCAATAGCATGCATGTAAATGAACTCACTGAAATACTTGCTGGCCATTGACTTTTGCAGAGAAACTGCACATTGGTTTATTCATTAGCCCAAAGTTTCAACAGACTCAGACGGAGCTCAGTTGGCACAGAATTCCTAATTAAGAAAAAGGAGCATGTTTCAGGTCATCTTCAGTGTGAGAGATTCATAAAAGCAGAATCACTATAATCTTTTTTGAGCAGTTCTTTTGCAACATGTCTTAAGGGTTGGTTTGCATCTCCCTCAGCTTGACTTTTGAAAGCTTTTATTACAATATGTGGAGCTGTGTGAACCCCACAACAGATTACCTGACTTCCACCACCCTTACTTTCCTAACTGGTCCTGGGATTCAGTAGTACAAATCTGTGAGTGTCTTGGTTTTGTAGTGCAGCAAGCACATCTTTGTTTGGTAAGCCAGGCCTCCCCTCCTCTGTCGATATTTGCCTTGACTTGGTTGCAACAGTAAGTAGATTAAGGGACCAGTGATTGAGGGCAAATCAATTACTGTAGCTCAGTGGTCTGTGTTTAGGGGGGTTCACTGTAGCATTTATTTACTGTGTGCAGGGCACAACTACATTACCCAGCCTCATTTTCTAATGGGAACATCATGAACAAACTATCACTATAATATAAAGGTTCAAATCCTTATAGGAAGTTATGTCTATATATATATATATATAATAGATAAATAAAGTAAATGGACTCATATGGTAATTTATTGTATTTTTAAATGTTTCTATAATGTGTGTATAACTACTGTCAGCTGTGTGTTTAGAGTGACATTATTGTACTTTAAGGTATTTATACTTTTAATCGTTTTATTTCTAAAAACTGCACACAATGGGGATCTGACAGTGTTATACCATTCTGCCAGGCATCTCCAGTGAAGCTGAACTTATCTTAGTAATATTTTCTCCAACAACAACCTTATATTTCCATGAATATTTTTATAGTATCCCTCTGAAATATACCATATCAGGTCCTTTACCAGGGAGGTAGTGTGATGTGGGGCGGCTCCTCTCCTCCCACCGCCTCCTCCCAGTCCGCCCAGCAGTGGACTCCGTCATTTCGCCTCCTCGTCCCTCACTTGTTGGATGTGTCCGTTTGAATTTCTGTGCTCTCACGCTTCCTGGTGGTTGTTTGCCTACTAGGAATCCCGAGAAGACCACTGCTGTGTGTGAAGGTTAAAGCGTTTTTACAGGTTGCATGCGCGTAAAAAGCGCCTATCTTGAAGCGTTGTCCTCGTCCTTACCTGTTTTGTTTGCTCCAGTTGCGAACCGTGATTATGCTCCGTTTTTTCGGTGTCTACCCGTTGTGGTTGTCCCTGCCGCCGTCCCTCTGACCTCTAGTCTGCTGTTCCCACAGCAGGAGTGTTGGGTTTTCCTGGCGGCGGCGTGCGCTCTGGACTCCCGGTCATCCTTGGAGAAGTTCCGCCGCAGTCTCATGCACAGCGCTTCTCTGCTCTCCTCCGGCTGCGATAAGGATGCTGGTGGCTTTTCATGATCAAACTCCACAGGATTAGCCTGAGTTGAACAAAGGACCATGTAACCAGATCAGGTATGTGCGATGGGTCACATTTTATGTTTGCCATATGTGAGGAAAATCTTTTTTGAATGCCCCAGTCAGAGGTGGTCCTTTGACTCGGACCCTTGATGTGAAGGAGTTGCAGTGGCGAAAATGTAAAAGTTCATACTGACTAACATTTAGAATTGTGACTTAAATTCAATTCCACTTTATATTCAACGTGAAATGTGCCTTTAAGGCTGCCAGAGGATAGGAAGTGACAGTGGAGTGGCTCAGTAGGAGCAGGAGTCTTGGGGTTTTGCCATTTTGCTGCTGCTGTGATCTTCTTTCACACTGGTTCAGTCTGGTCTGGGTGGCCTGCTTCCACTGGCATTTAGTGAAAAAAAGACTGCATAATTTCTAATTAAAAAAATGACAGTATAAAGTAAGGCAGAGAGTGCTAGGGATAGCTGCACACACATACCCACTTTACTTTACTCACACTGTATTCAATCATGAAGCATTTTGGACAGAAAGAAGGCACAGGTGAAGGTCCTGGGACCCAGTGGGTATAATATTCACACTGCTGGAGGCAGAGGGGTTCAACTCCAACTGGAGCCACTCCTGTTGAAAATTGTTCACTTGGAAGTTCGTCATTATATTTTACACTGAATGCCTCTTGAAAATCTGATAATATTTGATGGTTGATGGAGGATTGTTTATTTAAGATGTTAGACATAAAAAGAGGAACAATTATTACTAATGGGAACATAGTAACTGAACGAGCAGAGGTATTTCATTCAGCTATAAAATTCAAAAGTTCAAAAAGTATTAAATTTGTATATATTTGTGTATAATATACTCTATATTGGTTACTTGGTTGACTTGTTGGCTGTTAGCAGGATGTGATTTTTATAGATACATTGGACATTGTATAATACCTTAAAATTTAATTAAACATGTTTAAAACCTCTCTGTGTACTTGAAGCTGTGTGTAGCACTGTCACTGAATCTGCTTGTCTCTGATGTGTTCATATTAAACATATGAAAAAAACCCCTTCACTGCCAAGTTAAATATCCGTAACAGCTAAAGTACAGTATGTGCAGCGTATTGATCCCACACCAACAGCCAGCAGCAGGTGCTGTGCTGCTCTGACCCATTTCTCACAGAGGAAGCTGGAAAATACAGCTTGACTAAATAACTGTTGAGCAGCCTCTCTATATCCTCCTGTCTCCACCCCGCCTCATATACACACACACACACACACACACACATGCACACGCACACACTTCTTAATTCTTCCACCTCCAGTGGCTGTGATACAACAGGAAGTGGACTGATTTCCCAGAGGAGTCTGCAGTCAGGGCTGTCACAGCTAGCACAGCAGCAACAGACAAAATGTATTTAATACACAGGTTGTATAATGGTGTGCTGTGCCAACAGTTCATAACACTGAGGGGAAATTACAACTAGCTGCTTGCAACATTTGGCCTGTTTAAATTGTTCTGTAACAGCCTCTTGGGCTGGTGTAACTAAATATTTGATCAACCTCAATTAATTTAGAAAACAGTTAGGCCAAGCTGTCTTATTAACCATGACAAATCCTATGGGATCGTTATTATCACTGCTGGGAGGCAATTTTTTTCACCCGATTTGAATATTTTTATCTCCTGTTGGACAAACTCACTCGCTGGTATTGAGATTTTGAGCTAAAATCAGTGACATGTTGGTCACACGCATCCTGACCAGCCTGCAGATGTTGCATGTTATGAAGCATTGGAAAAGCTGCCACTATAATGTGCAATTCTAATCTCTGCAGTCACTGAGAACTAGCCATGTACAAACGTCTGTATTTTAAAAGTTTTATAGGCTCGTCCTCGTGGATAAATGTTCCCCCAACATTTGGAAGTATCTGAGTCATGGCTGGGCCACTAAAAAATACATTAAAGAACCTCAAATTGAAGAGGGAGGCAGGCTTATCAAAATTGAGTCATCTAGTCAAGCACACGTGCTTGTATTTCACCGTTAAGCCTGACCCACAATCCTGCCTTAGGTCCACACAAGATTAGCATGAACATCTGAAAGTCTGTGGGCTTTGTTTGTGACCCAAATCATACTGTAACATCATCGCCAACTTATTACTATATGAAAGGAGTGAGATCTTGTCGCTTTCTGGAGGCAGACTAAAGTACTAAGCCTACCTTTGGTTGTGAAGTCATGTTTTGCCTCCTTCCGCTGACACTCCACTCAGTGTATTTTCTGGGACAACATGCATGGAAGAGTGTTTTTTCATTGTGGTAGTAGTGTATATGTGTGTGTATTGGCTGGTGTTGGGGTGGGCGTGGAGGGTCTCAAACTACCCTGGGAAAGTGTTCCAGTGTTTCAGGAGTGGTGTGTAAATTATTGAAAAGCCCTCAAGGTTTTTCTGGCCGCTGGATCAGTATTTCTTGCCTTACAGCTGTGAGTCGAGTGTACTGTAGTCACACTTTAAAGGTGAGACGAGCTGTGTCCAAACTACACTGCAGCATTAGCAAGACAGGAAACATAACTCTAGTCACACCAGCTCATCTTAAGGCGTACCATGAGATAGATTTGAATCTCCAGATGATGGCTGGTTTCTGGCACTCAGTCACTTTCACTCATGGGTGTGTTAAACAAAGAATGATCCATTTGTTCCAGTTACCCAACCAAGACATACAAAAAGTCTCCCACTTCCTACTCAGGTGCACACATAACAAATTAACATTAGCGTTAGTATGTATGGCTCTTGATACCATCAACTATACTGAACATTAAACCTTAAAGTGCACGTAATGCCAACTGTCATGCATTTCTGTCTCTTTACCCTTCACAGGCTCAAATTAGATAAGACCCGTCCTTTTGACATTGCCACCCAATCAGAAAGACAAATGACAATGATCATAACAATTATGATGATTTTTGTGTGTGTGAATTTTAGTAAATCTGTAGTTTCACAGCTTCCTTTATAATGGATTTGTGTCTCTTTTTTGGGTCTAAGAATGTCATGTCTTCCAACTGTGACTACCACGCCAAAGTCACCACACATCCCTGTGCCACCAGCTGTTTCTGTAATTGACGTTTTTAGAAAAGATGGTGGAAAATGTTTTTTTCAAAAATAAACTGTAAAAATGTGAGTGTGTTTTATTGAACAAAACATGCCACATTTTAAAGGTATTTTCTGTCTTTTTTACAATAATCAGAATCTGGGACAGTTTTACAGGATCCAGAACAAAGGGCAACTTTTTTCCTTTTAGAATAATAATAAATATATTTATTATTGTATTCTCTGAACTAATAAAAACAGACTTATTTGGTCAGAGACAATAATAAAAACACGAGGACAAAAAAGGCTTGGATGTTGTGGATATATAGTATTGATGACTCGCTCTTTTACTCTAAGCCTAGTATTAATTTGTGGTTGCATTGTATTTACTCATCATACTGAAATGCAGCCACAACACAAAACACTTATATAGTAGCTCTGCTTTTCTAACTTTAGTTGACATTTAAAATCTTTCTGCAGAGAGCACCAAGTTATATCTTTGAACCACTATTATGTTTCTCTCACAGGCTAATGAATATGCGCAAGTATTACTTGTTTTCAGTCACTCAGGTTGTTGGTATCACAACTTATGTCACCGCTGTGTTGTGCAAGTTCGATGTGTGGCGTGTGGATATGAACGCAACTCTGAATCACAGCCAGGCTGGGTGAGGATGAGGCCAGTGAGAGGAAGGCTTGCTGGCAGAGCTGTATGCCTCTGGATCAGAAAGGCTGTTATCTGCTAACGTAGCTCTACTGCTGCTGGCTGCTGTATCTGTGGTGACTCATCAAAAACACACATATACACACTTATAGACACACTTCCAGACATAATCAGACTGACAAACATAAGCCACAAACAAAATACCCTTTGACATTTACATACATACAGTTTGACACGTGATATAAACACAGACATATAATTGTATGAATACTTACAAACACTAACACATAGCATATGCACTGTTTTTGGTTTTTGGTACTGTAGGCCAGAGTGACATTTCCTCTGAATCCTTTGCATAAAATTTTGTGAAATTTTAACTGTGTACCACATACTTCCTGTAACAGAGGCTGATGTACAAGAATACACTTAGGAAATGTGATACAAGTACAATACTTTTGTCCTTGTTGAAAGAATAAAACCTTCCTTCTTAGCTGTACTCATGAGCTGAGAATTTAGAAAAACACTATTCCTCTATGACCTTCACACCTTTACTTAGACCAACTATTTCAACATATTTATGATATCATATGTTATTATTATGAACTGATCCTGTAGCAGCCCTCTTATGCAAGCTTTGCTTGAAGCTTTAATTTAAAAACTTACTCTTGCAATAAGAAGTTTTTCTGATTCTCTGACCCGGAGCAAGATGCAATACAGTCCCTGGATCACTAACATACATGCAATGAATGGTAAGAAGGAAAAAGGACGGAGATCACAGGACCAAGATAATATTACTGTGACCTGAGTTGAACAAAATAAATAAAGTTGAAAAAAATATGTGCTCAAATATATATCCAGTATGAATAAAACATTTAATTGTAATCCCGCTGATGTTAAGACTTTCAACTGGAAATGATCAAGTTATTCATAAGGTTATATGACTGTTTTCATTCACTCCACTTTACCACTATCACCAGTTTTCACACCTACAACCCTTATCTCATTCGACTGTCAAGCACATTGGTTAAAATGTAAAATAAATTGGTTCATGAATATCAGTTATACACATCCCCACAAATATCTGTCTTTTATTAAAGAAGCTTGAAGCTAAAATCTAAAATCTAACAAAATTGTCTTAACTGTCTAGTGTTTTGAGAAGAAGGAAGTGTTTTGTTCCATTCTGGGCGACTGTAGAAACATGGCAGTGCAACATGGTGGACTCTTTTTAAGGTAACAATTATTAACAGGTAAATATACATAAATGAAAACATAGTTATGAATTATTATTATATATTATTATATTTCATCTCTGCCATAGTCTACAAAATAAGCCACCTAAATGTAACACACTGGATCTTTAAAATGACACTTGAATAACATTCAGATTAAAGAATTACATAACCATGTAAGCCTCAAGCTGATTGCTTCACATTCACAGCACCCAGGTGCTGATATTCTCAAGATGAAACAGTTGTATGAGGGGGCTGTAGGACTTGAGTCTGTTATGTCTTTTAGCTATTTCCTCCTGTTAATATTATCCTAGAGATTCAATCATTTCCCAAGTCCCCTGTTCATTTCTTGATCCAAACATAGCTGCTTTTGTTTCGTTGTTTAAGTCAAAGAATAGAGACATGCACCATATGCAACAGGTTAATAGTGTAGTAGTGTGTATTGTGTCTGTCGTCAAAACATCTATATGATTAAATGTTAAATTAGCCTCAGTGAGGTTTATGTTTTGACTAAACATGGCTGTAACTTATATGAAAGTAAAAGTCTGCTAACACCGAGAGATGAGAGGAGATCTGAGTCGTTGTTTGTCCTGGAAGTGTTTCCCCCTTCCGTGTGTCTGCCTGGGTGTTAGCAGGATGACACAGTGGATTCAATTACAGTGCTGTAAGCTGAAGGTCATAGGTCCAGTACTCAGAAATCCATACCTACTCATTCATTGTAAGGCTGGCAGAAAAGCATATGGTTTTCAGGTCAGTTTATATCTAATTTGTCCATTTTGACAGCTGTGGGAAAGGCTTGATTAAGGGATTGACAAAAACTTCACTGGTAGTGTGACGACTCTACAGAATGTAGACAGACTGTACAAGACAGCTGTGTTATATTTACAGAACTGCCTCATATTTTACATCAGTTAAGATAGGATTGGAAACATAAAAGTGGATGTACGGTAATGTTTGGTTGGCTGTTTGACCCTGAGACCTTAGAGACAAAGCAGTGGATTTCTAAATATTCATTCATTTCCCCATTTTCCATGACTGCTTATCTATATCTGGGTCATGGAGTATGGAGCCAGGACTGACATATAGAAACAAACAGCCATTAACACTCACATTCACACCTTTGGCAACTTAGAGTCCCTAATTGACCTATTGACCGGCATGTCTTTGGATTGTGGGTAAATGTAGGAATGAGTTGTGAAAATCCATTTCCAGTAGATTGAAAATGTTGGCCACAGTTGTAACATGCACCAGTTAATAGGCAAATGGCTAATTCTAAGGTTGATGGTTTAATTCCCCATGGGGAAAAAGCTAACAGCCCTAGCCCTAACCTCTACTCCTGCTCTTCTGCTCCTGAGCAAGGCACCTCAGCAGCTGTTGCCTTCATTCTGTTGGCCCTGCCATCTGTGGCTTCACTCCCTCACTTTATTAACTGTCACAGATAAAACGTCCATGTGAATGTATGCTAATGTAATATTCGTGGTACATTACTCCCTCAAAGATAGAAGCTGGACCATTTCATTTCCTTTTATGAGACTGCCGTGCTGACCAGCAGAATGGAGGTACAGTAATTACAGCTTCCCCCAGCTGCCCGATGCCCTGTACTGGGTGTACATTCAGCGATGCTGCACTGCTGCCAAGAGTGAAAGAGAAGCTGGCATATCGCAGGACAGCAGAGGAGGAGCTGAGCAGCTATAATGAAACCCCTGCAAACCTCGTAAAGCAGGGAGATGCAGAGCCATATGCATGTTTAACGTCAAGTCCTTTTCCTGCTCAAGTTCTTCGCTGTGAATCTGTCTGAACTGGACATAAATTAACTAGAAAATCAATTCAAGCCCTCCAGTTTGAAGTGTGAGCGAGTCAGTGGCTCAGTGGTTAGAGCTGTCCCCCCAAAGCCAGAGGCAGTAGTTTGTTGGATGAAGAATCTTAAAGAGTAGTTTTTTTTTTTTTTCTGATGCTCTCTTGGGTTAAAAGTTTCAGAAATAATATCCTTGAGTACTCCTGTACATCACTGCACCAAGGTGAGAAGTTAAACCACCGGAAGTCAGCAAAGACATGATCTTCAGGGAGTGTTTAGTTAGACTTGAACAAGCTGTGGTTGTGATTGGATGTCTGCATGTTCATTCTGACTGACACAAACCTGCCCAGGTTGTTTCCTTTTTTGTACCCAAGGCATGCTGGGATAGAGATCCAGTGGATATAGACATTGAGTTCAGTTTATAATTCTGAACTGCAGCTTTTTAGTGAAGTGGACAAACTAAATAATGATAAGAGAATTGTTAAGAACAATTGGTTTGACTTTGTTATTCTTGATGTGGACATATGATTTAAAGTTGTGTTCACTGTTTTGCTGAATGCTATTATCCAGAGTAAACAGCTGTGCTAGATAAAAACAAAATTTTGTTAGCTGAAAGTGATACTCACTGGCAGTGCCCTTCTCATATTGTTTTTCTGCTCTGTACCCCTTTGCTTCCTTTTCATTGGGTTGTTGTGTAACAGCAGTGGTTCTGGATATTTTTTAACCCCATTTAGTAAGCATTTAAAGGATGGGGATGTACAGGATGTTCAGAACAGCCTAAACCCAAATCAGCACAAAATTCTCTAATATAATTTTATGGCATGGTAAAAAAAAAAATCAATATCAGGCAGATATAGGCACTCTTTGAACAAAACAAACAGTCAGTAGCCACTAGTGCAACTTCCATGTTTGCTGAGCTTCGCTGCAGGCTGTTGTGTCTACATCCGTTTAATATCTAAATGTGTTTGGGGCTGTTTATGGGCTGAGGTCCATGTTCTTGTCTGACTCTATCCTGCTCTACATTCATGCTGCGACACACATTTAAACCTGAGCCCTGATAGTGTGAATACAATCTGCTACTGTAGATTCCAGCTACCGCAGTTACACCAGTACAATGCTCTACCTAAGGGCACTCTAACAGCTTTTGTTGCATTATAGGACGGTTTGATTTATTCCGTGTGGCACAGAGACTTTCACAGTCAGTCCAGCGTTTCTGTCAGTTATTGTGACAGGCTCCTCATCAGATCTAATCATTATTGTTATTAAATGAACCGTGTTTGAGCAAAGTCTCCTCATGCAGGAGTTTATTAGCTCTCTGCTGCAGGCTTTGTGCCCATTGTGGTTTTTAATGGACTCACCAGAAAGCCCCCGCAGACACCAGTAGCTTTGGCACTGTTAAATAATTATGCTGTGTTGTGATGTGCTTTGAGTCCGTGTGTGTAGTCTGACCTTTGATTTATTATAGGTAATCATAGTCATCCTTAGCTACTTTCCATCAAATTATATATTTTAGTTTTCTCTAAAACATTTTTCATGTATAGCAGAATGCGCTGTCCAGAAGATATAAATAAACTAGTACATAATACATGATAACTTTATTAAATAAATACACTCAAAGACAAGAGAACAAGAGAATTAAGGCAAGGTGATAGGTGGTTTTGTATGAAGACAAATATTTCATTAGATTCAGATTAGAGAATCTCAATTTTCACAAGGTTAATAAAATATAGAAATAGATATATGAGAACGATAATAGAGAAATGGCAACAGAAACAAGTTCACGGTGGGTAAAATCCCATCCCACTGACCAGGATATGGTGATAGGCCTAGAGAGGAAATTGAATTTGACATATGTATAAAAAATTACAGGTAGACTGTGAGTAATGAATCTTTCACTTGCCATGTGAGTAAAGGTATTCACCACACCACATCTTGAGTGTATAGAAAGGCTGAATCAGGAGCTGGCAGGCTGGAGTACAGTAGCCTGGAGAGCTGCATAACAGCATAATGTACACCAGTTATAAATCTGCCAGCAGTGTATACGGCATCAGAACATGGTCCAGATTGGACGGAGAAAAAGACTGAAGCTGTGTTCCAATTCTCTGTCGTCCTATCTCTCTCCATCTTCACGGGATACGAAGGCGTTTTACCGCCTGTATTGATCATGTACTTTTATAGGGCCAAGAGGATCATTCTGGGGAGTGGTTCTTCACATTCATTGCATTCTTTGCCCCAAATGACCTCGAGCAAAATCAAGTAATTGAACTAAAATGTTCAGTGTCATCAATCTCTGCCTACTGGGCCGTAACTGCTGCGACAGCTTAAGGGGGAAGATGGGATAACGGTTGGTTGAGCTCCTGTAGGTCTCTTAGTACATGAGGAAGGTTTTCAAGGTCACATGTAAGTGTTTGCATCCGGAAAATTAATCTACTTATCATTTGGAACAATATTCTATTAAAAACATATAGTTGTAAAACAGTGAAAGACAGTTTGTTATACTGTAGTAAATTTCAGCACACTGGCGTGAAGATACAAAAGGTTAAAACCATGCCTAGCTTGTGAGTTTATGTTGTTTCATCTTTTCCATTTCGTTTGCTTGTGCAGGATGTTTCCCACTGGTTCCAATTTATGCTCTCATAGCAGGATTACTGAAGAGTGTGCAAAAATTAAACAAACCTACAATTTTAACAGCTGATGTCATTTGTCAGCAAGGATTGCTTGTGTTGTAGCCCAGAGTAGCTGCCAGTCCGAGCCTCTTTGTGTTCTTCTTGAGACAGCATTTGTACACATATCGAGTTCATGATTTTTTTCTGCATTCAGTGGCTCCGTTTCTTTTTTCTTTGTCATTATTGATCCTTTTCCATTCTGTTTTTGTGAACAGCTGATATATAATATGAACCAATTAAGACTGGAGATGTTAATCTCTCCTATGAAAGAGTTTATAGACCATTCATTCCCTTTTCCACTATGGGCAAGGGAGGAAAAGGTTTATCAGCAGAGGGGGAGTGGAGCTCTTGTTAAGGACCCCTTCACCAAAAGCTACACAATATACAGTATTTATTTATTTACAGTATTTAATTTAATTGGTAATAATCCACCAAATGCAAAGGATGCATATACTATAGACATATAGAATATATCATATTACTTGTGGAACACATTTAATTAGTAAATTGTTTGATTGTTTGTTTGTTAGTTATAAAGAGTTTTCAAGTTCATATACACACATTGCATAGGGTATCGATAGTATAAATGTTGTTAGTGATGCTGTTTTAACTGGAGTTAGATGCCCTCTTCTGGTTTAAAAATGACGTCTTTTCCCCACTGACAACATTATGCTGAAGGTTTTTACCCCCAGCTGGTGGAAAGTTTGGCCAGACACCATCAGAAATGAAGACCTGTGGGGAAAAGCAAACATCCAGATGAGGAAAAGGAAATTGAGTTGGATTGGGCACATCCTACAGAAGCTCAAACCTGATGTAACCAGACAGGCTCTAACATGGACCCAAAAACAGCTGGAGGAGGGGAATAGACACAGAGGGACAAGAAATAAAATATACTTGGATAGAGCTGGAGAGGGACTGAGGTTGATGGAGTTGTGAATGACCTATTCTCTAATAGGAGAGAAATGGTTTAAGTCAAGTTCATGTCACCCTCTTAGCAAACCAAATGGGCCAGCTATTGGCCTGGCTTAACAGAGAGCCACAGAAATCCAGGTTGTCCAGTAACATCACTTCAGCACCAAGGACAGCGCACATTACACAACATCACTGCTAATGAGTGAGACTTAGCTACAAAGTGATTTTTTGCTCAATGTTATTGTCCATTTTCTTTGAGTTTACAGTTAGAGCTGAAGTGCAACCACCAAACATGAGTGAGCTTTGTACAATAAGCAGTTGTCACCTTACAACATTAACTAAAATCAAATGATCCAAACTGATATGCTGTGATTTCATTTTGAGCTGCCGCTATGTGTGAAGTTTCCCAGTGCAGCTTTAACAGATTAGAGTCTTTTTGTTTTGACATTTTACCCATGAATCTGCAATTTATGGTGAATAATCTTCACGGAAAAGAAATACCACAGTTTCTAAACCGACTCCCTAAATTGGGTTTACTTCACACCCACGAATGCAAACAAAAACACATGTACACACACATACACATAGACGCCCACGCTGGGCTGCAACAGAGACGTTAGAGAGAGGAAACAGATAGAGGAAAGTCTTTGGAACGCCAGAAAACAGGATTAGACAAATTACATTTCAACTGTGACCATGAATCCCATTTGGATGTGCAACTTGTTTTCTCTCCGCTTACAACGGCAGCTT
Organism: Sciaenops ocellatus; assembly: GCA_033000465.1. NCBI lineage: Eukaryota > Metazoa > Chordata > Actinopteri > Sciaenidae > Sciaenops > Sciaenops ocellatus. The sequence continues at coordinate 21,761,565 of CP136882.1, read as the reverse complement.
GAGGACTGCAGAGTTTAGATGACAAAATGGTGGTTTTCCAAAATAATAATGTGCTGAAATTCTGCATGACTTATTGCCTGGGTAGTCTGAGTTGCTGAGTTGAATAGGAGAGTTTACGTTGAAATGAGCGTGTAGATTTACACATTCTCAACCTGTGTGGCTGAACCAGAAAATATGGATAGATTGACAATGAGGGAGGAAAGATTGTCAGTCCTCTTACCTCATCCACATTTGGTGACTCAGGTCAAATTAACCTTGCAAAGGCAGCCCATAATCTTCTCTTCTGTCATTGTGGTCTGACAAGGCCGTGGACGAATGTGCGTTTCAAGTACAGACGATGACTGACAGCTCTCTCCTTCAATTGGACCTCAACATGAACTCCTGATGTGAGTGCTATGCTGGCTTCCAATTTTACTGTAATAGTGGAAAGACATAAAGGCTGTCTGAATAACACTGACGTGAGAAACAGGTCATACAGTTGCTGTTTTATTGTATGTTTCCTAGACTTAAACCATGTATTACTAACAGGGGTGAAGTAATGAGAACATGTAAATGATAGTTTAGCTGATGCTTCAAGGAAGAGATAGTCCAAGATCTGAAATTCAATGCACTTTAATACGAGCTTGGATTCATCCTGGCACGCGATAGGAATGAACAGATAATATGCTTTTTTACTACCTCTTACATATGAAGCTTATACTATAACATCTGGAAAACATCATGGAGTTTGTTTCTGGTTCACCTAAAGGATACAAAACAACAGTTTTAAACAACAGTGTATAAAATTTTACACTTTACATTACTGGCTGTATGTTTTCTGAACTACGTGAGCATTGGTAAGAAAATACATACATTAATTTCCGAAGATTTGGCATTTTATAGAGTTCCTGGCAGTTACAGGTGTTGCTGCTGCTCTTTAGTGAAAAATCTTCCTTTTAGTTTGACTACAGAGCATTTTTAGGATCCAGTGGGTTTTGGAGATTTACTGAAAGTTAATTTAATAATTCTTCATCTGAAATTACAAAATTGGAAAAACCTCAGATGTCACAGATTTTTGTTATCTAACAAAAAGACAAACATTTGATCAATGAGCAGGTTAGTGTTTTTAATTCACATATTTTGTTTGGCAGGACACATTGAGGGGACTGAACCTGTGGCATTTATGTTACAAGTATGGATAGGGTTGGTAGTGTGTTTGGAGGAGGAGAGACTGACAATGGCTGACTGCTGATCTGGGCAAATTAAGGTCCAAAGAATCAATCTTGTAAAAATCCTCTGGGGCAGTCAAGGTCCTTTAGATGCTCCTGAAGACTGATGGCCGAGACTCCAGAGGGAAGACTCCATCAGAGAGAGAGAGAGAGAGAGAGAGAGAGAGAGAGAGAGAGAGAGAGAGAGAGAGAGAGAGAGATCCAGAAATATTCTCATTACTCTGATTTGCCAAAAACAGCATATGGGAAACCATATGTAGTTTAGTTTTACAACATGAATTTTATCCTACAAACAAAACAACCTGCAGGACAGAGACAAAAGAAGGCAATACCTGCAAAGTGTATGGTATTAAGATGTGACATGTGGTGTAATGCAATGCAATATAACTAAATGCGCTGCGTATCATCAGGGCATGGCCACACATACACAAACTCAACACTGGCGAATATTTGCCTCCTATTTGCTTCCATTCAATGCAAGCAAAGGGGTGAACAAAACCCTTGCGTGGGATTTAACACTGGCGAACTTTGACCGGCGAAGTCACAGCATCAGCCAGTATCAGATACGTGTGTCTGGCTGACCCCTTAAACAGACTATAAACCAGCAAACTAATTTCCATGTGTTCCACATCCTACACTGCCCACATTTCACTTCGGCAGGCATTAGTCACTCAAATGCATGTGCTTATGTGTGACCATGGCCTAATGCAGTTTAGTATAGCCCATACAGTATGAAGCAAAATATCTCACATTCTCACAGCGTTTTTACCATACCATGATTTCAGCTAGACTAAATTTTGGCCTTGCAAGCAAAGTGATAAGTGAAGTAATAAAATATGATAAGTAAAATAATTTGTTAGTTGGTCTTAAATACTATGAAACCTAATGGGTGTACTAGCTACTTACAGGCCGCAATATAAACTGAATGCCTTCATTACCAACCAAAAAAGGATGCCTGAACCCCAGGAAGCTCGATTGCTTTCATCGCTCCTCTTTCCGCACTCTTTCCTCTGCCCTCAGACTGGCTCGTATTATGTAAGACCTTCCTTCTTGAGGTCGGTAACTTATCAAAACACAAATGACAACCTGAGACCATGACCCTTACAAAAGTCTGTCCATCTATGAAGACATCAACCATGGTTGTTGATGTTTTTGCACCATTTTTCAGGATATGTAGGAAGCATCTCCATTTATATTCCTATCTTTAAAGCTTGGTCAGTTGTTTCTTCAGACATCAATGACGTGACACCAATTGCTGAACAAATTAGAGAGGCGGGCAACAGGCTACCTCCAAGTAATTAAAAAAACTAAATACATGCACAAAAAAAATTCTAGTTAAATTAAAAATATTTTGCAAATTGTGATTTTATTATATGATCTTTACCTGATTTTATTTATAAAATAGAATACTGGATCGTACCAAAATGTAACTTCACATTAGTATAGTGTAACAGGATGTAAAATAGGGTATCACCATTTGCAAACATCAGCATTGCTTACAGCCTCAGGATAAAATAAATGCACCAGGATGACTGACAGGGGTCAGTGTGGCAACTTAAAAAATAATGGCGGAATAAAAAATGTATTTTCTGCCTCAAGCCAAAATGTTGCAGATTCGAGCTTTAAGAGAAAATAACATCATGTCCAAAACAAATCTGTTGTTGAAGTGTGCTGAGCCCACAATGCAGTGCAGCTCCAACTCATAATAAGGTATGACTCAAATGCACCTAACTTTCATATTGTTTTGGATGGATGGAAATAGAGCCACAGACTTGTTGCCTGTTCAGTGTATTTCTGACAGCTGTTTAGTGAAGTTAGTGTGTCACTGGAGAAAAAATGTCTCTAAACAGACTACAAGCTGCCTTTAAATCTGAGAATCCTTGAGGTCCTGAGCTGCTATCTTTTTTATATGTACAGTACTTATATATGTGAATCCTGCTGCCTTAAATGTACTGGAATTATATATATTATACTGCAGGATCAACTCATATGTGTTGGTTTGACATTTGAAATGGGTTTTGAAGTTAAGTGGTTTTATTTAGTAAATGAAGTGCTTGTGCTTTTTCTGCACTGACTACAGTTAAGTGCAATGCTGCTGTCTGTTTAATTGATGTTTTATTAGGGTGCTTTGATTTATTTGGTAATACATGAGTACATGTTTGCCTGAGTGAATTCAGTATGAGTGCAGTTTGTGTGTGTATATCTGTATGAGAGTCTTATCAGTATACAGGGCTCTTCAGGCAGTATGGGGGATTGAGGACCACTCTAATCTGGACCCAATGGTGACTGATCCAGCTCTCTTTTTCTCTGTGCTCAGCATGTAAGTGTGTGTGTGTGTTGATGCAGATATTTCATTTCGCTCTGTAGTTTGTTAAACGAAGTAAACTCAAAATGAATCTAACCAACAAGTTGGCCTCAAAGTGCTTGCAGAGCAACATGTAAACAGGGAGAAAAATACATCTGTGTGTTATTTTGTGTCTGAGTAAAGGATGATGTGGTGACAGCGGTGACTCCTTTTCCATTTCCTCCATGCAGTACAAGTCACCGTGCTGGCATTAATTATGAAAAATAGTTTCGTGTACTGAGTCTGAGATTGCATGCACTGGAGAGAGTTATGATGAATGATGTTAAGAAGAATCTGTCAGCTGCCATCCCGTTTGGTCTCCACAAATAATTGAAGACTAGTGTACTTTCTGACAGAAACATGGTTTATGAGCTTGTGGCAGTGGAGCGGTTCACATCACAGCCTGTGGGAGCAGCACTGCCTCCTTTTCTTTCCCTCTGACAGCACTTCAAGCTCAGTAAGTTTTTAATGAAGAAACTCATTCAGCTTCTCTTAACACTGGTATATCATCAGTTTGAGATGTTCAACACATCTCAGGAGCTATTGTGTAATGCACTTATCCTCAACCTACCTCATCTGCTTCTCCTGCAGTTAGTGCCTGTAAGTGTATGTCCTCAAAACGTACAATTATGTGTTTTTATGTAATGCATGCTAACATTGATGCATTTCTAAGCATCAGTATAATGTACACAATCACCTCCACATTGTGATGAACACAAAAAACATGGAAAACATGGAAAACATAATACAAAATATTATTTTTGTTTCTGGTTACATATTTCCTTTAGGCAGTTTGGGTGGATGGATAGCTTTTATTCAGCAACCCAACTCACTGTACTGTGTGGCTGTAGAGACTAAGTGGAGGCAACACTTTTGGCTTTGTGGCCGAAGTCAGAATTGGAGGTTATGTGACACTGATTGGCCCCAAAAGCCACCCACCAAAAAACACAATAAATCCAAAAGGAACAGCTGTAAAATGATTACAAACTTCAGCATCACAAAGTAAAATCACCCAGAAATATATTTATTTATACAGTATATATTTTATGATTAACTGTATATGTTCTTTGTTCTGAATTTCATCGATTAGGTTGAATAACTGAGCCAACAGTCACCCAGCACAGCCATAGAAGGACTCCATGCCATATCCCATATTTCAGTGTTTGTGTCTGGTGAGACACTTCCATTGGAATGAATGGAGCATGATATCTAATTCTCTTAAAGGGGAGCTCCACTGAAACACTGAAACACTCCAGAGAAGGCTGCAGTCTGATAAATTGCCTTAAGTGAAGTCACTTGAGTTGGTTAAGTTTGACAGGTGTGGAGAAATAAGTTAGCTTATCAGAATTCTGTTAGCCACAGCTCTATATGTTGTAAAACTAGCGGCTCGAGGCTACATTAGCTGCTACTAACTCAAAAGGAAAATAATGATATAATATTTTGATATTTTTGTCCTTTGTGAGTCCAGCAGTGTTAGTGCAATGGTAAACTGACCTATTGGACAACCAACAAATCCAAGTTGTGCTATTTGCTACCAGGACACTGATCCGAACAGGTTTTTTCAACAGGCATCTATGTATATATCGTAAATCCAGCATAGCCTAAATGCAGAGTCAAGCACTCCAAATGAGTCTCTTATTCCCACCATTTTATCCATTAGGTGGTTTGGCACCACTAAGTGAATTCTCTGAATTTCCCAGCTTGTGAGAAAACCCACAGATGCAACTGTGTGGAGTGAGCATCTCTATGGTGAGAAGGCCTGATCTCATTAGACTGGACTGATTAAATCTGGACTTCATTTACACTTTGCACAATGATGAACTGACTGACTTCATCTATCACATCACATGCACAGGACAAACTGCTCACATGAAAACACACAAACACACATCAGTCTATTAAGACATCAAACAGCAGGAATCACAAGTGACAGGCTGAGAAATTAGATCTGTGTAATCATGCAGAAAAGTGTGTGTAGATGTGTCTCATATTACTCATGTACTCATCCTACTTCCTTAATTCTTTCCTTTCTCTTCTTGCAGTTTCCTGCTTCCTCATCCCTTCTTCCCCACATACATTTTTACCTTCTCCATCCCTTTCTCCCTTTATCTTTGTCATTCTACCTTTCCTTTCTCTACATGTTTTGACATATTTTATCAGCAGTAATAGATTTCACTTCACACAGACAAGCCTCGGCCTGCGGATTAAAACCCATAACCAACTGAGCCCCTCACTGCTAAATCACTTTTAGTGCTGCTCTGCCATAATTCTGCATGTGTGTGTGTGTATTGTGAGTGTGAACGAGATAGAGAGACATTGCTCAAAGAATATGCACATCTGAGGATTTGGAGACTTTGATGTGTACAGTAAATATCTTTGATGTTTTCATCCCAAATACGATATAGATCCAAATTCTTTCCTCTCTGTCCGACAGCAGTGACCCAGCTATGATTTGACCTGTTTCACCCATTATATGTAGCAAAACTGAAAATCTGTTTGTAGAAGAACTGGACTTCCATGACTGAGTAGATAATAAAAGTGAGTGTAATCTATAGAGACAAACATGCGCATGCATTCCTTGATTAATATAATGACAATAGTATATGTATTTACAGCAGGTACACCTTTGCACTCTAACACAATCCAACAGTCGTCCAATAAATACATTCATGAAGGTTGTAATATTATAACCTTGTTGTGGTGGTGTCAGAAGTTGATTCAAACCATGTCATTTTTTTTTTTTTTTTTTTTTTGAAGATGTGTTATGGTCGTAAAGAGGGACTAAATACTTGATTGGTTTGCATTAAGCTTTAGGCACAGTTGTTGCTAATACTTATAATAATCATACACCCTCTGCATGTATGTGATATGACATTTGTTTGTGTGTGGGTTCATGCATATTGTCTTTATGCAACACGTTATGCTGTGTTACAGGCAAGACTTTCTTACTGTGCTTCTCTTTATTCCTTCTTTCCCCCTTTTCTGCCTTCTGTTTCATCTTTCCTCTGCTAGTTTCCTTACTTCGTCACCTTAGTATCACTTTGTCATTCCTAGTTATTATTTTGTGTGAGTACTGTATAGTTGTGTCTGAGAGATATTTTTCTGTGCTCTCAGTGCCACCTTGTGGAGAATATTATTATGGATGCAACCCGCACTCTTTCAATCTTCTCTCCTCAGAGATGTTCATGCAGTGTGGCTATCCAACAGTGTGACCTCTGATTTGACTTCTCTTCACCTTTACAACCTTCAACACTCTTCTGATGTAAGTCTATCTATCTATCAGTCTATCTATCTATCTATCTATCTATCTATCTATCTATCTATCTATCTATCTATCTACAGTATATATATATATATATATATATATATATACTGTATATATACCTCTGTTGTTTCTCTGTTTTCAGGTGTTAAGCAACTTTACTGAACGTGAGTATAACAACAATAATCACAGTCAGTTTATTCTGACTTGTGCCACAAATGAATTTAATTTTGTTTTGTTAATTTAAAGTCTGCATGCTAAATGTGAATTTTATATACATTTTGAAAATGTTTTGCTTTTTAGTATTCATATACTTGATGTAATATCTTCAAAATACAGTAAAGTTGGCTATATGTTTCTATTCAGACAAGCTAAGATAGGCATACTGTGGTCGTTTCAGCTGCAACAATTTGAGTTTGCAGTTTGGTGATCGAGGTCAGATTTGGTTCTCTACCTAATTCTCTCCACATAATTATAGAATGACCTTTTGAGTTTGATCTGTTACCACATAGAAAATATATTGCGGCACATTGCATCTGTGCTAACTGTGATACTGACCTTTGTGTGGTTTGATTAAACTATTGATTTGATTAAATTCTCATATTTGGGAGGTGCTTGTTAATGATGTCACTTCCTGTGTTTGTGTCAGAGTTTGATGGAGAGCTGGTCGGATGACAGCTGGAACTGTTGTCATAACCGGAGGAATACTGGCCACAGTGATACTTCTGTGTATCATAGCTGTGCTCTGTTACTGTAGACTCCAGGTACACCTCTTTGTGTGTGTGTTTGAAGGGTGAACTGATCTCATCCTATTTGCAGATTTCTTTATTTCTTTTCAAAAGCTAAGCTAGCACTTCATAATGAAATCACTGTTGTAGATTTGTAGACTGAAGTGCAGCCTGTTACATAACTGTGTTGAAAACGATTTGAGTGGACTTCTCTCCTTCTGCAGTACTACTGCTGTAAGAAGAATGGGTCTGACAGCGCCTCCATTTCTCAGCAACACATTGCCTGCAACGCCTGCAGTGTCTCTGGCCTGGATGGGACGATCATCACCCCATTGTCCATATCGCCACCAGAGCTGCCTGCATCCTCCAACCCCACCAAACCCACAGGGGGGCAACGCAGTTACTGTCCCACCTGCTCGCCCTATGATTCTCCCTTCTACATCCGCACCACTGATGAGATACGCAATGGTGGCGAGCGCATCACCTACATGCCCACACACTATGAGAACCAGGCGCTGGCGATGCCGCTGCCCGCTGTCCGAGGCACCCTGCTGAGGGAGACCCAGCGAGGACGGCCTCCTGATTTCTACACCAACACCCGAGCCATCAGCACTGAGGTGTGACCACCCCCCCCCAAAAAAAAAAAAAAAAACCCCAACACCACCCACCCACCCACCCACACACACACACACACACACACACACACACACACACACTCCTCTCTTCACTTACACACACACACCAGCACCACCACTAACAAAACCACAACAATAATTTTGACACTTACTGCAGCTGCCAGTGAGGATCTCTTGGATCAAGGCCCACTGGTTGTGGAGGTTACATTATCATATTTATTTTGGGCCTGGGGGTTTGGGATCTGGGGGGAGGATTTAAGTGAGGATTGTCTAAGGCAACTGCTGAAGACTCAAGTGTGTGACAAGCTGGGATCACTTTCAAACCTAGTTCCTCACTTTATACCCTTACATTTTTATGTTTTCATGTTCACTAAGATAGTAATTCTGTAAATGATGGTAGAAAAAAATTGTAGCTATACAGTTTCTTGTCCCTTTATGCTCTCACATAAAGAGTATGGGTGTAAACCTGTAAACACTCTGTTGACTGTTACTGTGTCTTTACTGACTGAGGGCTATCTTAGATAATTTGGGATTTTCCCTTGCTACACATCTTCCTAATGACTGCCAAAACGAGTAAAATGAAGCAATTTTGTCATGAAAGCAGAATGAAGAAGGAAAAGTCAACATCACCTCTGCAGTTTTCTGGATCTCTGGAAGCATGCTTGAGTTACAGGAAGAGAGTGGACGACTGGAGCTTTCTCTATGCAAGCTGTTTGGCAAACTACTGCAGCTCTTCATTTCCAGTCATCTCCTTTCAGCAGTTTTTGTCCCGTCATGTAACTCTGTTGGAGGAATATTGTAAGCACGGTGTACACCCAGTAAAATATTACAAGGATGCAATTGTAGATACATATATTTAGCATAGCATTTCAAACTGGATCATGGATACAGTAGTTCAGAGCCTTTTGGGTTGCTAGGTCCACACTGAACCCCCAGTTTCTCCCCTGAGTTGTAAACCTGTGAACAAGCAAGGACACCAGAGCCCGTGAACGCAACAGTGGTAAGCTTGAAATGAATGAGAGATTTAATTTCTCTCTTGACAGTGATGCAAAAAGTTATGATATGTAAATAATAACCAGAAAGCAATGAGCGTGTCTCTGGATCCCGTTGTGTTATTCACGTACAGAAATGCACCCTGGGATGTGAACATGATGTATTTTGAATGAAGGAGTGTGATTTACTAGTTTGTGCTTTTTTGTCTACACACTCCTCCTATACTCCTGTACTACTCTCATGTTGAATCTTTAAAATGCAAATAACCATGTCATTTACTTTCAACTTTATTGTGAGGAAGTCACAATACACGTGTGTGTGTGTGTGTGTGTTTCACAGTGCCCATTTTCTACATGACACTTACCCAGCATTGCTTGCCATACACGATAATATTTCCTGTGATATTTGTCTTTATATTTCTATGTACAGCAGGGTTCAGTGAGGCTGAACAAGCAATGCAAGAAACCTCAAGGACTTGCATGGTAATAATAATATTGTGGATTCTCAGACAGGCCGAGTGTTGTCATTCAAGCATTAAACAAAAATACACTTCTCATCCTCTTTTCAGCAGCACATATAACATGATTACAATCCATCTATCAACAGCTACTTCATTTATTTCTGAATTACTTCATCATTAAGGTTAAATGACTAAAAGGGACTGCAGTGCCATTATACTGCACAACCTCTCAAGACCATTTTACACCAGAACTGTGGATTTGGACTTTGGATTGTGGAAGAAATGTACTGGTCAAATGAAAGTTCATCACTTGAGGATTTATTTTTTTAAAAACTGGTGAAATCTGGCCAAAAAAGTCTGGGCTGGAATATCTGTAAAGAGGATTGAGTGAAATAGTGAACCAGTATTTCTCCATGTTGTTATTCACTCCCACATATAAGGATTCACTGTCATCGTTCATTTGTTTAGGTATTGTATTAACTATATATTTTACTACTTACTTAACTATTTATCTTTGAAAACAGACAAAAAAAGCTTTTTAGAAATGTGGTTAAAACCAATATCGTACCTGACAAATACAGAAACAGTAATATTTGACAGTGTTAACTTTTGACAATTAAACATTTGTAACTGCTTGAAATGGCTCTTTGTGTGATGATTGACAGTGGTACACACACACATTATGCCTCCTTTGCGTCATCGAAATGTTAAAGGAAAAACTAGATGTGAACTGTGTGGTTCATGAGCTCTGAGGGCAGCATGAACTTTGATCTCCAGCAAATTATTGTCATGGGGCAAACAACCACCACCACATGATGCCGAAATTAATTTTCAGAACAAAGCATCCATTTAGCTTGGGTTTCCCAAAAAGAAAATCATTTGCGTAAAACATATGTCTCGATAGCTTTCATAAGTTTTGATGTTTTCCCAATTTGATCATCGAGCAATGATGAAATGATACCTATTGCCTGATGGGAAAATATGTTCCCAAAAAAACCTTTATAGAACTTAAATGCACAATAATACAGATTTTTTTATGAAGCTCAAAACTTAAAGGTGTGTCTGCATATGTATACACACATGTAGCAAAAATTCAAAATCCCTAAACAAAAAGAGTACCCCGCATGCGCCAACATTTCAAACCGGAAGTCGTGTCACTAAACTCTCGAGTGATTCATCTTCTTACACATAAACGATCTTCGCTGCAACTCTTCTGACAGCTAGCGAGCAACTCCGCTGCGCTCCAGACAAGTAAGCTGACAGCTCTTTAATCAACACCTTTGTGCGTTTTAGTGCCATGTTTACATGCGGTGAGAAGAGGACAGTTCTTTTCCTTCTTCTGTCATGTAGTCCTCCTCCAGCTCCGGGCGGGGTGTTGCTCCGTCAGGTCGCTCCTCCACAGACTGCTCCAACTGTTTTGGACTTCGAGCTGGTTAGCGTTAGCCAAACTTAGCTTTAGCTCGCAGTTTTAGCCTGCCTGGCACACATAGGTACTTCCTGTTTCGCCTACATTCACCTGTCCTGACAGCTAGCCCCTTGTCTACAGATTTGCTTGTGACAAACCAGTGTTACTGTTCCCGCGGTGATGGGGGAAAGGCTGTGGTGACTGTACGGAGAAGCTAATTTGCCTTCCCAGTCCTGCTGTCTCTCTGTGCATTAGCTAGCTGCTGTGGAGGAGACTGTACGCTTTACAAGTCTGCTGTTTATGTGAGCTTGGCCAATTTCATTTCACCTACTAAATGTCAGTTTAAGAGCCATATAAAGAGAAAAGCTCCCATACTGAGCTAGCCTGATGCTGATGCTGTGAGAGGCTGTGATGTGCTCCATCCAGGCCTGCAGACAGTGACACTTTACTGCAGTAACTCATGAAAATCCACCCAACACTGAATAAAGCAGTGTTTAATTGAGTTTCGGACCACTAAGGCATTACACACTGACAACTGTCTCCTCTAGTGGAAATCAGAGCATTAACATCTGAATTAATGAAGCCACCAGGTGCATTTTTAAAACTGTGATATTTACACTGCATTAGTGTCAGAGAGGGCTGACTGGGGGGCTCACAGCTGTAAAAAAATGTACCCATGCCTGAGTAACATCACTGTGGCTGCTGTCATGGTGTCACAGCATCTGTTCCACTGTCTGTGGATCAGATCCAGGATTTGTCTCTGGATGACATCGTCACTACAGTGTCTTTGTTGTTAACACGAGGAGGGACTTAAGAACTATAGTGAAGCAGGGTGATATTGATAGAAATACCACTGTGTTTTTGACCTTGAAATGGACCGTGGCTGACAGTTTTTTGGAGATGACACTTGTCTAACACACATTACATGAGCCACAGTATTTAAACTTGATATCCTGAGATGATATGAAATCATAATTGATCATTTAACCCAGTGGCTTCCCAGGGTCTACTGTGAGAAAGTAACTGGATAATTAAAATGATCACCCTTGTATCTTGCCAAGTTGTGAAATAATAAAAAAAAGTGCTGTGTAAGAGTTTAAGAGTAGAGTTACTCCTAAAAAAAACAAAACAAACAGAAGCATTGCTGTAGCTTCAAAAATGAGTCTATTTTAAGGTCCAGTATGTGGGGTTTAGTAGCAACTAGCAGTTCAGTTGTGGATTATTTCAGCCGGTTGTGTACTTTTGTTGCTTAAAGAGAGAGTTTCGCAAATCTACCATCTAGACAAAACCGTTTCACTCTCTCCTTCCTAGTTTGAAGGAGAAACTATGGTGGCCATGAAATACCAAATATAGAGCCAGTGTTTAGTTTGTCTGATCTGGGCTACTGTAGAAATTTGGTTCAAATCTTTGGCGGTGGACTGTACATGTAAGATAAAAGATCATAACAATTCTTAGTATCAGGTGATGATACACTAATGAAAACAAAGTTATGAATGTTATATTCCATTTCTTCCATATTCTGTAAATGGAGCTCCCTAAATCTGACACACTGGACCTTTTTAAATAAACTACTGAAACAGATGCCAGTCGATCATTAACCAATATTTTCTGTGGCTGTTGCAGAGTTGTTTATCTCTTCTAGTGTGAAATTGAACTGCACAACTAATATGGTTGTGATTTGTGTGTGTGAATATTTTTCTCATTTTATAAAATATTTCATTCATTTTTCAAGCAAAATGCCAAAATATTTCTCCTTTTAGTCCCTCAAACAGGGAAATATTCTGCTTATTTACTTCTTGGAACAACTTTGGGTGAATGAAATAAGTTGTTTCACACATTTGTCTGTGTCTTGGCTGTGTGGAGTGCCATGTAGAAATACTGGTAATAATTTGGTTTCTCAATTAATGGTTGACTGGCATTGTTGTTGCAGTTTGAACGTGAAAAAATCATTAGCGTTTTCACTAGATCAAAGTCGCCTTTTAATGGGTTTTTAATGGAGAGGCATTTGTTTGTCATGAAGGAGCTTCTAGTAAGATTACACCGCCAGCCAGACAGCTAACGAGTGTATCAGGAATTAATTAGCTTCCATTTCATATTAATTCATCAGATTTACAGAAATACATAGCCTATTCATAGTCTTCTATGTAAGTGTTGTGTTGCTGCTGTGTTGTACTTTATGAAACTGGTTGGTATGACTGTGTACTTCCTTCATGATGGTCATCATACATTTGAATATACCATAAACCAACAAAACAAATGTGAGCACGTATTTGATTATGAAAATAACTTGAGAACAACCTAACAGGAAGTGATTCAAAAACAGGTGTAAAATAAAGAGCAGGTTTCTGCTACAGTTGCAAATAAGGGCTGGTTTGTCTGTTTCTCTCTGTGTGGAGAGTCACCTGGCTCAGTTCACATGTTAGGAGAAGTGTCTGAGGTTCCTAGCAGCACGATGGATGTTTTTGCACAGATGCGTTTCCAGGAACTTAACTGTACAGGGAAATTAACTCCAACCCTGTTAGTGCTAATGTCACATCCTAGTCTCAGTGTATTTACCCATCCACGTACCAGAGACTTCTTTGTATCAAATTGCCAGTAATCACCTTTTTTGTAAACTTTGATTTGATGGCTGCACAGTCAGTGTACAATGGGGGTCAGGGACAAAAGACTACATAAATGATACTTTTCCAAGTAATAGAATCTAGTTGATAGTAGATAGTTTTCTAGCTGCCTAACCCTCATAGTGTTATTATGTTTATTACTCATTGAACAGGTCTGTCCAGTGTGCACATGCCCCGTAATCATTCAGTGAATGAGAGGCAAGAAAGATGCAGTCAGCAGGTTTGGTATGTCTTAGTTGTGTTGTTTGCAGGAAGGTCAGCAGATGGTCAGAAAGCAGATGGAGTTCGATTTCTGACATGTAGCCATCATTATCTCGAACCAGAAGAGACACCAAGCTGAATGTACTGGCTCTCACCAGCTAAAGAAACAGTGGTCAAAAGTCAAAGTTTTCCCAATCAGTCAGAACTCCCGTGAAGTCACTAATCTTGTGTCTTGTACACAGAGTGATCTATAAAATGTATGAATAGATTCTGAGTTGTTTCAGTTAGCTTTAAAGTTTACTGATCTGATTCCCATGACTGGGATTACTGTATTCATGGTGTCTATTGACACTGGAACTGCAACAAAGCAGCAAAGTAAGTCAACCCATAGAAACAGACACGCACACACACCCTCACAGAAGTAATGTGTCTGGTTAGCCCTGGTGCCTGTGGGTGTAGCTCAGCCACGACTCCACGACTGGCCACTCACAGTTTCCATACAGGCATTGGTTGGGTAGCAAGTATGCCAACTGTGATTGCACTAGAAGAGCAGGCTCGTAATGACTGGGTGCAAATATGCTGCCCTGTCTACAGTTTGAGTTACAGTAAAGAGGAAGCGACTATCGAGCCACACAAGGGAAGCAAGAGTGAGACAGGTTAAAAGTGTAATTTAAATACTGCTGTTTATTTTTAATAACCAGGTTTGAAATTACCACCTGGCAACTGACGGATGCCAGTAAAATTAGTTAGTTCCTTATTTTCTTATAACACACAGCTGAAGTTGAGGCTACCCTTTTCTTACTCAAAATACTGTGTTACATGTTGCTCTTCTGTTCCAATGTGTTTGTGGTTGTGGGGAGAGATTATGGGATGTTCTTAAGTTGCACAGTCAACAACTTGAAATCATTTTAATTAATAGCCAGTTTGGTATGGCTACAGTGTGTTTACCAAATGTTTAAGATACCAGTCTGACTATAAGAAGAGACATGACATCCAAACATATTAATTTCCCAACATGCCCTGTCACTGTCTGTGTTTCCTCTCTGGGTTCCTTCTCGTCGCAGCTTCTACCGTCAATGAATCAGTGGGAGTGTTCGCATTTCTGCTTCACTGTGTTTTTTTGTAATTGAATAAGTATGATTGGAGCACATGACCCTGTTGGTTTCCTCATGTATATCTGCATGTTTGTGTAATTTGCCAGGGTTAATGCGTGTATGAATGCCTTTTGTATGCGTGTAATCATGTCACTGTGTGTGAATGAATGCCCCGTTTATGCATTTCTTCTTAACTATGTGTGTTGGCTTGTTTATGTGTGCGTGTGTACATGTTTGAATGTGTGCATGGTCCTCCGCAGGGGCATTATAAATGCTGTGTGACTCATACCACAGCTGTTCGCTAGCTGTTTGAGATGTAAAGAATATTCACTGTGTTTGCCTTATTGGCGACCCTGATAAAATAGCCCACTCCCATTTGCAACACAGTTGGTACTACCCTGAATAGAACAAGAAAGCCAGATGAACTTTATATGACATCTTTTAAAAGTTTTATCACATTAAAAATAAATGTTGTGATTCAATTAAACTACATCTATCAAAGACACAGACGTAATGTGTTGCATTATGATTCTATCACATCTATCACATCTAGGGCTGCGGGTAATGATTATTTTATTATCATCTTTAATGATTTTCTGTATTAATCAATCATTTAGTCTACAAAATGTCAGACATCCCATATGATGTCTTCAAGTCTTTTGTCTTGTCTAACCAACAATCCAAAAACACAAAGATATTCAAAACACAATGACATGAAATCGAGAAAAGCAACAAATCATCACAATTTAGAAGTACGAATTAATCTCTGGTAATGTAATACTTTAGAACTGTTTCAAAAACGGTCTTAAGCTTGCTTACTGCCAGGTTTTAACTAACTTAGCATGTAGACATGTTTGTTTGTTAGTCCAGCTCATTAGGATACCAGCAGCCTGCAGGATGTAACATGTAGAGACAATGGGCTAATACACATGTGCTGACTTTGTCTGTGCCTGTCTTTTGGTGCTGTGCAAGTGATCATACACATAGTCCACAAGAGTAAAAGTAAAAAAACACAAAAACAATTAACACTCGTCCTACTCCAACGGGTACAAATTGTTTTGTCAGCCTTAGACAGCCGGTATAATTGTTACTTACTACTAATTGTTACTTAGCCGTTGTAGTTCTGATCACAGAAAAAAATATAATAATCACAATAATCACAAAACATTGTCCACTGATTATGCTTCCACTATGGCATTTATTCAAAATGATGGCAACAGTGCGTTCAACTGAAACTAACCACTCGTACCTCTTTAATGCTGAAAAAGTTCTGTATCAAAATCATGTTAAAAATAGAACCATCCAGAAATTCAGCTGCCAGCTTGGGCCTGTCGACACTGTGACAGACTGGCAAAGTGATCTGGAAGACACTAATCACACCCTAAGCACTGAAAACAATTTTAGGAATTGCACAACAGCAGATTTGTGGTAAGGTGTACAAACTGTGCAAATTCTGGGCTCGTATCATTAACTCAAAGATGACGAGGGGCTTGGAATAATTTTGGTCCAGACGTACAACCCTAAAACGTGGCCAACAAAACCAGGAAGTTGTCCGACAGTGTTTGGTATGTCCTTTCTGTGTCCAAATACTGAATGG
This sequence comes from Sciaenops ocellatus, assembly GCA_033000465.1. NCBI lineage: Eukaryota > Metazoa > Chordata > Actinopteri > Sciaenidae > Sciaenops > Sciaenops ocellatus. Next base: position 21,745,017 of record CP136882.1, on the reverse strand, counting down.
GTGTGTTGCTTTGCCTTGCACAGTGACAACACTGCACATGTTGCTCAGCTGTGACCTAATATAACTTGTTTTATTAGTTTAATAAGTCCTAGACAGATGCGTCTACTTTGTGTTTAGAAAGTACTCTCAATCATCAAAGATAATCTTGTAACTCTATAATGGATATATAAAATTTCACAGATAAGATTATCCACCACCTCATTTGTTATACAAATGTCTCCAAAGCAAATATTTAGTTATCAGCATGGTGCCTAACATACCAGAAAAAAATCATCCACCTGTATAATCTAACGCAATTCATTTGTTGTGCATGCAGGCTGCCTTCCTACAGAGCTGGGCGGACAGAAGAGGGAAGGGGAGAGCTTTAACCCTGGTCTCCCCAGCCGACTCTGAGTAAACGAGCCAGTCATGGATGACCGCTCCTCTCTGGGAAAAGTCAGCAGCTCTACAGAGTCCGTGGCCACCGTCACTAGTGAGGAGTTTGTTCTTGTACAGCCCAGTGCTGCCGGGTCACCACAAGGCTCTGGTGGCAAACCAAGACTCAAGGTTAGAACCACTCATGGACAGACTTTGTGTAATATTCATTTCCCTATAGCACAAAATGGTCCAACATGAAGCCACTTGAAGTCAGGTGTTTTTTGTAGTTGTGGTCCAAATGTGGATTTTCATGGGGTTTTGTTGTATGATTACAACCAAGAAAACATGTTGACAGCAAATTGAAACATGCACTTATTTCTTCTCTTTTCATATCTGCCCCAGATGTCTTTGGATGGGAGTGAGCAGCTGGAGAAAGCTATGGAGGAGGTGTTGGATGATGACGATGAGGTGAAGGTGGAGAAGAGTAATGTGGAAAAGATGGAGAAGCACAGCAACCCAGAGCCTCGAGTCCTGGAGCAGCGACCTGCAGGTATAGACTCAGGACTTTTCAGGTCCATTTACAATGAACGGCCCTTATTTACTAATATGTGCGTAGAAATGTTTTGTATTTGTACATATTATAAGTGTGCAGGCAAAATCACAGTCAGATTCATAAATTAAGCGCACCGGATAAATAAGTTTTCGTTGATGTGCATCATGGAGGAAGCGGTGAATCAATCAATCAAACTTAATTTATATAACACCTTTCAAAAAAATGAAATGCAATTCAAAATTGAGTAATCTATGCCAAAATAAACCAAAACAATATGAAATTAAATAAATAAACAATAAAAGATGTGTAGTTGAGATAAAAATAGATGGGTGTCAGTTTTATTTTATTTTTTTATTAACAGTTTTACATATTATTGTCTATTAAAGCCTTTTTCATAAATGTGGTTTTTGTGCATAGTGTTTGTGAATGAGGCCCATCGTGCATAAATGTTCCTTCATCTTAGTAAAATATTGAAAGCAGTTGATTTAGTTGTGAGTCTTACTATTTGGCACTGAACACACTACATCTGAACATTTCCCAAATTCTATCAGTATTTTACCCCTTAAATTATATATATATATATATATATATATATATATATATATATATATATATATATATATATATATATATATATATATATATACTGTGATAGTATACATATAAAGTTTAGTTTATTTATATTTAGGCGAGCTTCACTATCAGTCAGCATGTGGGACAATGAATCACCACAAATAGAAAACTTGATGGATCAGTTCAGGCAGAACTAAAGGCTCAGGCCAAACTGGAAAAATGTTTCAAACAACAGTGCAGTGCTTTCGAGGCAAGGCTGGTATTTAAACTCTTTGACATTGACTTAAGTGCCCTGAGTATCAGCATGGCCAGGTTGACCCTGGCAGCTCTACAAACATCAGTACAAAAGCAGCATACTAACATTGGTCAACATACTGTTCCACTGTTTGGAGCTCAGTGGCAGGTGCAAGGCATTGACAATCCCAGGGTTCCAATCCCTCTGGGGCCTCTGGTTTCATGTGCCTGTTCAGTCCTGATCCTGGTTTTAAGGTTAAAAATATCTAGTACCCCCAACTATACAAACATCAAATTTGCCTGTCTGGAGTGTGATTTCAGCCCACTCTTTCAGCCTCAGCTCTTTAAATAACTACACAAAGGTACCTGTCATGCTCAGGATCTGACCAAATAAAGCCCAATGAGCACTTCTGTATGCGTTTTTGGATAAAGTGTAGGCGTGTGACCTGGCCCCCCTTCTTCTAAAGCTCCTCACTTTCAGGTTAAATGAAACAGCTAGTGAAACCACGTTTCAAAGAGGAAAGAGCCATGTGCCTGACTCTTACTCCCTGGGCCTGCAGTGAAATAATAATGTTGTTAACACCGGAGACTGTAGCACAAGAAACAGCAAGAAATCAAGGTATGTCAAAACTTTAATTCCAAGAAAACAAAGCAGGTTAAAGTTAGAACATTAAAAAAAGACACATTCACTTTTACTTGATCTGTCATGTCTGCTGTGGGTAGTTCAATCATTAAAATACATAAAAGACATGAATATATTTTTAAATTCAAGGCAGAAAGTTTTACATTAAGACTACGTACATGTATTTGTTTATTTACTTGCAGTTATTTTTCACATCCTCAGTGATTAAGTGTTTTGTGCTGCACTACTGCTGAGTGAACTTAGAGGAAATGGTTAGCATGGTGTAAAAGAAGTGCCAGTCAGCAGTGGAAGTCCAGCTGCAGTTCTCATTGTTCTGCTTCCTGTTTGCAAAGTGTGAAAGTATCAGGTCAAATGTCATTGTAGAGAAGACCCTGCAACTTCCTTTACGGTTATCTATCACCTTCTGCTTATCTTTAATTCTTATTTTTTCACAGTTTTATTTTTATTTATTTATTTTTGTCTCATCTGTTTTTCTCTCCTCTTAAATGCATCAGTCTGTTGTAAAGCTGTTAGACTACAGGATATGAAAATCCAGGAAATTTCTTCTTTGTTCTTGAGTTATTGAAAGTTATTAAAACAATTATTTTATCATGTTTAAAGTTCACTAGACCACAGAGAAGCAGACATCCATTTAGCTTAGAATGCGGACAGAAACCCACAAGGGCACGCTTCAGCTTTTAAGAAAAATCAACAATATCTTCCTGTCTGTCCACAGAAGCATGTCCAGCACCACCCAGCCCCACAGTGCTAGAGGAGGACAGTGTCCAGTTCAACAAGCTCTCCTACCTGGGCTGCACGTGGGTCAAAGCCCCCCGCAACGAGGCGGAGGCACAGAGGGCGATGGCCACCCTGCGGGCTGAAAGTGCCATCCCCATCCCCATCACCCTGCACGTCCCCTGTGGAACAGATGGCTCTGTCAGGTCAGCCACACATTAAGACATAGTCTGTGTATGTTGAGACCTGGGTCTGTTAAAATGGCCTATGATGAAAGGAAATTAGATAAGTTTGTTAAAATATTAACATATTTAAAGTACAGATTTAAATATGTTACGGGACACTAATGGAATTAATCATATAATCAGTATGGTCATCACAGAAATCAGGGACAACTGTGTTAGCGGCACATTAAAAAAAGATGAACACAGGACATGTCTACAAAGACACCTGCCCTCTACATAACTTCTTGTTTGGTAAAACAACTGTACATACAAGCTAGAAGATCAATGAATAACAGATTATCATTAATTTCATGCTTATTAAAGAAACCTATCAGCCAGCAGAGGAAGTGCATTTACAGATGAAGTGGTTATTACATGAGTTGATAGAAACCTTTCATCACCCTGAGTCGTGAAATGAAATGTGTAGATACACCAGAGGAAGTGACATGGCTTTTTTTTTTTATCATGCTAAATATGTTGACATTTCTGCTCTGCTAGCTTTACCACTTGGTTGAATATGAAGTTTAATGTAATTTATGTTCACAGTCCAAACCAGTGTTGTGTAAATTCACACGGTACTGCACAAATGCTTTTTGACATTAAAAAACAAACATTTTTGGTTCTTGTTCTCTTGCTGTACTATTATAAGGGAAACAACATACACTTTTAACATACAAAACTTATGTTAATTCCAAAGTAATATGTAGTATCTGATAGTGATTTTCCAAGTTGACACAAAACATCTCAAAAGTCTGGGATCTCAGGTCACACATATGTAACGACAAGGTGATTTAGAAAACGAGTATTGCAGAAACAAAGATTAGCCTTAAGGCCACTTAAATTCAAATTTAGCATATTTCATCTGCTGTTAGAGTGATTGCAAGACTGGACCAAAGCATCATTTTGACATGTAAATTAAAATAACTCCCCCCAGGATTGTGGACCAGGCCTCAGGTACTGAGATCGCCTCATTTCCCATCTACAAGGTGTTGTTCTGTGCTCGTGGACAGGAGGGTTCAGTGGAAAGCGACTGTTTCTCCTTCACCGAGAGTTACCGGAGCTCTGAGGACTTCCAGATTCACGTCTTCTCCTGCCACATCAAGGAGGCTGTGAGTTACATCCATTTATTCCACATTATCAACTGCAGCTCAACCCCAGATGACTAGTGATGTAAGACTTTATGTTGTACAATAGTACAAAAAAAATAGCAGAGAGCTGAAACAGAATTATTAAAAGATATTTTGGTTAGAGTGAGATTTAGTAAGTAAGTAACTCATCAAAGTCTTGCATTACACAGAAGATAAGTTAAAAATACAAGGTTGGTAAGAAGAAAGAGAATGAGACACTGCTGTCGGTAGCAGTTAAGTAAAACATGATTCATCTGGTTACCTTTTTTAAAAACATGTCATGTTAAGTAAGCAGTGTTGATACAGATTATTATATATTACAGTGAAAGCCACTATGACAGTGGAGTGCACAAGATTATCCATCCACTAATAGTAATAAATACTGTACACCTCCATAATCAGTGTGTATTTGTCTAGAGTGAATTCATTCTAACTTATTTGAAGAGCAGATATTTCAATATGTGCACAATACACTGATGTGTAAGTTTGTTGTGTTACTACAGCCCTGTAAGTACTGACACTGGTAAACCAGCTGAGGGCACTGTTGTCTTCTATTGTGTTTGATTCCCCCCATCGTCTGTATTACTATCATTTATTTTCACATTCTGTTCATTTCTATTTGTGTATATTGATTATATTTACTAATTTATTTATATTTTCTGCTCACTCTTAAATCAGAATCCATTTAGATTTTATTCTATTCTTACCTTTTTTTTTTAATAATTTTTTTTTTATTTCCCATTCTCCAAATGAAATTTATTTAGTGATGCTTTTATTCAAAGTGACTTACAATTAGTACATGCAACCACGTGGATACAACCCAAGAATCACAAGAATCGTGCAACCATATCTTTCCTACTTCCTTCCTATTTTTTTTCCCTTTTCCATCCAGGTCAGTCGTATCCTGTACAGTTTTTCCACAGCCTTTCGACGTTCTTCTCGGCCTGCAGACATCAGGGACACAGCACTGTCCAGTCCGCCTGACAGCGACCTCTATACCTTCACTGTCACACTGGAGATAAAAGAGGACGATGGCAAGGGCAACTACAGGTACTACAGGTTCCACACCATTCCACACATACACACACATGCAGATACACACACGTCAATTAAATGATACAGGTGTCTCTGAGTATAATGGGTCAATAAATTTTCAAAAAGTTCATATCTTTGAGGAATGATGGTGCTGCAGAATATTATGATCATGTGGCACCATTTTTTTTTTTTTTAACGACAACCCTGTCATTTATTTTAATTACACACATGCACACACATAAACACTGTGTGCTTCTTATCAGGCAGGACTGTTGGTATCATAGAAATGTTGGTAGTTGGTGCCGCAGTACTGTTTTATCTGACTGTTATTGTTCATCCGTAAAGAGCATAAAGCTTATCGGCACAGTAAGACAATTTTTCCATTTTCACAAACCATCATATATCAAGTACTTTGGATAGGTTTTCATTTTCTGTTCTCCTCTGAAATAAAATGGCCCAATAGCTGTTCTGAAAGCACAGCAGATGCCTGTAATATATAATACACTCAGAAGACTCAGGGTAAGACCTGTCATGTTTTATCTTTAACTGGGTTAGTCTAAGGTAAAGAATCTTTTTCTGGAAAACAGACTGGCACTAAGACAGAACAACAATAGAAAATAAGGTACATTTAAAACTCATTAAAGAACTTCACAGCACAGCAATACACGAAATCAAAATGGAATCGCATCCCTGAGGTTATGTATAACAAGCCCGCTCCCTCCTCTTCCTCTCCACAGTCCAGTGCCCAAGGACAGAGATAAGTTCTACTTCAAGCTGCGACAGAGTGTTCAGAAGAAAGTTGTGGTTTCAGTTCAACAAATGTGCAACAAGGAGCTGGGCATTGAAAGGTGAGGATAATTTTAGAAGAAACGATGCACAACGAGGTCCTCGCAACCCTTTACTGGTGTGTCTTTGTTGGGGTTTAATGTCTGTGTTGCAGGTATTTATACTGCATCTATTCACCACATTTTCAGGAGGAGTTTAATCTTATCTACTCTATAGTTTAGGTTTACCCCATTTAATCTTGCACTTGGCTTTCAAAGGTTTGGAATTGCTGGCCTTCAGATGTCTCTATCCTTTCTTCCACTGAGCCTTTTTCTTTTTGTACATGATTGTCTTAACTTACCATACTTTCAAAAGAGGTATGGCATTTCAACTATCTTGTTGCTGTACCTCCAGAGTTCACCAGGTTCACCAGGACAAATGAGCTGAAAAAAGGAGGTAATGATGTAGTGTGACGAGTATGCACACAGCATACACAATCTATATAGCCTTGCTATAAACTTCATTATAGGACATACTACAATGGCTTTCCAAATGAAAGCACCAGACTGCTTGAAATGACTTGATTTCACAGGGACAGAGGACTCTGTGGTCAAAATATTGCAGGAAGAAAGCAGTAAAAACAACAACAAAAAAATAAAAAATAAAATGAGTCAAGACAGCCAAACAGAGCATAATAAAAATAACACCCCCACAGAAGAATACTGGTGAACTAATCACTTTCGACTTCCTGCAATCACTCTCATTTTTATGTGTTAACACGCTCTAGCTCAACAGCAGCACCAAAGAACTAGGTCATCTTCATCACTCCTCCTTTTCTTCTTTACTCCCTCACCTCCTGTTCCTATCAGAGCTAGACAGACACCTGCCTTCTCCTTTATTTTTAGTGTCAGTGGAAACCCCTATTGTGTTCAGAACTGATCTCTTCTGATGGGTTCAATCCATGTTTGACAACACTGCATTTTATTAATATTCATTTTTGAAATAGCCTCAGTCTGGCTTTAATCATGAGTTGTGTGGATGCAATACATTATGCTCTGCATTAAGCCTTTTATTAAGCAGCTTTCTATCATGCTTACAAATGTAATGCATTTCTGAGGGATACCCATGCTGTCTTGATGGCACCTTCAACCTAAAGCTGAAGGGACTTTATGATAACAAGTAATTGTGTTGGATTGGTAGGATGAACTGGAAACGGGCACAGCTATGGAGAAGGCTATGTTGTCCCGTCTTTAGAGGTGGAGACAGGAGGTTGTCCCACAGCCATTGCTCCTCTGATGCAGGAGCAGGAAACAACATAGACTATGTTGTTCAGTATGTATTGGATAGAGAAATTTATGGACTTACTGCTGATGCCAAAGACCGCTTCAGCCATCCAAGAATGTGATTATAAGACCTTGATACTGTATTTTTCTCTTGTTTTTTAACTTCTTGTGTGTCTGTGCTGTCCTCTTAACACAACCTGTCCAAGTCTTCTCCAAGCCTGTCAACCAGGCGTGGTAGGGAGAGCTGGGTGTTTTATCACCTTGAAAGGCCTTAGACATACTAGGCTTCATTTTTTGAACTGCAAGATGATATATTTTTTCCAAATTGACAGTGTGTTCTTCAGTGTGTACTTCTTGAAGTCTAAGTGTCAGCTTAATGCCTGAAATGTCCGAAAATATTGAAGGTATTACAGTTACAATGTTACAGTTATTTCCATATTCCCAACTATTTTGACTTACTCCACTGGAGAAGGCAGACTGTAACTCTGCTGTGGAATTAGTGATTATTGATTTGTTATTTTACCTCCTGTGTCTTCCCTCTAGGTGCTTTGGGATGCTGCTGAGTCCAGGACAGAAAGTGTGCAACAGCGACATGCATCTACTTGACATGGTGAGCAGAACTCGCATTAGCCTTATCAAATAACATATCAGCCTTTTATTTTTTCACTCAGTAAATTAGCGTATCTAGAATTAACAGACCTGCAAGTTAATAATCTTTTCACCACTTATTATTGGCCAAGTACTGTACTTTGTCCTTGTTTTTCCCAGTTTGTATTTGTGAAAATATTTTTGCTTGTTCAAAATGTTACATCTACCTGTTTATATTTCACATTAATAATACTTCTAAAAACCTTGAAAGTGTTGCAATGTACAGTATCTGAATAGACTGAAGATTTTTACAAGTACATAAGCCCTGCATTACTACCTACACAGGAATCAATGGGGAAGAGCTCTGATGGGAAGGCCTATGTGATCACAGGAACATGGAACCCCAACATGCCGGCCTTTCAACCACTGAATGAAGACACACCTAAAGGTGAGGCGAGTTAATGTCCCCCTAACTGTCAAGTCACACAGATTACATCTTCAGCTGTATGTCACTGAGCAAAGCTAACAGCTTAAAAGCTTTAATTCTTAAAATTGTACAATTGTGCACTAAGCTAAGAAGTTACAACCAAGCCCGATTCTGTCTGTAGATTGTTTTGATACTGATTTTAAAATGTATATCCTCACTAATACTAGTGGACACAGGACTTTTTGCTGCATTTACTGTATGATTTGTGTCAAGTGAAATCTACAAACACACACCTACTGTACACACCCACGTACACGCACCCACACAATGTAGAAATTATTTCCATACATTATTGTCACAAATGTGATGTGGGACTGCACTAAGCTCAAGGTTACGTCTAGGAATTATGCAGCGCTTGCACTGGAGTTTGGATGTTATAATTGCCTTCATCCATTCTCTAGCGTAACACAGCCCCGCACCTGGCCTTGTGACCCATTACTTGTCAAAGCTCTGCATGTTTTTGCACACTGAAGCAGAAACACATTGTGTCACAGAGCTGCAGACACTCAGTCTTGTGAGAAATAGAAGTAAAAGCAGCATTTTGTGGAAATTATTCTTCTGCAGCTCACTCTGCAGTCCTGTCTGGCATTCTTATAGCTATGCAGGTCTGATACACTTTGCTCCTTTTATTGGTTCATTCTTTTGCATGATGAGGCTCATCATAACACAAGTTGACAATTTAGGCCATGATGGAAATGTGTCTGGGCTCATTCACACTGTCCATTTTTCTCATGACATGTACTGTATGTGCTGTTGGATCGAAAACATTGAGGACATGAAATACTGGAATATGCAGGATTGTTCTGTTGCACACAATTAATATATTGTATAATATATTGATTAATCAGGTCCACAAAAATCTATCTGAATATATAAAATACAATTACTGCCTGAAATGTATATGAGTTATAAACTGGGGTTGATTTGTCATTATGTTCCTGACAAGAGATCACTCTTACTGTCTGTGTATTCAGACTGGATCCCACCAGTGTATCCAGGCAGAGAGCTTGCCTCACTAAATCCATTACAGCTAACAAATTAGACTACTTGGCAGCTTGCTGACCTGAAGGCTCTGAGAGTTTGACTTGAAGGTGGAAGGCAGATCTGTCAAAGCAGTCTGCCTCATGGACTCCCCAGAGGTAGACTGGCAGTATAAAGCACAGACTAGCTTCAACACACACAGAACATAGAAGTCAGAGATGCTCAGAAGCAGTTAATAGTTGTGACACGTACTTTGTAAAATGACACTTATAGTTGAATTATTTATAAAAGAGTAATGGCATTTAAAAGTTAGATTTAAAGCAAAGAATGAAGTATTTGAAAGTGACTTGAATTTCAAATATTATCATGCATATTATTTCGATGTGGAACTGGTGGTGATTTTCGAAATGGAGGTTTTAAAACCAGTCACTGTCCCTCTGGAAACACTGCTCAGGGTCAAAGTTTTGTTAAGTATTTTCTTGCTGAGCAAGTAATTTTGTTAATGGATCAGTGATTGTTAAACCATTCATGCTCTGGTGATTAAAAATTGTTTATTTTTCCTTAGTACAATCTATATATAAGTGATTTAATCTACCATAGCAAAACTTTCTTCCAAATAGTGGTTGCTTCCAAAACCTCAAAAGCCAAGGTTTGATTATCAGTAAAAGTTGATTGTTTTGCATAAAAATAATAAAACCTCCATACTGTGAAATAACTTCTCCAGCCCCTCTGTCTATGTTCTGTTTGTTTATTCCTACTTTGTAATTGGACTATCCTCTGAACAGGAGCACTACATTGTAAGTTAGTTTTAGGCTCGCATATATTCTTGTTCATGCTGTATAAACTAAAACCTCCACTACTGTATATCTAGCAGAACTTTTTCACCCAACATATCTACTGTAGACTTCAGTTGTGATGTTAGAGACATTAGTGTCAAGCCCTTATCCACTAGGGGGGGTGGCATCCCCACAGGATACATGCTGTGTGGATTTCCTGCCTCCTGGTAGAAACCAATGGCATGAATACCAAAATCTCTTCAGTTTACAGTTACATTGACAGATTTCTAAATAATTCATTCATCCAAGTAAAGATTGTTTTACCAGCTCTGAGTATCTTTTGAAAAAATGAAAAAAAAAATAAAAGGATTTAGCCATTTTTGCCATTTGTGTTTGGTCCAGACTTACTGGTGTGTATCAGCTTTTCACTGGTGGGCAATTCATAGCCTGGTTACACTTTGAATACTCTGAAAGCTGCAGTGCCCCTAGAGCTGTTTCATTTCTAACTGTATAGACGATAGATAAATGGGCTTCAGTGACTGATCAGTGTTCTCCTTCACCTACATCGATTATTATTATGTCTTACATAATACCTTTACAGTAACCTTGATTTTCTTTTTTTATTTCCCCTTGTTTTGCTTTTTTCTTCGGTTTGCTCCAGATAAGCAGGTCTATATGACAGTTGCAGCAGACCTTGTAGTCACCGAGGTGGTGGAGCCAGTTCGCTTCCTGCTGGAAACTCTGGTCAGGGTATATCCATCAAATGAACGCTTCTGGTACTTCAGCCGCAAGACCTTCAGTGAGACCTTCTACCTCAAACTCAGACAGGTATTTCTACTGCAACTGTTCCAACCCTCATCGAACCTACACCCATTTTCATACTTTACATACTAACTATGAATTAACTAACAATGATTAACTAACTAGAACTAATTAACTATGCATTAAATAACAAGGTTGGTGGACATCTGGTTTGTAGTCTGATTAATGTCGGGTGAATTGAGCAATTTCTGTTTGTCAGTTGCTGTTTGAGATAATACCCATGTGTCCAGCTCCTACCGCGTTATTAATTCGATATACTTGGATGATTGAGACATATTGGTTTGTTAGTTCTTAGGATCTAATTGGTTGGCTAATGTGTGGTTTGTTTGGTTGGTTGTAAGATTGAGCAATATGATAATTTTAATATTATAAGATTTTATAATTTTTTCAGCTGTCAGTGATTTTGCCATCCTGTTAATACTGTAGTGGTTAAGACATTCCTCTTTTGATATTGATGTAGTAACAGTTTCTCAATTGTTTCTCCAGAAAACTCCCTATATTGCAATATATATTGACATTACCTTTAAAATTGCATATATTTTGGTAGTGGATATTATCACCCCCTCTGTAATTCATTGGTTTTCTTATTGATGTTAGATCACTGACAGTATAAAGAATGGACTGCTTAAGCGTGACGTCACCCATAGGTTTCTGAAGAGCAGCTTCGAAGCTCAAAATCTCTGGCCCTGCTGCCATCTTGGCAGTCCGGCCTCTTTTGCCTCCTGACTAATCTGAATATCGACAAAGACGTGGATCATCTATGGACCTGAGGCAGGTTAAATGACGCCTGGGTGCTCACCAAGTCATATGTAACGACAATGCTGTTAATTATGCATAACTTAAAGCCTTAATATAATTTGAATGAGTGAGTTTAAAAAAAAATCAAACCCAGTACAGTTGTCATGAATGGTGAAATTAGCTATAGAGACCAAAACTGTTTTTTGTACAAGGCTGTAAACGTGTTTATTTCGGCTGTGAAGTTAGACATTGTAATACGGGCGTTTATGTTGATTGAAATGTTCTGTAGCCAGCCTCAAGTGGCTGCTCGAGGAATTGCAGTTTTTGGCACTTCCGCATTGGCTTCATTTCGCAGCGATGGAGGTTGGTGCTTGTATCAGATGTTGCCAGTTTGTATTTAATCAGATATTTTTGATTGTGAAATGATTTATTTATCTTATAGCTAAGGAAGTAATACCTTTGATATTATTTGTCAGTGTGTAACATGATATGATGATTTATCATGATTTACCCAAAGCTTACCCACCCATGGTCCTTATTGTAATAAGAGCTCAGAATAGTCAAAAATAAACTGTAAAACTTTAAGGACATACATGAATGAACTGAAGGAGTCTGAGTAGAGACTTCTGGCACAGAATGGTGTCAGCCATATTACTTTCACAAGGTTATTTAAGTCAAAACAAGTTTACTCATATAGCCCAATATCGTGTGTCTCAAAAGGCTTTACAGCCCCAAAATGGCAACACTTCCCAACTCAGCACGAGCTCTCCACATAGACCGAAAAGTGGAACAATGGATGGACAGCTTAGAGGAATGGAGTGGAGGAGGAGGTCAGAGCAGGCAGCTTGGAGGCGTGGTGGTGTGTCAGTGACCAGTCAAATGCTGTACCCAAGAGAGCTGAAACACTTGGTTGTTGTAGGAAAAGCTAAAAGATGCAAATGTCTCATCCGCTGACTTCTATTCCTCTCTTTCCATCTGTGCATCCCTCTATTTTTGCTTCTTCTGTAAGTCTGCCTGCCTCTCATTGTCAAGCTGGTGCATTGATGTTCAACATGTTATCCCCTCCCCCTCCTACAACACACAATCTGTGTCAGATCTCTTTGTAGTGTAATATATAGGATGTAAAAAAGGTGTTATATTTGTATGGGTATGCTCAAAGCTTTGCACAGGTCAAGATTTCACTTGCCTCTGAAAAAGAGCAACCGTGCTAGAGTTATCACATTAATTGATCTTGTGAGCCAATGTCTGGCAGCTAAATAACAGTAACCACAAACCGCTGATGTGATGGGATTTGTTGATAGCAACATATAAACTGCATCCTCCCTGTAGCTTACTGTTGATGTGTAATGACAAACATCACATACCCTCAGATGTTTGCCCTTTCTAGTTTCCTCACAACTTGTCTGATTAAAAAGTGCAGGGAGAGAGAGAGAGCGCGAGAGAGAGTGAAGAAAGCACATTCACTTACCTCCCACTAACACAAGGACACCCCGCCTGAGCCGTTGCTGCAGGTGCTTAAAAAAATACAGTTAAGCTGTAAGCTTCCTCTCCGCTGTTAAAAAGCAGATCTCCTTTAGTAGGCCGTGGGAAGCTGGCAAAGCAGTGGAGTGTGGGGAAGCTTTGGATTGTAGGGAGCTAATAAGAGGCTCTGTCTCATTATTGGCATGTGGGTAATTAACAGTGGCGGTCTGACTCGTCCGCCTGATTGCCTCTCTAGTTATCTCCTCAGTAAATGGAAGAGTGTTGGACTGCTGCTGTGGTTAAGAGCTAATTAAAAGATAATATTGTGTGGAGGTTTTTGTGGAAGATGGCAATCAGAGGTGATACACACACACATACACACACATGAAATATGTAGTCCTATTGTCTTATTTTGCCAAAAACTGTCATTAGCCAGCCTGAGTACCAGGGAGTAATTATCTGTGCCAACTTCTCAAAATGTTTTCTGTGTCTGCTTCATTGGAAAATGTATTTGTTGTCTGCTTTACTGTGGAAGTAAACCTGCCAGAGCTGTATGCCACATCATCGGTGTCAAATCCAAGTTAATTTTCGTGATTGAGTCCTGTCAAGACCAGATTTAGAGGTGGAGACAAAATCGAGACCAGGACTGAAGAAAATGTTGTGTACACGTCTTTCCAAAAGCATAGTATAAAAAATCAAATATCAGTTACCAATTTGTATACTTAAGATGAGCAAGAAAAAGTTTGAGGCAGCATTCACAATTTAATGGAACCAATAAGAGAGGGATACCAGTGGTTTTCAAGAGAAATGCCACCGTTGTGTAAGATGACAACAGGTGAAAATTTGGTCTGTAAGAGGACATGTTACAAAAACCCATTAACTGTTATTTTATGAGGTAAAATGTTATTCATCGAACAGAATAAAATTAAGCAGGGAGAGCTGTTCTTTCTTTATGTATCAACGAAAAATGCTGGTAATCCTTTTTTCCTCCCTTTTGTTTTTCTTATTATAAATCCACAGTAGATGATACTGTGTTTGTACAGTGGGCCTTCTTTGGCCCACATTTCTGTCACAATTTTATCAGTATTAAATATTAATTAATTACTTAAGCCACCTCAGATTTTCACTATAAAATAGCCTCTCTCCCAATTTGTGCTCTCATCACTGGCTTGAGCTAGTCATTAGACGCCACACGAGTGGGCAGATCAATGCAGCTCATTGATTTATTCTGCCAGGTGGAGGAGAGAGGCAACAGCATTACAGTAATTGAATAGACCAGAAATTAACATCAACAGCTTAAGACACTCAAGGTCAACTCTGTGCATGTCTTTGTTCTCTTGTGCATTTCTTCAGTACATTATGATAGACTGAAGGAGACGTTCAAAGCTGTTTTACGCTATTTTTACACTCTAGATTTCAAAACAAACTATGTAATGATTATTGATACACGTTTCACCTTCTTATAGCTAATGTGTGCTAACACTTCACTGTGCACTATAATTCGTTAGTACTTGGGTTTAACCCTTGTCTTTCTCTTACCATACCCATTATCATTTTGCTCTAGGTAGATAGTGGGCAGTCAGCTCCTATGAGCTTGTTAGCTGCCAGTGGCTGTCCGTGGTTCTATATGACTTGTCTTGTTCACCCCTGTGACTTCCGCTGGGTTTCACGGCTTAATTGAGGAGGCGGCCTGCACTCACCTCACATCTCACCTCAGTTGGGTTGCAGCAGGCTCTCTGCTGTCGATAGTTGTGCTCTCCTTCTAGTTCCTCATTCCTTTTTTCTTTCACTGCTGTCATCTGATGGGACAGTGAGCTCTGGCCTAACAGATTGGTCAGACAGTTGGTCAATGTCAGGTCTGGTCTGATTGCCTTGTTGAGACTGACCCTCGTGGATGGTAAGTCCATGACTCTGGTGCTTCTTTGGTTGCCACTGATGTAGTCAATGTCCTTACCACTGCAAACAAACACTTTCACACTAGATGATCCTCCTCCTTTGACTAAAGCTTTCTTAAAATAATCCATGATCTGCACATTTAAAGCTCATCGTTGCACATAAATTGAACCTCTTGTAGCCCCTGTATCATCTGATTGTCTCCTGGCTCTGATGTACCCTAGTTGTTTGGGTCTCTATCTGTCAGTCATTTGGTACTGCAAGTTTGATTTATCAGTTTATACAAAATATATTTTTTTCTAAATTCATAACACTATTTCCCCTAGGGTATCAAAAAAGTCTGATTTTGTGTATGTTTGTGTGTGTACAGCAGGCACCAGAGAGGGTGGGTCAGAGCGATGCTGTGTATGAGGTGGTGAGTCTTCAGAGGGAGGCAGAGAGAAGCAATGAAGAAAGAGCACGACAAGCCACGCCCCCTGAGGAAGAGGAGGCTGATGAAGGTATGATGCCAGTAAATACTAGTACCAATACCAAATACCAATATTGGAAATACCGGTTAGGCTTTCTCTTTCTCTGTACATCATTGATAAGACACCAGAATAGTATATTGTCTTCCAAATCTTGCTTGATTGGAAAATGTGGCCTTCATATTGCATAGTGCTGTACAAATCCCTCACGCAGGTACAAAAAAGAATTTCAGAATTAATTTACCACAAATAGCTTGTCATGGGGAGCATTAACACTACATATATTCAGCAACACACACAGAGTGTCCATTTTTTGTTGCGAGGCCTTGTCAAAAGCACATGTGTGCTATTCTTTGACTGATAAGAATCAGCAGTGAAGTTTAATTTTGGTTAGACACATAAACATTGGCAAGGCTGAATGTACATGTGTGTATTATTGCGTGTTTGTGTGTGGTAGGGCATGTGATAACAGCAGTGTCGGTGAATTGTGGGGACTGAGTTTGAGTGTTTGTGTTTATTTGCATATGTGTGAAATAAAAAGTGTGTATTTTGTGTTTGTGTGTGTGCGTGTGTGTGTTTATGTGTGTGTTACACTGTGAAAAGCAATGACTGCAGGCAGAATCTCAGGGGTTTTGATAGCCATTTGTGTGATTATGCACGCTTGTGTGTGTGTGCTCATGTGTCGAGCGTGAGTGGTTAGGTGTGGAGCCTGGCCCAGTCCTGTTGCTGATTTACAGCACTACAGCACTGCATTATCAAACCACCATCAAACCTGTTTCGGTGAAAACGGATAGCCCTCTAAAGTCACGCAGACCAGACCATGGATAGTTGTTGTTGTTTTTTTTTATGTTCCATTAATATTCTTCCTAATCAGCTAAATAATGTTGTTAGCACTATAACAGTTGATCAGATGTGTTAAAATTGCAACATTATCTCATTTTAAATGTAGCTTTTGATCACTGCATTGATTCAACAGACCATTAGGCACCAAACGCCCTCAATCAGAATCGAGTCACTTATCAAACCTGTTTCTTGTGATATGAATTCCTGTAAGTGTGTTTGAGACACTGAATCCATTAAATTTAAACATGACCGGTTTAAGTGACAAGTCAAAACAGGGTGGATATTTTCCCATAAATAATGGCAGCTATGCCAGAGAGATGGAGGCAAAACAGCATTAACATTAAATGCTCCAATGTGTTAGACGTTCGACTCCAGTGATTCCCAAACATGACCCAGTTTCAGCCCACTAATATAAACAGAGCTGGCATTTCCACCTGACCACTGGCTCGGCTGTGCAGGTGCCGCAGATTAGGCCTGGCCGCAATTCAGACTGCACGCTTCGTGATGTTGGTTTGGATAAAGGAGTACATTTCTGTGTTCATTTAGCTGTTAGCCTATGACATTTTAACAGGACACAAAAGCTCACAGTTTTCTGGCACAACGCGAGAAGCAAGCAAACAAACAGAAAAATGAAAAAAAAAAGAATCCCTTTTCAAAAATGAAATCAAAACCTTTTTATAAAAATCATGACACGTGGGAACATCTAACAGTGGACGCTCATCTTCTTATTGTGATGCTCCTCTCCTTGCCACTGTTAGCAGTCTTCTACTTTTTTTTTTTTCTACCTTGAAGCATTACAAGGTATTAACAGAGTGGGAGGCAAAAGTTGTCTCTCCTATGCTGCCGACTCGCCCAAAGTCACGAGTCAGCCGCCAAGGCCGGAGCTCACAGCTTTCAACTGGCACTGTGGGAGCCATTCAGAGGGCTTTTCTTTAACGCCCCTCTACTCCCCCAGAGCTGAAAATTGGAGGCGCTGAGGGTCGCGGAGCAGGAGGGTCAACCACATTGTGTACAGAAATGAATACGCTCCCAGTGTGGATGCCACTGGTGCGAGCACACACATACATTCAATTCATGTGGATGCTTTTTTTTTTTCTTATTGGAAGCTGCAATGTGGAAAATGGGCCTGAAGCTGACATTCTCATTTTTTTTTCTTAGCTTCTCCTTTCACAGCATGCTTTTTGATTGTTGCTTATTGTATTTTGTTTGTCTTTTTCTACATATCTGTGTGGGCGCACACACAAATACTATATGTTCCCTTTATATATACGATCACACTGACTGGGATCGTTTATGTAGTGCCTCAGCTTTATCGTTTATAATTAGAAGCATTCTGAATCTACATAATACAGCACAATGATACAAGAAGAGCTTGATTGATTCACTACATTGTTGTCATATAAGGAAAGGCCATAAGGTCTCTAAAGTATATATAATAACTACATTAATTTGGGTAAAATATTAAAGGTAGAACATCTTTATGGCACTAGTAGAGAATATCTGCTCACTTTCATGTAGACAAAACCAATCCACTAGTGGCTTCAGCATCAGAGAGATCCTATTTGAAAGTAATCCTACAGTGAATGCACAACCCCCCTCCAGATTAAAAGGTAACAGTAATGGCCCTCGTCTTCACAGTTTCTTTCATCACCTGGTAAGTTGGCAGTGGCATTGAACGCACGCTTCCTCGCCACGTGGCCTTAGCCAATCTGAGGACAGAGGCAGCAGCTTTGTGCTGGGTCTGAACCATTTGAAAGGGCTCATCAAGCATTTATAAAGACCTGAAAAGCTCCTGCTGAGGCTGTGAGGATGTGTAGGAGCAGCAGTGCATTGAGCATAGTGGCTGCATGTTTTCGCAAAGAAAATGTCGTCTTGATTCATTATTTAATGTCAAGGCTTTGGCAAAAGCTTCTGTGGAAGTGAATGGTGCCTTTTTAACATTTTTAAGGACTCTTGGTGTTTGATTAAGATGTCAGTAAAATCTAATACTGTGCCCTGTGAGGTACTTTGTCACTCTTGTGGGTTTTTTTTTTTTTTTTTTTTCATATTTCTGTGACTTGTGAAATGTCGACCTTTAAAAACGTAAGATCTGACTTGATGGAGCTTGCTGTATTTTAATTGTTTTAATTGTGGAAACACAGACAGTTATTTTTACATTGAGGCCATCAGTGGGTTATGACATAATTTAATCAAGCAAGCCTTTGTTTCTTATGAAAACAAGGGTAAAAAAAGTCACATTCATAGTAAGATTTGTTTATGAATAATCACTGTCAATCACAGTCATCTGAAAAAAGATAATCCAAACTGGATCTACAATATAATATATATTGTAGCTGTGTAATGTTGTTGTTTTCCTTTTTTCTTCTGCTTGACACCAATTTTTAGTGGAAAGGGTATTATTCAACTTAAGCAAATCCAAATCATCAGTGTGTCAGCATCTTAACATCATGTGTACTGTAGTCAAACATGACCCAAGTATCATGTTTGCATATATACTCTGAGTAAATTACTTTTCATAGAGACAGAGAGGTACCTATTTGTTTTGTATTTATTTGCCAGAATTAATAGAAATAGAGTTCAGGGACAAGATAGATTATGAGTTAACCCTGGACCAAGAAGAGGCAATATGTGGATGTGGATGTGAGCCACTCCCATGATCCAATTTTATATTTGTATCTCATCTCTTTCTATCTCCTTCTATAATAAAAACATTTCCACACCTGTTTCTGTGTAATGTATACAGGACATACACACGCAGTCTTATTAACTACATGTTATCAGTATATGTGTGGGACATACCTTGTGTTTGTTCCAGTGGGCGGTCTCTGTGTGGGGATCAGTTCATCTCTCTAGCAGCAGAGCAGTCCAGACAGTCAATTAGAGCTTCTACATCTAAACACAAGTGGTTCACCGTGCTGATTGCCTCTTGTCTGCCTCACAAACCACCAGACAGGAGAACAACAATAATGGAAAGTGTAGGCACTGCACAGGCACTCCTTCCTCCATTTGTATGTGCATCAATATTAATAGATTTTAAAATGTGCAACACAGTTCCCTGACATATATACAGTGTAAAGTTGATATTTGGACTCTTTACTAGTCAGCAGAAATAGTGAAACGTCTTGGACCAAATGTGTCCTGTTGTCCACGTACTTCATACTGTGTGCATTTAAACACAAAGCTGTTAAGTCTTCTTAACAAGGTGTTGGTCCTGAGTACTGTCGTTTTCGGTTTCCAGTTATCATGAATGATCCATTAATGCTCTAAATGTCTGTTAATATCTAGTTGTGTTTGTGTTTCCTGCAGATAGCGACAGTGAAATCTCCAGTGGGACAGGAGACGTTTCTAAAGACTGTCCTGAGAAAATCCTGGAGTCCTGGGGAGGAATCCTCAACAGATGGTAAGGTGGAATAAATGAGAAATTTGAAAATTGAAAATGATTCTAGTAGAAACCGGGTTTAGGAGGGTGGAGAATAGAGAGATACAGGACAGAGATAAATATTGAGTTATGGAATTATATACAGATCGATATTTACGGCTATAATTTGGTTGAACGTTTGCACAAAAATAGGATAATAATTAGTTGTGAAGAGCAAACGTAAAGGGGAAAGAATTGAGACTTAAGTAGAGAAGTACTGTACATAAACAGTGCCAAAGAAGACCTATAATACCTATAATTTATACACGTAACTGGTGAATGAATCACAGCAGCAGCAACTTCTAATAGGATCCAGCAAAGACAACAGAATGTAAACAGAGCTAGTGTAAATATGCACAAATGCTATTATGTCAACCATGAATTTTAGCTCTTTATCTTGTGCAAAAAAAACTATGACACGGCACAATAATGCTGAAAGGTGAATCTGACCCACCCTGCCTCATACAGACTGTGATTTACAGTACAGGGCCAGGGTCCTCTTCATCATTGCAGTTTTATTGTTTTATCATCCCACTTTGTATGGAAAATAGTTTCCTTCGGATACAGCCATTAATTTTTCTGCTATAACACATGCTGTCATTATTGTAATGTTTTTACTGCAACCAGCATTGATACATACAGCTTTAGGTACAGACACTGGCATAATTAACTGAATGAAAGATTTCACAGCCTATTTTCTTGCTGTTGCATCAGCAACAATGAAGTGAAGTAGTTTATCAGGAAATTGCCTTCATATGGCCTCAATAAATGCATTATGATGAGATTTCAAGCATCATTAAAAAGAGCTGACAGTGTGTTTTCAAAAGCAAGATATTTCCTCATGTGGGAGAACTCTTACAGCACGACAGCATTGCGGTTAATACACTGCGGTATTGTGTTTGGTACTGTAGTATAACATGAATACTTCAATGTGACAGGCATACAAATCTGCACATGATTGACTCGATTGGTCTACACACTGTCACTGTATGACTGTCACCGTTACACACAAAGGACATAATAAAAAAATAATTATCAAATCTGTGCAGCTGCACTTCAAATTAATAATTTAATTGGCTGAATTGGATTAAGTGAGATTATAAAATAATGGATTACTTCTGCGTGTGTGTATCAGGCATGGGAACCTGTCCACTCGTCCAAAGGGTTTGCCCTCGTTGGTTCGCAGTGGCATTCCTGAGCCACTCAGAGCTGAAGTCTGGCAGCTGCTGGCCGGTTGCCACGACAACCATGACCTGCTTGAGCACTACCGCATCCTCATCACCAAGGTAAAGGCACACACACAAACCAATGAGGGACAACTGCGTATAACAAGTTGCATTTATTTATTTATTTTTTTCAATTTGCTATTTTTTTAATCATATCCTGATTTGAGGGCTGACTTGCTAACCAGGCTATCATTGGTTTCCAATGGATTTTATGTCTAAGCATTAGCTTAAAGAATTGCTCCTAAAGAAAGTCAAGAGTTACTTTGACTTAACAGGTTGATATGTGTAGTCGTCCTTCCTCCTACTTAGCACCTCCTGTAAACTATAAAATGTGAAAAAAAACATGTCCTTAAAAGTTCTAGATAGTTCTTTACATTAGGTTTACTTGTTTGGAGATATGAAACTTTAGCCTACAAACTGTTGGAGCTGTTGTAAGTTTATCTTTCTCCTGTGTGTAGATGTTTCTTAAGCCATACAGTAGTTAACAATCCACTGGTTCTCCCAGCTATAGTGCAAGTCATTTCTGTTCTATATAAGTGGAATGGTTATGATATCACGTCATTATGATGAAAATAAATTGTGTCTACTGTGGTATGTTTGAGAATACCAACATCACTGATATTGCTGTTGTCATTACAGCTGCTCCTCTGAACTGGGTGTCTTATGAGAACACTCTCATTTAGCTGTGACATTTAAATGCATGTGATGCTGTTTCAGGACTATTACAGCCTGTGTTGGCCCTTTGGCCTCCCGGGAAGCTTGCAAGAATTACAAGTG
Source organism: Sciaenops ocellatus (assembly GCA_033000465.1). NCBI lineage: Eukaryota > Metazoa > Chordata > Actinopteri > Sciaenidae > Sciaenops > Sciaenops ocellatus. The sequence goes on along the minus strand of CP136882.1, from coordinate 21,723,032 downwards.
AATTTTTGGACCTTTAGTATTTAAAAGGGACAAAATGTTCTACAGGCTGTGTTCATATATAACCCACTTGATGCAGAGTCTGTTGAGTTTAAGTTGGTGAAAATGCTGTCATACAGGGTTGACATTGACGCTGCCTGAACATTAGATTTGAATCTGCTGCTGTATGAGGTCTTTCAGCAGTTTCACATATGTGGTTTGTTTCACTAGGTCTGTACCAAGGCACCAAAAGATTCACTATTGCTCTTCAGTTGAGATCCACTTCATGTTTACTCTGAACCAACCAAAAGCTGCAAACAAGTCAAAGTAATCAGAAAGTTCTGGCAACTGTCGTCCTTCATCACTTAAGCACTTTACTGCATGTTAACACGTGACCTGATCTTCTCTGTTGTCACAAAGAAATTTTTCATTATTAGTCATGACTGCCTCTCAACTTCTCCAGCCCAAATGAATCAAACTAAACTGACAAAAGGCTCCAGAGTTGATTTGAACCAAACCAAATAGGTTAGATCTAAAAGCACCTGGAAAAACTAGCAAAAATATAATTGTTTTGCAGTTTACAATTAACTCATTTTTTTGTTCTCCTCGAGATTAACTAACAAGAAATGGTGGCACAAACACTCAAATTGTATTTACCATTATTACAACCAGTAATAAGGAGGTCATAGTCAAGGTTAAAGGTCAAAGTTTCAATGACCAAGAGCAGAAAAGGAAAGAATTTTTCATTGACGTATTGATTTGGATAGCAAGCAACCATTCTGAATGTTAATCATTACACATTTTTAAAGAAATTAGTAAAAAAAGTGGGAGTATTGGCAGCATAGTGGTGCAGTGGTTAGCAATGTCGCCTGACAGCAAGAATGTTCTGCGTTTCTGTAGCTGGGGAGTTTGTGGCTGGGGATGTTTCTTGGTGACTCTAAATTGCCTCTAGGTGTTAATGTGTCAGCCTCATGATGAACTGGCAACCTGTCCAGGGTGTACCCCGCCTCTTGCCCATTGTCAGCTGGGATCGGCTCCAGCCCCCTGTGACCCTGATAAGGATAAGCTGTTATGCAAAATGAATGAACGAAAGTGGGAGTATTAGTCATATAAAGACACTGCTGTTAATTATAAGTAGCACAGTATGAAACTACAGCTTTATGTAATCTTGCCATATGGACGCACCTTTTGGGGGCACATACGGTTATATTATTTTCATGATAATCATTGTGTAATCCAGTAAATATCCATTGACTTGCTTGATATATTGATATATTGATGATTTCACCTTGGTTAATCTTGAGTTTTTTCATCTAAAGCCGGCATTGCTCTGCTAGTTTAATTATGAATCATAGTAAAACTGAATCTTCCAAATGTGATCGAGCAGTTCACCCAGGTCTGTGAGCCATCTTTGGATTTCAAGCGAGAGATTAGTTAACCAGTAGGCAGAATGACAAAGCCCCACTGGACCAGACAGCAGCGGCAGCAGAAGGAGGAGGTGATATAAACACGCAAAGCAGACAGAGATCCTCGCTTTTATGGATAATACAATAGTCTTTCTCTGTGCCGCACAGAAACGGGTGAAACTACCTGCCGCGATCAATAAGCAGAGAGAGATGGGGGGATAGATGGAAAGGAGAAAAATGGAGAGAGGAGGAATCTGGACCCATAAATATGAGGTTGTCGTCACTGAGGAGAGAATTGGAGAAAAAGGAATGTGTGTAAACGTCAAGAGAGCTGGCAGATTTCTCTCTTTCCTGAGTGCTATATTTTTAGTTATCCTTCACCTACTGTGTAAATTTCTCTCTTTGTCCATTTCAATCTTTCTCTTTCTCTCACCATCTTTATCTGGCAAATTGGAACAGTTTTTCTTCTGCTTTTTATGTCCCAGTTCTCTACCTGCTCACTTTGCCCTTTCTTTGTTTTTCCCAAAGTATGTTTCAATCCCTCACTTTTTTGTCTTACTGTATGTGCCAGCTCTCTTCACTGCTTACACACACTTCTTCTTTCATTTGAGCCATGTTTTGCTATGCCCTTCTCTCTCTCACTTTCTCTCTCTTGTTACATAAGACCAAGCTTCTGTAGTTCAACTCATTTATTCTCATTCCACTGGCTGGGCCATGCCCACATCCTCTGTCTTGCTGGAGTAGTGATGGTATTGATAGGCGGGTGGCCAGCCTATTAATAGCTGCACCAAATGAATGGAACTGAGGGAAGATGGAGGAGGGAGGGAAAGAGGCAAGGGAGGCAAATGACAGCATCGGCGAGGGCGATGTGGAGCTTATTAATGTCTGTTGTCTGGGCTCAGTGACGACGTTAATGCTGATTGAATTTTAAGTAATTGGACTGTCGCCCTTATGGAAGGGGTATCAGTGTCGTAAATCAGCACTGCGTATCACCAGGGGTTCTGGACAGGCGTTATGTTAGTGACCCACAGCTGATGGGTGTTAAACCATGTGTGGATTCTATTCCGAAATCTACATCACCAAAATGAATTGCTGTTTTGTTGTTGTACTTGGTAACTGGAACTGATTTTAATTGTGATTTTAGAGTTGTTGATTCATAAAACTAAGACAAATATTTCCAACGATTATCATTTTAATTTCATTTTGAATGCTTTTCTAATGAAAAATTAGCTTTAGCATGCAGATTATATACAATATGCAGATTTATCCAAAAGGTAAATTTGTGTATAAAACTGGCAACTTTTTCTTAAAGTTGTTCCCAAATATCATCATAAAGGTCTTAAAAGGGCAGTAGCTTAGCTCCTTTAATATGCATAACTGTAAGAAGAAAAAGATTTACTTAATCCTTCAATGGGGAATTTTTTTTTTCACTCAATTCTTACACATACAGGCCAGAAATACAATCACGCACACGCACAAAGGGCTTAAAGACATGCAAATGTGGAGAGATGGTGGAGTGATGGGTAACACATAGCGGTCCCTTGGAAGCAGTAGGGTTCAGTGTCTTGCTCAAGCCATAAAATAATTTTAACAAGAGAGTCATATAAAAATTCAGCCCCAGTACAGTTGACATGACCGGGGAAATGAGCTATAGAGAACAAAACAGCTTTTTGAGGCTGCAAACATGTTAAAATCTGCTAATCCATTTTAATATGGAGGCTTATAGTGATTGACTCATTTTTGAGGCCTGCACCTAGTGGCCATTCAGGGAACTTTTTTTTGGCATTTTTACGTTGGCTTCATTTTGTAGTCACAGAGATTGCCACTTAGCTTGTGAGCTTGTGTATGCATGCCTGTGTTGTTACTATGACAACCAATATTGTAAAGACAGCAAGTGATTATATACTGTCGTGTAAACACAAAAATGGGATCTGATCATTTGTAATTTACAGTGTGGACAGTAAGTATAGTACAGATGTACACACACAGACCTACATCATTGCCTCATTCTTGTACCTAGCTAGCCTGCTAATTAACATAGACTGCAAAACGTTACCTGCCACTTGTACTAATTTAACAGCCAATCACTTTACTATTGAATTTAGTCTCATTGATTGATGGTTGGTTTTACATGGTGATATCTTAAGATGAGGATAGTGAAGAGATGATTCAAAGAATGATTTTCTCAGGTACAGTAGTTTATTACATTCCCAGTTTGTGGAGACTGAGAACTTAGAAACTACTTTGTATTTAGCAGGGAAGAATATTATTGTTTAACTGTTATTTCCTGACATCATAAATCATGTTGCAAGCCTCCAAAGTGATCTTGTGACTGAGGGGTCCATTCCCAAGGTGAGAACCACTGGGTTAGACCAACTTACTGAGCATTTAGCAGCATCTGGCCCGTGGCCGTCTAGCTTGATATCATAGATCGCAAGTGTCATGTTCACTGTTGTACTGCTCTCATTTACAGTCTTCACACACAGAGTCACAAATACACACTCTGTCACACACACTATCGCCTTAGGGCATCTGAGACATTCACAAATAACTCCATTCTCGGCTGGCGCAGCACTGTGTTTGGGGTCTGGGCTGGGGGTTTGCTAGTGACATTTGAACAACCTTTTCATCTCCCTAGAGCTGAACAAGTCCAAGGTGTGCTGCCTCGCTTGAACCCACAGCTTAAAAAAGCTCAGCCAGCTATTTCCAGGCCTGCCTTTCCAAAGACCAATCTCACTCACAGCACGGCCAGTGTATTAACAGAGGTCAGCAGCATCTCTTCACAGGTACGACAGCTGTAATCAGAAGCCTGAAACAGTGGTCTTTCCACAGCAGGCCGTGAGGACCCTTATAATGTATGAAACTGAAGGTCCTCCAAGGGAATTGAATTTTTTTTTCATTCTAAATTTTCTTTTCAAGGTTTTTGTATAATACCCTATCCTCTTCTCCCTGACTAAACAAATTTATATCAGTGAGGGTGGTTAGAGGATTTATACTGTAATTTTTTTTAGCACTGAGTATTGTATATATTAAATACTAAAATTCTTCTGAAGCACCGTTTTAAGACACTATACAATTGGATGCATACATTTCTGGCCATTTTGATGGAGATGCAGTAGGTCAAACGACAGAAACTGTTGCTTTGCAATGGCCCCAACCCTTGTTCTTCATCTTATTGGTTACTTAGGAACCAACTAAATGTGAAGACGCTTTGTGACCCTCATATAATTATGTTAGAGCATTGTATTTCTTGCTACAGAAAGAAGTGTAAGGTAAAAGTTTTAAAAGGTTAACTTATTTTAGCTATTTTCCATTTCTTTTCTGAACTTTGCTGGAATATCCACCAATGACTGGAACCAGCTCAGTTCAGTTCTTTACAAAGCATGTAGTGAAATTAGACCAGGGCTGTGAGGTGCTTTACATTTTGATGCTGAATCATATTCAGGCCAGGCGCCAGCTTAGCAATGACATTTAACGTCGGTGTACAATCAAAGGTAGCATCAGCCATGCAACCAGGCTGGAATAATACTACACCCACGCCTGATAACCCACATACAGATACATGGAGTACAATGTACATAAGACAGGCTGCCATGGTAACTGCAAGGGTCTATGGACTTCTCTCTGTTTGAAATTGTCTCCATGACAATTCTGTCTCCTTTTGCCTTTGTCTCTTAACTTCTGCTTTGGTTCATTAAGTGCTTGATGTTTGGATAATTGGAACCTGTGTAGGTGGCCGGCTACTTATGAACACACACTCCCAAATTTTACCTACTACTTTTTCAACCTTCTGGCAACCACTACATTCACTACTGTACAATATGTGTACACCTGCATGTAGTTCGAATCTCAAATAAAAACTGGACAGCTCGTGAGCTGGAGAGGTACTTGGGGGTAGAGTGTGACAGAGCACAGCATATCATAGGGACTGTTCTCAACATTATAAGGATATAAGTGCTTGATTCTCTATATAAGAGTCACTGAAAATTGTGTTGTCTCAACTGATGACAGCACACAAACCTTTTTTTTTTCTTTCTTAATACATGTCAGGAAAGTAGTTATATTGTTTATTTTCTAATTGAAGGAATTATTGTTTGTTCTGGTCTAAAAGTCTAAAAGAGTAATTTGATCCAATGACATTCATGTAGATATATACATTGGTATGCACATTAAAGTTTAGCTAAAAAAAAACATGCTGTGTGATCAGAGCTAAACACAAAGTTTTTCAAACATTGACATTTTACAAGGTTTTCATCACTAGCTGAAAATACAGCATTCATGTATGCGCAGATGCACATTATGCACATACATAAACATAATTCCACTGGCTCGGTGGTGTGCCCTGTCACTAGTTTGAGGTCTCCCATCATTCATGGATGAAAATAAATCCCCTCAAGGCTCTAAACTCTTGTCAATCACAGCCTCTCACACAAAGACATGTACACACACACATACTAACCACTATCCCATCCTGCTTCATAGTATCTGTAGGGACCAGCTGCACTGCATGGCCAAGCAACACCACTTCCATTCTCCCCTCCTTACAATATAGGTCTATTCACAGCAAGCCTCCCATCCCAGCTCTGTGTGTGTCTCCATAATGCAGCCCTTCAGCTCCCATTCACATATCCACAGCAGAAACCCAGTAGGCACCACAAAAAAGTCACGCTGCCTTTCTCCCACAGCTTCAGGAAAATCAATATCTGGAAAAGAAAAACAAAAATTGGATCTGTCATTTGTTTAGTCAAATAATTTTGATTGTAGATGGAAATTGACATGTAATGCCAAAGTTTTGGTCAAATAATTTGATAAATAGGAGTGTTTATTACAGTTGTAATTGTGCTGGCATATGGTAGTGAGTCTATCCACTATGTGTGTATTAGCATAGCCTCCTAACCATGCTGACACTGATATGACGGCTCGGATTAAGGAGATGCAGCCTACAGCGTCTTCTCTGGTCACAACACTTCCATGTCTCAGTCCTCATACCAACTGTAGCCTCACAGCTAGAGTAGTGCTTAGCTCCTGCAGAGTTGCACCAGCTTGTATCTTCTAATTCAATAAATGTACAGGAATCTTCATGAACAATATCATCAACATTTACATTTAGGCGTCAAGTACATTTTAGAAAGGTTTTGTCCAAAAAGGGTATGAGGTAACCTGATTTATTTGCAGTTTAAGCAAGAAAAAGTTAAAAAGTACTCCGGTTTGGAAGAAAAAAACAGACTTTTCATATAAGCACCATAGTACTGCATACCCCTGAATATACAGTAATGATACATCCATAATGCATACAGCAGACCACTAAAAGACCAAGTAAGACTACTTTATGTTTTTGTATGAGAAAAGCATCACCTATGTGTCAGTGGTGAATGCAAAATGCAGCCATGACCTGCATTTTATACAGTGGCATTTATTAAAAAAATATCAATTTTTTTTTTCATGGACAAAAAAAGGTGAAACTACAAAGACGTATTGTTTACATTCACCTATTCTGATGACAGAAGAGATGTGCATTACATCCTGACCTACATGGTGCAAGGACAATACAGAGCTACAGAATAATGAATATAAATATCTCAACCTGAGGGGTCAGACAGGTCTTCATCGCCATGTGGTGTGAGATTAAATGAAGATGATAGATGGTGATTTCAGTAGGCACCCTGTCTTTGACCTTTAGCGTCTCTTTACCATTCAACTGCAGCAATCCCAATTTATGCTGTATACATGCTGACATTGTGCTAGAGGTGAACATGGTAGAGATATTTTTTTCAGTTAAGGGTGCTAAACATAAATTGTCATTTAAAATGTGATTAATGTGAACTGTTACTTTGTTTTCTGCTTGCTGTGAGCGAGCTCCTATCTATTTTTGACACTCCCCCCTTCCCACTGTGTCTCATTTGTACATTTTCTCTGTTACATTTACCTCACAACCATTACTTTCTAAAACAATAATCATAACTTGCTATAAAATCATAGCTGCCATACAGACTAACTTCACTTTGGATGTCCACAAGAGAGGTGATTGCAAAATTTGAACATACGGTGATGGCATTTCAGTAAAGGGTGCACAGTATACTTGTGTTTTCCATGCTAGTCTGTGATTCTTTATACCCCAGGATACCAAAGAGCAAAGAGAGACAGAAGGTCTAGGTACAGTCGGGCTTTTGCTGGATTGAGTGCTCTAATTGTCACAAGATCCACATGGAAACTAGGACTTGATTTTTTGATATCAATCTATGACATCTTAACTTCCAATGCAGTATTTCATGTCGACCAATGACTACTAATGTTGTCAGTGTTTCAGGTTCTTTTTCTTTAGTGCCTTCAACCTTGAAAGTGAACCCAGACAAAGCTTAGCCCACTGTTGATAAATATAAATACTGGCTTCTGCCTGCTAAGCTGGTTTAGTGTTGGTCTGTTGATGGTGCTCACTGAATATTTGTATCCAGGCAGTGAACCCGCTCTAATCTGCCCCACTAACCACCTATCCCTCAACATCCCAACCCCCAGACTCTTCGACAAGAGAGTTGTGAGTGATCGGAGCTACAGAAGCAACTACATTTACATTTTACCCTTCAGGCAAATTAAATGACCTTAAATTCTTCTATAACCAATCTTCTAAACAACAGTGTGTAAACCAGTCAGCCATTCGAAGCTGAAGCACCTCATTCATACAAACAACAATACATTAGAAACGCCTTCAAAATACTGTCACACAATCTAATGAGTCTCTAAGCTCACATACTGGAGAGACTTCAGGCACAATTTGGCAAACATCCCACAAGCAGTTGCAAAAAAAATTACCATTTGTGTGACATCCACTGGTCATTTGGATCATTGAACAAGGACTCATGATATAATATCTCTTGACGGGAGGGAAGCTTGTGCATTATTCCACATATTTACATAATTACTGCAGTCATCTATTGTCACCAACTGTGAAGCAGAGCATTTCTCTTCCACCCTCTCCTTTTTACCTGTTTCTCTGGATACCTGTGCAGGTCTTAAACAAGATCATATACTGTCATCAGAGCAGAGCTTACAATACTGGCTGTTCCTTGGTCCCTGGTCAACATTCAGAATCGAGACTGACTATTATGAGCTTTTACATGGCCTCCTGGTTCTATAATAACGTTCTCGTGTTATCTTTGAGTGTGATAGTTGTCATTTGTTTTGTTCTTAATATTTTTGGGGGGCATTTTATGCCCTTTTTTTGTATAGCTGAAGATAGACTGGAAACTAGGGGGAGAGAAGGGGGGCAAGATGCAGTAAAGGGCCACAGGTTTGAATTGAACCCAGCCTGTAGTAAGAACTAAGCCTTTGTACATGGGGTGCACAGTTTATCAGGAGAACTATGAGGGAGCCCCACTTGTTTTTATTGATTGATGCTTGCTCTAGAAATGTGCTGCATATATAAACTTTACTCACTTCATTACGTACTCACGTTTTTGTGGTAAAAGGTCCTTAAACAATATGCTGAATCCCCTGCCTCTTTTCTTACTGTACTGTTTCTGTGGGTAAACCCATCAGGTAAACATGTTTTAATGTAGATGTAAACTCCCTACCTAGGCTAACACATTGCTGTTATGACTGGAACGGCAGGAGCCCAGGGGGGTGGAGGAGGGTGGGATGCTGGGAAGCAGTGAAAGGTGAATCAGCCTCCACCTTTGTTTCCAAGTGGCCCCGCTGGCTTTGTTTTGGAGCAGAATGAATTATTAACGGTGGCCTTCTGGTCGTGTTTTTCATCAGTGTCCACCTCCAAAGGTAAAGAGAACTGTGGTGAGTGATCCCCATTGACTGGCTCCTTCCATAGTGACAGCAGAGCTGTCTGTGTGAACTTTTTTTAGTCTTCACTTTGTCTCTTTTTATTTTTAGTTACTCTTTGACCCCTCTCACTCTTTTTCCATCACACTGTTTCTCTTGAATGACCAAATCAACCAACATAGGTGCTAGACGAATAGTTGGTCTCCATGACAGTTAGTCTCCATGACAATTAAAGAGCCAACCTTCTGTATAGCAGAATCACATTGTATGAAACACACTGAATTAAACCTTAAAGGGATATTTCACATCACTAAAAACACAAGTTACCAGTTAATATCGTAATGATCATTCCAACTGCCTAAGTCCTGTACTACCTCACGTTACAACTTTTATTTTATTGTACATTATGGTGATATAACTCAGATGTTTTGTTGTGTGTTCCACTATTTGCTGTCTCAAATGATTTTTTTCAATTTTTTAAGTTGCCGATTCTGTTTAGAAAATTGTGAACTGGAATCAAGAATGACTCGCTAACATAGTAATATTCATCATATTTACAAGTACAGTTATATGAGGCAGTACTTACTCTAATACAAACTGACACAGACAGCAACATTATGGTTTAAGCATTATTGTAAAATCAGAGGCAAAAAGTAATGCTTTTATTATTTCTCAGAATGTACTTAAACTAATATTTATTGATATAAATTAATCTTGTTGATGGGCTGGAAAAACTATATACAAAAAATGGAACTCCAAAGTTTGAGTATCCTTTATTCTTAATATTAGTAAAATATATTTTAGCTTACCTGAACTGCAGATATAGATTAGGAAAAAAATTGTTTGTCTAATAACAAAATTATTAAACCAAGATGCAACTAACTGCTATTTTAAGTTCTTCAACTCCATGCCTCCATAGTTAAAGTCGAGTCTGTGTAAGTCATTTTCATTGGCTTGAATGCTCATCATTAACACAAACATAAACGTGTCATAAACAGGTGGTGTGTCAAAGAATTAGATTGGCTGCATGCCCCCTAATATTCTTAAATGGTATCACATCTTTCTCAAGGACACTCAGTCAGGTCTATGTTTAGCCATCGTTTGTGAATGACTCCTGACTACCTTGCATTTACTTTTGCTCTGTAACTTTCTCTGTGGATTTGATGAAACACGATGCTATGCTGTCATATTTTCCATTAAAGATTGCAGAGTGCAGCTTTTAAATGTTCAAGCAATAATGGACTCTCGTTGATTAGTAGTAAAACGCCACCTCCTGTGTGATTGGTGTAGTTCTTGACATGTTTGCTCTGTTCAAACATTTATTTTTTTTTTCCAAATAATCAAAGCACTCAACTCTTCCTGGAAGAGTCCAGGTGCAGTGTCTTTTTCCAAAGTAGACATTTTCCATCCAGCTTGCAGCCAGACAATCCGCATTGTCTCCAAAAAGCTCCAGTAGTTCTTGAAAAAAAACAATAATGTTAACAAAGTTGCACTGGATTTTCTTTTTTGAAAGATTCTCCTGCCCAGCCATGATACTTGACAGTTTTTTTCCATTCTGTCTTTCTTGTCATTCTGCTCAGCCAATTCTCTGTCACTCGATCCTCTTTATCATCTGCTGGCCAGAGGATGCTCACAACTGTCGGCAATGCTGGGCAACTGTAACTAAGGGGCTGACATAACTGTGCTAAGCTGTTGGTTAAATAAGGAAAAAGTAAAGTATCCAGTAAAACACATTTTACTAGGATTAGCCGTCCAAAATGTTCCATGGGATTGTAGAGGTTCAGTATCATCCTGTACACATCATATGTAATGTGTTTAAGAAAGTAGCAAGCTGAGGCAGGTGACTGCTGACACCAACAGGCACTGCCTTTTCCTCATGTCATGATATGTACATTTTGCTACATCTTGCTGTAATGTTTTATTGCATGTTATATTTTCAGTGCTGTTAGTTGTTTAAATGCATGAATGAAATAGGATGTGTGTGTGTGTTTATTTATATATATATATATATATATATATATATATATATATATATATATATATATATATATATATATATATATATGGAAAAAGGAGATTGAAAAGAGGAGTGGGGGAGGGGGGTCTTTAGTTAATCGAAAACAGACTGTGAGAGATAAGTAATATGTAAATAGGAAATGTATCCAAATTTACCTCTGGGAAAAAGCCAGTGTGAGAGACAGAATAATGTGGCAGGGAGCCTCAGGTGCAGCTGGGATGGGAGGAGGCGGGGCAATGAGTGAGAAGCTGAGGGAGAGAGAGCGAGAAAGAGGGAGGGTTCATGTGTGTGTGTGTGTGTGTGTGTGTGTGTGTATGTGTGTGTATGTGTGTGTGGGGAAAGAGAGAGAGATTGAGTGTGCAAGCTAGAGACATTGTGTGGAGAGGGAGGGAGGGAAGTGTAAGCCAGTCACAGCATCTCTCCTTCTCACTGCACCAGGGCTGAGGGACTCTTCGTCCCCTCGCTTCCCTCGCTGCAGATTTAATTCATTTCCATCAGCGCAGTCATCTTTTTTTTCTTGCTTTTTACTTGCTGCTTTTGACAGATGCATTGCATTCATCTCTTTCTGTATGCCAGGATCTAAGGATTTATTTATTAAAAACATGGTTTGTCCTGTTTAACGGAATTAAAAGGGGGACGGTTGCAGAGGACAGTGCTTAAAACTGGGACTCGGACTGGGACTTGGTCTTTTCTTTATGTTTCTAGAGTGGATTCCCCTTTTGTTGTGCTGCCAGTGTTTTGTTCAGGGCGACAGACATACTGAGAGAGGAGTTGTAGGACCCCATATCTCTACAACTAAACAGAGCTCATATTTCAAGGACTAAGGCAAGTTAGAAAATCCACGGTTACATTAAGCACTTGAGGAGAAGGCGCGACGGCTCCCCTGCCAATGCTTGAGAATGTCATAACAAAAGTATATGGGATAAATAAGTGGACTGCAGATTGATCTCCACACCCCCACATCTGCAAGTGTCTGTCACAGGATTGCTGAGGAGCCGAAGTGAGTGGAGCACTGAGTTATTCAGCTGGCCTCTCATTGCTCCAAGAGAGTCCTTCCACCTGCCTGCATGGGAGTCTGACATTCAACACTTTCATCAGCTACAAGACTTTTACATTTGTTTGTCTTTCGCGACTTGCAGTCCAGAACACTGAGAGGCAAGTTTGCACATTTTGATTTAAAGTTTAGATCACTTTAACGGCAGAACTCATCCAGACATTTTATGCACTTGGTTTTTTTTTACGTCATTCTGCCTAGGGATGCCTTGTAAACACATTTCCCCCCCCAGCGCCATGTGTGCTGAGAGAGCTGTGACATTATCTCCTGCGGAGATCCCCATGTTGTTCTAGCCTGTGTCTGTGTTTTGATTCAGACAATAGCTGGGCATACATGGGCTCCAGACAATGACCAGAGGACCACCAAAATAAGGGAAGCCTGCAGATACGTAGTAAACACAGTAGCACCAATGAAACTTTGGATTGAATTGAAGGGCTGATTCGCAGAGATGGATGTAATTTTCTTCTTCAGACTTTGGTATATGCCAAGAGAGACTCCTAAGAAGCTTTTTTTTCTTCCCCTAAGCAGTGGTTGCCTAAAATGTATTTATTGAAAGGTAACTGCACTGAGTCAATTTAATCTGATCTCTCGGGCTGAAATAGGAGCCATATGCTGCGTACTTGATCTCCTGTAAGAATCTGTCAAAAAAGAATAGCATTGTGCTTTGCTTCATGCTTTACCCACTTCATATGGTGTCCTACCTTGCATCTTCTATGCTCCATGCCCTTGTAAGGACAGCTTGTGCCCTCAGCTTCCTGGTGGCAACCCTCATTAGAAACAGGAGATGAGGCCACAGACTAGCAGGGAAATACGCCTTTGATAGATGCCTGCCACAGCACTAATGCTACCCTGCTATAGGTTTACTGAAGGAATACAGCTTTTTTCTCTCTACTCCTGACTGTTACCTACCCACTACTTTCACTAACCATGAGTGATTGGAAAAGGAGAGCTAAACGGGTTGTCCTACCCTCCCAGAGGCTGTATTGATTTTCCTCCAGTCAGTGTTCATTTGATTGAAACCCAGCTATGTGAGAGTAAGGTGAAAGAGAGAGTGTGCTAGAGAGAGTATTGAGCTCCATTAACTGAGGGAGTTTGCAGACACCTGATGTAGAGTGGGTGGGGGGCAGACAGTTCTCCAGTTTCAGGCCAGCTGCCTTATGGGTGGCACACCACAAACCTGACCCACCTGGATAGCACCCAGAACAATGAACCAGTCTGAACTGACAACGGACCCGGTGCTCACTGCCAACAGCAGCCATGGAGACTTCTTTCCTGGCAGGGCCTCCAACCACTCATGTCCCTTGGGCTGGGGACTGAACGAAGGCCTAGAGGCTTGCGTCCTGGAGACTGCCGTCATCGTACTTCTGACTGTGCTCATTATTGCAGGGAACTTGACGGTGATCTTTGTGTTCCACTGTGCCCCTTTGCTACACCACTACACCACCAGCTACTTCATCCAGACCATGGCCTACGCTGACCTGCTGGTAGGTCTTAGCTGTCTGGTACCTACCCTGTCTCTGCTCCACTACCCAGCAGGTGTCCAGGAGCCCATCACATGCCAGGTCTTCAGCTATGTCATCTCTGTTCTGAAGAGCGTTTCAATGGCCTGTTTGGCCTGTATCAGTGTGGACCGTTACCTGGCCATAACTAAACCACTATCTTATAACCAACTGGTGACGCCATGTCGGCTACGAGGTTGCATCACCCTAATCTGGGTCTACTCCAGCCTTGTTTTCCTGCCCTCCTTCTTTGGGTGGGGTAAGCCAGGATATCATGGGGACATTTTTGAGTGGTGCGCTCACTCTTGGCCCACCTCTGCCCTCTTTACAGGCTTTGTGGTGTGTCTGCTGTATGCACCTGCTGCACTTGTGGTTTGCTTTACCTATTACCATATCTTTCGCATTTGCCAGCAACACAACAGAGAGATCAGTGAACGGCGGGCACGTTTCCCCAGCCAGGAGATGGAGGCTGGTGACGGGGGTGGCGGTGGGCATCATGGAGGGCATGGGCCAGATCGTCGCTATGCGATGGTGCTCTTCCGCATCACCAGTGTTTTCTATATGCTTTGGCTGCCCTACATAATCTACTTCCTGCTCGAGAGCTCCCATGTGCTGGATAGCCCTGCCCTCTCCTTCATCACCACCTGGCTGGCCATCAGCAACAGCTTTTGCAACTGTGTCATCTACAGCCTGTCTAATAGTGTGTTCCGACTGGGGATGCGTAGGCTGTCGCAGACGATGTGCTCCTTTAGCCACTGTGCGGCAGATGACAGGGACTTTGGGGAGCCTAAACCAAGGAAGAGGGCAAACTCATGCTCCATCTGAAGGAATGACTTTTACAGGACGAGGATAGTCCTGGAATCATCAAATGGAAAATATGAATCTTAACAAGCTTAGCAGCTAGTTAACTTTCACTTAAACTGGCAGGGCTCAACAAAGCGGAAAACAGTTTCTGTTGTATCAGCCTGTCATCTGACACCAGTGACATTGCCTTGGTCACAATAAACTATGGTTTATTGCATTACAAGCTTTTCAAGGAGATGGGTGCAGTGTCTAAACAATGAGACAGGCACTCTGTGATGGCTTTTATTCTATAGTATGTGACTTAGCTGTGGATCACATAAAACGTAGGCTCCTGTGGCTTTCCTTTACATCTCAATGTATTTCATCGTCCAGGACACACAGTGGGAAGACAAAAATTGTAAACTGCGAAAGATTCACAAATATTTCCTCAGACATTAAATGTGACTACATATTTCATGCCTGTTAAAAATTTGTTTGTGGTTGTAAAATGGATCAACCTTATATTCAATGTCTCCGTACTTTCTATCACTATCATTAGCAGAGACAAGATAACCTACACTTACTTGCGCTCACAAACCTGTTTAAAGGTTGTAAATGGATATTTGACTTTTTAACTGAATAAACACACAGTGACATTGACAACAGCCATTATGCTGCTGATAAATACCAGATGATGTATGGCCTTGACTGTTTCCTGAGGAGTGAGCAGTCCGTTTCCAATGAAGTATTTTCTGATGACTCTGTAAACATAATGTAGGCAGGTAACTCGAGACAGATGCAAAAAAAATGATGTACTGGTCAGATGTTCTGTTGCTCTTTTTCTATTAGAATAATTGGCTAATCACTGACCCGACAATTTTGATAAAGTTGTTTACTCAGACCTCCTGCAAAATATGGTAAAACTACAACATAGCGCCGTGTAGATAGTAACCCTAACCCAAAACATACTATACATCTATACATTACAGCATTAGACCAAGGAAACTATCTAAACTTGTAAAAGCATTGTTGAAACCTTAAAACCCCCAAAACCTAAATTAAAGTTTTCTCTGACTTAGCTTAATTACTAATCCATAAGGTTAATGGCAAATTTTTCAACGCATTTACAGTCCGACCTGCATCAGATTTTCCATGAATGACATGCTGCTTCCACTGTTTACCAATTTAAATATTAAGTGATTATGGTTGGTCACCAATTAATTGGCACACCCCTACCAAAAAGCACTTTATTTTCAGAATTCAGACAAAGGTTGTGTCGGGTTGACACTGAGGTCTCTATGTTGAGGACAGTAAACTGAGGTTCTCAGCAAACATCCAGCACAGAATTTTCTCCCAAGGACACCCCTTGTCTTTATAAAATGGACTATCAGTGCCAAGATTCCCATCGTTGGTGTGGCTTTCCTGATATTGCTGTTGTGAATATTTGGATGCATAAGTGTTCATGACAGCCGTTCTAACAAGCGACTAAATATTATATCCTTCTTTCCCTGTGTATGGAATTTGCGAAATAAAATGCTATTATGTAATTATGAATTTTATATTATTTATAGAGCAAAAGGAAGTTCAATTTGTAACATTTTACTTCAGAAACCGAATTCTGTAAATGAGCTGTCTTGAGGATATCCTTATTTTTAGATCCTGGTTGTTGCTTTTAACCCACTCACAAACTTGGCTGAGTAGGTACAAAAAGTGATAGAGGTGGCAGAATAGACCTGAGGATTCAGTCTGGTTTTAGGTGTTTTTACATCATTGACTTAGTTATAGCCCCTGAAGTTTATAGTGGATTTGATTTCCCAGCAGGAGTGGACAGGGGCTCAAGTTAATGTGATCTGATCTGTCTGGAGGTCGCTGTGAGGTTAAAACTTAACTGCTCTGAAATTACATGCTTAGTTGTGTTAAGGGTTTAAGGCTATCAGTAGCTCATCTTGTGGCGGTTTGTTAAACTAGTGGCCGGACAACCCTTATTACTTTTAATTTGTCCCATTCTCTTTCAGCTGTACCAATTCTGTTGCTGATAAACAAGTGAAGTGAAGTGTTACTGCCCTCAAACTACAGGCCTGAATGTTTTCCAGACTTAATGTGCACATTCCAGTTTGGTAAAATCTGAAGACTGTTCCCCGGTCTGGGGCTTTTGATATACAAAGTGAAGAGGTAGTGTGTTGATAAGGAACCTAGGGACTGCCTTTGGTTTTGATTCTCATCCTTCACAACAGCATAGTAGTAAAGTCATTCCAGTCAATTTACCTTGTACATTCCCTTGATCAGTGTCAAAACATGATTCATGTCACATGAATACAGCCATGTACTATAGCCAATGACTTATACTGATTTCTCAATTTGCTCATGTTCTAATGTCATCTGTGGTTTCGGCCTTGCTTCTAATGTATATATGTCCATGCTGGAAACCAAGTGTCACAGCAAATCCAGCCCTTGATTTTGTAACTGCATTCTATGCTGCTTAACAGTACTCCGTGTAAGTCATTCCTCATTTTAAAGCTGC
Organism: Sciaenops ocellatus; assembly: GCA_033000465.1. NCBI lineage: Eukaryota > Metazoa > Chordata > Actinopteri > Sciaenidae > Sciaenops > Sciaenops ocellatus. The sequence continues at coordinate 21,706,009 of CP136882.1, read as the reverse complement.
ATGAAGTGATGGTTTTCACTACTAGGGGCAGAAAGACTCCAATATAATAAGCCTTTTAGCTTATTATATTTAGTGGCATGTTAGCAAGCAGTTTGCTACTTACACATCCAGCAGAAACAGAGCTACATGAGTATTTAATTCCAGGGTCTTTCTGGCCACCTGATGAATGTAAGTAATTCTTTTGGATTTTTTAACCAAGGTTTGGTAAACCAAAGTCACCAACAAAAATGTTTTTCTCTTCTGGTTCATTTACATAGTCTACTTTCTATACCAGCCACTCATTTACTTTTGCTCTCTGCAGTTTTGTATGAAGGCAGGTAGTCTACAGTCAACTTGAAATAATCAAGCTAGGAATGGATTATACATACATGCTTGCATTGTTTTGGTTTTGTTGGTTCGACATTCATAATCAGGAATTGTTTGATTCAGTGTTAATAAAAAATATTGCTTTATGCAGCTTTAATGCATTACAGATTGTTCTGTATACGTGCCTAAAGATGTATTTTGTAAGAAAAGTGAAAAAAAAGATGTTGAGAAGTGATTATTGTTACATGGACATGCTGCACTTTTAAAAAACATTTTCCAACTACATGAACATATCTTGTGACCGTGTACGCATCTGAAGGTACATTGTCATTGGATTTAGTTTTTGCTGACTTTGAGAGAAGTTCAGAGGGGTTTCTACTTGAACCAAGAATGGGCCAAGTCATTCATTAATCATGGTTGATCTGACTTCTGCCTTTAAGTGGGTACATGTTTTACTATCTGACGTCTACATTGTATCTGTAAGATAAGAGGAGACAGCAGATTTTTCTATGTCTTGTGAATTCCCTTCTATAGCCACATGACCTGGCATATATGAGGAGTAACAGTAGAAAACCACAGCATAGTCGTGTCAAATACTAGACTTATGATAATATTTTTTTAATTTTGATAGCTTGTGCTTTTGTGCTCCTTTGGAGCATAGTGCAGTCGGGTAGTAGAGAAATTAATAGGATCTGAGTTAGTGCTGTATTATCTTCACAGTTTGGTGACAAAAAACAGCAACATATAGGACAAGAAAATGCAAAATTCTGTAATCAGCTAAAATAAAATAGCTCTGTTCTTACCATATAATAATAATAATGATAAAAGTTGGAATATTCCATTCAAGTTGAGATTACAGTATTTGGTCAGAAGTTGCACAACTATTTCCTTTGGTGGGCTTTTTGTAGTGGGTTATGTGAAATGCGTGTCTTGGCTCAAGGTTTCAAAAATCCAAGAGTCACTGAATGAATATTTAAAAAATAAATGGTTTATATATGTCTGTATTACACTGACCAAACTGAAGTGGTAGAAAATCAAAACTGTTATCTTGTTTAAACAAGTTGTCTTACTTTCAAGTGCATTGATCGGAGAGTTTAATTAATTACAGAGTAATATGTATTCATTTATTAAGTTATGTTTAAACTTTACACAATATACTGTATATGAGTATACTGTATATAAAGTGTGTGTGTCTGTTTTTAATCTGCTGTACAGCCAAAAAAAATCAGACAAAATCTGACTAAGGTATGGCGCACCCATTTGTGTTAAATTAACTAGGCTGCTGATGTTTGAGTAGGAGGCAGAGTGTGTTAAATTACACAGTATCTATTTTTTTATTTTGAAATTTTGTCAAAGGCTATGGTTTTGTTGTTGCTGCCAACCCAATAAAGGTAAAAATAGTATACATTCGCATCCGTCTGGTTGCTTTTGTGAAATGTGTGTGTTTCTGTAGCAAGAATCACCAGATGGACAACTTTCATTAATAACTGGTAGAACTCTCCAGTGTCACCCTCATATTTCCTCTGCTCAGGATCTATTTTAAGGTGTAATGTAGAGAATGCAGATGTGGGTTTGTAACTGTGTGGCTGCCAGTTTGAATCCCGTGACTTCATGGGAACAGTGCAATTAGCTTCCTGCTTCAGCAAACATTGTGTATATGTATTATGTACAAGATTGTGTGATCTACAATACCAGTTACCTGTGAGATGTCATAAAGTTGTACAGTAATAATCACAGCTAGGCATGTGTGCATGAATAATGTAAATCTTTTTTGCTTTGTCTTCCCAGCTCAGTTACAATGAATTTCTGGTTCCATGTATACAGGCAGAGACAGATATCAATCCCAGATTCCTATTCTTTCCCTAACTACAGCAAACTTCTCAAACAAATACACTGCAGATGATGACAACAGTGGATACTTTGCAACAAATATGGAAACAAACAAAACAAAGATTAAATTTTTAGATGTTGGTCTCTTCATTTTACTTTAAGCCAGAAGATGGCTGATTAGGTGGCATTTGCCAGGTGACAACTCTGGTAGCCTTTCTTTTATTTAAAGCACACCACCATGTCCTCTCGGTGTGAACAGTATCCTCATTATAGAACTTGATCCTTTTTTCTTGATCTTAAATTGGCCTTTAAAATTCATGTCCTCACTTTGACTGTAGGCGAGCTTCGAAACGGCCATAACTCCACTGTCTTCACCAAGTTGTTCAGTGAGGAGACAGAGAGGAGAAGGAAAAGATGGCAGGATAGGTGAAGTGGCTGAGTAGACTAAATGAGAAGAGCAAGATGATGGAGAAAAGGAGGGTTATGGGAGAGAGGGAGAGGTATGTGACTATATAGGTGGGATGAGAAAAAGAAGGAAGGAGCAAGAGAAAAATGATGGAGAGCAGAAAGTAGGGAGATGTAAGCAGTTTCATGCTTATTTTTGGATGCTTTACCTTTGTTTCTTATGTTTGATATCTAGTTTTGGCACAAAAAAATCAGAAAGCAATTCATCCACAGTAACTATTCAATCAACCAAGAGCAGCTTTCTGGTCCAAGCCTGCTCAATATTCATAACTGACACTATATCAGGAATTCCCTTTTATTTCCACAAATGGCAGCACTCTCCTCACTTCCTCTTTCCCATTCCACCCTGCCACTTTCCTCCTCCTCTTTCCGTCCTGATTGAGAAAGGACCACCTGACCATCTTTTGAGGTGGGGAAGTCATAATTGGAGGGGAAGCCAGTTCCTGCCTCTTTGTGCTAATGGTGGAGCCTTGCGGCGCCCACCAAAAGCCTTTGATGGTATAAGGAGGACACGCTCAACACCCACACATCATCAATCAACACACCCTCATACATGTTGCATGGCCTTTGTCAATCTTTAAAAATGTAGCCTGAGGCTGTGGGTAGCTGACAGGTGTTGATCTAGGCAAAGCTGATTGTCTGCTAATGTGCTAGTGTGTAATGTGCAGTGATGAACATGTTCATATGTTCATATTTATAGTCTTGCGTTGGTTATGTGGCTTTAATGTCTCTGTTCAAATTAGTCAATTAAGAGGGATTCTCTAGTTATAAACCTGGTGTGGTATCAGTGTGCTGGTATTTCTGCATGAACATCTGGAGTGTCTCACTGCTGTGTTTGATACCATCTTTGCTAGAAACTTGGCAGTTTAACAAACCAAATCCAAAAAAACATTTCAAATATACTTGTGCACAGTGGTTTGTGGGAAAGTGTCTCAACATTTTTATTAATAATTAGAATATCCAAACCTTGTCTGGATTTTAGTTCTTGCTTATGAGGTGAAGCAGTGCTTACCTGGGAATAAAACACAAATGTTTTCTATCATTATTTTCCATCACCAACAAAAATTACAGACTCAAAGAAAAACATCAGGTTGTTGCATTCAACATCCGTGGAGAATCAAACTCAAACCTGCTTAGGTTTCAGTCAGTATCACTCGCTTGTAAGTCAATAATGGGTACTGTGTAATTTGAGCTAGCTATAATGCATAGTAAATATAGTCATTGATCATGGAAGCACACAGTGATGCTGCAGAAAGTACCTGCAGTTTCATGAGAATAGTGTAAGAGCCTTTCAGCAGGGCGCACAGTAGAGGCTTGACATTTCATCACAACACAGTATCTTCTATTTTATAAATGTCACCGTTTCTCTAATTGCCATTATTGCTAAGAGGTTACATTGTCCATCCAGTAACAAAATGGTTGAGGTTCAGTCTCCATAGTGGACCTGAATCTTGTCAAAGTGCCCTAGAGAAATAAATGGAGCACTTACCTGCCCATTCAATGCAGGGTGTCTTTGATAGGAACATTGGAAAATGCCTAAAATGTGGAATCACAGGAAGTCTTCATCAGTTGCTTTTCAGAGTTCAGTACTTCCATTTCACCTTTGGACCTGATGATTGCCATAGGCAGACCATCTATCCATCAGGGGCCACTTGACTGACTTTCTCTTCCATCTTCTCTAAGTGCTTCGACTCTCTTAAATGACCACATCGGTTTCACTGGTTTCAAGCAATGCTCAGGATTCCACTTTGAGTTTGAAAAGTCAGATTCTGCAAGTTTTCACTTATTGTCCTTTTAGTCTCTGTTGCATCATCGGTCACTCTTTTTTGTCTTGAGTAATGCTGACTCCACAGCCAAGAAACCACTTTGTGAAATCCCACCTTGCCTTTGAGCACCATAACATCTCTATGACTACCGGCAACTATGAAAACCAATTTGGTTCAGGGTTGTTATTTGGTCTGTGATGGGACCACATTGGCTATGTTGCTGATTTGGCCGGTAATGCTTCTGTCTGCCTGCTCAGGAAGAATTTTCTGTGCTGATAAGTTTGCATGGGTTATTTTTAACCTGACAAGGAATATTTGTCGTGTTTGCCACCTATAAGGGGAAAACTGGTAAATTTCAACCTGCTGTATTTCCCATAATGGCCGTTATGTTGCCATTGTGACTCTAGGGTATCGTGCTAACTGTGCACTCACCACCTCCATCATAGAAATTTAGGTAAATGAGGAGAACATATGCTGAATGAGCAAACCTCCCACAGCTTTCCAATTTAACATAAATTTTACATGAATCATTGTAATCTTTTGTCTTTGGACTGAAAATAACCACAGACACTGCATAATCATAATGGCCACATTTATGGTAAATACATCAACAAGGTGATTTAATAAAATAGCTCTTTATACATACGTTACTGTTTTTAAAGCAACTGTCAATGTTAAAGTGAACACCTATCATAAAGATTTTTTTTTTTGACTTAGTCGTCTCATATGGTGCTAAAGTATTACATAAAGTATTGCATATTTAAAAAGTAGAAATTAAATATTAAAGAAGAATCTGACAAAACAGAAATATAGTATAGACTGACAACAACCACATTATAGAAACTGAACTGAGCAACTAGTTATTGATTAATTTAACCAGTGTAATAATCATTAAATCTGTAATTGATAAACTGCCAGCAATGATCTACAGCACCACCTCTGTCCTCCACCTTTCCAACCTCTCCATGCCTCATGATGAGAAGCACAAAAAATTTAACACCAGTAAATCTGCAGGAATAATGACTCATCATTTTAGTCCAAATCATTATATTCTCAATTTAAAAAGGTAAATCAAAAGAAAAGCTAAACCTACCACAACTAAAAAAATAAATAAAACCTTTTTCAACAGCAGAAATTGTCTGTTAATGTAAACAATGAAGTACGTACAACACAGTTTTTATCGTTAAAGCAAATAAATCACATTGGCATTAAAAAAATGTGCTAGACATTTTCTTTGCTGTTTGAAAACTAAAACAAAGAAATTCACAGGGTGTTATTTTAATATTGTAGTAATGTAATCTATGTACTTAACTCTATATAATAATATGAGTTAACTCAATTAAACATTTGTTGCCGCTTTTGAGTAATGAAGGAATGACATCAATATTATGCTTTCATATGCAAAAAAAATCCCTCCATTTCTGGTCTGTTTCAGACTGTGATGGATCCTCCTCTTTTCTCTTCCATGGTCAACATTGTCAGACAACTGAGCTCGCCACAACTGGCACTTTGACCTGCAGACATTCTTTCTCCTGTTCGAAAAGGATTTTATTGTGACAGAATGGAGCTCATTAACGCATTCGCTTTGGAACACCATCAGTCCACTTTCTTGACTACTGTACGAGGGGAACATCTAAAGATTTTTTATTACTTTTCTCTTCATCCTTTCATCGAATTAGAATTTGATTTAGCTTAATTTGCACCAATATTCTGCTCTAGCTATTCTTACATAGAGGACAAAGACAAGCCCCTTAACGGACAGTGGAGGACAAACCTGTTTTTTACTGTTAACCTCCCAGCAGAACTCAGATACTGAAGCTCTGCCAGCAGATGTACAGACAGTTTCTCTAATTTTCTCTCAGGGCATTTTAGCTGAATTAAATACCATAAGACAGTCAAATTACCCCCTTGGCTCCTTAGCATATTTCCTCCCTCCTCCTACCTCCCATCTTTTGCTCTTCTTTTTTTCTCTCTCCTCTATCCTGAGGCAGTAGCGCACCAGACCTGACTGTGTTAGGCAGTTATTTAGTAGTGATGGTCCAGCAGCTCGCCTCAGGCCATCGTTGATATGGCTAGTTCTTCCTCTGTGGCATTTAGCTTTGCTACTGTTGCCAAGGCGGAAGGAGGGGAGTGAATGAATGGGGGGGGAAATAGTAGCTGTGTCTGGTGTTTGCTGGGCTGTGTGACCAGTCAGTCAGTCAGTTTATCAATGGCTAAATTTAGTCAGTAAACCAACTGCGATATTTTGCTGAGAAAGGGGAAAAAATGTACATTATTACTGAATTTCATCTTCAACACAAAAGGTGAAGTCATTGCCAAACATGGACTAACAAACAAGTGGATAAAAAAGCTTTAGCAGTGTATACGTAGCGGAGAAGAGGCCTGTTTTTACCAGGCAATATTAATTGATATTTTGTTTACTACCTTGTGAATGTGAAAGTTATTTTGTTTATATGTGAGGTTGCAATGTAGGTTGCCAGCATCAATATTTTACACATTACATTAGTCACATTAGTGACAAATACGACCAAGATTATGTGTACGTTAACACTAAAAACTGAAAACAAAATAAACTGAATTTCAGTCACTAGCATTTTCTCCAAAATCTGTTTCATACTTGATTTCTGATAAGCTGTACTGTCAGTTGGTGTAAATAATGACTGATGAGACCGCCAGCTATCCACTACTACACCCCCGGTTACAGTGTCTCTATTGTCTCCCTGGTTCTTCCTAACCGAACATCAGGACTTAAGAGGCACCGTGTCGCTATGGAAACCCTGAGCTGAAGAAGCAACATGGTTTCTGAGAGTTTATTTGAAGTTTATAAATAGGGTGCAATTAAAATGGATGTTAACATTGGCTCCAAAATAGCATCCTCTTCATTAATCATTCATATGCACTTTTATTTTGAAGATGCAGGGGAAGGAAAATGCATGCACAAAAGGAAGTCTAAATCCATACGTGTTGGTCTGTGTGTGTGTCTGCATCTCTGTACTGTACTACAGGCTGTTTGTTTCACACAAGTAACAAGTGAATTGAAAAGAACAAAGACCCGTCTACACATGCAACTATTCACTTAACTTTATACCCTTTCTTACACAAGTCTGTCCATCTTCTCTCACAGACCAACCCGCTGAGTGTCTAACCGTCCACTTCCTCCACCTCTGTTATCCCTCAGGGTCCCACATAACAGAGACTCAGATCATATCCTGAAGTAAAACCGCAAACAGAAAATGTCAGACATTTGGGGGGGATGCACTTTATCCACTGACCTCTCTCAATGATGCTATGTGTGTGTTTGTGCATATGCGTGTCTGAGTATGTGTTTATAAGAGAGAGGAGGGGGCACCACATCCTGCTCCATCACCAAATTGTTCCCTACCAAATGCAGATTGGAACAGTACAGCATGTTTTGCACATTAGTTTTTGTGCACTTCAGTTTGAGTATTTTTAAAAAAAATCATTTTGCAAAGGCATCCAGAATTTCAAAGGCTGCTGCACTTGGTACACGTAGTACTAATATATAACATAGAAATACCGTTAGTGCAGTGAATAAACTGTAATACGACATTTAAATGGAACTTGAGAAAGAGTGCCATTAATACTGGAAAAGTCTGTGCAAAGTGCCAAATGTAGAGAGAGCGGCACAGCATCAGTGTTAGCAGTATGAGGTGGTGTTAAAGTTTGTGGACCAAAATTCAACTGTTCTCATCATGTTGTCCTTAGTGAAAATCCATTGGTTCATTTTAGGGCTGCAACTAATGACTCATCAATCTTTTCATTTATTATTTTTTAAAGTTAAGAATGCTCATCAATGTTTTTTTGTTCTCTCCAACTGTCTAAAACCCAAAGACATTCAATTTCCAGATCAAATGAAACAACAAAACTAACTGTGCAACATAAACTGGTTGAAAGGTATTTTGCTGAGTAGCCCCTTCCAGTCAGGCTGTTAGCATTGGAAAAAGGGTATTTGGGTATTTAAGCATCTAGTTGACTAGTCAGCCAATGACATGATGCCCTGCCTTCATGAAGCTTTAATGAGCTAACATTTAGCAATTCTCCTGATAAATTACTTAATCAGTTGTCGTTAATATTTTTGGTTAATTTTCTGGCAATCAACTAAACTCATTTAATCACTAGCCAGTTCATTTAAAAAGAGAAGTAAAGAAAGATGTTAATCCTAAAGTTCTGTTGCCCTTCAGTTCTCTGGTGTGTCAAGTGTTGTCTCCAACCTGCTTGCTTGTCACCAGCTTCACTGCAAGCAAAATGAGAAATTTTGCTTTTGCTTTCGTCTGAACACTGTGACTGCACTCCCAACTCGGCTTATTGAAATGCAGAACCAGCCGGACCATTAAAATGCCACGGCAGCGATACAGAGACAGATGAATTTGCAATCTGCCAGGCGAGCCAGCTGTTGCCCCCCCACCACACTCAACCCTCCAGGGAAGCCTCTAGAAACTTCCTCGCCAACAACCAAGGACAAAGACCTCAGGGGGAGCTGGTTTTTAATTACCGGGCTGCTGTCCTCTGAATATCACACCAGTAGATTATCTTGCTGTGTTACACTAAAATGAAGAGAAATGAGGAGGAGCCAGGTGTGTCAGCAGAGACGGGTGGTGTCATCATTACGTCCGGCTGTCAGACTGTGTTGTGACTAGAGGCTAGACTTTAGTACAGTCATCAGCCAAGTTATAGTACAGTCTTTGTTTTTGGTCTGTCGTACTTTCAGAATTAGCACCTTTTGAAGTTCACAACACAAGCGGACCAAGGCATTTTCAGTTTTTTTCATTAATCTGGCATTTTAGGAGTTTTTTAAGAAGACATAGAGTTTAAATCTTGAGATATCAAATGTTCCTCAGAGCTGCAAACTCTGTTATCGCCTGAATTTCCAAGGTGGAACTTTAAGTTTAATCTTATGACTATACAGAGAGCACTGAAGGCAGTTTATACCTTCTCCAGCTTCAGGATTTTTTTTTTCCTGAAACCATTATTTTTTTAAGGAGGCTAGAAGATGTCTTAGTGGAAATTAATGGCAGACCTTTAAATTGCCTAGAAAGCATGTTATATTTACCTCTACAAGGAAAGATGTGCTGAGTACACATTTTTCTCCTTAAAAGCACCCATGTTCATAGCCACACACTTCGACAGAACAACAAAGGGAAACGTATGCATTTTGCCTATTTACTTTCAAAACACACATTAATGTTATGTATTAGTAGTATAGGACTTCATTCCACTGAGGGTCAAATATGCAAACATTCAGCATCTAACATTCAACAAACATTAATAAATGTAAATAATATAATAATGGTATTATTAATAATATAAATATTGTTGTCATTGGAAGGTCATTTCAAGTGCATACATATCTTTTTATAGATGACATTTCCTTCCCTCCTTCAGTCCTCCTTCTCTATTTTTTTGGAATCCAAATGCAGCCTGTTTGTCATTTTCAATACTGGCCTTCCTTTGAGGGAGCAGCCATCTATCCAAAAGATGAAGAGGCTTGCTAATATTCTGGCTGTCAGTCATTCAGCTACCACTCTCATCCTGCTCTCCCCTTGTGTCATGCTGCCTCTCGCTAGTCATTTCTTCATCCTTTCGTATCTGTACTTTACATTCTCTGCAATCCCATCTGTCCTTTTTCTTTCTTCCTTGACCTTTTTATGCTTACCATGTATTTTTGTGTGTGTTTCTCATCACTCAGTGTTGTGTAATGAGAGTGAGTGTAAGTTGTGTTAGATGTCCGTAAATAAGAAACAATGGTGCTTCGCATTGAAGCAGAAATTTTCTCCAGCCAGTGTTGTGACTTCATGTGGACTCTCGCCTGGAATTGCTGCAGGGTGCAGCCCTGTAACAGACGTGCTCTAACACACCATCCTGCTGGTTCATCACAGCCTTTGCTCTCTAACGTGACCCATAATGCACCACTCTCCACTCGTGCTGAAGCCAGGCTCAGATGGCACAGCACTTGCTTTTGTTTGCTCTTTCCCATCAGAGGGAATGGTGTTGAAGAGCATTGGATTTATCCAATTGATCCACCACTCGGCCGGGGTGAGAAGGAGGAGAAAGGGAGCCTTCTGACTGAGAATAGAATCAATAATTAGGTTTGACAGTGTATGGAGATGAGTAAAAAGTAAAAAGTACTGTAATGATTTCTCTCATCAACATTAGGAGTGTGTGTTACTGTAAAACCTGCTGTGAAACCTGCCTCAGGGAACTGTTAACCGACCAAAGAGAATTTGATTGCTGATTAATGTTAAAAGACTTTTTTAACCCTGACAATAGTAAGATCCAGAGAAGAAACACTGAATAATTTGAATGGGATGAAAATCTAAAAATCTCTCAGTAGCTGCAGTCCAAAAACCTGTGCTGGTTTAACACTAGTGTGACCCCCTCATGTTTTCCTCCTTCAGCTCTACACAGCAGCAGGCTGCCTCTCATTGTTGAGAATATTGTAGATAAAGACATTCAGTTGGTGTTCAAATGAATGTATTTAGTGGTATTTGCTTGTTGTTGTCCAGAGATAAACTGCACTCCATAGTATTTATATTGATACAGTAAGCTGTACTGGGAAGCCCATTTGGTACTTTTTTCTTACATTTACATTACTTACAATGTGCATGCCTACGTTCACAGTAAAGATAGACTGTAATTGTTACTGTATGGAGCTTCCTTTGTCTGTACATTTTCTGGACCCGACTCATGGACAAAACAGCCTAATAGAAATGTCTGTTTTTGGCTAATCCAGCAAATGAAATCATAAAAATTCAAACTGACCATAACGCAGTCATGTGCGCTGATTTGCATATGTGATTTGATATATCTACCACCGTTAAAATAGTACTGCAAAAATCTCACTGTATACATTGTCATTTCACCTCCTAATAGAGTATACTGACATTTTTGGCACATTTGTATGAAAGTTGTGCGTTAACAATTACATCATCAAATTCAGTTGGAGCTTTTTGTTTGTGCCAAAGCAATTGCTTTCCTGCTATGGGTTGGCTGATCTTCACTGATCACTGTTTCCCTATGAGTGGCAGTTGCTGGAGTTGCTAAGTAAAACATTTAGGTTTTGTGACTAGCTGGGCTCCCTCTGTAATTATTCTGTACACACAGTTTGACTTTGTACCCAGCAATCTGTCATCATGGTTGCCTCCAGCAGTTTAACGGCTAACAGCATCCTCTCTGATTGGTTGGTCTGTCACTTCAGGACTTAGTGGGCGCTGAGTGTTCAGCTGTCTGAACCCGGCGTATTTTGCTCCAGCCTCATCGGTTTAGCAAAGCGTGGCTGCTTCTCTGTTGAGGGGCTCACCAGCCAGCACCCTTGGGCCCCTTCCACACCCGGGAGTTACATAACACTGTCAGAAGAGAAGGGTAACTTGAGCGCTCGCTGCTTTAGAATTGCATAATAAGGAGAAAGAAGGAACTGCTTCTAAGATTCTGCATTTACATTTGTGCATTTTAAGCATTTAACTACCACTTTAATCCAGAGAGGCTGAGAATGTGAGAGCAGGTAGGTGGTTCATTATCTTGCTCAAGGACATTTTGACAGGATTCAGCGCTGTTGATGGACAGAGTGACTCATACTTCTGAAGCAAAATGTTGACATATTCACCTTGTGTTGTGCAGCACACTTAAGTATAGTTTTTTCTGACCATACTTTCTAACCATAGAATGTGTGCTTCATAAGCCTTATGTTGAAAAAGACCAAGACCTAAATTCATGCAGAAAACCTCAAAAAGACAAATGTGTGATCTCTCTTTCCTTGTTTAGAGACAGACTGACTGATTCCTGATACTGTACCAAAGTATACTGTAGAAGTAGATCCAGTGTATCTACAGCACGCTATTCTTTTACTGGAAAAACTTGACCTGTCTACCTGATACTGTGGACACTCGCAGCAGAACAGCATGACTTCACCAAGGTCACTAGTCACCAATGTCAGCTAGCCCCATATGAGTGACCAGTGGCCCTTAAGGTCCCTGGTTTCATCTTTCCTCCATATAGAGACATGGGGAAGCTAACAGATCCTAATAGCCAGCAAGGTAAACAATAAGTGGACAGAAGATTTAACCTGTCAGCTGCAAGAGCACACTTGACATGGAACAACTCTGGTGTCAGCTCAGCTGTACCAGCCTCTGAATTAACTGTTTTTATCATAAAATGACAGGTGTTTGCTCATATTGCCTTCAAGCTTAGTATAAATTAAGGCACAGTTCCCAAGGCAGCGATTAACATTTAAAATATCCCCCATCTAGCATCTGCCCTTTTACTGCTTTCCTCTACTAGTATTGCAGCAGAAGCAGTTTAGTTTCAGCCATTGGAGCTTGTTCTTTCTCATATGTTGTAACTAGAACCGAAATTGTAACTCAAATATTTACCTGCTGCTCAGACACTTACCCACACTGCTGTCATTTAAAAGCAGCCTCTAGACATTTTTTTTCAATTTAGCATCCTCATAAGTTTATCGTGTCACTATTGTGTGTATGTATGTTTGTCTGCTGCTGGGCTGCAACTTACAATTATCTTTTAATTTTATTATTTTATTCTATTAGTGGTGTGCTACCTAGAATTTCCCAGAGCCAAAAGTAATGTCTGTAAATTGATAATTTTGTCCCATCAAGCCAAATATAAGCAAATGATTCTGCCAGTTTTAAGAATTTTACATTGATAAATGACCAATAACAATTACTCGAGTATTTTGATGCCGTGGTAGCTCACCTGGTAGGCGATGTGCCCGATGTACAAAGACTCAAGCCTTTCCCCAGCGGTCCAGGGTTTGATTCTGACCTTTGGCCCTTTGCTGCATGTCACCCGCACCCCCCTTCTCTCTTTCTCCCTACCATTCCATCACTTTTCAGCTGTCACTATCAAATAAAGGTTCAGTCCACAAAATAATCTAAAAAAACATTTGACAGATTTAATTTAGCTACTACTGCTTCTTAGCCTTTTTTCCTCTTTCATTTAGAAAAAATGTCTTACAAATAAACATTAACAGATGACATATCAGGCCATTTGTTGCACCTTCTAATGACTAAAAGAAAACATTTTAATAAATTTGATTTGAAAGACATAGATGTCATTTGGACAAAAGAACTGATCTATTGTAAACACCAATAAACCTCTCAAAACATGGTGTAAAAGTATCTGAAGTTCAAGCCATGCATTATACAGTAGTATGATTTAATGTGGTCTTTAATGAGCGTTATGCATTGCATTTTTACAAAACATAACATCATAACAAATCATATATATAAAACACAGCAGACAATGATTTTATAAACCAGCAGTGATTTATTAATAAACCTGGTCTGACCGTGTGGATGCAGTAGTGTTGCTCCTGTATGACTACAGTGTGTCTCCAGTCAGTTCTTTTGCAAAGGAAAAACCTCTTGACTCTTTGAACCTGTGGCAGCTTTCACCAGTCGGGCCAGTCTGGTTAAATGAAATGCTGCTGGATGTAGAGGGATGTGGAGGTGGAGTGCAGGTTTGGACACATCAGCAGTTTTTATTTTTAGCTGCGTGAGTTAAGTAGGTTACCTGTCGGTGAGGCCTGAGTAATGGACTGTCTCCCCAACAAGCCCCCAGGCAACAATTAGAGGAAGCCTCTCATTCCCCTCTTTGTACATATCTCTCTTCTCTTTCTTTATCTCTCTTTTTCTCGGCTTCTGTCTTGATCTGTCTCTCTCTCGCTCTCTCTGTTATCTATCTTGATCTGTCTCTGTCTCTCTTCCCTCCCTGCTCTTTGCGTCTCCCACTCCTTCTCTACTTATTTCCATCTCCTTTTCTGTCTTCTTTTTCCGCCTTCAGTCAGTCAGTTTAAAAGCCACCAGGGGATAAATCTAATGGGTACACACAATACTGAAGAATACACACACAGGCATACATACACACAGTACGTTAGATTCAGACTGATGGTGGACTAATGCTTCTTTTATCTCTCCATATTTATTAGGGCATCTGCAAAATTTTGAGCAGTGGTCAACATTTGTATATCTGTTTTACTTACATTGTTTCAGCTTGTAGATGTATATAGTTCTGTTTCACACATTTTTCATAGCCTAACAGCTTCTATAGGCTTGTATTCTCACTCTTGAAGCTGCTTAGTGAAATTGGCATGTACTGGTTTTGTCAATCAGGAGGAATCCAACAATCCATCCTGTGTCCGGTTGTGTACATCATCACAACCCACACTGCCATCCGCTTTTTTCAGCAGCTAAAATAACATGAAAACCAAATGGATTCGAGAATTGTCAGTCAAGAATAGCCTTGTCTTCTCTTCAGATATGATGCTGCTCCTGGTCTTATCACAGACACAGATCCTCAGTCCTTTTCTTACCCCTGTCTGGAAATGGAACAAACACATTGCAACCAGCCTCCTGGATCCCCCTGACTGTCTGTTTCATTGATTCACCCGTGGCAGCGGTGGAAAGATATTTAGGCCGAAGATCCTTTGGATGATGGTGATAGTGATGACGATGCTAAGCTCACTGATTCTAGCTGTGCCACACTCGGCGACAACATCCAGCTCTCTCTCCAGAGGATAATGACCTGGTGGTGCATTACTGTATGGTGTTGCACAAGCCATTGCAGGAAGTGTAAACATCTGGATTTGCCCCATTCATCTGTAGTGTCTATTGGCAATATATTGGATATAACCTTAATTATATGAGCACAGGCAGGGTGACCCTGCTGCTTGTTAGGTTTCTAGCTTCGTGATGCAAGGTTAGGATTTTTACAGTACGTTTAGATAGTTCATGTAAATTTTGAGTGAATGAGTGGGCAGATCTCTAAAATCAGAGGCTCTACCTGTGCTTATTGCACTATGGTTATTGCGTATAGAAATAAGGTTTGTTACCACAGTATACAGCAGGGATGCTGAACTGGGGCACTGTGACAGAGAACTGATGCTGCTGATGAGGCTGCAGTTCCTCCTGAACACCTCAGCCTCCCTGCAGAGATCAAAGAGCTGCCAGCTTCAACACACACATACACACACACACACACACACATTCACACATCCATCCAAATAAGCAGTATAAGTCTTGTTCCAGCAAGCAGTTAGCAGGGAAAGGTACGCATCAGCTCAGGTCTGCAGTGAATTTAAGAAAGAGTCCACTATAAAACAAAATGAATTTGGTTGGGAGACATTAAGGGGGAACACAAGATCGAATGTAGCTTTTTTATTTACATCATTCACAACAAAGTTACATTGTCATTCTGAGTTGCGCTCTGCTGAACATAATACAGACTGGATGCTGTAGTGCTGCAACTTACTCTCTCTGTACTGCAGAGTGTGGCGTGGTAATGTTTTTGCATAGTCCAACATATTCCCACAAAAATAATTTGAATTTGAATTGCATTTAAAAAGTTGAGTAAATGCCACTCATTATCGAAATATCATAATCACCGTAAAAACTGGTACATTGCACTACACCTAGTAAACTCTTCAAACGCTATACACATTTATTTCTGTGTGGACAGTATGTAATTTTTTCCTCTCAGCTTAACAGGACCTGTGAACAAATTTTTGGTGTTGCAGACAAAACCAGCGTTCTTTTAATTTCATAGCAGGAAGAGAGCATTGCCGCATGAAATATGTGGAATCACTGTCAGAGAAAAGGCTGGTCTTGTAAGCCTGCATACTGAGACCACGGGGCTTAAACGTCTTTGCATGTTTGCTTTCTGCATTAAAATTCGAGGAGATGAGGCAAACATTTTGGAGGACACATGGAGGTGTAAGGAGAGGAGGGAAGGAAATGAAGTAGAAAAGAGAATAGACGAAAGAGTTTAGAGGAGTATGTAACAGAGAAGAGAATGAAATGGAGAAAGCAGTAGAGGAGATGGTACAGTGGGAGATGAAACATGAAAGAGGAGAGAATATGGAGGCAGAAAAACAGAGGAGAAAAGTGAGATGAGGAATGAAGGATACAGGAGTAAAGAATACAAGGAGAAAAGGAAATATGCAGGTGGAAATTAAGGAGATTAAGCAGACTAGAGGACGTCCTCTCCTCATTTCTTGTGGTGTTTTTTGAGTAATGAGGCTGTTAATTAGTAGAGGCATGCATGGTTTATTAAATCAAAGTGTTTACAACTTTCACTGTCAACCAGATTCTTGCTGGTCTTTGCTGATGTTGCCATGGTAATTACAGTGTCATAAATGTGTTTGTGATTGATGGGCTAACTCATAAATAGTAATACATTAATCATTGCTTTATAATTATTTTAAAAGTAATGTTTTTGCGTGATTGGTAATTAATTAAGCTGTTCTTTGTTTTGCTGTCCTGTACTCACTTGTAAGTAACAAAGAAACCACACCATGTAAATGTGACGCATCACTTTTCTGAAGACAGTAACTAACTGTAAGAGACATTTCTCACTTAAAGTGTTATTGGTCTTTGTAAAGATGATAATTAATAATTTTGTATGGGGTATGAATGTGGTGTTTCTTTCTTTAATCTAGGAGCAATCTTAATTGATTAATAATTAGGTCTGTTAAACGTCAGACAACAGCGAAAAATGTACAGTTCACTAAAGCACAGCAAATTGTTAGTTTTGTCCAATTAACAGAAAACAAAACAAAAATTGTTCATCAGTTTACAATCACAGAAAACAAAAAAAAAAAAACAACACAGAAAATCAGCAAATATTTGCTTTAAATAAATAGTTGCCAATTAATTTTTAATTAATCTTCTGCTTTTCAGCTGTATTTAAAGTGTGTAAAATTTAAGATGACCCAAATTAACAACTTCTTCTTCAGCATAGGAAACAACATATCCAGATATGTCCTATGTTATGTTATTTTTTTAGATTGAAATAGGATTTAACAAAACTTGAAATGTGATTTAGCAATCTTTTGTGTCCCATTTAGGAAATTAGTTGTGCTGTCAGATTAAGACAACCATGAACACATGATAAAAATAAAAAACTCACACAACGCTACCTTCATTCCAGAAGAGCTGCATCTTTTTCTTTTTTCTTTTTTTTTGTGCCTCAGAAGGAACACAATTTAAAAACTGTTAGTTCAATTTCCAACACATAATGCACAGAACGATACACCACCTCCACACTACAAATCTCATTAAAGCATTACACACAGTTGCAAGCAGCTTCTATCAAACCCTTTTGGGGGGGGGGGTGTTGTTGTTGTTGTTGTTTGTTGTTTGTATATGTGCATGTCTGTGTGTATGTGGTTGCCATGTTAAGCACATACTTAAACCATATGTATTTTCACTCATACAAAATATGCATATCATAGAATACTGTCAACATAGTAAACAAAGAATTACAGTATATTGAGCTAAGTGTTGACTGTAATATTAAAGTGTAGTACAGTAGTAGTAAATGAAATGCAATGTATGCATAATTGTGTTTCTGATTATTTACATACATTGGAAGTGGGTGGTTGTAAATCAGGAATTTGCAGTCAATATTCTGTCATAAGGTTTTGGTTGTAGCTGGATTCTTTTATTTTGCTAGATTTTTATTCAGTTTACAAACACAAAATAAATCGAGCTGATCAACAGCAATAATGACAACAAAATATATGTAAGTTATGCAAATTGCCATCTAACATAAGTCACAAATTTTGTATGTAGCGTGTTATATAATAAAAACATTAGAATGCCGAGGGGTTGAGGCACTGCACAGTCCCTGGTTGGTGTCTGGAACTTTGTTACACGTCATTCTTCATCTAACTCCCCCTTTCATGTCTACTGCTATCTAATGAATGAAAACAACATTTATTTTAAAAAAGTGCATCCATACAGTAAAAATACAGAAATATAAAAATAACAATAACATTGTGATTCAAATTGAGTAGGAAAACAGCAAGTTTTTGTTTTCATTATGCATTAATCTAAAGATTATTTTGTTCACTTGGTTCATAAATGATCAATTTATGAACCAAGAGTTTATAATAGTAAAATTCTAAATAAACAACAAAAATATTGACATTTAAGGAACTGGAACCGGATAGTTTTGGCTTGTTGTTGATACATTTTCTGTCAATCGAACAATTTATTAATCATCTAGTTGTTGCAGCTCTAAAAACAACCCAAATGAACAAATTAAGAAGCTGTGCATATCAGATTAAAAGTCATACACAGTATGAACTTACATATGTTAAAGTTACAAATGTGTCCTGCAGGGTCATTGATGTTTTGTATTTTAGAAAGTATGTGCCCACCTTTCAGGGGAAAAATATATTTTTTCCTTTCTGGAAGGAGCGTTTTTTTATATTTGACAAATGGGGAAACATGTAGGGAGAAGGGCATGCAGTAAAGTCCCAGTCACACAACAGGGACATTGCAATTACATAGTAATACATCTTAAATATGAGGCTGCCACCTTAGTGATCAAGTTATGCCAGTCTGTAAGTGATGATACAAAAACCTCCATTTTTGTACAAGCAATCTCTGTTTTAATCAATTCAGTGAGTATTGCTGGGATTTTATCTTTTAGGGTAAAGGGATTTTAATTCACAAATACATGGAAGCGATAACTGTCCTCTTGTCCAAAAGAGAAACCACCATATGAGCATGATTTTTGCAACATTTTCCACAAACATTCACAAAACTGTCTTTCCTTTCTGCGAGACACCCCTCACTTAAATTCCCCCATTCTTTTCTCTCTAGTGTCAGGAAACAATGAGAGGAAAGAAGCAAGAAAGATGAGAATTTCTCACTCACACACTCTCCCATTTTCTCTCTGATACACACAAACACACATCAAGGCCAGTCAGGCTCAGGGTTGGTTTATCTGCAGCTTACAGTGAGTTGTTGGAGAATGCTGTGCTGCCAGTCTTCTCTCCGGTAGTGTTTGCATTGTGCGTGTGATGGTGTGCGTATGACTGACTGTGTGTATGTGTGTGAGAAAACAAAGTGAGGGGGAAATAGCAGAGTGCCGATGTGTGTACAGTATGTGTGTTTGTGAATGAGACCCACATAGGAACACAAGCAGGCATGTTTGGTATGTGTGTGTACACTGCAGTGGCTGTGGTGGATTAGACAGCACAGACTAAGAGACTGAGGCCTGGGGAATGCTGTTGCAGGAGGAATGGGACAAACACTAATGCAAACTCAGTGACAGAGGCAGAGCACTGTGTTGCTGCTTTGTATCAGAGCTGTGTTTTGAGTTGAGCACAATACGCCGCCTCCTTATCTAGTGTATATTAACATTTACAAAGGGAAAAAGATATTTATGAGTGTGATCTGTGAAAATGTCAAAAGCTGTGTCTTTGTTGTTCTTGTCATCTCATGAATCCATTTAGAAACAAGTGTATAAATCAGGATAAGCAGTATCTAAACTTGCACTATCTCAACCCATTAACAGAATATTAAAACTCAACACTCCAAATTTGGTGTTGGGTTTGACACACGTCTAAAGCGTGTAATCCATGTGTGTTGCAGGACTCAGCTCAGGAAGGTGTCATCACCCGGGACATCCACCGCACCTTCCCCGCACATGACTACTTTAAGGACTCTGACGGAGATGGACAGGACTCACTGTACAAGATCTGCAAGGTGAGATATGACATCGTCTCTCAGTGACATCCAGATATTTTGAATTTCATGAAATCAGCATAGGATTGTACAGTACTGCATTACCTCACTTTCTTCTGGTATCATGGAAGAGAAGCCAAATCTCTATACGCATGCTTTCATGCTGTGTTCGAACATCTTTGAAAAGAGAATCTTTGAGAAGATAATTCTGGAATGCATGCTAAGCCTTGTAAAATTTGTGCCCATTCCCATAAAGCCAGCCTTTAGTTTTTTGTTTTTTTTTGTGGTCTGGCAAGGCTCAATAGGAATTTGCTTGGCATTTCAAGTTGGCTCTACAACATGATTGACAGTGCCTGCCTTTACTGAGATATCACCACAAACCCTTCCTACTCATGACATACCGGACATACCCACCACTCAGTGGACAGTCATTGATCTTTTCTTCCAATTTTCTAAGTGGAAAGACGTGGTGGCTGATCTGTAGGTGGCAGATTTCTCTCAAATTACCCACCAAAAATGCTTTCTGAATATAATATAATAGTTCAATATAAAGACCATACTTTTATTGTAACTCTCTATGGTCTACTTTAAATGGTTTAGGTTGAGGTGTTTTTAGAGGCGTAAGAGAAGTAAAGTCATCATTTTTAATGACTCCCAATAATTCAATGATTAGTCCTTGTCCTTGTTCTGTCAGACCAATCCTGAGTAGATGTCCTTGAGACTAGACTAAAATCTAGCAGCTAATAGTTGCAGTTTGCAGGGGTACTGAAAGACTATAAACCGCATGCAAAACAATGTCCAAATTCAGCCAGTTTTCTATTAAAACACTGAATTTTATGTTGTATTTCTTCTTGATATTATTTATAGGCTGTCAGTAGTGGTGGCAGCCAAATATATCTGCGAAAACAAGGCTAAGGGCACAATATCAACATCGTCACACATCAAAATGCTTTGGATTTAAGGCTATGAGGGAGGTAGAGCAGTACGTCCACTTATTTCTTATGTAAAGTCTGATTTCCAGTTTGAAGAGAGATGCTGTTTTGGTTAGTATTGAAGTTGAAATACATGCCAAGCCCTCTCTTCTGCCTTAAAGATGCAACGATATAAAGTTAGGATTTGATAGAATTCACCCAACTAACCCCAATGTTGATGCATCCCTACAGAGGAAAAACCATGTAAAAACCCTCTTAACAATGAATAGTATCAAATGTAAGCATGGTATATTAAAAACTTAAAGCATTCCACAAACTTACTCATACAGTATTAAGCAATCTTTTGCTCTGACCTTTTGTGGGTCAGCCACAAGCCTGGTACCATAAAAAACATGCAGCAGTGCATCCTTTCCATTAAAATGAATGAGAGAAGTAAGTGCTATAAGGAGAGGGGCTCAGTGGACTCACATCCTGAGGTAATTATCTGTGAAGACACAAGGTACATTTTATTCAGACAAAAGCCAAGGTCAGCTCTACTGTAATGTATTAAAGCCAGTCCTAATCTCTGTCACTGTCCTCCTCTTAGCTTGACTGCAGCTGTGAACTCAACCAAGACAGTTTATTATGCACAGTTGTCTTTGCGTTGCCCTACAACATTATATCCAACAGCTCTATCACAAACAGAAAATCACTAACTGTGAAATCAGCATGTGTGTGTGTGTGTGTTGTTTTTTTTGTTTTTTTTTAAGATGACAAAATCATATAACTATAATAAATGTATTACATATATAATGTATTTTTCTGAAAAGATTCCTTACTGGTAAGGAGTTAAGTGTATTATTATATAAGTGTATTTAGTTTTTGCACATCTGTGAACAGTATTTAACTCAAGTCTGGACAGCCAGGGGTCCCAGAAAACTACACATTAATCAAAAATCTTGGCCAGCTAGAAACACAAATGTTTAACCACAGAGACTAATCACAAACTGAGCTTAAAAATAACTAAAAAGTCTAATAGCAACTTAATATTGGTAATGAAACACAACCTCCAACAACATATTGCATAAACAATTTCTTGAGCATCAAATATAATGCGAAGATAAAACAACAACTCAATTCAACACTGTGGAACAACAAATCAGCCTATATGTACAGTCATTTTAGCTCTTTTAACCTTGAGTTCGGAATTACTACATTCTTTGCTTATTCACTACTCATTATATAATATACAGTCAATAGTTTACTTTATTGCAGTAAATTTAGATTCTGGACATTTCATTGTCATTTTGCAGAATCCCTGATAGAGTATTGTCCATGGCATGTACTCTTAGAATTACTATATATGCACTATATAGTTAGTAGTTAATTCATCCCTTGAATTTCTGAATGTTAACTGTATGCTGTATGTAACCTGTCAAGCCATCAGCTATGTCAATGGAAGAATATCTGACTGTTGAATATTAAGAGTGGTTATCCTTAAATGGGCCTGACCACCAATCGAGATTATCCAGATACAAAAAAAGTTGTTTTAATCTAAGTAAGTAAAATGTATTTGTATAGCGCTTTTCACAGACAAAGTGCTTTATAAGGTAGAAAGTAAGAAACAAGAAAAAGTCATATTATTATAAAACGCACATTAAAATGCAGACCTGGTTCATACAGGTCTTCCAAACACCTTTCTAAACAAGTATGTTTTTAACTGCTCTTTAAGAGAATCCTCAGAATCAGCAGACTGTAAGGGTGCAGGCAAATTATTCCAGAGTTTAGGTGCTACGGTCTCAAAAGCTCAATCACATTTGAAGGTCTTAAGGCGGGTGCATGGGACAGACAGCAAATTTAACATATTTAATCTGAGAGAGCGAGCTAATGAGTGTGTGTGAAGTAGTTCAGCCACATAAGGAGGAGCCTGAACGTGCAGTGCTTTGTATTTCACTGTGAGAATTTTAAACTGGATCCTATACGCAACAAGGGGCCAATGAAGAGATCTAACCATAGGAGTAATATGAGACTGCCTATTTGACCTAGGGGGTAGTGGTGCAGCAGCATTCTTGATTGTCTGCAGACAAAAGCAAAGGCATGTTTAAGCATCTCTAGTTCAGCAGTTTAAACAGATCTCATCTTACTAATATTTCTTAAGTGCAAAAAACAAGATCTGTTCAGCTGCTTAACAGGGTTGTCAAACGACAAGGATTGATCAGTATTACTCAGGTTGAAGTGGGTAACAAAGGAAAGAGGGCCAATACGTTGCATGAGCACAGGGGCAACCTTTTCTGGAACAGCTGCCCTTGTCTTATCAGCATTTAGCTGTAAAAATTTTTTAGCCTTAACCTGTTATGTGTTAGGACAGTCTATAAACTTAAAAGCCTCACTAGGTTTGAATGTGGTTGGATGTCATCTGCAAGTAAATGATATGCAATATTCAATTTGTTTATGATCTGTCCCAAGGGCATCAAATATAAAGAAAATAGCAACACACGCAAATGCACCCTAACATGAAGGACAATAAGTGAAACAAAGTAGATCGTAGTAGAATTCAGTATGTGTAAGCTTGTATTTAGTAGTTATGCAATGAATGGAAATCTGTGAGCACAAAGTAAAATCGGATGAAAGGAAGGTAAACATTAAACACAAATACGGATATCACAGAAGCGTTTTGTGTATTCATTAAAATCAAAGGTAGTTTTAGAGTAGAACTTTTGCTCCTTTTGTATTTTCCTGGCGCTGCAGAAGTAGTATGGCCGGTCAGCGCTCTGGGAGAACCTGTCAGGAAGGGTTAGCATCCAGTCTGGACCCAACTAGGTCAGTGGCGAGCCAGCCTTCATTTGTATGCAAATCCATGTAGATTTGCTGCTGATAAGGTTGGTTGGATCTTGAGGCATGAGTGGGTTACAGGCACAGAGGATCCAGGACAAAGTTTATATTCATCTTCATATCCTACTCAGTAATTGGCCTGCAGTCTTTTATTTTCTGACCTTTATTCTCTGGGCAAGGTCACCTGAGCTCGGTCCTCTTTTTCAGTGATAATCTGCTTCATTCTCTTAATGTTCCACTCAGTCACACTTCCAGCTAACCTGTACAACCTCAGACATCTACTGGTGGTCACTCAGAAGGCCTGCAGGAACAGTCGGGGGTTAACTGCCTCACTCAAGGGCACACTGACAGTGGGTTTTCAGGGAGAGGAGAGCATTATTCTCCCAGCTGGTGTGGGGGTTCAAAACCTGTGACTCTCAGATAAATGGATAAAGAGAATACTTTCTATGTTTCCATGGAAACAGAACTTAAACAAAGCATGGAAAAAAAGCAAACACGATAACGCCTCATCAACCAGGCTAATGTTGCGTATCCCAGTGATCACTGAGTGTTTCCATGCACACATTATTCAGGGTACTAGCTCATATCCTGGTGACCACCATCCTGATCAGATTTGTGTATACTTGTTAACATAATGCCAGCAGATTTGTTAGAATAAAAATTAGCCCTGCTGATCCCTGTGCGCTGAGTAATGAATCACAAAAAGATTATATTACCATGGAAACAGAACTCAGGCTGCAAACTCTGTCATATTCAAAACTTTAATAGCCTTACATGTCCCATTATCTTACTCATTACTTTATAAAAAGACAGTTTATAAATGGGATTTGCTGGCAGCCCAAGGGTTAAACTAACAACCATGAACCGTCATCCAGTAGGGAATGGCTGCATGTCATGCCCTAATTTCCTGATATCTCTTCACATTGAGATGGATCAATGGAGGCAAAAAAATACCTTTAAACAGAATAATAATAAGAATATGAACAACTTCTTCTCACAAAAGCAATACGAGATTACAGAATAATACACACTTATACACAGTTAATGTACTCACAATATACACAGTTTCTTGCAGTAAAGTATTTCAACTGAGGTATAAGTGACCTCTTCAATTTTTCTTTTTTTACAGAATTGAAAATTCATAATGGTCAGGTTTTCCGATATTGCACTCATAATGTGGTTCTTTTACTACTGGTAAATGTATCCCTCTTGGCTAGTTTCCATATCTTTTTAATCAATTTGTTGAAACACTTCTCTGGAGTGTTCAGATATTCATTGTTTTTGCTCAAGGACCCTTTATAGAACAGATGATCATTGATAGTCCCATTGGAACTTTTGGGATCTATATGACCTATATATTCTTGTTAGGATGCACTGGTTGAACGGACTAAAACAGTATTATTATTATTGTTATTATTTTTAATAATACCTGACTGAATACTGAATACATTTGCCAGCCATGAGGAACCCACACATTATGGCTTTTAAACAATGCCTATTAAGACATTTGTACTGTCTAAAAAGTTTTTTCCAAAGTTGTATACATATAGAAGAATAAAAGACCTGTGTGTATTGGTTATGAGAAAGTAGACATGTAGATTTTAATAATCCACCCCTCTGAGCCTATTATCTGCTCAGGCTAACAAATTTAGATTTCACCCACCAGGACCTCCCCCATCCATCTGTCAGCATGCACTTCTCCCAGAGTTGGGGACATGTGAATGCCACACTCCATCAAGCATGTCAGCTTGTAGATTACACTCCAGACAGCTCCACAAGACTTCTCCATTAGCTCCACATCAAACCCCAAATTAGCTGAACAGATCAGGAGTGGAGCTCTGGATGTCCACACTCATTTTTCAAGCATGGAAAGGGGGGAGAGAATCTTTTAACCCAATGTACAGAGGTTTGACTGCTGCGGAAGTTAATTTGTCCATCAAAGCATGAGCATCCTGCCAAACTATCTGTGAGGAAGATATTGAACTGCTACCAGTTTAATCATTCCAAGTGGCTCTGGATAAGAGCTGAATTAACCACATAATATTTGGGGAATGTTCACACTCTCACACTGCACCGAGTATACAACGGCTCCAACATTTGTAGAGGGGAAATATTATTACAGGATATCTGCTCTACATTCTCTGGGTTCATGATCATTTCTGGTGCTGCTAATCTTGCAAACATTTTGAGTTGTGGGGCTCCTGGTTTTATATGTAGAGGTCAGGGGAGTTGGTTTATGTTGGATTGGACTTGCCAAGTTTTGTAGTCTGATACCTCCCATTTAGGCAGGCAAAAGAATTATAATGATTTGCTGTTCAGTGTAAATTTCTTTCAGCCTGTATGTCTTGCAAGGATGCGGGCAGTTAAGAGTTGAAGTTGTATGTTGTGGTCTTTAATTTCTCCCCCATTAGAAACAAAGTGTTGGTCGAATGGTTTTAGACATATTTGCCTTTCCCTGGATCCTAGTTTACACAGTGAAAAGGCCTGTCTATTTGCTCATTAGCATGATTGGTGGGGTGTGTCAACTACCAACTGTTTTGAGACAGCGTCTCTCCCAAACGGTCATCTGAAGGTTACTGTCTTTAGTCGGTCTTTCATACTTTAATGGTCGATGTTGGACAGCCTCTCTCTTCTCTTACTGCTTCAGTGGTGAGAGGTTTTGTGTTGTGGCGTGACTTGACTTTCTTTTCCTCACTGTATAAAATCAATCAGGCTTTAACAGGGGCAGTGGATTTGGATTTCCTACCCCAGGCTAAGCTTGGTTTGTTAATGGTAGATAGTCTCCATGGGGACTGATGCTCATTTTTTTATGTTGTATTTGTGCCACAATAGCAAATTCAGTCATCTGATTTTAAAGCAGCTATAATTGATATTTTTATACTAACAAAATGTTTCAAATGACAGTGTGAAAACAATGTGAAAGTAAAAAGGGGTCATCCACAGTGATGAACCTACGTGAATTATTACCGAAATCTGTAGCTCCCCTTGGCTTTACAGACCTTTATAGCAGGTTTCAGCTCATTGTTTAGCTGTCTGTTCCACCACTGTTTTGTTTTGTCCACAGTGGGCAGCTGTTATCAGCGAAAAATCCACAGTACACCACCTACTCCCCACCAAATGGCAGACACAGTTAGTGACTAGCTGGTTTAGCATCTAAAGAAGGAGATATTTCCATCAGGAGTTGCTAGAGACGAGAAACAAAGCTAAAAGAGAATTATATTGGACTTACATTCACCAGTTGGCCAGGAACTTTGAACAAATGATAATTTTGCTCCATCACTAAATAAACAACTGTTTACCAACAAGGTCGCAATATCAACTTAAAAGGTCATGTCAAACGTTGTCGGTATGATTTCCATATTTTCCAGTTGTTTGGTGATTTTTTTTTTCTCTGTACATCAAAGAATTTCTTGTTGACTGAACAATAAATTCCTCTGAAAAAAGAAAAAACAATGGCACTGGAGAGATGTCCTGTGTTCGTACAGATGCTCTAGATCTACGGGCACTAAGCTTTTAAAATCCAATGGCATAGTTGTTCCTGACTGAAACAATATTCCTGAGAATATTAAAAATATTAACATATTTTGGAATGTAAACATAAACTGTCCATTACTGTTCACCAAACTCAGCATATCAGACAGCAAGTAACTAAAGCAGCGTTATTGAACGCTTCATGTTGCAGTTAAACTGACTGACTGTTAAATTACGGGCTAACAGTCACCCCTCCCTCAATACTGAAGTGCAAGACACTAAATCCCCTAGCTCCAGTGAAGCTGTTCATTGACTGGTGTAACTGTATCGCACTGTGAGTGAACTGTGTTGCTTACTGTGAATGTTTGTAACTGTGGAAGACAATAAGCAGCAGAAAAGTATTCCGAAAATGTACCTTGCTGTGTAAATAACAGGTATAAAAAAGATAATATGCACCTACCAAAGGTGGTGAGACTCTTTGAAGTTCGTTTTTAAACTAAACTAAAAATAAGTTCTGTTGTAAGGAATTATGGGTCCTGTGCCGTCTGAAAAATAAGGAGATATCTCTAATTGGCTATTTTCCTGTACTTGAATGTTCTAATCCCTTAGCAATAAAAATTAGTTTTTTGACATTTTTCTAATTTTGTAAAATTAAATATGAAACATATTTCATCACTAGTAACTTACATCCTTGGTATAGTATTAAACCCAGGACCCACTGTCAAAGGTCCAATGTGTAAGGTTTAGGGGGAATCTATTGGCAGAATATAATATTCATATCTTCATTGGTATATAATAACTTAAAAAATAAGACTCATTGTGTTTTCTCTACAGAGGACCGCTGTCTTCTTCCAAAGAGTCCACCATGTAACACCTACATGGTGCTAAAAAATTATGCAAAAGAAATTAGGTTTTGCTTGACCTTTGTGCTTTTATAAATATGTTCTGAGTGTGTTTATCAGGATTTAATTTAGGATCTTTAATTTGTACAAGACCATGTTAATGTTAAAATATAGTGAAAATATGGAGAAGGTTTTTAACATTATAGCATTAATTTATACATTGTAAACAGCCTTGTTTAATTTCGGTGACCTCTAATGTCTGGTAGATTAACCAAAATGAATTGTTGTCCTCTCTCTTTGTTTCTCTCTCAGGCCTACTCTGTCTATGATGAGGAAATTGGTTATTGCCAGGGTCAGTCGTTCCTCGCTGCTGTTCTCCTGCTGCACGTGAGTTAACTTGTCATCCATCCATCCATCCATCCATCCATACATCGAGTCTGCTTTCTCATGGTCAGGATGCATCAATGCACCAGATACATGAATAGATAGATGTAATACTATTATACAAACCTGGCTTCAGCTTAACAACACAGACCTTGTGTGCATGTATATATGTGAAATATGTAATTTCATACAACATATCTGGTCTGCTTTCTTTACATATACATTTTTCTAATGAAGAAAAATACATTCAATTCCATTACATTTATGGAAGATCTTCTGGTGCTTTTCTCTTGCCCCTGGCTTTCAAAATAAAAGCTCCTTGGAGCTGCCGTAATGTGACTTTTGTGTGACTACAGACTGTGTTTGTCAAACAAATAAAAACAAAAATTATTTCACAAAGAAAATATGTCAGCATTGTGCAAATACACCAAAGCTATACTGCATCTACTGAAATGAAGTCTCTTAGCCTGTGCTGGGTGTAATAAAGCAGAACCAAAACAATATAAGAGACTAAATGGAGGATGAGAGAGGGAGACAGAAAGAAAAGAAAGTTGCTGACCAGTTATAACAGCTACAACAGTTTATAGCAGAATGATGTGGATGAATAGAGGGAGTGAAAGAGTGAGAGTGAGACAGAGTCATAGCAGAAAATGAGGTGTGGGAAAGAGGTGGACAAGACTCATTCCCTCATGGACATTTATTTTCAAGGTGACCGACAGACACACAACTCTTAAAGAACCCGTGCTCTATATGCCCCATCCAGTACATCTCTTAATACATTTGTTCGGTGTTTCTTGTCTGTTCAAAGTGTGTTGCATCTTATCTGCATAAAACACACCTTATATTTTATTTGGGGAATGTGATAAGATACAGATGGAGAGGAGACAGAGGAGTAGATACATGAAGCCCCAAGTGGAGGAGAGAGTGGGGTGGAAGTTTGGTCGAGGTCCAAATGACAAGGGCAGCAGAGGTTAAAGAGGAGGATGACTGAGGAAGAGTGGAGAAGAGAGGTCAGGAAGGATGTGTGTTGAGGAGAGATGGTTGGAGAGTCACGGAGGAGAGCTGTGGACGAATTTAGTGAAGACACGTCATGAAGTACAGAGGAGAGGAGCAGGGTGGAAAAGAGGAGAGTGGAGGGGGAGGAAAACAGGAGGAAGTTGTGGAGGAGGAGGCTATAAAGGCAGAGAGGAGGGGGAGAGATAAAGGGGACACTAGCAGTAAAAGAAAGAGAGGTTATACAGGAGGAAGAGGCAGACGGGTTATAGAGGAGGAAGAAGCGAGGTTATGGAGGAGATGTCAGGAATATTAATAGGGGTTCAGGTTTACCTGCAGGAGCCCATTCAGCCCCAAACACATACTGTCACTCTGATTAAATATCACCTTACCGTGTGCGTGCGTGCGTGTGTGTGCGTGTGTGTAAGAGAAGAAATAAACCCACACAGACATACACACATAGACAGTGTTAAGCTTTTTCTCATTCCTCTTATCTCCGTTCATCCAAGCAACGCACACACCAAAACACACAAAGACAGTGAAGCACTCACACAAAAACTTGCATGCGTTGCACACGCAAACACCCTGAAGTACTTCCTTTCATTTCATTCACACCTTCAGCCAATCAAGTAATGTCAGAAAATAAAGCATGTCATTTGTTTTCCATCTTCAAGAAGCAGATTATTAAGTATATAAGTATAAGTTTAAAGTTCAAGTGTGTAAGATTTAGGTTGTTTTATTTACAGAATATGCCACAAAAAAGAATACATATTATAAATAAGAATGTTTTTGTTACCTTACAATGAGCCTTTCATATCTACAGACGCCGCAGGTCCTCTTCATTGGAGTGCGCCATGTTGAATTGTCATGTTTCTACAGTAGCCCTGAACGGTCAAATCAAACACTAGCTCTAGATAGAGCCTTTCAAGTTTTTCGGAGCAGCAACCGTAATTTCGCTCTTACACTTGGAATGGAAGGGCAAGGAAAATGGGTTGCAACCACGCCGCTAGATGCCACTAAATCCTGCTTGCTGATCATGATATACTAAAAATGATCTCTAGAAAAGAGTGGGAACCTTGACTAGCTGTAGTTTATGGTTATCTATGTGGTTTCAGATGCCCGAGGAACAGGCCTTCTGCGTGTTGGTGAAAATCATGTACGAGTACGGCCTCAGAGCTCTCTACAAAAACAACTTTGAGGATCTTCACTGCAAGTTCTACCAGCTGGAGAGGCTGATGCAGGTTAGTGATGCAACATTTTACGATATTTGAAATGTAATGTAATATTACAGTGCACTGGAAAGTAACATAATGAAACATAATGCTGAGAAGACGACCCAGACAGGATGGATGGATGGATGGACAGACAGGTCGATGAAATAGTGTCCGCTGGTTCTGGAAGTATATTATTATTATATTGTATTCCTATTTCAAGATTAGAAACATGGGACTCTCCTGATTAATGTAACAGTCCTGTAGATTTATGTTATTGCCACCAGTTTTAATTATTTCAGCTTCATTTCTGAGAAACCATGTTTAGTTTGCTATTTTGGCATAGTGTAAAGGTCTAAATAATACAATACCCATGAGCTTTGGCTGCTGCTGCCATGGAGAAGGAGCCAGTCGGAGGCATTAATTCAAAATGCTTCATTGATGCAGCACAAACATCCACATCCATAGTTGCTCAGTCAATCCAAAATTGACAGAGAATTTAAAACTCAATTGACATAAGATGCAGATTGTGTTTTTAGATTACTCAACAGCATAATCTTTAACTTTCTTGTGCCTTTCATAGACTTTTAAGCTCTGTGATTGGATGTTTCTTGTTAAAATGCATCTTGGAAGTTATAGTTGGTATGTCTACCTTAAAGTTTTTACCTTTACATGCTTCTAGCAACTTTTTTATCATTGTACTGTAATCGTTAATTATTTAGACTAGTGATTTAACCAGGAGAGTTTAATGTCTATCCAAGTGCTTCAACTGTAACTCCCACAACATTGTCTGTGGGAAAAGTTGAGGGGAATTTTACTTCAGAGCCAGGTGCTCCCGAAATAGCTCTTCCCACTCCGTCTATAAAGCTTTGGCTACAAGTTGCTCCCAGTTTGTTGTTCATTCATCACAAGTTTTTCAGACATCTCTGGCTGTAGTCAAATATTGATTAATCTTACCACTTAGTGGCAGAGATTTGCCCTTGGGGACACTACAATTGCAGCTCAAAATTAAAAATGTTAATCAATCGTTTTGTCTGTATCTTGAGTCTTAAATGCTATGACATTCACTTCACATATCCAACTATCCTTGTTGGGCAGTCTACTCTCAAGGACCATTCATTTACATTAGAGTTTATTTTCCAACATTTTTACTTTCTTGAAAATGAAGGTCCCTCTGGCTGTGTCATATGATTAATGATTGAATGTAGTTTGTACAGTTACTCATACTGGGAGCAACAAAAAAGAAAAGACTAGCAAACAGTGGAAATAGCCTTAAATGTATTTGCAATTTCCATGAAAACAAGGAAAGTTTTAACATATGTAAGGCATGTTACCAGTGATTGCATCATCTGTGTGGTACAACATGTTTGTTGTTGCCTTGTTGACTCATTTCTGGTCTCAAAATATAATAGAATATAAAAAGAATCAATTCTAAGTCTGTGTGCGTGAGACTTGCAGTCTCTGTAGGCTAAACAGTATTCTTTCTGTCTGTTGAGGCTGATGATCCTGGTGCTTTTAAAGTCCCATCCCACTCAGGTCTTACAGCCTAAATCCGCTCACTGAGTAGAGTTTAATTTGGCCCTGAAATCTATCCTGGCCCTACAGGCAGTCGTCTCTCAGCATCAAGATCAACTTGGTTAGCATTGATCAAATGCGCTCAATGTAAGGATGTTAGCATTGACTGCTAATTATTAGCATACAGGTAGGAGCTCACTATCTGATCCAGTCAGGTGTCATGTGGCATGGTAAGTGTTGGCTGCCCAAGTGGATCGCTATCTGGCTAATTGAATCCTTAATTCACTGCACATGTATGGACACAAAGACATACGCACACTTTTTACAGCTGTCTTCTTCTCCGCATGTGTTCAAGCTTATTGTACCAGAACAGAAATATGTAAAACGCATTAACTAGAGCAAAAAATGGGAAGGAAAGGGAAAAAAAGCCTCATCAAATGATGAAGTACACAGAATAATATAATAACATTGGCGATGCTGAATTCTGGCGCTCATGTATTTACTGTGAGTTTAATAATGTGTGAAATGTATGAATAATGTCTCTGACTGTTTGGCAGCTGGGATGTGAAACTGAATTGTGTTATGTGTCTTTTTTAACTTTGCTTTGTTCCTGGGTCTCTCTTGAAAGAGTTTATTGTCTCAGTGACATGACATGATTTAATAAAGTATGAGTGAAAATTAAATAATGTACAATTGAAATGACAAGCGGGGCCATATCTTTTTATTCTTGTAAGTGCTATTTTATCTCACAAGTTTCTCCTCCTTCTCTTATATTTGCTCCTACAGGAACAGCTTCCAGACCTGTGGTCCCACTTCCAGGAACTGAACCTGGAGGCACACATGTATGCCTCCCAGTGGTTCCTCACACTCTTTACTGCAAAGTTTCCCCTGTGCATGGTGTTTCACATCACTGACCTGCTGCTCTGTGAGGTACACTTTGACTTATTGTACTTCTTTATACTGGATGTAAAGGGAGCGTAATTTGATCTATATTGTCCAGAGTTTAATGAGGGAAGGGTCAGAATGATGAGAGGAGTAGTCAGGAAGTTGAGAAGAAGGTCATCGGAGGAAGCAAATGAGTGGCAGAGGAGGAGATGGCAACTGTCAATGAAGGAGGCAAGCAATTTGAAAGAGAACAATTAGCCGGCAAAGCTATACCAACACCAGCACTGAGCCATCTGCATTCTGCTCTGTGGTTTGATCTACTGTAACATCTTCCCAATGTCATCAATAGGGATGCCTTGATCAGGCTTTTAAGGGTTGATACGATCACTGATTTAATGTCATTAGGACCACCTGATACTAATCACTACTTCCTTCTTGTTGTAAAACATTTTTACAAAAAGCTCTTCTGAAGAGACCTTCTCCCCAAAGCCACTAGTTGACCTCATGTCTGTCATTCATGCTATTTTTATTCAGGTTAGAGTATAAAGGTGAGTAAAAGTGATTAATTTAATCTTTTACAAATCTGTGATATGCTGCAACCATGTCCTTAACTTCAAAATTCGTATATATGTCTATTTTCCCATGGCCAGGGTGGAAGATCAAATGGTGAAATAACATTTCAAACTTCAGAACAGTTTTTTTTTCTATGTTCATTCCTGGTGTGCCATTAGAAGCCATGTGGCTTGTGGAACATAAAAAAACAAACCAATCCTACAACACACAAAAGCTCAGCCTGATTTTGTTTCATAAATCAAAGCATGCTAACACAAACTTCTGACACTCATCAATCGGAAGCACACAATGTTTGTCTGTGAGTCTGTGCAGAGTTAATAATGTATACTTGTAGTACATTTACAGTCCTACTGAGTAATATGCAATAAAAACAAAATGATGTATAGATTCAACACCAAATATAAATGCAGAGAATACTGAAATAGTATGTGAAAAAAGGTGATAATTAAATTATTATAACAATTGGAGTCTCTTGCTGGTATTGAGGACTCAACAGTTCAGCACCTTACATGGGTAACAATGGAGAAACCTGGAGGGGTTTCTTTAGATCTGAACCCTAGGAATGTTTTCTTTTTTGGACTAGTCACTATCTGTCACAACAACCACCATGTTCAAACATAAGGTTGGTCATAAGACTAATTAATTAAGACTGATGTTCCACGCCTTAGTTTGTGTTTATTTGACCCTATCGTCTGTGACTGTGTGATCGTGTGAAGAGAGAAACAGAGCTTTCAGCTGATCACCACCTGCTGGTGAGTCAGATCAGGTGGCAGGTAAAGCTGCCAGATGGACGTGATGAAGCCAAATGTGTAATGAGGGTAACTGGGGGCCTTAGTTAGAGGTAGAACATACAGCTCTGTATGGACAATAAATATTGTGTTTGGGGGATGTAAAACCAAAGTAACAAGGGGCCAAGAACCAAGCCTTGTGGAATACCGCGCCCAACATGAGCAGATTATCACCCAAAACAACAGCATGAATTTTGACAGAAAGATCAGTTAAGCAGTTAAAGAGCAGTTCGACCCATTTTCCATGTGACTCAGCAAAAAAATCCCCAATAGACTGATTGCCTGTCCCTCTAATGGAGTGGATTTATGTTACTTTATTTTGTTTGTTTTTGTGTGTACAAAGGAAATTTTGTCTTATTCTTAAAAGTTTCATTACAATAACATCAAAAGTCCTATTTGTTTCCTCTCCTCCATCCTTCTCTGTCTCTTTCTCCCTCCTCTCCCTCCCTCCATCCCTCCCTCCCTCTTGCTGTCCTCCTATTGGCCTCAGGCAGAACAATTAAAAGTTTCCCAGGTCTTTCTCACCCAATGAGCCGCATGATGAGAATCTGCTCGTTAAACCAGAATTCTCATCTCCTGCATCCCTCTCTGTCTGTCCTCCTCTCCTCTTCTTGGCTCTCTTAATCATCTTCTCCCACTCGTTCATTCCTTCCTTCATATTTTTCTTTCCTTATTTACTCTATTTCTCTGTCATTACTCTCTTTCCTTGCCAATTCTTTAATAACTTTATGTGTTCTTTCTTCAACTGTTTCTTGTTCTGTGTTCTTTGGTTCAATCTTTTAATTAATTACACATTAATCTCTATCATTTTGTTTGTTTTTTCCTTTTTCTCTCTTTTTATACAGCTGTCTGTCATTGCTTGCTCTCTTCAGCAGCTTTACTTTAGTTGTGTGTGTTTTTTTTGTTATTGTTTTTTTCTTTCATTTGTCCCCTTTCTGTCCTTTTCCCTTTTCTCATCCCTCTTTATTAATCACTCCCTTAGTCAGCTGTTTTTTGTCCTTTTCTCCTGACCCAACTGTCTTTTATTTATCTCAATGAACATCATAGAGCAAACAGTAAATCTTTTGTTTTGCCACTGATACAACAGACTTAAATTCTACTGATTGGTTGGGAGTCCAAAGCTCAGACCTTGATGTCATGTGAGGGTTTTTTGTAGGTCATATGTAAGTCACTTTACAGTCCTTGCTTTTACCACTTCAGTTACCAGTTAGTTACCATTAGTCAGTCACCATACAGTGTTGCACAAGATTGTTTTTAAACAAACAATATTACATTTGCAAGTGTTAACGAGCTACAAAATGATCTTACCTCTGTGCCTCTATCTACTTAAATCTGCTGGCCTCACATCCAACTTTTTTTTGCACACAAACCTCCTTTCCTTGGCCAATTGCCCCATCACCTTCCCAGTCCCAGTCTTTGTCATCATATCTCCCTTTTCTGTATGTTTATCTCTCTTCCTCCTGCATAAATCTGTCTTGCTTGGATACACACACTCACACTCTGATATTATCTTCCTTTCTCTCGTACACACCTTTGATCCTACCTCAGCGCTGTAGCACCATCTTGAGGCGTACAAAGATAGGTGTGTGAAGGCAGAGCTCCCTCTCTCTTTTCTCTTTCTCCAGTTATTTTTAGAGCTGTCCAGATATTTTTAGCTCTGTGTTGCCATGTGAACTGGTTGTCACGGAGACCAAGGAGACGGGTGTTCCCATGCAGAGCTGACATCAGCTTTACATTTTCTTTTTTTTCTGTGTCAAATTTAGAAGCATTGTGTAAAGAAAAGAGGAAGGAAAAACATATTGGCTGAGCATTAATGTGCATATCTCAGTGAATAGAAACAAAACTTATTACGCAGTAGTCTGCTGTACATAATAATCATTATATAGAAACATAAAACAACGTGTATTATGTCAATAAAAGAAAGTAAACTTTTAGCTTTATCTGGTTTGTCTTGGAAAATATCACCTTTGAAGTTTTGTTTTCTTAAGACTTTACTCTCTCTGCCATCTTCTTTCTCTTTCTTGCTCTTTCCTTACCATTATCCTTTTTTTTCTGCTAAATGTTATACTTACAAAGTAAGTTATTAGATGTTGTATATCTTAATCATGTAGCCATAACTTGTATTGCACTGCAGGTAGTTTTTGCTGTTATTAAAGTAAATTTTGTTCATACTAAGGCAGGGAGATTAGAAAATGTATCTGCATCCGAGCATCCTATTGCTATAAACAGACATGCTATAGGTTCTGGTGTCAGTATGGGCACCAATGATAAATTAAAACTAAAAACAGCGAGGAAGATAAAAGTTGGACTCATCACTATCTGTTGTTTTACCTCTATTCCTCTGTATTTGGCACAAACCCTTGCAGGATTTCAATCATCTCAGTAATAGTTTGGTGAATGTTAGCTGTATTATCCACTGGAAGCTGTCAACATGTGAAGCTGCAAAGTTTCATGTATCAGAAATTAATACACTGATATACGCTGACTGATTCATTTAAAACCCTGCCCATACACATGAATATTAGTTGTGTTGTGTATTCATTCTTGTATACTAATTCCTCTCTATCTTCCAGGGTCTGAACATCATCTTCAATGTAGCCCTGGCCCTGCTCAAGGTTAGTACTCACTTCATTCATTCATTATAAAATCAGTTCTCATACAAATATATATATATATATATATATATATATTTATTTATTTATTTATTTAAATCCACCATGATTGTTTTGTTTTAGGTTTTAGATCTACCTTATTTTATAAATAGGTATAATTACGTAGAATTTCTTACATCAATTTCACATGACCATGAAAATGTCTCAGGCTGTTATGAGTTATTATTAGTGAGAAAGTTACCGCAAAGTACACAGCAAAGGTTTTGGGAAGCATGATTGTGCAGAAGAAGCTGTCTGTGAGGAGGGGTGTTAAGTCCTAGGTCTGATGTGATAGGCAGAGGTTAGACAGTTTGTTTATTGGCATTTCTTGCCACCTAGTGCTCAAATCTTGAAATTACATCTGGAGGTGGGGAGGCTGATTTGTCAAGACAAATTAGACAAATCATAAACATCGAATGAATCTGAATGTGTGTTGAATGTGATGCAGTACGTGTGTCTCAAAACAGCTGCAGTGAGCAGATTCTGACCAGAGTACCACATGTCTCTATGTGTGTTTGTGCTGTGGGGTATTTATTCATGGAATTTGATTCAAGTGATACGTTTAAAATTATAACTTTACTATTATGTTGTATTTATTTTAAGCATTATATGGATGAACATAAATACTGCTTTCAGTTTGGCACTTACTCTATTCATCTACCTTTTTAACATTAATGGGTGCATACAAGGTTTACTCATATTTTCCGTCAGAGGTTGATAAAATGGTGATAAAATTATCTAGAATGAGAAAATATTTGGGATGTGGTTTCATAAAAACATAAAATAGTGCAAATAGTAAACCAATAGACAGACATGGAAGAAAAACAAGATGCAAAGAGTAAATTACCATTTCATTTTCAATCTGTCATGATTTAAGTCACATTAGTGTGAAAGATAAAACAAGGAAACTTCACAAAATACAGTCGATGTCTGAATTTTAGCTAAAGAAATACAAAGAAATTATAGAGTTTTTTTTTTTTTCAAATATAACCAAACCAAACTGCATGTTGTTGCCATCAGAGCTGAATGGTGTTGAATTACGAGTTGTTGTGTTATCAGATCTGTTTGTGGCGGGATGGATCAATGGGTTTTGGCAATAAATGCGACATATTGCATGTCAGTGTCTGGTTGTTCAATGTGGGCATTAATTTCATGGGACAGTTCTTGCTGAAACTGAAAGAACACTTAGTGATAAACAACAGGATTGTTTTTTCTCATGATATAGTCCGTGTCTTGGTACTGAAACAAAATGAACAAATCATTCTTTAGCGTCATGTTTAAGTGTATGTGTCACTTTTTCACATCTGTGGATGTTTTGTGACAGAGAACTACATTTTCTAGCTGATACAACGTTTTTACAGATTCATTTTAACATATCAGAAAAAAAAAAAAAAAAAGTCGTCTACCTCGTGGAAAACAGGTAATTTCACATTCTCAAACCTGGTTAACATGATACATAGGTGGAACGATTACAATAGTAATTGTGCCATTACAGTGTTACCATATTTACTCCTTCACCTTTTCTGCTATCCTCCAAAACATCATGGTTGCTTATAATCCTCAATTGATGGGTTTTATTTTATTTTTATTAATTATTGAAAGGAACACAGAGGCTGCCAATAAGCATTATCTGCCATTATCAGCTAATTATTACAGGAAAGTGTATGTTGGAAGTTCAGATATAGATGTGTTTTCTCTGTCCCCTGATCAGCTCAGCAACTAAATGTTGAGTCGATTATTAATTTATTTAGTGTTTGTTGGGCCCAAAAGTGGTTTGCACTGTGCTATTTTATAGATAGGAATAGAAAAATAGGAAAAAGAAAATAAAAATATTAGATATTAGAGATGCCAAAATCAAATTTGTTTTGCCCCTCCCTAACAAGTCCATTAATCCAATCCATTATCTATTTTTCCTTCATAAAACAGCTGCATGTGATACATGAACACACCAACATAGCCTAAAACAATCCAGTTTTGCAGATTGGCTTAAGATATTAGTAATTATTAATAATAATTGATCATGTGTTGATATGAAGTGTTTTTGCTTTTCCATAGTAATGCAGCTACACTTAGGCTTCCTCTCTAAATGAATCATACACAGTTGGTTTTAAAAAGCCCTCCTGCTCTACATTTTAGCAATAATATATTCTGTGTGTCAGAGAGAGAGGGATGTGGTGCATGCGATGGTCGGGAATGGAGAACAAATGAGGATGTAAGGAGGGTGGAAGGGGCTTCCACTGCCTGCCTCCCATTGGCTGGGCATGACGGCATTCTCCCCCGAGGCTCCCTCCTCCCTCCTCCCTCCTCTATCCATCCTGCTCTCCTCTCCGCTCTCATCAGCCCTCTCTCCATCTGTGTTCACCTCCCTCCCTCTCCCGCTTAGCAGCCGCCATCCACATCCCACTAGGAGCATAAGGTATAGCGTTAGCAATCTGGACCTAGAAGAGTAAAGCTCTGTGTTGTTGTTGTTTTTTTTTTTTCCTCCTCATCTTTACCTCCCATGGACGCCTGCTTGGAGCTTTCTTTTCTCCCTCAGTTCTTCGTTTTCTCTCATCTTTAGCGCCTACATCTCTACCTCCGCCTTATCTTCTTCTGTTTTGGCTGGCTATGTATTTCTCCAACACGCTACCTCTGTCCACCACCCAGACCCCTGCAATGGAGCCGCCCGTGCTAGCCATTAGCTGCTAGCATCACAAAGAGAGAGAGGGAGTTAAGGAGTAGAGAAAGCGAGGAAGGCAGAGAAGAGTGCAAAGGAAAGAGGTGGTGCTGGACGGGAAACACTGTGGTTTCTTTGACCAGGACCATCACTCCTGATGGAACAACAATATACACACTCATGCTAACTCTCATTCATATAGCCTTTGTTGTTGAGAGGCAGAAGTGACTTTCCATCTGAACGAGCTGGCTTCCCATCTAAAGGATCTACTGACCGCTACAGACCGGATGCCTGGCTGCTGCTGCTAATGGAAATCTGCTGGAGGGACTGACACGGGAGTCCACACTGGAGCTGCTGACTGGACTGTGCTTTTACTGATCTGTGTGGTTTGAATCAAATCAGACTTCACGTCAGAGGGTTTTATCAGTGAAGAGGAAGAGCAGAGATACAGATAGACTATTATGTTACACTTTTTTCTGTTTTACTACCTCTTTCCAAACTCATCTTGTCTTTCATGCATCGCTGGCTTAAATCTGACTCAACGAGTTTAGCATCCTCTCAGCCATAAACTAACACAAACGCATCATCATCTCCTGAAGGCAGAAAAGTGCCATACTCCCATGCTAACAGACCACATCTCGACTGTTTCTGCCAATGTCGTCAGGACTGCCTGCTCAGGCTTAGACTGTGGCTCTTCAGATAAAAGTAATCATATCGTTATTTCAGACAATTTTACATTTCAAAGAAAGCTAAAATCCTATCAGCTTTATACCAGGTGCAGCCTCCCATTCGAAAAAAAAAAAAGAGGTACAAAACGTATCGACTGCTTTGATGTGTCGTCTCATACACACCAAGCCGCGAGCATTAAGGCCACTCAGTTCTGCAGACTGAAGGGGATTCTCTCCGTCTTTGAAGTCAAACAACGAAGGAAAAATAAAAAAGGTGGAGTACCTATCCATTGCAGTGGCCCACGTGTTTAGCAGCTTTGTTGCTAGGCAACGGCGTACTGGATTGGAATTGGCCAGGGGAGTTTGGCACAAGAAGATGAGAGTGGGTAATGTGACTGGATTTCAAAGTGAAACTGACAGGTAGCTGGAAGACTGCATTATGCCGAAAGCAGTGTCAATACACCATTTTCTGACTGTTATTTTGTCACACCTTGTGGCCGTTACTGGGCTCTGACAGTGGTACAAACTGAGTGGCGTCCACTGACGTCTTGTCCACTTGTCAGAATTCTGTGGTGCCTAGATGAGCTGGATCAATGTGCCTAGATGAACTCAGTCTCAACGTTGCATGTCTTGGATGCCTGGGCTGTCTCTGCTGAGTTGCCATATGTTCTTTTGAGCCTCTAGTAGCTTCTTTCCTAGCTGGCGTCCTGAACATCAGTCTTTTGTGACACCGTCTGATGTGACGCTATCAGCTTCTCTTCTCAGAAGCTCAGTCGCCACATTCACCTGGACTGAGCCAGTTTGGCTTGACAGTACCTCAAGGTGAATCTCGGCTCACCTAAGCATACTTGCCAACCTCTCTGCTCCTGGTCCATACCTCTTCCAACTCCAAGAAACCCACTGGGACGCTTGGACGACACACTGGAGTCATCTGCCACGCTGGCCCCTGAGCGGGACCGCCCCTCTCCCTCACCCTGCCCCACCCCGCCACCATCTCCTCCTTCCTCACCTCCACCCTCTCCTCCCCCTGTACCTGCCTTGACCCCACGTCTGCCCCTTCCAGCAGTGCACAGGGTGGTGGAGGATGGAGAGGGAACGGCAGAGGAGAGGGCCCACAGCAGTCAGGCCTCAGCGGACTCATTCTGCAAGGTGATGGGTCTCCTTGGGAT
The DNA here is from genome assembly GCA_033000465.1 of Sciaenops ocellatus. Taxonomy (NCBI): domain Eukaryota; kingdom Metazoa; phylum Chordata; class Actinopteri; family Sciaenidae; genus Sciaenops; species Sciaenops ocellatus. The sequence goes on along the minus strand of CP136882.1, from coordinate 21,664,584 downwards.
GGGACACCGGCTCTTCGTCCCTAAGCTGCTAGCGGTGAGAGAGAGGGGGGACTGGGAAATGGACGGTGGATCAAAGAAACTGAGCATGCAGAGATGATTGGGTTTAAAGTTACAAAGGAATGGTTTCCCTTGTGATGATAAAAAGAGCTACTTATAAGGACTGAGGATGAGAAAAAAACAGACAAGCATGTCTCAAAAAATCAAAGTTTCTCAATTTCTGACAATGGCCAAAGCAATATTTATTGCATCTGTTGTGGTGAAGGTTTCACTTCTTACCCTTGATGTCATTTGAAAATGAAGCTTGCCATTTTCTGTGGACTTCTCTGTTGTCACATTGGATATATGTACCAGCCAATTGCCTAATATTTTCTTTACATTAGATACCTACTGTAGTAGTTAGTTATCCTTCTGCTACAAGCAATGCATGAATTGAAAAATAAGGAAAACTCATACAAGAACTTCTTGAAGTGCAAATGTCAACTAAAAAAGGAACACCTATCCTCTTCTATTCATGTCACCTCAAAGTTATATTTCATAATTCTTGACCCCATAGTCTCTTGTTTACCTTTAGAAATTCTCTGAGTAAAAGTTAATCAGCCATGTACCGTACATCTAGTAATATCTCTGGATAGATTCTCATGACAATGCATCCTTACACCACAAGATGGTGTCATTGGTGTGTGTTTTTTAGATTTATTGTCTAAACTCAACACTCTGCACATCCAACTAATCCAGCTAATTCACAATGAACCGAGCAGCTCCACTGCATCAGTTAGGGCTTTTTGTGTGCAGTGTTTAAAGCATCTTGACATGTGGAGAGGAGTTCTTTCAAACAACTAACTTTCCAGACAGTGCCCTCCCCTACAACATGTATACTCTAACCATCTTGCCAGACATTAATGTATTTGGCAGCAGTTCCAGGTGGACTATTATTTTTTGTTTTACCTTTTAAGCATTAAGCGCTTTGTGATTCACTATGAGGTTACAAGTAGAATATCAAACTGCTTCAAGCAATAAGTGATGAATGAAACACTTATAAGAGAGAAGTCTGAGTAAGAATGGAAAGATAAATAGCAGACGGTAAATTGCTCCTAAGATGAAGTAAAGTAAAATGAGGATGGGATTCAAAGTGCTCTGAGGTTTCAGCCTCCATTTGTGATAATAGAAAATGTCTGTGCTGTTCTTACAAGAGGGAACAGGTGATATGGTGATTCAAAACCAGGAGTGCAATTCTCCCAGTCCAGTCTGCTGGTGACCACATACTCTATAACCACTCATCTGGCTGTAGACCCTCCTCCAGACTCCACACTTTCTTGAAGTGTGAGAAACACGACATGTAGCGTAAATCTGTTATCTGTTGAGAATCGACACTCGCTTGGTCTTACTCTACAATGATGAATGAATGAATAAATCTGTAATCAAGAGCCCCTTTATAGCACAATGTGGGTAATGTTGCCTGTCCTCTGGGTGCAGGGAGTGAGTAGGAGAATCATTTGCCAAAGGGCACAGTGCACTTGATTTGTTCATTGTCATTTAACTAAACAAAATCAATAATGTCTCACACAGATAAACATTTCCTTAATCAAGTTGTACATATTCTGTCTTTCCTGAATATAGACATGTAATGACAGCCACCACTTGAAGAGAGCAAGTTGTTGGAGGCTACTCTGTGCTCTCTATGTCTGACTTTAACTTTCTCTTGTCTGTCTGTCTCCGTCATCAAAACCTCTCCTCTCCTCCCACCTCCTCTCGTCTCGCTCCAGACATCTAAAGAGGACCTCTTACAGGCGGACTTTGAAGGGGCTCTCAAGTTCTTCAGAGTCCAGCTCCCTAAGCGTTACAGAGCTGCAGAGAACGCCCGCAGGCTTATGGAGCAGGCCTGCAACATCAAGGTAAGGGCCCCTACAAACAAACACACACGTTTGGTATCCCTTTTGTTCCTGACTTCCCAAGTATTTTTATTTCAAAGTCTAACTGTAAAATCAAGACGCTGTGTACAAATCCATGCACATACAGTACCAGTCAAAAGTTTGGACACACCATCTCATTCAATGTTTTTTCTCTATTTTTATTAACTTCTATATTGTGGATTAACACTGAAGACATGAAAACTATTAAAATCCATGCAACACATTAAGGAATTCCTGTCTTGGCATCTCCCATTGTGACACAAATACCTTTAACCAGCGGGGTCAGAGGCGCTTGAGCCACGTCAAGTAAAGTTTTGGACGTCGCAGGGTTCCAGTCCCTGACCTTGTTGTTGTAGTATGGTGTACTCCATACTACCATAGATTTATTCACAGTACACTGCATCGCCGGGGTAATGGTATATTGCAGTGACTGCTGAGCTGTTAATTGGTGTCTTTTTTTCCATCTCTTTCTTGTCGATGTATTTGTAGCTCAGAGTTCAGCTTACTTGTTTTTTAGATGCACTGCACTTAACACAGAACCTGTCAGTCAAAAACAGGGATAAGACTGTGACATGTTGTTTCTTGGATTTTCTGGGACTTTCTGTTGCTAAAGTCTTATTTTTTTACCTTACCTTACCTTGTCTCGCAGAGATTGCCTCTGCTCTCTTATTCTCTTTATTCCGAACAAGCCTGAAATGTAAAACGTATCACTTTCTGCGCAGCAGGAAGGAACCACCAAACAGCGAATGTTGAGAACAGGAAAAGCTTTTATGAAGTGGATGTACTGTGTGTTGGATCTCTGCTGTGTTGGAGAAGCCTGAAAGAGAAGGGAGAAAACCGTCTCAGAGCATTACTGCATTATATAAAGTGGCTATAATCAGATGACAATGTGAAAACGATGTGACAGTGTGAAAGGGGTCATCACAGTGATGAACCTACAGAGAAATATCACTTGAATCTGCAGCTCCCCTCGGCTTTACAGAACTTTATAGCAAGTTTTAGCTCATCGTTTGTCTTTACGGTCCATAAATTTGTTGTTTTGGTTCACTCACATCGCTTTTATTACATAGTTTAAATGCAGACAGCTGTTTTCAGTGAAAAAGCTCTGAAAACCCATGGTACACTACCTGCCTTAGCTTTTAGCAGCTAAACAATAAACAGATATTTCCCTCAGAAGGTGGTGGAGACCACAGTGGAAACCAAAAACAGAGCCAAAAGAAAGTGAATAATGGCCGTACATTCACATTGTGGCCGGACACACAACTCCAAATGAAATCTAACATTGTTCAGTAACTGTCCGAGCAACTGTAGCAACTTAAGGTCATGATGTGTCAGTGTTATGTTCACAACTTGTTCTAAGATGTGATTTAATTACGTTGTTTGCTGTTACCCTTTGCAATGTGTCATATTATTTCTATATCTGTTACATCTATCATTTATTGGTCTGTAGTCTGACTATAGCAGATAAACAATAGGTTCCATGGATAGTAGTCACAGTTTTCTTTTAAGTTTAGCAGGTTCACACACACACACACACACACACACGCACGCACACACACGGGTTATCCTCCTCCTATTGACCTCAATAAGGCTGCTGGCATTTAGAGAATTTGCTGAGGTCACCAGAGACTAAAAGCAGTACACGGTGTATATTATATAGTCTGTGTGTGTGTGTGTGTGTGTGTGTGTGTGTGTGTGTGTGTGTGTGTGTGTGTGTGTGTGTGTGTCAGCAGAGTGTGTTGTGATAGAGGAAGGAAAGAGTTGACAGAGAATGATGGAAGAGATAATAATCCTCCCTCCACCCTTCTCTCTTTCTCTCTCGGTCCATGTCTCTCTACATATCTACATACAGTTAATATTTCACATTTTAGGCATTTTCTGATTTTCTTATCTCGAAAAACTTTCAGTGAGTAAGCAGGTTGGGATGTTCTGTTGTGCTCAAGGGCACGTTGGCAGGATTCATGGCTCCAAGTGCTTAAAATCCCTCACCTCATGTTTACTGTGTTTCTGTGTTTTTCTACATACAGGATATCCTGCACTGTGACACACTGTTTATCTCTCGTGGTTTGGTAGCATTTTGGCACTCTTGCACAATCCTGCAGCAGTACAATCTGTCATGTCAGGCCTTATGTTGTACAAGAACATACACACTCAAACATGCAATGTACATGCTCACAAACTGAAAAAACACATACCTTGCAGCCATAAACACAAATTCAGAAGCATCTACCACCAGAACAGCTTCAGTGGTCCTTTGCATAGACTCTAAATGTCTCTCGAGCTCTACTGGAGGGACCATAAAAATATTACCTTTTTTGTATTTTGATTATGGTGGTGGAGCTTTTCTCCAATAGGTGTTCAATTGGATTGTAATCTGGTGACTGTGAAAGCCATATTTTAGGATTCACATCATTTGAATCCTTATTAAACTACTAAGTGAGCCCTCCAGCCTCATGTGGCTGCCACAGCAGCATCTGCATTTATTATGTTTTATACTCATTTATTCAGGTTTTTCCTTTTATCTGTCCCTTATCTATATAGGTAAACCCATTTACAGGATAATAGACATCCTCACACATACATCATACGTAAATGACTAAATCAAGTATCCTCAAAACACGCATGCTTAATGAAGAGTGGCTGTTTTCAGGTGGATGAAGTGAGCTAAAACAGTCTGATAGGATGACTTAGCCTCAGGACAGACAGGAACACTTTGTGTCTCTCTCTCCTCATCTCTTGATCATCCCTCGCTGATCTTTCACTCCCCTGCTGTTCCTCAGCTTCCTCTCGTGTTGGCATATTTATTTTTACACTTCTTTTTTTCCCTCAGACAAGCCTTACAGAAGAGTTTTATCCTTGCCTGGTCACTCTTTTCTTGGCACACATGCATCAATTCAGAGTGTTGAATCTGTGTCACTTCCTGCTCAGTTAATAGAAATATCACAAACATCTAGTCAGCCTGCAGGAATGCTGGGAATTACCTTAGGCTGGACATTGTCACACCTTTGCATATAAATTTGAGAGAATTCAAGCTTTTAGGAAGAAGTGACCAAAACACTGCCTTAAACGTTATATTCATAAAAGAGAAAAATACAAATAGCCAAGTTTACACATCAAAGGTGTGTGTTTGTGTGTGTGAGGTCTTTACTCTTCAAAAACATGTTTCTACTGTTATCTTTTTAAATCAGCCACTCTTTTAAATAAGCTTTTAAAATAGAATATTCCCTCTGGAAAAAAAAAACTATGTGGGGCAAGTCAGTCAGAGGGAGAGAGATGTTAAAAAGACTTGATAGTAATGAGATGAGTCTTCCTTTCCTTCCACTCCTCAGTTTTTGCCACCCACCAACCCAAACTAGTACATCAACAGATCACAGCATTTCGCATCAGCTTGTGACATGTCACATTGCACGCTACATCAAATCGCCCAGCCAAGCTATGCCACAATTATATCACTTTACATGAAAAACCTTCACAACATCATCTCCGTCCACACAATGCCCATCCTTCCACGCCATTATTTTTCAATCAATTATTTGGCATACACTGTCAGGAAAGCCTATCATAATTACCCAGAGCCCAAAGTAATAACAGTCCAACAATAGAACTTTTAGAAGTGAGAATCCTATCAATCTTCTGAATCAAGGATTTTGATTATAAGCCATTATGTTGTAAGCGTCCAAGGTAGAATTATCTCAAGCTATGAGATTATGAAACAATGGTATATGCTCCTGTAGAAGCCCCAAGTCTATAAGATATCAACTTTGTTTTAAGAAAACAGAACATATTCACACATCAGACTGGCAAAGCTGATGCTGGTATCGATACAGCTACATCTATTTAACCTCTACTGTCCAGTCAGCTGAGAGCAGGTAAAAGGAAATCTAGGAACCAGGATAGAAAGGGAATTATATAACAAATAAACCTAATAATTTTTATATGACGCTCAATGATTAAATGGTTAAATGGAGTTCTAGAATAAAGGAGCTAGTAGATGCAGTATTTTGCTGAGAAGAGAGTTGGGAGACCTAAACCACAAGCCTGTCCAAGCCATTTTGCTCTCTGCTCACCCCCTTTACATATTTTTCTCTGTCGACGTCTAAATCGGATCAAGCTGAACTCTGTAAGCTGCTTAAAACATCGAAAGAATTCACTGGCACCTTGGCTTGATGAACACAACAGGCAGGGTTAGCCGTTCTGGGGATTATAGACAGAATTTGAATTTCTCAGCCTTCTTAAACATCCGCCAGACTGCAGCTGGAGTGATGACTTTTCAGAAGAGAAATGTCGTATATTCACTTGCTGCTCAGGGTTTGACTGATTAATCCGGTTTTTACCAAGTCCTCCCAACAGTAGAGCTTAACTTTAAGAGACTGAGGAGAAAGAAGAGAGAAGGACGCGTGTAGGGAGACTGACTGGATAATTTATAGAGAAGTTTTGATATTGAGTGCAAGAGAAAGACCTACATGGATGGATGAAGACTCAGACGCTGCAAAGATACTTTTAAAAAGACTTACAGATCTAAAGTATAATGTAAGATAACCACATTAGAGGGATTGAGAGAGAAGATATATAGACACAAAACAAAACAAAAAAGGTACAGAGGGAGTTTCAGGGTGACAGTCTTGTTTCTTAATATACAACTCAGCCATCTCAACAGAATTGAAGACATGTTCATTTGTGTCTAGTTTTTTGATCGTGAACAGATAATTTAATCATTGAGCCATCACTGAGATTTTGTGTTCACATGTCTAGCTTGTAAATGATCTAATCGTAGTATATGCTTAAATAAATATAAGTGTTGTTCACACATAAGATGAATCAAGCAGACCATTTTGACTTCGATCTTACTATGGTCAGACACAAAGCTAGTTCTTTTTTATCTAATTTGCCCTGAATTCTGGGTAAACTGATACTATAAAACATGATCGCATCAAACTGCTCAGGTCTGATGACACCAGCAGCAAAAGAATTCAACAGTTACAACATTGTACTTAGGAAATTCAGTAAAGACGACCAGGATAATAAAATCTCAACGCACGGCAGACCCATAGAAGAACTGGGATGTTGTGGCTTAGACAAACCTCCTGGCTGGTTATCAAAAACAGTATGTTCATGTTAATTAAGATGACTTTTCTTAAGCTACTCCTCACAGGGCCAGATTTACAGGAGAAAGTGCTGAGTAAATGCAACTAAATTCACACTGTAAATATCTTACTAAACTCTTAGCTTATAACAATTTCACAGCTCACTGAATACAAAATTTTTAACTTAGTGAACATAAAATAGTTGATTGATTTTATGTTCCCTATCTTTCGAAAACATTTTTTTTCATCGTCTATTATGTTATTTTTAAATATATAAATACAATATATATAAATGTTTTATTTATATGTTACATACATTATTTATATATTTTACTTCAATAATTCAGTGTAGCTCACTAGATATTTTTGTAACATGCTCACTCTTTGCTTTGATAGAATATTCTCTAGAACACAGGTTATTTTGAGTTTCACTTTGTTAACCACTGCCTTATTTTTGAATACACCTGTGACCTGTGTATCTGCTTATTAGGCTAACACTCACACTAAATAAATTGTTTTTATATATTGCACAATTCTCCCTAGAAATGCATATGCATGAAGGAGAGGACCAATGTGACTTGTATAATGTCATATAATATAATACAATATAATAATGATGTATAATTGCCGCAGAGCTATTCGGAGATGAATCTACCTCACCTAACTGTTAACTTGTTTGTATTTGTTAAGCGGGAAACAGTCTGGTATTAAGAGAAAAACACAATGGCAGTAAAAGACACATCAAGAGAAAGACAACAGGAAGTCATAGATAACTGGGGAATTGTTGATACGTTTCTTCTGTCAGGAGGAAACGGGAGGAGCTTGTTGCTATCACAATAGCAACCTAGTCAGGTAGTTTTTAGCTCTGGGGTCCTTTGGGAGGCCGTTGCAGTATTCAGGCATTGTCCAGGACAGCCTTAAAGCTGCTTTCATTTCACTTCCTGGGTTTTACTGTTGGAACGATGTGCAACTACGAACAACTTGTCACTGTGGTTCATCTGACAACTTCCTTCCTATCTCTCTTAACCTCAAACGCATACACTCTCTCACAAAGTGATGTGTAAACAAGCCTGTATCTTTATTTTTAAAATCAGCTAACCTCCAGACTGCAACCTAAAGAGAGAGGCTAAGAGTGTGAGGGAGAGGGGGAGAGAGAGGGGCACAAATTAGAGAGACGATAAGAGAGAGAGGGGGGAGTACTCACTCAGTGGAAAGGAAGAAAAAGCAAACTCATCCTCCTTTGTCACACACTTCTAGCGTTACAGAGGGGGAGAGAGAGAAACAAACAGGTGTGTTGTACTGCCCTCTCGCTCCCCTCGCCCCTCCTCCTCTGAGTGGGTGGGGCCCGGATCCTGAGGGACTCTTGAAAGCAGCCAGTCGCCTCCTCCACTCTCAGAGAGAAACAAAACCTGTCAGCTGCACTCCTCTTCTTTTCCTCCTCCTTCTTGTGCTTCTTCATCCTCTCCTCCTCCTTGCTGTTGGGGCAAGAGGAGTCAAGATGATGCAAGAGGTGTCCATCATGGTGGCATACGACGCTCATGTAGTCGACCGACCGGGTGAGGAGGACACCTTGGCTCGCTTGGTTGCCCACTCCAGACCTCTCAGAACTCCCAGACCGGTGGTAGGTCTGTTCTCCCGTCACTTTGTTTTTTCTTTCTTTCGCTGGCTTTTTTCTGCGTCTGTCTCTTTATTTTGTTTCTTCTATCACCTCTTTTTTCTTAACACTGATGGGATGTGATCCCAACTATTCATCTCTCTTGGAGTTTTTAGGTAAGAGAAATGGAAAGAGGAATTCACCTGCTTCTTTCTTTTTATCAGATGTTGTTGGTTGTCAGTAGTTTTATATATATATATATATATATATATATATATATATATATATATATATATATATATATATATATATATATATCTTTGTCTGTTTTTCTCGTTTCTCTTTCTTATCATGGCGTTTCTAAGAAATTCGTTCATAAACAGAGGTAGAAGATGAAGATTTCACAGAAACTAAATGTTCATTTCCATGAGGTAGAGGTAGAGCTAGTTGTATGAATGTTTGGGCGTGTGTGGTGTTCCTACTGAAAGTGTGTCTGATGTTTGAGGTTACAGAGCTTTGTCAGTCAGTCCAGACGCAGGGCGCGTTTGTGGCTGTCAGTTTGTTTCAATTACTGATATAAATCTGGAATCAATGGAGACCTTGTGTGTGTGTGTGTGTGAATGAGGGTGTGTGTTTCCTCACATAGGTAATTGAATTCCATGGCCTAGTTTTCTCTCAGATGTCCAGTTGGTTTTGTCCTTATTTCAATATTCAAACTCTTGGAGTGCCACCTTACATAAGTGCAGGTCACCCTTATACACACACACACACACACACACACACACACACACACACACACACACACACACACACACACACACACACACAGTCTCTCTCTGGTACTATAATACCCAGCATGGCACTACAGTGCGTGATCTCACCTTGGTGGTTTGGGACTAATTCCATTTTCTGCAGCAGCATTTAGGTCAGGAATCTAAAAGTGGGCCCGGTACCATTTCCTGCAGCACCTAGCATCTTTAATCGCATTACCTGAATCGATGTGGCCCCTTTGTCCTCGACCTGGCCTCAAATATTTGTGCTGAAAGTTCTGGGAAGCGAGTAGGAGAGTGCATCTGCTGGTTTGAACTATGAAACTGCATGTGTGTATGTGTTTTTGCCTATCAGCAACCATGTGTGTTGCTGTCTGAAGCGGCCTTGAGCAAGATGCTGAGCCCTCAGAAGAGCAGGCTTCATTCTGCCCCTGGAATTTCAGGAATATTACTAAATGAAGTTTGAGCTGTTTTCCAACACTGGCATGTCTCAATATTTTGACGGTCAGAACACTTTTCTGCAGCTCTGTTGATAACTTGGTGATCTGAGAATTGTAACTTTTTGTGTTGACTGTAAGTCACTCTGGATAACTATATATGCGCAATGATTAAAGCAAAATATCAGTGTAAAGGGCAGCAGTCTCTTGGAAAGTCAGTGAATTGAATAAATTATCAGAGAAAGTCAGGGAATATCAGGGCGTTTTGTAATTGTGTAATTTTATAGAAAGTATTTCCCAACATATTTATATATTTATTGCATATATTTGTAGACTGGAAAGAAAGTTTTCTCATGACAGTTTTCATATAGAGCAGGCCTAGACTGTACTCTTTATATTATTTACAGAGAATCAGCAATTCTCACAATGCGCAAGGTGACAGTGACAAGTAAAAACTACCATTTAAGAGGCAGAAATCTTGAATAGAACCGAGCTCAGGCATGGCCTTCTGCTGTGACCAGTTGAGTTTAAATGGGGAGATGGGGGGGGAGACAGACAAAGATAATTAACAATAATGATAACTACAACTATAATGTAAATGCTATCAATCCTATATGTAGTAGGTGTCAGGCTGAACCACAGCAGCAGGCGCAAGCGCAATCCTCGATCTATGTGTAGCCATGATTCATGGGAAGCTGTGAGACGTTAGTAATATGTGTGGGACATGAACGTGTGCAGATGGAGAGGATGCTGTGTGATTGTAGCTGTAGTCAGTCTGTATGTTTGAATAAAGGCCTTGCCTCTAACAGGTAAGCTCAGCCCAGTTTTGCGTTTCATTACACAGTCATGCTGTAGTGTTTGTGTGTTTTAGGGGTGTTGGAGAGCGGCGGGTTGCCTAATCAGTCACTAGACTTCAGCTTGTCTGTCGATGATTTCTGGTTTAATGTGTAACTCAAAGAGAGCCACACTTTAGCTTCACAGGCTGTACGTGTGAAATTACAATTAAGGCGTTATAGTTCAAAGATAGAAACACCAACTCTTTCCTGGATTGTGTGATAACGTACACTGAGAAAGAGTGCTGTGTGCCCAGTAGAACCAGATTCAAACCCTCAACATGCTTAAGTGTCCTTTTGCAAAACACTGACTCTCTACCAGCTGCTGTTCTCCAGCTGACCCTGATCTCTAAAATCTGCTCTTCACATGTATTCAGATTAAGTAATTCAGATGAGTTTTTAACAAAAGGTAAATCATTTCAGACTCATAGTGATATACGTTTAATAAATTACAATTAGAGAAATGGTAACAAGTAGATCTTTAAGAACACGTGCAGTATGTGTAGTGTTTCTTTACAAAAAATATAAAATACAATTCAAAACTATGTGAAATGATTAGCACAGTAATTTCCACTCATACAAGCGACCTAGTGGTTTTCTTAAAACTTAACTTCATGTGTAAGTGGAAAGTTGAGCATCATGGGGGGAAAAAATCATCTTGCAGTTTGTGTGTGTTAACCTGCAGAAATCGGTGTCAAACCAACGCATCACATACAGTATGCTTGGAAAATGTGATGCAACTGATGTCTTTAGTTGGTGAAGTAGATGCTGTAGGAGATGTTTAAAGGCATTAAATGAGTATGTTTGAGGACTTGAAAGCAAAAGTAAGTGGTGGGTTTTTGAGGCTTGTGGCCGAGTTCGGCTCTCAAAACCAAAACAGCAATTCTGAAGGTGTTTGGAAAGAAAACTCACACACATCATTCTCTGTCTCACGCATTCAGTAAATGTTTTTGAGCATTAAGCTAGCATTGTTTCAACACACACAAGTGGACGTAGAGGGAAGTGAGTTTTGTTTTATCATGCTGTGAAAATTCAGTGTCAGAGAAGCTAACAATAGAAACCACATCAACACCAATCACAATTTCGAAAGGACTGCTTTGGTTGTCTTTCCCATGTGAAACATGAGCTATGTAAATTTAAGGCTCAACTGATGTGGCCACAAAAGAATTCCGTCACTGCTGTTTCAGGAGAGAGTAGAGTGTACAGTGATGGGGTAAATTGCTTTTTTGCACCCTAAAAACACAGTTTGTGATGTTAAGATGGTCAGATTAAACAACTCAGCTAAAACATAATGAAAACAAACATGCTGACACATTTTTGATGCCAGCTAAAAATCTTATCTCCTAGATATCAACTTTCAGGAACTAAAAAGTCCCACTTTTATCTCAAATAGGACGAACCTTCATTTCCAGATAGCTGAACGTGATAATGAGGACTGATTTCATTAATCGATGCAAAACACCTCACAGCACCTTGAGTGTATATAGATGTGTTGGTGCATGCAGGGGAACACCGCGTTCAATTTGTCTCCATTGTTTTGTTACAATAAAATTATTATTAACCCGCCTACAGAGACCAGGCTGCTCTTTCTTCCCACACAGATAACAACCGAATGAGTCTAAGCTCTGTTATCTATTGGGGAGCTGTGTGTCAGATAGATTACAGTGTGACGTTCATTCACCTCGGTGGTTCCTGGGTTGTAGAGGTCAAGGGTTAACCCACAGGTCAGTGAGCAGGACAGGTAATTGCTGTCTTTGTAGGAAAAGAAAGGATGCAACTAAGGAAGAGAAAAATCAGTTTGTCACAGCAGCAGCATTTGAGATACAGAAGACGTTGTGACTTAATGCTAATTTAAAGCTTAAAATAATCATCTCTGACATCCCCTGTTAGATATATGTACTACGTGGACCTCTGATTGCTTAAGAACAGCAGTGATCCAACCTGTACACGATTCATAAAAGCTTTTGTACTTACTGTTCTGTCCTGTAACACTTTCCTGTTACGAAAGAGGTGATCTTTAAGACATAACACACGCAGCAAGATATAAACAGCACACAACTGCACCCAGATAGCGGTGACTCAGGTACTTGACTCGATTTAAACACAGTACAGTGCACACATGCATGCACAAACACACACATGCCAGTCTCAGAGGAAGGGGTCATGTGACTGAGACTGACCTGGAATCCCCAGCCCTAACGGTGGGCGCTATGGCAACGCTGTTTCCACACAGATGGGATAACATTACCACCCACATGCAGCACACACACACACACACACACACACACACACACACACACACAGATGTAGTTGAACATCAGTCAATGTTGTCTCATATTTCACTGATGTTTGGTTAAAACCACTCGGCTGATATTTTGGATGTTTTCACTTTGATTGAAATTCTTTGTAGTATTTTGTGCGTTGAGGGAGTTTCATGACCTTCAAGCTCTCAATGCTTGTTTAAACGTGAATTTCACTATACTGAACTGGATTTCCTGTTTTGGAAGATGATGTCATGCGTCAGATTTTGATTTTGTGCTTGCACTGCTCTGTTTCTGAGATTAAAAAGATCTTAGATGTGCTTCAGTGAACACAGTTTAACTCTCTGTGGCCTTTCTGTATCTAACCTTCCATAACAGAAGGTCACAGGTTCAAAAAGTTATCATAACTAGCCGTGGAGTACTTAATTAGACAGCATTAAATAAAATAAAGAGAAGAAACTGATTCAGCTATTCTCACACTGTTGTTAGAGAAAATGTTTAAAGGTCCAATCAGTATATCTGACCTCATAAAGTACAGAAATGTTTACACAACTATGTTTTTCTGAGCTGAACATAATTATATAAAATATAGAAGCTTTGTTTTATTCAACTTTACAAGTATATTGCTGATGTAAACAAACCTTTAACAGCGTCAAAATAGATTGATAACTTTCATTGTTTATTAAAAGCTTTTTCAATCAGTGTGGTAGATTAGCTTCCAGTCCTGTGTTTAGGAGTAAGGTTTCCCTCAGTGTTGCATTTGAATCACAGATTAAAACATTTTAAACCATTACAGCATAGACAGCTGAAGTTACACATAATTAATAATTTCCATTGTTTCCTGAACGAGACTGCATTAGTAGCAACACAGCGAGGCAAAGTTCTCATCTCGTTGGCTTTCATTAGCAAATGACCGAGTTCAGTCTTTACGTCACCCCAGTTTCCGTTGTCTTTCATCTCAGGAGGAAGTGAATGGCTGTTGGTCGTTTACCTCGTGGTGTGAACTGAAAGTTTCTCTTATCTGAGAAGAATTCTTAGAATAATTCTGAGTGGCTGATTTGCAGTTACTGTAAATTAATTAACATTTGTGCTCAGTGTAATGTGGGTCTCTTATATTTTGACATCATATCTAGTGTGAAAATAGAGAGAGAGAGACATGCACTGGTAAATCATATAAATTGTATAGAGCAGATTGGCAAAAGAAAGAAACTGGGCAACATGAAACACGATATGACAGTATTATAGCAACAAATGTCAGAGCTACTTTAGTTAGCTGTGACTTTGTGTTTCAGCCTATGAGTCTATTTGTCTATGAGTCGTAATCTTTCAGTTTCTTTTGATATTGGTCATACCTGAAGCTTTTCTTTCACTGCAGGCATCCACATTGAGCAGCACTGACATATTGCTGACATACCGGATTGAATATGTACTGTAGTATAAATATATGAATGGCAACTGAATGTTGTTCTTTAAAAACCTGCCACAGTGTCTTTGAGCATTACACCTTAATCATACGCACGCCTAGCTGTGGCTGACCTCTGAACCATCCAGTGAAATGTCAAGTGGTATTCGTGTCTCAGGGAGAAGGCAGGAAAGTAAAATCATTATTGAGAGAAGAATTTAAAGCCAGAGAAGAGACATCTCAATGACAGCTAGTGGGCATGATCATTTCTTTTGTGAACAGCTTCACTGATCATGACACTAAAAGCCAGAATGTTGCCTCAGTATGTCTCTCAAAAGTATAATAAGTAAATAAGTGCACATTTTCCCCTCGCTTGCAAAGATTTTAGTGCTTTGGGTGCATAAAAGTTGAAATAATCATGTCAACTGACGATGTGTTTTCAGGTTCCAACCAAAAAGCTGAAGAAGTTTGAGAAGGAATATCAGACACTGAGAGAGAGCCAGCTGCAACAAGAGGACCCCATAGACCGATACCAGGTAAGATGTGTACACACACACGTTAACATGCAAGATATCTTTCTTTTCTTCCATGTGTTACTTGTGGTAAATAGTTTTATTCACCCCACCATGTGGGAACGTTAAATTCACCCATCCCCCTTTTTTATTACACATAACCAAAGCACACGGTGTATTAATTATTAGGAGAAATACCTTGTTTCCTGCAGGTTTTAACTGAATAACTGCTCCGTCTTGGAGATGGCATGAAAACTCTTAGCTCCTTGATATAAATTTTAAAGTTTGTGATGAAAGAGCGGTTAAAATTAACCATGTTTCTAATATTAGAAATGAATACGATATTGTTTTGTCAAACTGTACCTTTGTGAAGATTTTTGACATTGTTCTGTCTTGAAATGTGACTTTTCTCACAGCAAAGTCTCTTAACGTTATCAGCCCAAATGTTTATTTTTGGATGAAGCTGCTGGGTGTTGTCAGAGGTTTGTTGCTGCTGAAAGTGACTTTAACTTCAGAGGTAAAAAACAGGAAAGATAAGGCAGATATTTAGAGATTCAGACAAACATAAACTGTCAACAGACAGGATCTCTTCCTTTCATGATTTCTTTCCTGTCCTCTTGGTTTAAATATGTTATTTGTGTGTGTGTGCGTGTTTTGTTTTTTCCACATTTGTTTTTGAAATTGGGAATGTAGAGTTGAAACTGCATTAAAGGAATAGTTAAGGATTTAAGTTAGTTTATAGCATATAACATAACATAACATAACATAACATAACATAACATATATAAGTTAGTCTGACTTCAAATAAAGTCTTTATCTGGACGTGTAAATATCAGGTTACAGTGATTCTGTCGTATAACTATATCACTCAGAGTTCAGGAAACTCTAGTTGTACAGTAGTCATGGAAGAGAGGGAAGTTCATTGCCAAGCATTTGTTCTTTGCAACTACTTCATAGAAACACCTCCCCTCTTTGACCCTCACCTTCACAATGTACTGGACTTGTGTAAACATTTCAAACTTGGTTTGCTGATTTGTTGCTTACACTCAAATTCCCAAATTCCTTTGGCCTCAACTAAATAAACTGAAAAACGCTTGGTTTCTTAGTTTGTAAAAATTCTCAAAATACTTTTAAAGCCATTGGTCTGTTTTCTTACTGTAGATGAGTTGAAATGTTCCGGTATAAACAGGAAACCTGTCTTCTCTCAGCCAAACACATCAGTGAGCAGTTTCCTAGTCAATAAAACTCTTGTGACTGGATAAAATAAAATATTAATGGAGACGAGAATAAAAGAAATTGTTGTATTAAAGATGTAAGTAAAATTATGAAACAAAAATTACATGGAGTCAGAAGTCGTTGGTGTACACAGCGCTGCTATACAAGCTGCTGGTTCTGGAGGGAAGGAAGGAAGGACTTTTATTGTAGATAAGATGTTGGATCTGGGCCACCTCCTCCGTAATCAGTGGAAACATTTTCTTACAGAGCAAGAAGACAAAAAGGACACAGAACAGGAATGTTGCTGCTTGTAAATGAGCACAGCATTAAAGCATTAAATCGTTTTTATTGAAGGAATTACTTTTTGGTTTTCAGTTACTTTGTGCTTCCTGTAATTCTACAAATCAGCATTTTTAGTTTGAATTGGTTTGCACTGCAGTTTTAGGTATGTACTCACTGTCTTGTGTTGTTTTGGGGGCTGTGTTTTGTGCATGTCTCGTTTGTTTTATACATGTAAAATCTGCGTTTGGCTTTTTTAGGCCAGGTGTACATTTTCTTGGCTTCTTTCAATGTTTAAAAGAAAAAGAGAAAGAGAGAGGTGGAGAGCGAGAGAGAGCGAGAGAGAGACAGAGAGAGACAGAGAGAAGCTGGTGAGTGTCAGATAGAGAAGGGAAACTCGGGATCATGTGTTTAAGTTTAGTCCGTGCTGCTGAAGGCTCCATATGAAGACGTTGTTGTGACTGAGGGCTGCAGCACGGTAAGCTGCCTCTGCTCCAACAAAAACTTTAATATGCAACTTTTTCTATCCTTAACTTGTGTGAGCTTTTATATTTTCTGTTTGATATGTTTTGGCGATGTTGATTAACCTTTTAGCACAATAGTGAAAAGTTGTATACTTTTTTAAGATTTTAGCATAAAAACATGACATGTGGATGTCTGCAGTAGAGAAGAATCTCCCACCCACACAAACTCTGTTTAAAGCCATCTCTTCTCTGCTCACAGGAAGTGATTAATTTAATCTTAAGAGCCGCACACAAACTGTCTCCAAAGCACGTGACTGAGTGTGTCTATGTGTATAGAAGTTCAGGTGCACGTGTATTTGTGCTTTGTGATCTGATTTTTTTTTTTTTTATACTAGCATCATAAAAAAATGCTCTTGTAATTCAACTTAACTATACGGTTTTCTCACACACACTAGTTGCGCATACATATGTCTGTGTGTGTGTATGAAGTTAATTAGGGGTAGAAGAGGTCACAAGTGACAGGATATCAGGGTCTGGTGATGGCTCCTAACCGTGACAACTGCTTCGGCTCATTGAGTCATGGTCATGTGAGACTGTTTACAGGGAGACCAGTAATCATGAGACTCCACTAAATGTCTACAATGGGGTCTTTAAGATGTGTGTGTGGTGGCAGGGTGAAGCAGTTAAAATTCAGACAAATTGAAGAGGCACTGCTGCCGTTTCCTGATCAATGATTCTTCTCTACCTCATTAAATAAACTACATTAAAAATACTGCCAAGAGAATAACGAGGTTGTTTGTCCTACTTCTGTTATCAGTAGGAATGCAGCGATGAAACGATAAAATGTCAGTCTTCCAACCATAAAGGCTCAGCTACACCGAGGGTTTCTTTCACTTACAATCAATGAAGTAGCGGCCAGTTAAGAGTTGGGCTTTCAGTGCAACGAAAACAGCAACAAAACAGGAAAAGGAGCATTGCTCTGTTTATACATTTAACACTCAACAAAATGCCATGTAATTCTTTCATTTTTACTAAAACTGCAAAGAAGCAACAAACAAACTTTATACATCTGTAGTGTTCTAAGGTTAATAAACGCATTATATTGTGTAATCGTACCATCAGAATCTATAATCCTTGCATATTTAGTTATCAGTTATCAATTTGTAGATGCTAAATGTTTTTTTTACATTACAGCATTCATACAAAAACATCTCATTCTGTAGTTTGTGTTGTTATTAAACGCACTAATACACCGTCTAACTGTGTTTGTTTGTTTGTCCAGAGGGAGAACCGTCGTCTACAGGAGGCCAGTATGCGACTGGAACAGGAGAATGATGACTTGGCCCACGAACTGGTGACCAGCAAGATTGCTCTTCGGAACGACCTTGACCAGGTAACAACAACTCCGCAGAACATTTTCAGACCTACAATAAATTCTTCTTACTTTGTATCAAAGCTGATGTTATAGATGTGCTGGAGTCTTGTTTAGTTAGGTTGTGTTTACATGTAGTATTTGTTCACAGTAGTTATTGTCAAATCCAGATGCATAAGCTTTTAGAAAAGCACTGCAAAGTGTACATACTCGGACATTGTGATGATTAAACCCTTTCTCTGGCAGCAACATAAACAGACAAATGTAGCTCTAAGCAGAAAAACATATCCTTTACATACATACATATCCATATAGCCTTTCCTGATATTTAACGCTCATTCTAACCACCTATTGTTGAGGTGCTGATGCTGTAAAAAAACAACCAACCACATCACTGGGGGACTAAAGCAGTTTTCAGTGTGAATTTATGTATTAATAAGTAGATAGCAAAGATTATAAAAGTGCAGATGTTCCCGGGCATCAAGCCATCATTAAATCCCAAATCTGTGATTAGTCAACCTCTAATTGCTTCTGCTTGGTCTGCATGTGAACATGGCACTGTGCTACAGATGTAAATTTGGTATTAAATGAAGGGCCTCTGTATGTTTGTGTGTGTTCATGCACTCAGGCAGAAGACAAGGCCGATGTTTTAAACAAAGAGCTGCTGAGCACTAAGCAACGTCTGGTGGAGACGGAGGAGGAAAAGAGACGACAGGAAGAGGAGACAGCTCAGGTAACATCTGCTACGACAGGCCTAATTGGTCAATAGGCTCAATGATCTATGCAGCCAAAGCTTTGTTTATGGTTACTTCTTATTACAAAACTGAAGTTTTAGCACATTTTTATGAGGCAATCTGTTTTTATAAGGGTATGTGTCTCCTGTGGAGCTGAAATAATGTCTTCACTATGTTAGAATTATGTAAAACTCTGCTGAAAGGCTCAATTAGGAATTAATGACTTAATTTATTTTCAGTCAGCGGCCAAAGAAAATGCAACATCATCAGGAAGCTATAAGTCTCCTTGTCACAACAAAATAAGTGTGCGAGGTAATCAGAGCAGAGATCCAATACAGTTGTCTAGAAAATGTGTAACATATCACCATTTTAAATGATACTCAGTAGCTATGCAATTAGTATTGATCAACAACTCAATAAACCCTCAACGAAAATTCATGGCCTCTATTTCTGAACAGTTATCGTTAAAACTCATATTTCACAAAAGCGCAGCCTTTTCTGTGTTCAGGTAGTACTAATGAGTTTGACGTACAGTATGGATCAAAGTATTAATGAGTTGTGGTTACTGTCGATCACTAAAGTGGTTAATATTGGTAAAGTTCATGATTCCTTAAAGAGAGACTGATGCATATGCACAGCCATAGTATTTGAAGCATGCATTCTTTCCGAGGCCATTTTATCACCCATCATTTAGCTATCATCTAAAACCTACGTTACAGTGTTATGTCCTGTCAGCTCATCCTCCTCATTAATCTACAATCTTGTGTTTTTGTCATCTTGTTTTGTCTCTTTCAGCTGAAGGAAGTGTTCAGGAGGGAGCTAGAAAAAGCAGAGCTGGAAATCAAGAAAACCACGGCGATCATAGCTGAATACAAACAGGTTGGACAGTTTTGATAACCTAAATCCATCTGTTGTGTTTAAAATGGCTCACTACAGTCAGTGCATTGGACTCCAGATTTTACAAAACTGTTATCTCCAATGATCTGTACATTTGCTTTTCATATATTATTCACACTTCTTTTTATCTTACGTGCATGTTGCAGCTGTTTTTATAAGTGTTGTGTAAATAATGCTAAATAATTAAAATATCAATTTAAAATCCACTCATAGAAGTATCCAAAATATGGATAATATAAACATCATATACTGCTACAAAATAATACCTGTTTCACAGAGTACCAGGGTAATAATGATTGAACTACAGACCAGGTTAAGCCCAAAGAAAGCAGATGAAGATCATGCTGCTCAGTTGAGTGTTTCTGGAGAAACACAAGTTTGTTTCAGCACCTCTTAGATCAAATGTGTTATCTCTTATATAACCTGACCTCTTCTCTGTGTTTCAGATCTGCTCCCAGCTGAGCACCAGGCTGGAGAAACAGCAGGCAGCAACAAAAGAAGAGCTAGACATCGTCAGGGTGAGATTAATGCACAACTACTGTAGAATGTATTAGATGCAAATTAGGAGTCTTTGACACTGCTAACTAAAGTCGCAGTATGTTGCCTCACACAACAAATGGATTTGCAGGACTGTTCTGTCTTTGAGTTCAGTTAAGACAAGCCCAGGTTGGTAAATTATCACACATAAAGACCCTGATTGCACAAATTATTCCACACTTAGCTCTAGTCAAACGTGATGTTGCTCTTTGTGGGCGTGGACGTGTTTCATCTCAGGCCTGGATGTGGTCAGTTGAAATGGGAAGTATTAGTTGGACTTAACACTGACAGGATCATTTAAAAGATAGATACTGTAAATTTGCTTTGATTTACTGTTAATACTACTAATAAGCAGGTTAGTTGTGGCTGAGCTGTGAAATACTTTTCTGCACTCAACAAAGCTTGGTGTTTTGTAGATGGCTGGGTGGAGCTGTGCATTTAGTGATGATGAAATGGATGAATTGCGAAAATAAACTTCCCCTTGAGCAATGAGCACATGGTAGAAATAATCTATTAAAAATGTTTTTAATATGTCTGCCTTCGGAGGTCCTAGACACCAGACAAAAGTCAAAATCAAAGGAAAAACGGAAAACTGTTAGTCCCTGTGCACAAAATGTATCCACCGTTTTGATCACAATCAGGGCATAATGCTCTCACAGAGAGGACACACTGAATAAATAAAGTGGTTTTTGCATCAGGACGATATTATTATTATCTAATGCATGATAATTAAGTGTTCTGCCACATCAGATGTGTTCTTCAGCACTTGTAATGTGTCTGCTACAACATGTGAGTGCACAAGAACCCACCAACCTCTGCTAACATACGCGTGTGTGTTTATGTGCTTGTGCAGAGTAAAGTCATGGGCTGCGACCACTGCAGGGACCTGTTCAGTACCCTGGGCTCCCTCCAGGCGTCGTCCCCCGGCAGAGACAAGACATCCACCGAGCCGCTGGACGAGGAGAAGGACGGACTAAAGGAGCAGCTGAGGCAGCTGGAGCTGGAGTTGGCACAAACCAAACTGCAGCTGGTGGAGGCCAAGTGCCGCATCCAGGTTGGTAGCACCAGGGAGGGACAGTGATATCAATAACTATAATAATAACTGCTACAAAGATGCAGGGCAGTAGACCAAGTCTGTATGAGTACTCTTAAATAAATAGATATTGTAAGTAAAACTGTCATAAAGATCTAAGTCCATGTCATAAAGAAGATGTAGATAATCTGTAAGTATTATTAACATTCCTGAGTTTACTGCTCATTAAGTACTTTATTACCCGACAACTGTAACTTTAAGTATTTTCTCAATGTGCTCATAAAAAAGGTAGAAACAAGGACATAACAAGAGTGCATGCTGGTGTTTAGCGGTACATTAAACAGCATCTTAACTAATCTCAGTCTAATGTGTTAGCATGCTAACATTTGCTAATAAGCACCAAATCCAAAGTACAGCTGAGACTGATGGGAATGTTGCTATAGGAAAGGTTAAGAGATCAACGTTCAAAGTTATAATAGTTAACTTAGTTAATCCTGAGAGGTACATTGATGTCTGTACCAAGTCAATCCAGTCAATGTCAAGACATTTCACTAAAAACCAAAAATATCTACTTCACAGCCCTAAAAACAAAACATTATATAGACGTAACAGGACATACAAAGCACCTGAACCCACTCCATAATAAAAGTCAATGCAACCATGGATGTGACAACTTTGAGTCCCAAAAAGTTGGAACACTTTGTGAAATAAATTTAGCCTGGAGGACACGATGATGGGCCCAGAGGCGTCAGAAGTATTTCCGGATGTGTTGATGCATGGCTTTCTCTTTGCATGGTAGAGTCTTAATTTGCATCTGTATAGTAGATGCAGCGACAAACTGCTGACTGCTGTTTACTGACGGTTTTCTGTAATAATGTAGTAATATCCCTTATACAATACAATCCCTTATGCAGGCTTTTGTTTTCGGCCTTGACCCTTACTTGAAGAGATTTCACTGAATCTTTTAATG
The DNA here is from genome assembly GCA_033000465.1 of Sciaenops ocellatus. Classification (NCBI taxonomy): domain Eukaryota; kingdom Metazoa; phylum Chordata; class Actinopteri; family Sciaenidae; genus Sciaenops; species Sciaenops ocellatus. The sequence continues at coordinate 21,642,280 of CP136882.1, read as the reverse complement.
GTATGGAGGATTGCAGGATGTGAAATTCCTAAATTGTGTGTTGAGAAATGTTCTTAAATATTAGACTAATTGCCCACGCAGTTTTTTACAAAGTGGGGTGAACCTTGCACCATCGTCACTTGTGAACGACGGAGCCTTTTGCCCCTTTTATATTCAATCATGATACCATCACCTGTTACCAACGAATGATCCAATGATCCAAACAGGTGGTTTTGAGTGATCCACAACTTTCAGTCTTCTGTTGCTCGTGTCCCAACTTTTTTGGAATGTTTTGCAGGCATCAGGTTCAGGATGAGGAATATTTGCAACAAAACAATAATTAAATATCTTGTCTTTGTACTGTATTCAAGTAAATACTGATCAAAAATGTATTTATGTTTTACAGTGTCCCAGCTTTTTTTTATAAGGATACACATTCCATGTATGATTGGCGATATGTTTCACTACTAGATAGAACGTATGCTTTTCCTCCCCAGTGCTTCCCTTGTTGATTCCTCTGCTCCTCTTTTCACCGTGCAGGAGCTCGAGCACCAGCGGGGAGTCCTGATGAACGAGATCCAGGCGGCCAAAAACTCTTGGCTCAGCAAAACTTTGGGCTCCCTAAAGAGCTCTGCCTCCTCTTCCTCCAGCTCCACGTCCCAGACCCCGTCCTCTCCAAAGGAGGGCCCTGCCTAGACGACCATCCCTCCACTTCTCTGTCCACTGCAGGATGCACACTAGAGCTGAGGAACACAAGCCGAAGGAACAAACAGTGGAGAAATGCAGTATTCCTTTTTTCAGCCGGTGGCAAAGCAGAGCTCAGCAGCTTCTTGGACTGCAAACAACTGAAAAGATGAGGGAAGAAACAGGCGGAGGACTGGACCTGCCACCTGTCTTTTACTTAATGTTTACGTTTGAGTGAAATAAAGTGTCTGTTGACCTTCTCTGCTTCACAGGTGAGGAGACAGGTGACGGTGAATCATCTGTGAGGCTTAAAGTTGATTTAAAGTTCAGTGTTCGATGCTGACACTGTTTTGTTGAGTTAACTCTCATTATAAGAAAGATGAGTTAACAAACACAATGACGTCCCTCATGTAGGCAGATAATCTAGCTCCACCTTGTGGCCAGACATTGCTACTGCAGAGTTATAGTCCTTTTAGCTGAGAATTAAACCTGCGTTCAGAGTTACAGTTTGAACAATATTTTCAATAGAGCTACAGCTGCAGAGATATTATATGTTTACTGCATAGGAATATATTCATATACATTAAACATCTTCAGCACAAAAAAGCCACAGCACTCTGAAAAAGGAATACTGCATTCAGAGTCTTAAACGAGAACACATAAAGTTGTATTTCTTTATAGTAATATAACGTAAACAATGTTGTCATATAAATATGTATAACTAATTATTGATTTTTGTAATAATCATGTACAGTTCTTTAAGAGAAGAAAAAAAAACACAAGGAAAAGGTTTTTTTTTTTACTGTTTGGAATTTGAATGTCAGCTCTCTAGATGTTGACGTAAGCACAGTGTGTGATCGATCGGGTCAAGTCCAAACGCTGAAGAGCTGAAGTGACAACCTGCAGATTAATGTTGTTAATATCCCACCTGTTTGTTCAGTCATGGGTTGAACTGACTCAAGATGTCCAATAGCACTCTTTTAATTTGCTTTTTTAATCCCAGTTCCAGCTCATGCCTGTAGGTATTTAATTGTTTTTATTTTTTGTGTCACTGCATTCTGATTTTTAACATGCAGCCATTATTTTACACAGCTGTGATCACAACAAAAATGGACTCTCTTTTCCATTTCTGTGTTGATTCAGTCGTTTTTATACCGTCATTATGATACTTTATTCTGTCAGTTTTTACTATTTTTCAATTGGAATAGGTATCAGGTTTTAAAAGGTTGTACATATTTTTGCTTTAGTTTTTTAAATCTGTCCCTGTTAATTCTGTTTTAAGTTGCACCAACCGTCTCTGGTGTCTGCAAACAGTTGTTATAGATGGAGATAACAGGACTTGTGTTCCTCTTTCAGAAGAAGCCATATTCTTGAATGTGTTCTTTTACAGACCGAAAAAAGCCAGGTAATCCATCCCAGTAATCATGGAGACACTGAGTGGATCTGTGGATCCGTTATGTAACGCTATGCAGACAACACCCACAGGAAGCGTTCACCCGTTCACACCTGTTACTGTCATCAGAATTCACTGTAAATACCACAGTCACCACATTAAATTAAGTAATCTAATAATACAGTGTAGGCTCTAAAGTATCTGTTACATGGCACAATTCATCCCTAAATAAATGCCTAGCATAACATTAATAAGCAAGATTAAGTTGCAATATTCCCCCATCATTGCCAAACAATCTTAAGGTCATTTCCACAGCTGTGCCAACACCTTCTTTGCCCTTTGTCGTGTTCAAACAATTCACTTTTTATTTCATTTTTTTTATTATTTTTCATTTTTTAATTATTTTTTATGAGCATTTTATTATCTTCACTGTGTCAGAGGTGGACTGTTGGCTCTGTTGCTCAGGGCTCACTGTATTGAATGATACCAGCCAACTTGTAGTATTTTGAAAGTGACAACTTAAATCTTAAATGACGTGAAGGTAAACAACTTAAACTACTAAGGCATCATACTTATTCCGTTACAAGTTGCTACAGGATGTGTAAGAAACACAGTCAGTGGAGGAGACCAGGATCATTTTGTAGTCTGTGTTCTGAGTTGATACATTTAGCCAAAAAAATCTGTGTTTTGCTTTAACATGAAAGCATGTTAGTGCTGTGTTAGCAGGCAGAGAGCTGCAGTGTAGGTGCCAAATGTCTCATTCTATTCCTCATTCTGGTTGTCACTTAAATCAGCATTTGGACTCTGACCAAGCCCACGTGTACTTGTTTGTGTGTGTGTGAGTATGTGTGTGTGTGTGTTTTTGGATGTTTGTATGTTAAGTGTGTGTTCTGCACTGTAACTCAAGTGGTTGAAGTTGAAATGGTTTCTTCTTCACATGGCTGCCTTTTCTGTTGATGACTGAAGCCTGTTGGCTGACGAGAAGAAAGCCATCTGACTGTTTGAAATGTCGGAGAGCATCAGCTGTGCCATAAGAGCTTCTCCTCTGCTCCGTCCCCAGTTGTGTCCTCTGTGCACTCAATGACCTACCAAAAACCATGTCATCTGATCTTAAAGACAGATCTGCTGAGTATCTTGTTCAGCAGCCTGTTTCACACATTTCCACCTGGAGCATCTCAGTACGACCACTGTCCTCTTCCTGGTGGCCACTGAGCAGCTCCACTGGAGGAAATAGATTAATATCACAGAAAGGGAGAAAAAGGAAGCTTGACCAGCTGAATAATCATTGAATTCCAGGTGTGTTTTGCATTTCCAGGACATTCCTCATGCACTATCGTGCTTCATTCTTGGTGGTCACGTGTGACAGTTATAAAGTTAAACAACCAGTTCAATATAAACTGTGGCCAAGTTGGAGAAAGCTCCTCGTCTTTTATGTGCACTAAAGCAACGTTGATATTTTAAACACTATTTCAAGATGTGTGTTTGTTTGTTTGTTTAAAAGTTATCCTGATCACAGAGCATAATTATTTTTTAACTGATGATTATTGCTGCCGAGAGGACAGCTGCCAATTTATAATCCACTTTAATTAACAGTTAATTTCAATGATGCAAAAGCAGACGGTGAGTTGGATTAGAGGTGTGATGTGTGTAGTTTACAGTTTGTTGTAATACCACAGTCCTGTTACACAGGGAGGGACTGCTCCTCAGCTTGTCTGACTCCAACACTGTTTGCTGTACAGTAACTGTCTGACCTGCATTAATAAATTTCAGTTTTTCTGTTCATTCATGCACTTTGAGCTTTTATTGAACATCTGAATACTACAATTATCGTCACTGACACAACCAGAAACACAACCTGAAAATATATAACGTGCATTTACCTGCCAACACAAACACCTGAAAGCGTGGAAAATTGTTTTCCTGTCATCACTGTAGAGAAAGGGACTTGTTTCTATGAAGTTTGATAATAAAAAAAAACATTGGAATGAACTGAAAACAAACATGACAGTTTCATATTATCACAGATGGTCTGTGGAGTACGTACAGACTTTGTACCAGGATATAAAATGTATAGCAGTTACTGCAAAACATGCGAGAGATAAGTATCAGCTTTAATTTTTACCAAAATTTAAAGTTAAATATTAAGGAGTTAAACACCCCAGATGATGATAATAACTACCAGAAAAAACGGATGGAGATTTTCCTGTTCATCTCATTCTGGATATTTCTGTGGGCTGCAGTGCTCACACTTTTACTACAGTGAACCCAACCCAGACCTGCTCATCTGCTGTATCGTTTTGAGGGACATTTCATTACAGCTGGACAAGATTTAAACATCCCTTGAGCTAATTCTTACTATTCTTTGGTTTGAATGTTGCTGAATCGGTCACTCAGCTCATCGAAGTAATTATCAGCAAAGCGAAGCATCTGGATGATGGCGCTGAGCAGCAGGATGTCGCAGTTTGGGTCTAACTCCAGCTCTTCGCTGTAGTTCTTCACCGGAACAATGCAGGACAGTGGCACACCGAGCCGAGCACTGGTCTCCTGCATCTGGATCACAAAAGCAGCACGATCGACAAAACAAAGAATTGCATTCAATTAAGTTCAATCGTGTAAATATTTTTCCTTTGGTCTTTACCACAGCAGAAAGGTTGATTGTATTACATTTCTGTATTTGTTTAGGTTACCCATTACAATTCAACACAAACTTAATTACTGTCTAATTAAGTGACTATTGTTAGTACTCAATTCACACAGAAGAGAACACAGTTGTAGTGAGTAGCAAGTGAAATCACAAAATTAACTAAAACACTAAATTAAATAAAAATCTGATTGGCTCCATTGGCTTCCTCGGTCACTGCATGACTCCTAGTTAAATGTCCTGATCTCCTTGTTCTTCAACTACTCAAATCACTAAATCTTGATCTTTTATCTCCCCCCCGGCTTCTAAAAATCCATCTTGATAGGTAAGCCTTTTTATGAGTTCTATTTTGCAATTCATTTTTTACTTTCTTTTACTTTTTCGCACTTTGTGTGATTTGACTATATATAAATGAAGCTTTACTTACTTACTTATATCCTTCCATGAAGTCCAAAACTAAGAATCCAAAAGTCAAACAGCAAACAAGAATTATTCTTTTCTTTTTCAGAATAAAATCCTACAAGCAAGTTTAAAGTTGATCTCACCATTTCCTTGATGTAACCGCTTCTATAAATGTTCCTGATGTCCTGTGAAACAAAAGGACAGGCTTCATCCACTTTAGTCATCAGGACCAGCTGAGGAATCCCTGAAAACCAATAAAACAACGTTTAAATGGATTACTATATTTTAATTAAAAAAAGAAAAGAATAAAGGAGTACAGTTTTTGTACAGTTCTCACCATCCCTTTCATCAGGTTATATTTTACTCAGTGAGGTCTGGGAATGCAGTAATACTACTTAAATAATGTGGGGCTCATTTTTACTGACCCATTAAGTTGACCTTTCTGCGGATAGCTTCCAGCTTCTCCTCCAGCTTTGCGGGCATGATGGATACCTTGCAGGCATCGATGACGTAGGCCACACAGTGGATCTTGTCCTTGAGCCGTGGAGACTCACGGTAGCCAAGGGCCTCCGAATGCAGAGGAACAGAGGGGTTGAACTGAGTCATACAGGTGAAAGAAAAGTACAGTTTGTGTTACAAAAGCAAAACAACCAAATCAGAGAATCGTAATTTGTTGATTATCCTGCTTACAAAAAGCTCTACCTGATAACAGTCTGGCAGATGTCCCTTAAGGATGTTGACGATGTCATCTATATCAAGCCCCGCCCCTGTGTTTTCCTCCAGTCCCATGGTATCACACAAGACGATTGGCAGAGGTTTTCCTTCTCGTCCAGCTCTCACTGAGTAGGTGCGGAACTGTCAGGTAATAAGTAATGGAGCATTGATAGCATTATTTTAGCTTTACTGTTATGATCAGTTTATTGTTTATCTATTTTCAAGTTACCAGAGTATTATTACTGTTTTTGTTATTTTTATATAAATATATAAATTTATCTGAATTGAACAACAGGTTTGTGATTGTTGCAGCCCTCACAGGAACTAACCTGTGTGGTGAGACTAGAGGTAGAGGAGCCAGCGATGGCCTGGCTGGTGACGTGACCTCTGAACACAGAGTTGATAGAATTGAAGAAGCTGGACTTTCCAGCTCCAACTGGTCCGATGAGCAGGACCCGAAGCTGAGACACAGAGCTGACTGTGGGAGAGTAGACCTTAATACTCTCCATCATCTTTGTCCTCTTCCTGGTGACACGAGAGCAGATTTAAAAAATGATTTGACTGAAAAGGCAGCTAATGTGACAAGCAGAGACACTGTGTTTTATATATGTAGTTGCCAAACCCTAAATTTGACCTAACTAATTACAATTCACATCCACATTCATACCACTGCAAGCTTGAAACACTATAAATTTTAGTATTGTACAGCCAGCCACCATATATTATGGTGTGTGTTTAACAGCTTCATTATACAGTCATGGCTAATCTATTATAATATAGGACAATGCATTATAATTTTTAAGAGTATTATCATGGTGCAGCATAATGTAACATATCAAAGGATAGTACAGTAATAACTTTATACGATGCAAAAGGTGCACCATCTGCCTTACTCAGTCTCCCAGACCATCGGTCTCCATGGCTTTTCAAATTCTGGGATCGCTGTTGAAGAGCAAAAGCAGTTTTCACAAAACAAAATTGTCCAGTTTTATTCAAATATAATCCAACCTTTCAATTTTAATTTGTAACATGATGAGCATTAACAAAATAATAACCAAACTGATGTTGTTTGTTCATTCTGTCTATCCTGGAAGAACAAAACACAACTAAATAAGAATATAATTAGTGGCTTATCAAGAAGAGTTTTTATTGTTTAAAGTTCAGCAAGCTATGATTTATGAAAATGAGAAAGGACTTTGTTAAGTTGCAGAACTGTGACAGGAATGATAATGGTGAGGCTAGCCTTGTGCTTGATGTCTGTTTGAAACATGCTAAGTATTAGTAACAGTAAGTATGAGTATTTGGTTGTTTAAAGAGAACTTACCTTCCACTTGATAGACTTCACACTCAGTCAGGTTGAGGTCGTTGCCATGCATTTCTGCAGCATTGAAGTTGTAATAATTTCCTGGATTGCTATACACTTTTGCCTGGCTTCCATTGAAAAGGGCCAGTGCTTCTCCAAAATATGGACCAGAGTTAGCTATCATTCTCACTGCGTTAGCAGGACCAGTGACCGGATATTTGAGAAGATTGTCTTGTTTGAAGGTGAAGAGAAAGGCCTGATCATCACGCACATACTGGCCAGACTGACTGAAAGGTTGTTGGGTGTAGCCTCCAAACACGTAACCTGAAGCATTATAGCCCACAGACACTGTGGGACCTTGGTTGTCACATCGTTGGTGGAAGGCTGCTCCGGTGAAACTATGGATGCTGGCCTTGTACAGCAGCTGTAGTTTGACAGTTCCCAGCTGGGAGCAGATTGATTTCTGCTGGCTCCTGGTTAGCCTGGGGTTCATGTTGGATGGTTGCCTTTAAAGTTCACTTACTGTAGTGTCGAGTCTAAATACAAAACAAAAACAGCTGCATTAAAAAACTGTATATATCATTTAATGAGCAGCAGGGCGCTGTATTGAGTCTAGAGATAGCAATAAATAATTTCTCTGATTCCGTTCATTTTGTTCACTCACTTCATATCCTTTGTTTCTAAGCTACAGGGTAAGTGAACTCATCACTGTTCAACATAGTATTCAGTATAGTCAAATTTGCCATTTTATTTACATTTACGGAAAAAAGCCAGAGCAAAACTAAAGTTCAGCCAAACAACCGTCAGTCATTGGCACAAATGCATACAGCAGTTAAATCGGCATATATTTTAAGTGTAACTTGTAATACAATCATACCATTGTTCTGAAAGACAACAACTTGAGAAATGTTTTAGTTTTGCCTACCTTCAACGACTTCAGGGAAACCTGAACCACATTACTTTCCAAGAAAATGAATGTGCGGGTTATTTGTAGGCGTTGTTACACTGATGCAGCAAGTTCAACCCAAAACCGGAAATGTTAGGGTGTTGCCTTCAAAATAAAAGAGTAGAATCAATTGTCGTGAGAGGTGTCATTTTTGTGTGAAATGGATATTTAACGGGATGACAAGAAGCTTACAAACAAAGGAATTTACACACACACAAAAAAGATTCATTTTAAAATTAATCTGATTTTTTTTTCTTGATTACATCTTAAGTATTTTCTTTATTCTCACCTCTCCACTTCTCCAATTTTTACGCAAGAATAATGATTTTATTTTGAAGGCTTTTACTGGAAATTAAACATTTTAGCTGCCTTGACAGTGTGACAACTTTTACTTTCGTTTCCCGTTAAACCGTATTAAAGGGGCGGGGGGCAAAATGAAAGTGTTTTAAAGAACATAACACCATGTTAAATCAATTCATTAGCCACAATGGTAGGCTTTAGGCAATACACTCAGTTGTCAGTTGACTACTGTTCTCTTACTGCTGGCCAATGAGCAGCCCACTGGAGAAAATACTGCATCTATGTCGTGGGAAGGGAGAGAAATGAAGCTGAGTGTTTCAATGTCATTGAATTCCAGGTGTGTTTTTAATTTCTAGGACATTCCTCCATCACTATCGTGCATCATTGTTGCTGGTCACATGTGACAGTTACAAGTTTATAGTAAACTGTATCAACTTGTAATCAGGTGAATGATGACTCGGTCATTCCCACTCTGCACCCCATACATCTGCTCTTGCACTATGAAACTTTGTGGTTTGGGTACGTTCACCCATGAGAAGTACCCAACGCTTTACAGCACTAAGTCACACACCACCAACTATTTCACTTATTTTTATAAATCTGGATCAAATTTTATGGAGAAAATGTTTTCTGGTTTTCCTCTGATGTCCTCTGGCTGCTCCACATCTACACCGTAATTTACAGACTTTCCTAATGGGCAGTAAACTGCTGCTAACTATAGCTACTGTTAACTAATGTTAGCTCAGTTTGTTAGCCGGGCTGCCTGGACTGTGCGCTCAGAGCACCAGGGTACCACAGACATTTTGTGCCACCAAGCAGAGGAGGTTTTCAAGCTCAGGGCACGAGGGAATGCAGACAGAGAGCAAGCAGGACTTAGTAGCATCTATGGACAGAAAAGGAGAGACAGACCAAGTAAGAAGCTGAAGACATATGTATATATATATATATATATATATATATATATATATATATATATATATATATATATATATATATACCACAGCAGAAAGGTTTACAATTTGCTGTAATTACAGTCCTGTTACACAGGGAGGCACTGCACCTCAAGTGGTCACTTTTTGCTATACAGTAACTCTATGACCTGCATTAATACGTTACTGCTTATGAATGCACTTTAAGTTTCTGTTGAATTGCACAATATCAAATAAAAATGAATTGATTTCGGAGTCAGTAATCATGGTAACTTTGTTTCTAAGTTTACAAATTCTCCACCACATCCAGTCTGGCCAGCAAGAGCTTTTATTTTCACAGAAAGAAACACCAAACTGTATCAGATTGAGTATGTTATACACTCCTGATCAAAATCTTAAGACCGGGTGAAAAATTACTGGTGGAACTTAACCAGATTGTAAGTTGAGCTTCAAAATGCAAAAAGAAGAAACAGGAGCAAGAGACAACGAAATAGAATCAGCAGTTTATTGAAAACTGACAAAGGACTTCTTCCAGGGTTAGGGTTGGGCTCTTTTGGACCATCCTGCGTGTCTCCCTGATCTAAATCCCACTGAGGACGTTTGGTGATGGATGGCAAGGGAAGTTTACAAAAATGGACGTCAGTTCCAGACCATGGATGCCCTTCTTGAAGCCATCTTCACCACATGGGGCAATGTTCTCACCAGCCTTCTGGAAAAACTCACATCAAGCATGCCTAAATTAATTTTTGAAATGATAAACAAGAATGGTGGGGCTACTGAGTACTACTGAGTACTACTGAGCACTAGTGAGTCAATTTTTTACACTTTTAGATCTATTTTTGGGCTATTTTGGGCTGTGGTCTTAAACTTTTGATCAGCTGATAAAAAGTCTGTTTTAGTTTAAATGCAGTTTTCAATAAACTGCTGATTCTATTTTGCTGTCTCTTGCTCCTGTTTCTTCTTTTTGCATTCTGAAGCTCTACTTACAATATGGTTAAGTTCCAATAGCGTGAAATGCGGATAATAGTAATTTTTCACCCAGTCTTAGTCGTATATTAGCACAAATAGTCATTCGTATTCATGAATTAAAATGTTAAGTAATAATTTATAATGAATAATTATAACTTTGTGAGCATGAAACACCAAAACCCAGTGTGTATAATCCAAACGGTCTATTTCAGTTGTCTGTGACTAATAATTTGAAAAGTTTATTTTGCACTGTATTACACAGCACTATGTGTGCACCTAGCAGTCAAAACTTGCATGGAGTGCGGAAAGTGTCTAATGTCGGAGGAGTATGTGAGAAGACCAGAGTACAGGAAAAAAATGGATGCTCTTTTTAGGACTAAAATTATCAGATGGCTGTGACTGTAGCCTCAATCACATGAAAGAAAGAAGAAAAATGATGATTTAAAACTTAGTAATGTCATAATGCAGTAAAGAATAATATCAGCTATGTTCAAAATAAACTTGCAATGAATTGTCCCACCAAATGAGCAAATAATGTCGTAAAACATTTAAAATAAAGACTGTAATTTATTGAAAATAATTTAGACTTTGATAACTTTGTCATAATATAAAGAATTTATTACTGAATCAGAAAGAAATTCAAATATTTTGCAGCTAAGGGACACAATCAAATGAGGATCCACTCACTGAGTTTCTGGAGCCAGAAACTGGAGATGCTGAGCAATCCCAAGAGTCCCAATACTAGAAGGATTACATTTCCCAGCATTCCAAGGGGTGCCTGGAAAACCCAGAGAAGGATGTGCATCCATACATTTACCAGGCAGAATCACCTGCTGGTAAAAGGAATGGATGCACAGACGGATCATTGTGAGGGACATTTCATCATTGTTGGGCAAACTTTCTATTCTTTGATCTTAATGTCACTGAATCGGTCACTGAGCTTATCGAAGTAATTATCAGCGAAGCAAAGCATCTGGATGATGGCGCTGAGCAGCAGCATGTCGCACTTTGGGTCCAACTCCAACTCTTCGCTGTAGTTCTTCACCGGAACAATACAGGACAGTAGCCGAGTACTGGCCTCCTGCATCTGGATCACAAAAGCAGCACGATCGACGAGACAAAACAAAGAATTGCATTCAGTTAAGTTCAATCGTGTAAATATTTTTCCTTTGGTCTTTACCACAGCAGAAAGGTTGATTGTATTACATTTCTGTATTTGTTTAGACTCAGATGACGGTACTTTCTATTTTTTTACAGACCACAAAGAACTGTTCCAACGTTTGTGAAATCACAGCTAAATTTGTTTTAATTTGTCTTTCCAACATTAAAAAGGTTGACTGATTTTTGTTTAACTTTTAAACATGTTGTCACTTATGTATTAGTACTCTAATACTACAACACATGTCATGTCGAGTCATTAAGGTCATGAGATACCATGTTGTCATTTTTTCATTATTATTTTCAAAGGATTGCATTTATTTATTTCAGTTTCCTGACAGGCTTTACTTTTTGCTGCAAGAGTAACCGCAACCGCAAGCTGTGGACCACTAGGTGGAAGAGGTTTTCAGGCCTAGTGCAGGGGGACCCAGCAGGAAATACTGGGCCAGGGGAATGGGCAAGGGAACTAGGTTATTAGCTAACTAGCTCACAGCAGCTACCATTAATCAGTTAGTGTTAGCAGTTATTTTTGCAAGTAAACATGTAAATCTGTCCATCAGGAAACTCTCATTGAGAGTTGAGGCAGAGCAAGATGCCAGAGGCCAAACCACCTCAGTACAGTATTTCCTGTAGTCAAACTGGCCTCCCTCAGTCTCAGAGACTTGCATAGCCAGACCATGGATATATTATAGAACTGGAAACTGGTCCCAAAGATGGCACCTATTCAGTCCAATTAATTTTTTTGGCAATGGCCAAAAAAAAGTCTTTCAAACTTCATCATCATCCTCATTCCTACACCTGTTAAGAATCCATCTGAATTCAATGACACAAACTAATGGACTAATAAACTAAAAAATAAAAACAGACTAGAACCCTACAGTACAGCAAATTATCTAGCACTTTTTTCTCTTTTGTATAAAATCCTTAAATCCTCACCATTTGCTTAATGTAGCCACTCTTATAAATGTTCTTCACATACTCTGTCACCAAAGGGCAAGCTTCGTCTACTTTAGTGAGCAGGACCAGCTGAGGGATCCCTGAAACACCAGAGCAGAAAGAACATTTCTTAAATGCTGAAGGTTTTTAGGTATCAAGCTGTCAAAATATTGAGGTAGCACTTGTTAAATAGTTCAAAAATAATTATGTTGTAATTTAATGTGTATGTATACTTAAAAGATTAACTTTTCAAGGGAAAACTTGGCTGTGGCTGTGTCTAAATTTGCTATTCCCTGTATCAGTCACCAAAGTAATTTACTCTCTATGTAATTGTGATTTCAGACACTGATAATTTTCTGTTACTCAACTAATTTTCACATTTGTGAGCAGAAACTAGTGTACATGCCATGGAAAATACTGGTCTTTGAATGTTTTTATTTTATTTATTTATTTATTTTTTGGAAGATTTTTGAATTTCTTAGAATTCAGGCACTTGTAATTGAACAGTAAATAAAGTGCACTATATAAGGAGTGGTTTCTGACACAGCCTGCAGAGAGCGCAGTGGAGTCACATCAGATCTGGCCTAACCTCTGTTTCACTAGTTTGTATTACTCAATACAAGCTCTCATTCACATTCTTTCATCTGTCTTTCTGAAAAAATGAACTAACTTCCTGGGCTTTATTCACTACAGCAGTTGCCAAACCTCCATGATTTTAAGTGAAACGTTTACATGAAAGAACTGTACAACTGCAAGCATGAAGCTGACAGTAACAGTAGTAGAAATACTGTATATGCTACTTGTAATCTAGTTGTTTACTGTGTGGATCAGTGATACAGTGCATAGAATATTTGTGGCAAATGTAACTTCACTCTCACTCATTCATATCCTCTGTTTTTGCGCTCTCCACTACCTCTGTTAAAGCCTCTCTAAGTTCTAACAGCTGTAAACTGCTTTGCTGTCAGGGAAGTAAGCCAATCCTCAGTGTTTGGATAAATTGATTACTAAATGTGATTTCAGTTTCACTTTAAATATTTGTAAAAATCTGAAATTAGGTAGTCACCTTGCAGGGTCCATTGTTGTTTCACAGTATGTATGTTCTACTGTTGAGATTCAGAAAGCATACTCAAAATGAAGTGGGACTAATTTTTACTGACCCATTAAGTTGACCTTTCTGCGGATAGCTTCCAGCTTCTCCTCTAGTTTTGTGGGCATGATGGAGACCTTGCAGGCATCAATGACATAGGCCACACAGTGGATCTTGTCCTTGAGACCTGGAGACTCACAATAGCCATGGAGGCCTGAATGCAGTGGAGCAGAGGGGTTGAACTGAATCATACAGTGGAGGGGAAAGATATGTTTGAATTAACTACTGACAGGTCAATGGTTCATACAGTCAATATCTAGTCAATATAACAAAATCCTGTACTTGATAACGGTCTGGTAGATGACCTTTAAGAATAAAACATGGTATCATTAATATCACGTCATATTGAGCTTATCTTTTTGTCTTATTGCCTGTTTGTTTTTTGTTTTTTTGTTGACTTATGCAGATGAAATATTGCATTAACCACACCCTACCCACCCAAAGTGAAGTATTAGAGGGTAACTAAAAAGTAGCTGTGATGATGGACAGTAAGGCAAAGAAAGAGGAGTGACAACCATACAAACCCCCCAAATCACCTGTAGGCCCTCACAGTGTTGGGAGGCCTAAGGCCCAAACAAAAATGATTTGATTTGATAGATTTGCTACAACAACGCATCAAAATATGCTTATTTATAGTAAACTCACCCTCCACTTGATAGACTTCACATTCAGTCAGGTTGAGGTTGTTGCCATGCATTTCTGCAGCATCAAAGTTGTAATAAGTCCCTGGATACACTGTTGCCTGGTTTCCATCGACAAGAATCAATGCTTCTCCAAAATATGGACCAGAGTTAGCTATAATTTGCATTGCAAAGTCTGGATAAGTGACCGGATATTTGATGAGATTGTCTTGTTTGAAGGTGAAGAGAAAGGCCTGATCATCACGCACATACAGGCCAGCCTGACTATTCCACAAAAACTTGAAACAGAAACAAAAGAATCAACCAAACAACAGCACAACAAACTATACTTAAAAGACTTTACTTCTTCCTTACAAATTTCTGGATTGGAACTGGGTGGATCAGAACATAAAGTTACTTTATAATCCTATATTATGAATTGTGTTATAAACACAGTGCACACATAAATTGGTCCACTAACTGCCATCATCAAATGTGTAACAAAGATTTAAGCCAATATTTGTAGAAATGTTGCTTTCAACACATGGAAGATATTAACATTCTTATTAATCCTTTAACTCTAATCCTCCCATTAACTCAAATACTTTATTTACTTGAGTCAAATATTTAATCTTTAATAACATAATGTAAAAAATTTAAATTAATATAATTTATTTGATCTTTCATTTTGTTTTTTTACGCAAACTGTAAATATTTCCTCTCTGGCTGACACACACTCCTGTCCTCATCGTCCTGCCCTGAAGTCGTCATCCCACCCCCCCACCCGGACTCCTCCTGTCTTGTCTGTTCGTGTTGTGCCTTGGCAATAAAAGCCTTCAAAGTCAACTCCTGTTTTGGTCTGCATTGTGGGTTCAGTGTCCTGCCTAGTGCAAGCTTAACACCCATGTCTTCATGACAGTGCGTCAAATTGCAATGTCTGTAACTTGAAAGTTTACTTTAAGTCTTCAAGTGTTTAACACCTAATTTAAAGTATCCATACAACCACAGTGCTATCTAGCGATCACATTTAATAGGACTTTTGGAATAATTGTATACATGTCCTCTAAATATTACAGTTAAAGAGCTAAAGAACTGTTGTTCAAACTTGCTAAACTTTCTGTTTAGTAGTAGTAGTTTTGACCTGAAGTTGTAATCAATGTTAATTAGTACTGGGAGATAGTGCCTGCTGCATATAACATATCAAATTATATTGTTTCACAAATAAAGGGAAACCACACTTTTTCTTACGAATAAAAAGAAGTTACTAGTAATAAAGTCAAGTTAGACTGTCCTCCTGCTGCCCTAATACAGTACCATTCATTTCTCTTCTTTACTTCTCTACCTTTTGTACGTCTTCTAATCTGCGTTATCGCTTTCTTTGCCACATTCCTCTTCATAGTTTCTTTGTCAAGCAGTTTTTCTGAATTCTTAAATTGTTTCTGAAGTTTTCAAACTGCAGTAAAAACAGTTGATGCAGTAAATACAGTAAACTTCAGTTGACACAAAGCACAGATCACTCTTACAAATAAAATGAGAGATGTCTGATTTTTATTCTGAATTATTCAGTTCTGTCCATTAGTAAAAAGCATTATGAGACAGTAAATGTAAATGTTTTTTGAAATACATATTAAGTTCACGGCTCTAGACGTCTATCTTTGTGTATTGAGGTGCATGGTCCTGGAAATACAGGTCAGCATACTGCAGGATGTGGTCGACTGCACTAAGCAGAAGCACATCAGTGTTCACATCGAGGTCCAACTCTGACGAGTAGTTCTTCACTGGGACGATGTAGGAGGTGGACATACCCAACAGAGCTCCAGCTTTACCCATCTACAAACACACACACAAACATATGAGAACATCAGATTTTCACACCGTCAGTATTCAGTGTCTTCAGCTCATTGAGAACAATGACATTCCTGATGGGGTGATAGAGACACATGAAATCACCTCAAATTGTGTGCAAGGAGAGAGAGTGAAGTTAAGTTATTCTCACCTCTCACGTAAATACATTTTTAGTAAACTCTTAGTTTGAATATAATCCAGGCCAAGAGGAATCAAAAATTAAATCAAAGTCAGTTACAGACTTTTCTATTATGGTTCAAATCATCTTAATGAGACTGTGGTCACAAATCACACAAATTTGGATAAAACTTCCCCACTGGTAGTCTCCATGGTGATCTCACTTTACTGTATTTCCTGATTATTTTGTATCCACATAGAGAAACCATCCAACTGAGATTACACAGACTACATGAGACCCATGTACTACATTTAAAATTAATTATGTCTTCTAAGTCAGTTTGTATAAAAACATATTATAAATTGTTGCATCCATAATATCTTGAGAGTTAAAATAAAAGTCTGCGTTGGGTCTTTACAGGCATGTTTGTAAAGCATGTTGAGCAAGTGTATCATGTACTACATTCACAGTAATGTATCTAATGCCCTTCCTTTTCTCTTTTACAGATAATTTAGAGGGAATGTCTGCAAGTCTGGATTGTTTAAGTACAATACATTAACTTTTCCCAAACTGCATGTGGTTTATTTGAACCTACCATGTCCTGAATGATGCGGCTCTTGTAAACGTGGGTGACATCTTTGTTGGTTTCTGGACAAATTTGGTCTATGTGGGTCAGCAAAGCCACCTGGTGAACACCTAATAGACACAATACAATGTTGTCATTAAGGTTTCATTGCAATAAAATAGCATTTAATTGTTATATTCTAGAAAAATTAATTACTGAAGAAAGTTTCAAGGCACAGAAATAAATGAACAAAGAAAGCATGTGAAAAGGCCCTATCTAGAGCAAGTCTTCAATTTAACATCAGTTAAAACTGTTTCACATCGATCTATATGAGAAAATATATTCGTCTCTTCAGCTGCTTGTTTGTTCTTTTCTTACCCAGATCACTGATGTGCTCTCGGAGCTGCTGGAAGGTGGTGCTTAGGCCTTTAGGGTAGGTCGGGATTTTAGAGGCGTTCACCACAAATACCACACAGTGGATCTTGTCTTTGAGGCTTGGCCTCTTCACATAACCCACAGTCTCAGACCTCACTGGCTGATCTAGACTAAACTGAAAGAAAGCATTTGCACAGCATTTGCTAATTAGCGCCCAAACACAAAGTACAACTGAAGCACACTACAATATTGATTGTGCTTACTTTGTGTCCCTCAGGTGCATGACCTTTGATGACAGAAAGGATGTCATGGAGGCTCAATCCACTCATCTCTCCATCCCCCAGGCCCATAACATCACACAGCACCAGTCCATTAGGACTGTCTCCCTTCTGACAACGGATGTTGAAGGACTGCAGCTGACAAACAAAAGAAAGTTAATGGGATGGACCGAGTTAGGATGTCTGTCAAAGTTTGAATTCATTTTGTATGTTCTAGAAATAAAGGAGTATATCTTTAAGGCACATCTATAAATGCTTAATAGATGTTGGGCAAAAATTCAAAAATCTCAAACTGACAAAGCTCTAGGAAAGAGAAAGCAGCGTTTACTGTTTTTCTTTAGATACCTTCCTGAACCTAAGCAACTCAAATGCCCAATGTTTTTGAATTTCAGCTCATGAAAAGTCAATTGTTTTAGCACTTTAGTTCTTCATTTGTACCTTCTTGGTGAAGCTGGTCGAAGAGGAGCCCACCATGGCCCGGTTGGTTACTCTTCCATTAAACACCGACTGGACTGAACTGATGAAGCTGGACTTTCCAGAACTGACCGGGCCCAGGAGGAGAACCCGAGCCTGAGTCACCTCTTCACACCTCGGTGTGTAGGAGCTGATGGTCTTCATCAGGCTTGTCTTTTTCCTAGATTAGAATTTAAGGTACTCGCTGTTCAGAATAATTTAAATAAGCAGAATATAGGCATGCATAGAGAGTACTCTTCAAACTGATAAGCTTCAAATACATTCATTTGACTGCTAGGAATTAAATAAAATAAATTAAATGTCACAGTTGTACTCACTCCTCTGTCCACTCCACGTCTCTCCATTGAGATTCCAACTTAGGTGCTGAGGAAAGTTTAAGAGTTGATGAGGATTAATATCCAGGGCTTGCTATGTATCACCTCTTCTGACAAGTGAAATGTATGAAAATAAAGCCCACCAGTAAAGTGGACCATGTATTTGTACTTGTATTTTCTAGTTCTGTGCATAGGTGGCGAAACAAAAGTGATAGGACAGGATGGTTCAGTGATGTGTCCAGAGACTGTAAAAAAAACAGGCGTCATATTATTCCCTTAAATGTAGGAAATCAAAGGCAAGATTGAACCATCTGGTTAAAGTTACAGTTTTTCTTCACTGTTTGAATAAATTACCAGTAGCTGTATTTTGATTGTAAATGCAGTGATACAGTTCTTACAGCTTAAACTGCATTAACTTAACTTTTAAAAATATTTTTTTCACATAAAGTTTGCATTTAACACAAGTGTAAACACTAAATAGATACACTAGAGACTCTTCTGCTCACAATATTCAAGCTTGTTCTTTATGAAGATGTAAAATGACACGTTACGCTTGTTGCCTACAGTACTCTGTAAAAAACAGAAGTAGAGAGAGTAGGAAATACAGCTCTGAGACCTAGGGGTGTGCAAATAGAAAATGCAAACTATGACTTTACTAAAGTACAGTGTCGTGTTACACAATGAGAGATTTATCATATGTAGAAGCAGTTTTTGAGAACTCCTAAAAATATCAGTACTATGTTGAAAAAGACAGCTATTTTCCTTTTTCTGCCTACACTGAGGGGTTGACAGGTCTTTCTTTAGACATCATTAGAGATTTTGTAAGAAAAATTAGAATAGTAAGGCAAAGTGTCAGTGTTTTCGTATTGCATATTCAGAGGCAGTGCTAGACTTTTGACAGTTGTCTTGACATGGAACTGTTTAGTAGCTTACCTTGGAATGAAAACAAAGGTTTGTTCTCTCTTTCCTCTGTTGAACTGACGGTTGTAACTACACCGGGAACATCTTTGGCACCTGCTGCTGTGCTGATAGCATTTTGGGCTGTAGTAGGTGTAGGTCTGACATATTTGGTGCCACCAAAATTAAAGCTGCCACCGAAGCTGAAGAGGAAAACAATCACATGCATTAGTGGAAGAGCACAGATAAAGCAAAGGAGCAGAACTCAGCTTGAATGTCATTGTTTAAAGGTTTTACACTTAACCTAAAAATAAGTAATTGTAATTTAAAAATAGCTGCACTGTTGAGATAGACAGAGAAATTCTAAGTGGGCTTTCCAGAGACAAATAAGGCAAATTACGTTTTGTGAGGAAATCTGAGTTTGTACAGCTTATTATTACTGATTATAAGACAAGCAAAATGTAGCTGAAATATTTATCACGTGACTTATAATCATAAACGAGACAGGACAGTGTTTTAACAGAGCATCCAACTCCTTAGTTTCTGAAAATCTGCTGATATGTAGAGAAAATTTAAATTGCAGATAAAGTTGGATTAAATAATTATCAAATACACGTTTGAAATAATTCCACTCAAACCAATGGGCTCTGTTCCATTAAGCGTTGCAGTAACAGTGACAGTGAACCAACACACAATAACAGGACCTCCACTAAGTGGTGGCTATCATTAATACACCTGTGTATTTCCTGCCATGACATTTCATCCCCCTTTCTCATCGTTAACTAAACTACATTGGTGTGACCACACCTCAGAGTTTTAAATCAGATGAAAAAATTAATGTCATAAATTTAACTGTGTAAACAGAGGTGAGTCTTTGTCCTCCAGTACAACACTGTGAGCCAGAGGACTGAAGCACACTGAATTTACAGCCGTTGATAAGTTCAACAAAACAATGTCTTTATCAGAATCAAACGGACAAAGACATAGAGCTATATTATTCATTGAATGGTTATCTAAATTTTAAAATTTAAATCAAAAAGTCACAAAAGTATTTTGTATGTTTTATCATTGTGAATAAAATATTTGGGGGGTTTATGTTTGGTCAGAAAGCTTTAGGTTTCTTTAGGTTTCAAATATCTTTATACTGTAAAACCATATCACATATTTTTGAAAAATTGTGACAGCCACAAAATATAATGGTTAAATTAACTGCTACTGTGCAGCTTTTGTTATCAGTTACCTTGAATGCATGGGGAAGCTCAGATAACAGTTTAACGACAGGTTTAAAATGAGTAGTATTTTCTGTAAAGATTGATACAAGCGCTTTCTGATATAGGTTACAGAAAGAACAAACTTTAAATTTTGATTAAGTGTGTTAATAATATAGGCTTAACAGTTACTGACCCAGTTCTAAGGTTAGTAAACTAAGTTAACCGATGCTTACATTCAAGAAAGTTTTTATAGACAGTGTGGACAGTCTCTGACACAGTGAATACAATCCAAAACAAATGTTATCACAGGTCTGTAACTTAACTCGCATCTTAATTGCTATGCTTTG
The DNA here is from genome assembly GCA_033000465.1 of Sciaenops ocellatus. Classification (NCBI taxonomy): domain Eukaryota; kingdom Metazoa; phylum Chordata; class Actinopteri; family Sciaenidae; genus Sciaenops; species Sciaenops ocellatus. Next base: position 21,621,735 of record CP136882.1, on the reverse strand, counting down.
TTAAGCTGAACTTTCCTAAGCCTACCTGAACTGCGTAACGCTTAAAGAAATGTGAACTTACGATGGTTTATCCATTTTAACCGCTGTATGATGACGTGGCGAACAACAACAGATGCAAAACAAAACTTAGGCGATGCCCTTTCTGACGAAAAGAAAGTGAAACCGAAACTCAGAAAAAGGGGTGGATATGAAGAAAGTAGTGTTGCTCTCAACAGAGCAAACATGATGGTTTGGGGGAACTCATTAATAATACTACATTACCTTTCTCCAGACCGCGGACAAGCAGCACAGAGGAGATGGACCGAGGTCAAATGACACACGGGACCCCGTCTTGACTTCGTAGCCTGCAACCTCCATTTCTTTTCCAACCAAACCTCTACCACTAACCTGCTGCCCTGTCTGTTGCTCAGCCATACACAAATATTTGGCTCACCCACACTTGACCACTCACACCTCACACACTGCTCTACTCAGTCATTACAAGGACAAACAACCATTCACGCTCACATTCATACCTAAAGCCACAGGGAGAAAATGCAAACCACATGCAAACCACAACTGGCTGAGGGGTCAGACCATAAACCTTATTGCTGTGAGGCAACAGCACTGCATCACTGTGCTGCCCTTAATTGCATGTAAAAGATGTCACATGTGCCTCAGTTTATGGCCATAGAGAGTGTTGTTGATTATCTGACAAACTGCGGAGGTTATTTCATACCAACCCCGTATTAACTAAAGCACATGGACAAGTCAAAAGAAGAAATGTGGTTTTACAAGTCTGTAGGCACTTGTTCAGTAATCTTAAACTGCAGAGCACTGAGCTCTCAGGAGCACTGTAGAGAAACCCAAAATTTCACACTTGTATTGGTGAAAACAGTTGTGAAACTAATGTTGGTCAAATCTTTTGATATAAATTCATCAGGGAATGAAAATAAACTCACCATCTTCATGAGGTCATGCAGAGGGATGGAGCTTGGACAAAGACCCATGGTTTTCAGCTGTCACTTCATCCACATCATCTGCTGCTGCAAACAGTTCCTCTAACTGACATCATGGCTGTAGTCAGGAAGTTGTGGTGGAGGACAGGTGGAGATAGTTGATTACCCGAGTGATTGCTGTCAGATAAGAAGGAAGACATAGCGAATTATTATGATTTTGCATGTGACTCGATTATATCTTTTTGGCAGGAATAAAACCAAATCAAAACGTTTAAGTTCTTACTTTGCATTCGTAAATTAGTTCATCAGGTCAACAGGGACGATCACTACCAACTTCAGCAATCAGTAAACCTATTGATGGGTATGAGTTTTTATTAAAAAAAATGTCCGTTTGAAATGATCATGTTTTCTGGCATTACAGACGTATGCAAATCTGTTGTCAACAGCGCATGTGCACGCTTGACGGTTGTTGGTCGTTTCCGTAGTGTAGTGGTTATCACGTTCGCCTAACACGCAGAGGCCAGCCGCGTATAGGTGTAGAGGACTTTTCCATCCGAGCAAAAACACTTATATTTGGTTCGGACTTGTTTTGCTACATAGTGTGTGCACAATTAAAAAACATCACATCCGATCCATTCTAACATTTATTAAGATATTTGATCACTGATATTTGAATAAATCATGGTGAAACAATAAATCTTTAGGATGGTTATAATGCCACCTGTTTATTAAAGGTACAGTGTGTAGAATTTAGTTGCATTTAGTGGTCCAATCACTGCATTGTAATCTCCTCACATCACCCTTGCCTTCCTAGTGTAAAGGAGAAACAACATTTAAGGACCCTGTTTAGAGTCAGTATTTAGTTTGTCTGTTCTGGACTACTGTATAAATAAGGTGTTTCAACATGGCGGCCTCCATGAAAGGGGACCCTCTCCCACTGTAGATATAAAAGGATATTTTTTAAGTAACAAACATAAAAAGATTCTTATTTTCAGGTGATTATACATACATCAAAACATAGTTATGAATATTATATTCCATGTTTGCCTTATTCTGAAAATAGAGGCCCCAAATCCTACACACTGTACCTTTAAACGTCAGATTATCATGCTTCTTGAAAGAATTGTCCTTTTACATGCTGCTACTGGTCAAGGTTGAATTAAACTGAACAACAACAGAAATGAATAGAAATATGATAGAAATTATAATAGTAATGATTATTACTATTATAATTATTATTGGTGTTGTTATATCTATAATACTAAAAATAGTATGGTAATTATTATTGATATCACAATAAACAATTAAGAAACAACTGTCACCATTTAATTAGTTATGGAAATAAGACTCATTTCCAAATACTAGTCATACTAGTTCTGAAGGATAACTGTTTATTTTAGAGATATTTACACTTGAGCTCATGAATGTGCAAGCTTTATCACTTATTTTCTATCACTATTGCAGAGTCTAATAAGTAAAGAAAGACAGAATTATGTTTCCAATATATTTATGTAAAAAAACAATGGATGAAAAAAAAAAAGATTTTTATAGATATCTCCAGATACACAATCAGCATGTACATAATATAAAGAATTAAACAGACTTAAATGACCCAATACTGAAAATATTTATTGAGGTGTACAAAAGCAAATCTAACAAGAATTCAAAAGGGAATTCCAAATGTTGGAGACAGTGTGGTTCTCAAGACATCAATCACTGGCATATATTTTGGGACTGTTCACTGATAAAACCCTTTTTGGCACTGGTTACTTCCTGAACTGCTCACAATACAAGAATAGATTGAAATAGTGAATCACATTTATGTCATGGAAAGGATTACTTTCTCCCTTAGCCTTCAGAAGGCCAAGTGTTCACTAAATTCTGGACTAAATGGATTAAACATGTAAAACCTTTACAGCCAGATTTTGTGGATGTATGAAACACTCTGTTATAGGTAGTTGTATCTAACAAACGGTATTTGTTTAAGCGTCCCAAATCTCCCCTTGTCTACCCTTTTATTTATTTATTTATTTTCCATAGCTTTCATCTCCGAACCTGTAAATAGTTTTTCTATACAGAAAATATGTTGACTGCAGGAGAGTTTAAACTGACTCTGTATACATATACAGAGTATACAATGAAAAAATAAAAGAAACAACAGAATTCTTAACAATCAAACAAACACAATCAAAACCAACAAGCTCAAACAGATATACAGAATATATACAGTAAATAGTGTCTTCCTCCACACTGTCTCACTTCCTCTTTTCTGCTACCCATCTGTCCCTTTCAGCCTCAAAGAACTGGGACTGTTGAAAGTCTCCCCAAGTCATCTCCTCAACCATGCCCTGCTCCTTGTATAAAGAGAATACTCTGGAGGGACAGTAGATGTACTTCCCTGGCACATCGGGGAAGGAGCTATGAATGTGAGGGCTGTCGAGACCCTGCTTAAGTGGCTGGTGGCAGAACCTGCAAAGATGACCAGTTGGCAGCTTTACCACAGACTTCCTCTTAGCCCTCTCCTCTGCCACCCTTTTCCACTCTGCACCCCTCTTTCTGGCAGCCTCCAGCTCCCGCTCAAAAAACGGAGAGGCAGCAAAATCCTCAAAAGACATCCTTTGGCTTGTAAGGCCTTCATGTGCGTAGGTGTTGAAGACCTTTGTGGAGCAGTAAAAGTATCTGACTGTTGGTGTTTTTAAAAAAAAAAAAATGAACTGAAGAGCCATCAACAAGATAACGGGACTGGCCGTGTGGTTGTGGTTGTTGTTGTTGTTGTTGTGGTTGTTGTTGTTGTTGCTTTTCCAGGATGTCTGTCACAATCTTCTCCAATGATGCACGTCTCAGTGACACCTCCTGGGAGGGAGCAACGTGAGGAGGGTTGACTGTTGCAGGAGGCAAGGTTGTGACAGGCACACTTACAGTTTGGCTGCCTGTGGTTAAAGTCTGCCAAAGCTGCTGTGTCTCCACAACCTTTTCTGGGCTTGTATTGAGGGAGGAGCTGGTGTTTTTTAGTTTGGCTAGATGCTTCACATATCTGGAGATATGCTGGCAGGTGGTGGGATGAAGGAGGCTGTTAGGGTCAGTGCAAGCCCTCTGTACCATGGCAGCATAATCTGCATCAACCCGCTTCAAAAGACCTTTAGCTCCATGATGCTTAATCAAAAGTCTGTCAATGGCAGCTCTCATTGGTGCTGTCCACCTGCTGTGGTCCAGGACTTGAACAAGGCCTACTGTCTTAATGGGTCCAGTGCGGGTGGCCCGAGGAGAGGAGGATACAGGCAGTGGTGCTACCCCTGGAATGCCTGAAAAAAAAAAAAAAAAAAAAAAAATCAAGCATATGCTTATGTTGTTTTTTGACACATTTCAGAAGACTCATATTATTATACTGCAGCAATATGTTTGGCACAGTTCTGTCGAACACAGTGATCACTAAAACTAAGTTTTACTTTTACAGTTGCAACAAAAAATCTGTGTGACAGGTGACAAGTTAAATAAAAGGAAAGAAACCATTTAAAGTTCAATTTGTTGAATTATGCGTGTTTTGCTTATAGGTTTTACATTTTACATTCACTATTACTATTACTAACACTTATTATTGTTTATCTCATTGTGTGTATTTGTCATTTTTATTATTATTATTATTATTATTATTATTATTATTAATACTATGCATAATATGCATAAATGTATTTTTGAGAGTTAGCAGCCTCTGAGTGAGTCAATCAAGTTAACACTGCATTAAGTGAGAAATGCAAAACATCAGTCCAAGATAATGTGTGGCCCACCCTAGCAGTTGTGGCCCTAAGCAACCGCACAGCTCGCATATGCCAGCAGCCGGCCATGGCTGGAGGTCAGCATCTGAGGTACATGAATATGAGTGAGTTAGGGTTAGGGTTAACACCTTGGATATAAAGCCACCTTCAGCAACAGGTAATGTCAGTATTCTGTACTATGATAGCCAGTAGGTTATGTGACAGGATGAAATACAGGAAAAGGATGAAAGCTTCTCTGAGGTTTGTGCTGTCAACATTTTCATATCTAATATCTGACAAGATAGGTCGTGTTTATGTTGAATGCAATGAACACATGTAATCAAATTTCAAATGGCTCCACTGACAAATTGCTCTGTTTCTGAGCGCTGCACCTCCACCATAGAAGGGTGGTATGGCTGTAAGCCACGAGGGCACGCGCAAATACGCTACTTATACACGCCCACGGTCACCGTAGCAAGCGTTTGTGGACGTTTACATCCGTAGAGATCCTGGCACTTCCACCGCTGTCCGTGGCACTCATTTCACAGGCCTCATGATCAGCTAGAGACTGGAGTTAAGCGTCTGAGGCCAATAAGTGTCAAGACGTTCAATAAATACTCTGTCTTAGATTATTTAAGCGTCTCGTTTGGCAAGCTGCTGTGTTTCTGAGCGCTGCATGTCCACCAAAGAAGCAGCAGCGTCCTCTGCTGTCTGTAAAGAGGAGTGAGAAAGCTTACGGCACCTGGTATTCCCACGCGGTCTCCCATCCAAGTACTAACCAGGCCCAACCCTGCTTAGCTTCCGAGATCGGACCAGATCAGGCGTGTTCTGTTTTTTTTAATCTTTTTTTGTTTGTTTTCAATTCACAAAATTCCACAGTTGGTATCTACATTACACAAAAGAGAAAAATCAAACGTCAATCATATTCACTCACACAATGCAAAGAATAAAAAAAAACACCCCTCAAAAAGAGCATTTTCAGACAGAACTCAAACTCCATCCCTCTGCGCCATAACAAAACTGAGCTCCCAGTTTGTACCTGTAAGTCCTACAGAAGCTCACCATAACGTTCACCAATTAAACAGAAGTTCTCCACACTCAGCTTCATACATAAGCCTGTTCCCACTGACAAAAAACCTCTTCACTTCCTCTCCGCCATACCTGCATGTTTGTTCGACATCCCTCTTTGTAATCGCTTCCAACCTTCGAAATGCGCATAGTTCCGTCTGTGGACAATCGCGAGCCTAGCGTGACTCAACACATAGTTGATCAAACAAACATTCACTTCTCTACTTTTCTGACATAACCCAAACAAAAGCAAAGACCTCCACCCCCCTCCCAAGTCCAGTTCTACATCCCAGTTGTCCCTCAGCAAACCTTTCAAAAAGTCAAAGAAATCCACCAAATCACTACAGTCCAAAAAATAATGTAAAAAACTCTCATGGCCACTTTTACATAGATCACACATTGCATTTATTTCATTGTTGATTTTATTCAGAACCACATTTGTATAGACCCTGTTATGCCTAATTAAGAAATCATTGTTCTCACACTCAATACTGTTATATTTTACATTCATATTTGACCATATCTGTTTCACGTCCAGTCCCACAAACACTCCCTTCCACACTTTTTCTGCTGCAGGCTCCTTCCGCACATCAGCTATCAACCATCCATATATCTTTTTCAGTCATACTTTTAACTCATTTTAGTATTAGCAGTAGTGGTAGTATTTTGGTAATGTTTTAAAACCTAACAATCAAAACAACTTTACATAATGTCACCTGACAACAAAAGGTTAACGGACTTTAGTGAAATTATCATGTTAATTACCTCACGTTAGCCTCCATTACCAAGCTTTCAGTTAGGTCCCTAAATCCATGACATTTTTAACATCAACATCGACATTTCATGCAAACCAAATGTAAAAATAACGATGTCTAAGAGTATACCTCTGATAGCTAATGCTTAAAAATGTAAAAAAAAAAAAAAAAAAAAAAGTTTAAAAGGCTGTTATTTCATCAACTTACCAGTAATTGTTCTTGACGAGCAATTGAGATCAACGGAGCTCCGTCCCTTGTTTGTTGTAACTCTGTTTACTCTATAGCTCTGGCTCTGACCATAGCTACATCAATGCATAGAACAACACTGCCACCTACTGGTTGAGGAGGGTGGGCCATGTGTGAATCACGAGCTATTTGCTTGTGGATCTGTGTGGATCTTCGACAAGAACGTCTCAAAAATACGTAACTGAGGAAAGAGATGCATGTGCATGATTGGTGATCCACAAATGCTGAATCACACTTGACGAGCAGAATTTTCAGTTTTACAAATGCCTTTTTCTTTACGAATACACATTTATTTGTAAAAACCAACACACAAGTTACAAATCCTAAATTTGTGTTTGTGGAAGGAATATTTGTATGCATACATCAACACTGCCACCTACTGGTGAGGAGGGCAGGCCATTTGCGAATCACGAGCTATTTGTTTGTGGATCTGTGCGGATCTTCGACAAGAACTTCTCAAAAATGCGTAAGTGAGGAAAGAGATGCGTGTGCGTGAGTAATGATCCACAAATGCTGAGTCAAACTTCACAAGCAGAATTTTCAGTTTTACAAATGGCTTTTTTGTTTTTACAAATGGAAAATTGTGCATTTACAAAAACACAATATATTTACAAGTACACCCACATTTGTAAAAACCAAAATACAAGTTACAAATTAGAAATTTGTATTTGTGGATAGCAAAACAGGTGTGCAAATCAAAAATATTTGTAGATCACCCTCTGTGCGTTTACAGGTATTGAGACAAATTTAAGCCCATACCCAACACCCCCAATATATTTCTTCAAGAAATGTTGCCACCCATAGCTCCACCTTCCCATCATATATTTTCTCACTGTTTTCACCCTTAACGCAGTCTTCTTTGTTTCCAGATCCATTAGGCTCAAACCTCCTTCGTACCTTTTGCCCACCAGTGTTTTTTGTGCAATTTTAACTCCTTTCCCCTCCCATAGAAAGTCAGTAACAATTTTATTTAATGCAGTCATAACCCATTCTAGCATGTCAACTACATTCAGAACATACACACATACTGAAAACAACAAACTATTTAAAACAATTATTCTCCCTTTTAATCATAACTTTCTTGCCCTCCACCTCCCACACACAGTCTTCATTTTATTGATAACCCCAGTCCACGTTGTATCCGTGGCCTTCTTACCCTCCACCCCTAAGTGCACCCCCAAAACCCTGATGTACTTTTCTTCCACCCTTAGTCCTACCTCTACCCTCCCTACACTGCCTATATACATTATCTCAGATTTGTCCTGATTAATCTTGGCTCCGGACGCTCTCTCATATGTCCTTATCAAATCGAGTACCCTCTTAACGCTACCTCCCTCACCGTGATTGTCGTGTCATCCGCATATTGATTAATCACACACACACCCCCAAACGGGAGTCTAATCCCCTCCACCCCTTTATCTCTTTTAAGTAGCGCCGGCAGGGCAGGGGCGTAGCCATCATTTTAGAAGTGAGGGGGACCAATTGTTCAGAGGTCTATTGAGTGATTTACTGTATCATCCTCTCGCATTCAATTGCACCTCTCCTTAGACGAATGGCTAAAAGCGGTGTCTGCCTGGCAGGGATAGTGGAGGTTCGTGTGGAAACGACGTGAAAACGGCATCGAGAGAGTGAACGGATGAGGCGTGACATGTGAAACGGAACTGGGGTGAGTTCATGGCGTGGACCTAGTTTATAATACTTCATTAAAATTATCAGCACCAAAATTGAGTGGAAGTGACAAGGTAACAGGGTAATAAGCCACATAATTTAATTGGCAAGAAGCAAATGGCAAGAAGTGACAAGTGGAAGTGACACAATAAACATCAACATTAAGATGTAGCTATTTTATCGTCAACTATGACAGCACGGATGTGCAAAATTAATCAATTAAGAAAAATGGTAAGACCTATGCCTGCTGCCTAATGCAGTAGTCATATAATATCTGCAAATAAATACATAATAAACAAAAAGTCTCTTTGAAGTTACATATAAACTACATCTTTAAACATCCGTGTCAGTATTTCCCTTTTGAACTTTGGCTCTCCTGATTAATTATATCACAAAATTATATCATCAGTTCTAGATTTCTTTTAGACCCAAGCAGAAACAATAATAATAACAATAATAATCAAAATAAAAAAATCAGTCGCAATATGTCACTTTACCTCTCACCTAAGTGAAGCACCCAAACGTGATTCTGCGCCTCTCATTAGCCGCAATGAATTGCTGAGCAATTTGTCTTCTATTTAGTTTGTCCAATTTATCTTTGTGGATATGACACACAGCAACACTGTTGAGCCGAGACTGTGTCATTGTGCTTCGGAGCCAGGTTTTTAACCTCCGAAGACCGCTGAAGCTTCTTTCAGCCTCAGCGGAGGAGGCAGGCACAGTAAGAAGCAACCGCACAAGTATTTCTGCTTGTTCAAGGAGACCCCTGACTTTTGGCAACATTCCTCGCAGAATGGTAGCAGCCTCATTGCTTGACTGAAAGTCATACTTGGACTTGAACATTGCTAATTGGACTTGAAGAGAAGGTCTGTACACTTCTGGGTATTGCAGCAAAACATCATCTGTCACTCCTGTTAAGAGTACTTTTTCAAGTTTTCTGATCATCATCAGTCCTTCATTTTCAAAACATTCTGTGAATTGCAAACTCAGTGTCCAGAACCTTGAAAAATTCTGTTCTGAAGTAGTCAGCTGAGGAAGGAGGTACATGGGCAACAGCCTCGCCAGCCAGGCGTTTGGGAGGGTTTCGGACCCGAGGCATTTCAATTGGAGACAGGGTGGGTTTTTCACACATTTGTGATGCTTTGTTGTAGATACTTTGAAATCTCTCAGGTGTTCTTTTTTCAGCTATGCTCTCTTTGATGCAGGTGACAGCAGCAAGCATACCATCAACTGTCTGTGAACGACTCTGAAGAGACTTATTGAGGCACTCCAATTCCTCTGTAACTTTCAAGGCAAGCAGAAGACCAAGAACTACATTGCCCTTTTGCAATCTTTCAAGCAAGCCATTTGCCCTGCTGGCTGAATCTGACTTACCAGATGCCATTTCCTCTAAAGCAAGCAATACAGGCTGATACTGGTTCAGCAGTGAACGAATGGCACCTGTACGTACAGTCCACCTTGTGGGGCACAAGGGCCTGATAGACTGGGCTGGCCCACTCTCTGCTTTTGCAACATCCTGAAAAATGGACTTCATTTTCATTGACTGGCCAAACAGAACTCCTAATTCATGAGCCCACTGCAAAGAGTCACGAACAACAGAAGAGGCTGTGCAGGCATGTTGCGTGATTAGGTTCACACAATGGGCCCCGCAATGTACATAAGGAGCCAGAGGTTGATGCTTTTTGATAATGGCCTGTGCTCCTGAATATATCCCTGCCATGTTTGCAGCACTGTTATGGGTAGAGGTAGGTTGGAAACTCCACCCCTGCCTGATCCACCTCGATTGAGTGCACCTGCACTCGTTGCACAGCTGCAGCCTATCAGCCTGCCTGGGTTATAAAAGCAGGCTGGGTCCAGCAGCTCAGTATGTGAGTGACATCGGTGGGTAAACACCATCAGTTTGCTCGCTTGGTTGTGTGTGTTGGTGTGGCATTTTCATTTTTGTGAAGAGGTTTATTTTTCCCCTAACATCTAGACAGAAATCCCTTCTCCCAGTGACTCCTTACTTTTGGTTTTTGGGCCCTTGGTTTTTCTTCCTCTATCCTTTTTAATATCTTTTCCCTGGCATTCCCTTGCAAAATGCCCCCCCACTCCCACACCTATAGCATTTCAGCTCAACACAGTCCTTTACAATGTGTCCAGCCTGCAGACACAGTTGACATACTCTCATCTGGTTGTGTAGGATCCTGAAATATTCTGCTCCTTCAACTGTTTCAAACTTCATTGTATGGGAGTGATTTTACTGTATCACTGAACCTTACCTTTATGAATCTTGTCCCATCACTCATGTCTGTCCCAGCCCATTTTCTTCTTTTAATGTCTGACACCCTCTCCACCCCCCATTGAACCAACTTCGCAGTTATTTGTTCATCAGTAATGTATGCTGGCAGGTTCAGGAAAGACACAACTTTGACATCCCTCATCACGTCCGTTGCAATCACTCTATTATTCCTTATCTTAAAACCATCCAGAAGTAGCTCCTTCCCTCTGGGGTTTCCCATCGACACCTCCCACCTCCTCCCCGGCTTCACCCTACATGCTATCACCCTCCCGCGCACCGCCTCTATTGCCCTCAGCAACTCCATCATCGTAACGTCCTCCTCACCGTCCACCTCCACATTTACTGCCGCCTCCTTTGTAAAGCCATAATCCTCTTCATTCATTGCTCTATCAGTCTTTCCAGCTCGTGTCTCCACATCCACAGCTCCCCTCTCTCCGTCTCCCTTGTCTCCCACCTGTTGCACTCTCCTCTCCGCGTCCTTCCGCACCGCCGCTCCTCCCATCTCTGCCCGCATCCGCTCACCAGCCGCCGCTGCCGCTGGTCCCGCCCTCTTCTCCGTTGTTTCCCCCTTCTCTCCATCCACCGCCAGCCCCTCTTTCTCTCCGTCAGACGCCTTTCTCCCCGATTTCCCCTGCACCGTGTCTGCCTCTCTCTCCGCTTCCCCGTTCGCCTCCGGGGGAGCTTCCTCCCCCGTCATGCCAACAGGGACCGCCAGGGATTCCTGGATAGTTTCTGCCTCCTCCCCACCACTGCTCCTCTCCTCCACCCGGCTTATTCCGTTCTCCTCTCCCTCACTGTGATTACACACGCATTCAGATTTATTATTCTGACATATTTTGCATTTCTCCTCCCTGTGTCCACACTCCTTTGCGTAATGACCTTGCACACTGCATTTATGATACATAAACTCCGCGCAGTCTCTCAGGATGTGCCCCGGTTGAATGCAAAGCCTGCACACACATACCTGTCTGTCATGAATTACTGGAAAGTATTCAGGACCCAGCGCTGTCATGAATCGGGCTGAATACAGCAGTGATTGAAGTTGCCTCGTAAATTTTACTCTGACGAACTGGGTGCCATCCGCGACGTTTGACCCCGGCCACATCCTCCGCTGTATCGCCGATGTGGCCGCCACTTCCCAGCCGTGCAGTTTGTCCAAGATCTCCTCATCCGTGATGTACACCGGCAGGTTCAGAAAAGACACCACCAATTCATCATTATTTAGCTCCTGTGCCACCACACTCGTTCCGCTGATCTTAAATCCTTCCAACAGTCTTTCTTTTCCTTTCACGTGACTCATAGTCACTTCATACTTGCTCATCCCGATGTTCTGGCACGCCACCAGTCCCCCACACAACGCCCTGATACACCTTATTAGTTCCGCAACATTTACTCTCTCTTCTCCTATCAGCTCCACACACACTGTCAGGTCCTTTCTATATTCCAAATCCGTCTTTATCAATGGTTTCTTTACCGGGTCATCCGTCTGTTCCGTGCGCCAGTCTTTCTGTCCATTATCCATACTCGATGTCCGTCTGTCACTCTCCATGTCGTTAATCCGTTTAGTCCGTCCGTGACGAGAAGAAGAGGAAGGAAAAAAAAAAGGAAGAAAAAGAGGAAGCAAAAAACCACAAAAACCAAGAAACAGGAAAAGAAAAAAGAGGAGACCAGACCCCCCCAGACAGTGAAAACTTCTCTGCTGGGGGGGGAAGAAAGGAAAAAACACAAAATAAAGTACTAAACACTAGACTCACTCAAACACTCTCTCACACACACACTACTCTCACTCAGCTCTCTCTCTCTCCTACTTCCGATCGGGCGTGTTCAGGGTGGTATGGCTGTAAGCCACGAGGGCACGCGCAAATATGCTATTTATACATGCCCACGGTCACCGTAGCGAGCGTTTGTGGACATTTACATCCGTAGAGACATCCTGGCACTTCCACCGCTGTCCGTGGCACTCATTTCACAGGCCTCATGATCAGCTGGAGACTGGAGTTAAGCGTCTGAGGCAAATAAGTGTCAAGGCGTTCAATCAATACTCTATCTTAGATTATTTAAGCGTCTCGTCTGGCAAGCTGCTGTGTTTCTGAGCGCTGCATGTCCACCCAAGAAGCAGCAGCGTCCTCTGCTGTCTGCAAAGAGGAGTGAAAAAGCTTACGGCACCTGGTATTCCCAGGCGGTCTCCCATCCAAGTACTAACCAGGCCCGACCCTGCTTAGCTTCCAAGATTGGACGAGATGGGGCGTGTTTTTTTTTTTCTTATCAAAAATACAATTTAACATTTTATCTCATTTCTCTTATTTACAAATTATGCAATGTGTCATCACAGCAAGCATGAATAAGCAAAATAAAACACTTAATATATATATAGTGAACTGAATGTGAACTAATATGAAATAAAATAAAACAAAAACAAACAAATGAACCAGATCGAAAAACCGGAATCAAGTGAAATAAATTAAATAAATAAGATAAACCAACTGAACTACATCAAAAGATCCAAATCAAGTGAAATAAATAAATAAAAATAAATAAAATAAAATAATTATGGAAAAACAAACAAACTAGTTTAGAGACCCAGATTCAAATGAAATAAACAAATGAAATAAGGAAATTGAATAAACCAAATGAACCAGATCAAAAGATCCAACTCAAATGAACTAATTTAATGAAATAAAATAAAATAAGACCAACTAAACAGCAATGAACTAAATGTTCCAAGATGAGACAATTTTTGCAATATTTTCACACTTCTCAAAAAGTAAAGTCCAATGAGCGCTCCTCGCCCTCCTCATGCTCCTTGAACATGGAATGTTTTAAGTTCAGAGCACTCTTGCTCCATTCTTTTTTCCTGCCACAGCCCTAGGTGCGCTTTGAGGCTGTTGGCGAACACAGTTTCTTGTAATCCACACCGCTTTCCTCGTAAAGGCGAGGACCATGTTAATAAAGTTTTTGTTGTAAGCGTTATTGTTTTTGTTCAATCCAAACAGCCAGGCCCACTGCCATTGCTCTTCAGTGAGCGTTGTAAAGTTGCAGTGTAGCCCCAAAAGCCGTTGGACCTCCTCCCACAGCTTGGTGTGGGCGCTGCAGTGGAGAAAGATGTTCCAGGTCCTCCTCCACTTCGCCACACACCGAGCATGTCCTGCTGTACAAATGTTTTGCAGTTTGGTGCAGGACGATACCCATGAAGATCCTCCTGTGCCTGATCACCCCCACTGCCCCCATACACTCCTTCTCCACCTCACCCTCCTCCTCCACACCAACATTCATTTCACCCTCCTCTACCCCTTTCTCACTCTCTCCCTCCTCCCTCTCAATCTCCACCTCAATCCCTTCTTCATCCCCTCTCTCCCTTCCCTCCCCCCTCAATATCTTTTCCCTGACATTCCCTTGCAAAATGCCCCCCACCCCCAGACCTATAGCATTTCAGCTCAACAGTCTTTTACAATATGTCCAGCCTGCAGACACAGTCGACATACTCGCATCTGGTTATCGTGTAGTATCCTAAAATATTCCACTCCTTCAATTGTTTCAAATTTTACACTGTATGGCAGTGATTTAACAGTGTCATTGATTCTTACCTTCATGAACCTAGTGCCGTCACTCATATCCGTCCCAGCCCATTTCCTTCTTTTAATGTCAGATACCCTCTCCACTCCCCATTGAACCAACTTTGCAGTTATTTGTTCGTCAGTGATATACACTGGCAGGTTCAGGAAGGACACAATTTTCACGTCTCTCACTACGTCCATTGCAATCACTCTGTTATTTCCTATTTTTTAAAACCATCCAAGAGTGTCTCCTTCCCTCTAGGATCCCCCATTGAAACCTCCCATCGCCTCCCCGGCTTCACCCTACACGCCACCACCCTCCCACACACCTCTTCTATTTTCCTTAATAGCTGCAGCATAGTCACTTCTTCATCGCCTTCCACCTCCACATTCACCGCTGCCTCCTTCGTAAATCCATATTCCTCTTTATTCATTGCTCCTCCATTTTTTTCTCCCTCTCATCTCCACATCCACAGCTCGTCTCACCTCCTCTCCGCCGTCTCCCACCTGTCGCGCTCTCCTCTCCGCTTCTCTCCGCACGTCCTCCTCTCCCGCCTCCATCCTCGTCCTCTCGCCAGCCACCTCCGACACCGCTCCCGCCTCTCTCTCCATCCTTTCCCCCTTCTCTCCATCCACCGCCTTCCCCTCTCTCTCTCCTCCAGACGCTCCTTTCACCGATCCTCCAGCCATCGCCCGCACCACGTCCACCTCTCTCTCCATTTCCGCATTCGCCGCTCTCCTCACCGCCACCTCTCCTTTCGTCACTCCCACCGCCGTCACCACACCTGCCGCCACCGTCTTCATGCCCTCTCCTCCCTCCATGCTCCCAGCCGCCGCTGCTCCGCCACCTCTTCCTCTCCTCACCTCTCCACCTCCCAGCCTTCCGCCCTCCTTCACTTTCTCCTCCGACCTTCTGCCTCCACTGGCCATCTCCACGCCGTCTCTGCTCCCCGCCACACACGCCACAGGACCCGAGCAATCGCCTTCCTTCACTCCACAGTCTCCCCCAAACAGCTCCACGCTGCTGGGGGAATATCACTCCTCCTCACCTCCAAACAAAACTCTTTCTTCACTCTCCTTTTTCGTTTCTTTCCACTTTACTTTTCCGTCCGCCGCTCTCCTCCTCACACCCCTCACTCCACACAACTTCCCCAACCTATGTCACAAAATGGGCGTGTTCAGGGTGGTATGGCCGTAAGCCAGTAGGGCACGCGCAAATACGCTATTTATACATGCCCACGGTCACCGTAGCGAGCGTTTGTGGACATTTACATCCGTAGAGACATCCTCTGTCCGCTGTCCGTGGCACTAATTTCACAGGCCTCAATAAATAAATACTCCCAGGCGGTCTCCTAACTGAGTAAATGTACTTATCTGATTATAGTTTTGAGGTACTCGTGGTTTATTAAATTGATAATGATCGATGATTAAATGATGGTATAAAAGCACGACGATTTGCTTTGTTTCACTACGAGCTACACCCACCACATGTTAAGATGTGCCACTGTATGATGTGACACTAGCCATAAAAGGGCTCTGTAATGCGCTTTCCTTCGTTTACAGCCATGCCACCCTGAACATACTTGATTTTGGAAGCTGAGTAGGGTGGGGGCTGGTTAGTACTTAGCTGGGAGACTGCCTGGGAATACCAGGTGCTGAAAGCTTTTTCACTCCTCTTTGCAGACAGCAGAGGACGCTGCTGCTGCTTCAATGTAGACGGAGCAAGTTGTCAGAGAAGGAGACAAGCTTCTTTTGCCATTAAGATAGATGTTTTTCCACTTCCACTTGCTTTATCATTAATAGCTGAAAAAATAAATCAGTTTTTTCCCAAATTAAAAAAAGAAGAAGAAAAAAGACCTGTTTTTCGTTTGTGTTTTTGCCAATTGTCTGAAACTAGTCATTGTCGGGCCTGACAATGGGTTAAATGTAATTTTTGTCTTGGAGGAAGATTGATGGAGAGCAGAGGTTTTTTCTTTTTTTTTTTAATGATTGGTTCGTAGGATTACAAACCCATTATCAGGTAAGTTTACCATAACCTTAATTAAAATATTTCAAAAATGCATTGAAGATTTTAGATGCGTACTAATATGTTCATAAGTTAGATGCGTACTAATATGTTCATAAGTTAGAAAGGCTTTTTGTGGATTTGGGTTTCCAGTGTTGTATTGTTTCTACTTTTCCATATCCACCAGAGGGAGCTCCAGCATCGTGTTTGAAGCTATATCTGCTCCCCGACCAGCTGACAGCAGAAGTCAACCTGTGGCCACCCTTTCGTCCTTTTCCTCCACAGGGAGACCCCATAGCCTGACATCCAAAACTTCCTCCTACAGTCGAGGAAAATATGTCCTGACACACAATCACTGTCATCACTCAGTAACTTTTAATACCTGAATGTTTTGATCTGAATATTCATCTGTAATTGATGGTGGTGATTGCTACTCCTTGGACAAGAAACTTGTCTTGTCCAAGGTGTGTGTGTGTGTGTGTGTGTGTGTGTGCTTGACTGATGTTAATGTAACATGTGTACAAACATATTTGGCTATTATTATTTGTATTAACAGTGGTATTGATGTTTTTGGTCCCACTTAATTGACCTGAACTCTATCATTGTATATCATTTTACTGTAATATTTTAATAGTGCAAACAAAGAGTTTGTTTTATTTTTAGCATTGTTTAAGCCAGATTTGAAAAATTGTGAAAATATCCTATAAGGGGCAGAGACACTTGGTTTGTATATGAATGGGTGTAAACTTGAGGGGAAATGTACGCAGACATTGAAAAGTATAATACAAATGAGTTTAGTTTCAAAAACGTAGTGGGCTGTAGATACTTTATCCTAGTGACTGCTGCTCAGACTTGATCTGAACTATGTTAATCTGCTATAGAAAATAAAATCACTGCATTCAAACAGAGGCAATTGTACATTATCTTTATTTTATGGAAATATTCAGTGTTTGCTAAAACATTTAAGATACTGAAGAGTTTGCCTCGGTATACTGTTTCTTTATAAGAATGAACCTACTGTTCAGCTCCTAATATAAAAGAAAGGAAATGTGCTTAGCAAAAGTGCACTGAGGAATACTTCTTCCATTTTTAAGCATATTTCCCATGTTGTCAGCAAAGCCAACAGACTTTGGGTGATCTCTTGTTCTCCATAATCTCTGTTAAATGATAATCTTCTTGCTATCTGACATTAAAAAAGGCCTTCTCTGGGGTTCTCTCTGCTGTCATTTCAGTGCTTTTTGACGTCCACCACCTCCACTGTTCATCAATGCAGCTGCCGATTGTGATTCCAGGTCCAGTGAGCCCCTCAGGAATCCTTCAGCAAATCGCATCTTTCAGGCCAGGTAAAGCATCAAATCATCTCTAGATTTTTAACACCACCACTCTACACTCCATTGAGGAAAATTGGTATACCCCCTTCTGATTGCCAAAAGACTTATTTTAATAGTAATACCAAATAAAATCCTATAAGTAATAGTCACTCACCTTACGTTTCTCTCTTGTGGATGGAGGTTATGATGACGAATCTTAGAGGAGTGTGCTTAGTCACAAAACCTCTCAAACCTAAATATGCATGTAAAAAAATGTTTACACGTTCTCTCAGGTCAGTCGTCT
This sequence comes from Sciaenops ocellatus, assembly GCA_033000465.1. Classification (NCBI taxonomy): domain Eukaryota; kingdom Metazoa; phylum Chordata; class Actinopteri; family Sciaenidae; genus Sciaenops; species Sciaenops ocellatus. The sequence goes on along the minus strand of CP136882.1, from coordinate 21,603,854 downwards.
GTCACCCCTCCTGACGTTATCAGGACTGTTTTGGCTAGCGGCCTGCAACTGATTTGGCATAATAACAGCCCACAATAAGGCACAGCTATCTTTATGACCTTGTGGCTACGCTAAGCTTTTGCAGTGTCAGCTAAATGTTTTTTATTTCTGGAGCCTTGTGTAGAAAGACTGGGACATATTGAGCTGCTGTTCGGATGGAAACATGCTTAAGTTAGGAGATCCAAAACTAAGATCGGAAACCTGCTGTACTTCATGTTCCCAAACAGAAACGTGCAACATTCAACAAGTCTGACACATCAGGTAACGTTATAGATGGAGCTGCTTAGTTATCTGAGGGCAAAAACCAAATACAAAATACAACCTGCTGCGGCTTTTAGGTTATGACTGAGTGTCATTAAAGGTGAGTGTAACTGTTGATAGTTTGACAGCAAACACTATCTATAGGTTGTTATCTGCTGCTCATTTGAGTCTGAGAAACCAAAACTGCATAACTGTGCAAAACAGACCTCATAATTGTCTTGTAACCAGAAAACAGGTGTAATGTATTTATAGATATGTGTAATGTACACTTAAATAACTGTGGATGTATCAGGGCAGTAGCTAATAGAAATATTGAGGTCATGAGTCCTGCATATGACTTCTCCGGTTATATTAGTTAATAATTTCCAGACATGCTTATTAAAAGGTGATGATATATATATATATATATATATATATATATATTTATTTTAAAACGTAAATGTTGCAAAACATGCAAGTATAGAGAGCATCTTAATGGTGATGTAAGCTGGCTAATTTCAAAATAGAGTTGATAAAGTCTCTAATCATTATTCTGGTAAGATATTTCCATACTTGGGGCCCCTTAGTGCAAAAATAAAACAACACTCAGATACCCACATTCATCAGGAAGAAGTTTTGCATATTAGTGTGCTTTCGTCCCTCCCTGACATCCCTACATTTGTCTTGGAGTGCCAGAATAAACATGAAGGCAGCTATTGATATCAGCCAATGTACATTCAAAGAAGTGGACTCTTATGTAAAACAATCCAAGAAATTTGACACCAAATCTAGTTGCCATCCAACAGTCCATTTAAGTTGCAGAGCACACAGAGGCAAGAAGATAGTTGGAAGCTTGGAAATTTTTTATGAATGATTATATATCTCATAATTTATGTACAGAACTAATGAATTATTGATGGTTAACACCTTTACAGCAGCTCCTCATCATCATCTGGGCAAGTGAGTTCAGGAGGTTTACACAGATTCATCTCTGACTCAGCAGCTGCAGCTGATATGTGCAGGTTGGAGGAGGAGGGGGATGAGTTGTCTAAACAAGGAGCAATGCTGACTATGTAGCCGTGTGACACAGCAGTCTGTTTTAACCCCTGTATCTGTCCTGCCTGTATTACACTGCTTCACATCTTCTTTCTGTTTTGCGTGAGATATGAGATAGGGATGAAACAGGCAGACTGGTGATTGTATGTAACAACGGTGAGTAAATGTTTTCCTGTCAGCTGAAGTATGAAGATGACCACAGATGGCAAATGATCTTTGGTCTTTTTTTATGCCTCTGCAGGCGATAGCCAGAAATGTTTTTGGGTTGTCTGTCTGTCTGTCCATCCCATTCTCGTAAACACGATATCTCAGGAACGCCTTGAGAGGATTTATTCAAATTTGGCACAACGTCCGCTTGGATGTTAGACTTTGGTTGTTAAAGGTCAAAGGTCATTGTGAACTCACATTTTTGGCCACAGCTCAAAAATACATGAATTATGGCAAAATTTCAACGTATATGTCTAATAGGATAAAATGATGACAAAGGTCAAAGGTAAACTTCACTGTGACATCATAGGCCTTGTTCAAAGCCAAAGTTCAAAATTCATTTTTTGTCATATTCGGATTGTATCCAGAATAATTTTTTCCTACAGAACTCTTCCACTCTCTGTAGAGGTGATGATCTAACTTTGGGGTTTTGAGAGCTACAGGACAGACAGGACATCATGTTCAGTACTGATCATCAGACTCTGATCATGTTCACAGTGCCATACACAGACAACAGCTGGGTAAAACATTAAGTGGGTCATTTAGTTTATTAATTTCAAAAGAGAGAGAAGAGCTTAATCTAAAGAATTAATATAGTAGTTTGGAAAATCACACTGGTTCATGACTGTAAGGTTGCAAGTTATGGTGGCTATGGAAGCCAGTTTAGGGATATGAAAATAAAAAGAGCGGCATCATCCTTTGTTCCCAAAGCTGTTGTGTTTATTTCACTTCTTATAAAATGAACACAGTTTAATTCTGTGAAATCCTGTGAAACCACTTTCTAAGCATGAAAGACTGAAAGGGCCCCAGAGGGCCACTGCAGGTACGAACATGACTGTGTGTCTGCCTTCCTGCACATTTTACTGTAGCCTGCTTGCTGCTCTGTAGCTCCATGTCTGAGATAAATATTTGTTAAGTTCATATCTAGTTTTTCCCATTAGTCATCAGGGATGGAAGAGATTGTGCTGTCAGGTAAAACTCCATTATAGGACATACTGTATATATAGTCATTTTTTTTCTTTCCCAGTACTGTCTGTCCTACTTTCAGGTTGTCTTGATGAATTCTACTCTACGTGTACTGCTGCAGGTTATTTCCATGGCTCTGCCTGTCACTCAGGATGATCAGTTTTACAACATATGTGTGACAGTAATTGAATCCGCCTCGGTGGGTGGCTTCATGCTTGCAGAACACCATGTAATTGAAAAGTCATCAAGCGTGATTTGTCCTTTTTTATTTATTATTTGAGTTTCTACTATATAATGCTTTGAGTAAAAACATCAGTTAAATGCACCCTGACCATCCTCGCCTCCTAGAATGAGTAATATGGGTAAACATCACTCTCTTGTTTTCCCTGAATGTTACAGGTAGTCTGTCTCTTAACAACATGACTCACTTCCACTGCAGGAACTTTCCCCAGGGACTAGGAACCTTGCTCCTTGTTTCAACCTCAGTGTGTTTTCACGGCAGGGACAAAGCCTAAAATTAGTTCTGGGGACATTATTTTACCACCCAAAAAGTCCCTTCTTAAGGGGTAGTACTTTCCAAAAGCACAGGCGCTTTGGGGGGGCGGGGCTTTCAGTGCTGAACATTTATGATTGGTCAAGTACTCGCAGCATTTTGTTTCAGCCACCATTTAAAAGAATCTGCAGCCACAAACCAGTTTGTTTTTTGTTGCTTCGACACATCAACATGGAGTAACAGAAAAAAACATATGACAAATGGAGCGATTACGAAGTCCAGACCTCCGCAGCCATCGTCTTTTTATATGCCAGCGGATTAATTTGCCTGACCTTCGTGGGTCTTTAGACCGTAGTGAAAATAGACAACAACAGGCTGAAGGAACGCTTAAGGTCCTTGTAAAGTGGGACTTAACGTTCTGGGTACTTTAGGTGGAAATGAGATCTTCAAATGTTATCTGTAGAATTAGTATGTTTAGAGGAAAGATCTGCCCTTAGATCATCTTCCACTATTATTTGTCAGTAATGTTAAATATTTTATTTTATTTTGTATCCAGCTTCCACCTTGTCTTCTTCAGATATTGATTTCAGATATTTTAACAATGCGTCAGAGAGTATGCTTAACTTTGTAACCAGTTAAGGGCCATTTAATGCAGGGATCTGCAGACAGCAGTTTGTTTGTTAACATGTTTGTTTTGTTTCCTTCCATTACACTCCACTTCATGCCTGTTGTTAACTTGTAAACAGTGCTATTGAAATGTAACTATGATAATCAGAATAAAACGTCTTCCCAGTCTGCTTGTGGATGGAGAATTGCTAGGTGTGATGAGACAGTGAATGATGTTTGTCTTTTGACAGGAAGTGCTTGATGGTGTCATGCAATTGTCTTTGTGTTGTTGTGGTCTCTGTCTCAGACAGACATCTGCCTCTGACTCACCTTGAAACACCTAATGTGTCATTTTAGTCAATACCTGGTGTTGCCCACAATGGACATAAATATTCTTTACTTCTATCTGGGTTAGACAAATAGTTTAAATTACAGGTCCCCATGACAAAGAAGAAGATCATTATTTGTCTAGTAAATATGTAGCTGCAGAGTGCTGGTGGTCCTGTAGTTCAACAGGTGGAGCAACATAGATTTCATTTCTACTAGTACAACCAGTGATAACAGCTGTGTGCTGAATGGGACAGAAGCATCCACCACATCCATTTCTATTTTTACTCTTTTTACCAAACTGTACCTGTACCTATTTTATTCTAAAGCAAGAAAGTTGGATGATTTTGTCAGAAATCTGGTGAGATCAAACTGGATGAAATATAATTTGGAGGTGATCCAGATCATATTCAGCACTATGGATATTGAACAACTTGAAAAGGTGCATTTAGGGCACCTTGCAGTAGTTCAGGCAATGGTCTCATACTGTGTCCAATCATGCATACTCCCTATCTTGAACAAATCCATAAAAACAGATTTTACACATATTTTACATACTTACACACTTCAGCCTGTGTCCCAATAAATTTAACACTCAACCTCCCCACATCATCTCCCTCTGAGTAAGCATTTAGTCAGAGGGAGTCAGATCTTCCCAGGAGCAGGGCCACACTGTCAGGCCCACATGCATGTAGTGTTGCAATAAGTAATTAAATCTGAGTGTAGTCCCCCTTCAATAAAAATGTGTTTTGCTTATTGTTACTTCACTTGCATATTTGAATTTAAATGTGCAACATGATGTATGTGCAGAGTCTGCCACTAGAAGGTTGTTTCATATTCATCTGCTGTAGGAGGAACGTTTCTGTGTGCACCACTACTTTGTAAGCCTATGTAACTTACACAATTGTGTAACTTTAGGTAGAGGACATCTTGCATCCAGCAGGTAAACTTTTGAAATAAGAAATAATCACATTTTCATTTTTCAGTGAGGAAGAAGGATGTTATGTTATGGAGGTCAAAGCCAGTACCTGGCTGCTTGACTATATTCCTGCAGCCCAATAAGGATGATGAGTGTAAATGCTTGCAAAAAAAGGGCACAAATGTACATATAGAAAGAATTAACATAACTTGAATAACAGGAAGGCCTTGCACTTTCAAGTGATTGAGGTTGATGAGATTATCAGATGCTGTGTGTGCTGGTCAACATGCTCAGTGAATCTGGCCGCCACTTCACAGACTGTAAACAAGCCCTAATTAGTAAGTTAAGCTATCAAATGTCTCCCTGTCACCAGAGCTGCTTGTTTGTGCACGGGACTTTGGCACGAGATCCTACAAATAACCCTCTATAAACATTTTCGGAGCGTTTTTTTTCAGAGTTGGTAAACATATGAATACGGTGTGCATCCATTTCACCGTCAGCTTGGTTTTAAATGGTTTGTCTGTGCACTGTACTTTTCAAAATCACTGTGTATAGTACACTTCATTATGACTACCTGAACATGCTGTACTGAAAACAGTACATGCAAAAGTACATCTTTGGTTCAAGAACCTTCCATCAATCTTTCATCTCAGCTGGCTGAGCTGTTTCTTTACGTCAGATCTCACTGCTGACAGTCTCTAATCCATCTGGCCAGCAGCCTGGAGAAGGAAACATTGTTCAGTCTCACAGTGTTTACATCTCCTGTCTCCTCCGGGTGAACAAACCCTGCAGCTCAGAGGAAAAGCGAGAGTCTGCAGTTTTGCTGAGAAATACCAAAGTCCCTCCATCTCTGTTTAGAATATCAACAGCTGGCAGTAAAAAGTAGAACCACCTTTCTTTAACCTTCACCACTGCTTCCTCCATGTTTAGAGTTGCTTTTCTCTTTTTACATGTGACTGATACCTGGCTCGGATTTGGTCCATTTAAGATGATTCTGCAACAGAGTATACCGTAGGTTTTGAGTGTCGCAAAGTGGGAGTGGCTTTGCTTTCTATCAGGAGACCCTATTAGGAGTAAGGAGCATGAGAAGGACAGTTTAACTCTTGGTCTTTTTTATCTTGTTTCCCTTCCATGCATGGCTTCTCCTATTCCAAACTCTCTATAACTGCAAAGACACCCTAACCTCTGACCTTCAGAAACGATAATGCTAACAGTGTTTACAAAATGAACATTTTAAAAACCATCAGCTGGATTTTACACATTAAACCTAAAATGTTTAAAAACACTTTTTTTTAAGCAGTGCATAGTCATGTGAGTAGTGAGTGCAGCCAAATGTCTGTTAAAGGAAAATAAGAGCAAAGTAATGAGTAGAGTTAGAGAGAATAGAAGGAAGGAGAAAACAAGAAAGAAAAGGAAAAGAAGCAGGAGGAGTGAGGGAGAAAAAGAAAATTAGGCCAAAATAGGAGAGGAAGAAAATACAGGAGAGGCAGTGAGATGAGTAGAGGAAAGCAGGAGGAGGAAAAGCAAGAGAGGAGAAGGGGAAGGGGGCAGAAACCGGTCTGAACCAGCGTAGGCTGACTCTCGGGGCTATATACCCCTCCTCACTTCCCTCCCTACTCCCCCTCCTCCTCCTCCTCCTCCTCCTCGTCTTTCCTCTGACTCAGACTGGCTGAACTTTTTCTTTTACTGCTCATCATCATGCGCTTGTTGTCACCAGGAACAAGTTGGATACACATTCCCCAGAAGTGTAAGAGGATCCACTGCAGAGTGAGGGCAGGGAGAGTGGTGGTCATGACGGGATGATCTGGGACTTATGGTGATGGGCAGGTGTTCCCCTGTGCATTACATAAGGAATCATGAGGTGGCCTGAGAGAGACAGATTTGGGCGTATTGGTTATCAGGCAGACATGCTTGACATTAGTGAACATTCACACATACTTCTGTTGGTACAGTTTGTTTCATGCTGGGTGTAATCATCGGGCAACTATTTCTGGCTATAAGTTGTAGATCTATATGTGGACACCATGAAGATGAAATGAGTGGTCACACTTTAAAGAAAGTATCTTCTTTCAGTCTCACTGCATAAGATGAGAGATTTATGTCTTGTTTATTCAGTTCAGTTTGTATAGGGCTCTTTTTTTTTTTTACCCCAGATCATCAATAAAATAGACTTAAAAATAAACACACCAATGAAACATAGCAATTATGTATAAAATATAAAGTGTTACACTTACAGGACTAGTCATGGGAATAAGAAAAATGATTAAAGGACAATAGGTAAAATATGTAAATAATTTAAAGATAATCTGCTGCTGACATAGAGAAATTAATTAAAAACTATTAAAAAAAATACTTTACCATTTTTTCATAACCTGTATTGATGTACCAGCTGTGCTTCAAAACATTTCAAAACTTTTACACACAAAACACTTTTGGAGAAATGATGGACTTTGCTTAGTCCATTTGGGTGTTGGATGATGGTGGTGATGAGGAGATGATGATGATGATCATGTACTAAATAATGGTCATATAGGGTATATATACAGCAATGATTGGTTTCTCAGGAATAAAGTGACACATACATGATGGTTTAATGAGCCGGAAAGAACCCAAGAGCCAGAAAGAACCCAAGAGAAACAAAAGGAAAAGTATTAATTGGTTTGGAATCAATCATGGGATGAATATAGAAGACGTGTTGTAAAAACACTGTATAGAACCGTAGGTGTGCGTGTTTGGAGTGCTGGGGCCTCGTGGTTGCAATGCCATTTAGTCTTGTTTTTTAGTAGGTGAGAGCTGTTATAAAACTTTGTTATCAAAGAGGGGCAGCGAGGTCAGAGGCAGTGGTGTGTCTCCGTCTCTCAGCCTGATGTAAGCTGGTTGTCGGTCACCAAGCTCATGAGAACTGACACTATTTCTGGACTCAACCAGCTGCCAAGTCCTAAACTTACTTTCCTGGACCAGTTAATGCTGGCAGCAATCTTCAATGGAAATCCCACACGCTCTATTAATACAGTACAAATTAGTACAATATTTTCCCATTAATTGTCACTTAACAGAGCAAACATGGAATCACTGCACATCACAGCCAATTCCATTTTAGTGGTTGGGGTTGGACAGATACTGTAAACAATGTTGAATTTTTTAGGTAAATAATAATGTTAAATAATAACAATAATAGAGAAGTGTTCAGATCCTTTATATAAAGGTAACAATACAACTTTGTAAAAAAATACTCTGGGGGTTGTAAGATGATTGATCCAGAGAAGAAGAAGATAAACAAATTTGCTGCACAAATTCTATTAAGTTTATCACTAGTCTTTTTTGGAAGGAATATTACATAAGTTTACCTCTTTGGCCCTCAAACGCGACAAGGGGCCCCAACTAGATCCTGTCTCCAGCCCAGCAGGTTGAACGCCCTCATTGGATGAGGAGGAGGCAGAGCTGGAGGTCAGACTCCTGACCTCTGACCTCACCCCATAACTCTGCCAGGAGCCTCGCTACATGCTGAGCGGTCATCAATACACTGCAGTTTGAGATAGTAACTGCTCTGTGCTGACTCACAGGTTTTATAATGCGTGACTAAAAGCAGCTGTATGCTGCTGGAGCAGCCCAGAGCTGCTGTACTAAATACAGTGAGATCATGTACTTTCACCACAGGACTTCTTCTTCTTTCCATTTTGATTCTGGCAAACTATGTCCAGTGTGTACATTTCATTCACAAAACAAAAACATTGATTCAAATGAAATCTGCTCACTGGGTGCATATGTAAATTTTTCAGGATTTATTGTGCTTCTGGATTTTTGGGCTTGCACATTATTAAAGTCTTTTTCTGGCTGAGCTTTTTGACTATCTGCTGGCTACCTTTATAGTAGTACATACATGAAGTGAAAACAACTGACTGATTTTGAGTCTTTTTAATTTAATAAAACCCAATGGATCAAATTGTGAATATATCGAGAATAATTTCAGATTGTTTGTGATACTCTGGGAGCTTCTTTGCAATTGTTTTGGTCTCTTAAGCAATCCATTAGGTTTCCCTCCAGATTCAACTAGAGGGTGGAGGGTTGAGGCCACTTGAGACTATCAAGTTCCTCAGTGATGGTCTTGTTTGTTCATGGTAATACCAGTGTTTCAGAATGTACAGTATGTGGTTAAGACTGAATTTAATGACCCCCACTAATTATCAGACTAAACTTAAAAAGCACATTTGTGTAAGTTGATACTAACAGGAGAGTGGTGAAAAATTCAATGAAAACTCTCTCACATCCTTCACCAACGACCCTCAAGTATGTTGCACTGAAGCTCAGTTACCAACCATAAACTTAGGTTTGGTGAGTTTAAATGTGTGGAAGTGATGGGCATGGTGCATGGCATCGCAATGAAAAAGCTTAGTGGATAAACAGTGGATAAAAAAAGCCGAAAGGTATAAATTATGAATGAGTGTCTCCCGTCCAAATCCAAATCCTCACCACCTCATTGATTGGAAAAACATGCAGTATAGTCCAAGTATAGCATACTTGGGCAAAGTTTCTCCATCTGCCACAGCTGAAAATCAGTTCCACCTGGACAGAGGCAAGGCAGTACTACTTAGTTTTTCCATTGCATAACTCTCCAGCTGCATTTTATTGATTCCTCTGGAGAGTTAAAAAAAACTTGCGGAAGACATGCCCACCCCCCCTTTTGTTTTACAGTGAATAGCTAAATGGATGTATCTAGCAAAACTATTTTTTTTTTTTTTTTGCGTGTTCTACTTCTGATACATCTGACAGTTTGGAAAAATGTGATTTTCTGTATTTTCAGACTGCCAGAAACCCTCTAGTAGCTTAATGGTAGAAATGCTGTGACTTTGTTTTCCTACACAGTTAAACTGGAGGAAGGCCTGCAGAAATGTAAATACTGTGTAAATGCACTCAGGGAGTCAACAACCTTTAACCTCTGACCTCTAATTCTGAGGGATCATTTATGGTCAGATTACAGATTTCTGTTTGTATTTAATGGAGCCTTAAGGTGCGACGCCACCTGCACCTGGTTTTGTGGGCCAGGACCATTGTGCAAATCTCTTTGTTGCATTTTTGTTTTTGGCTTGTTTAAGCTGCACAATTACAAGTGAACCAGAGCTTGTAAACCAAAGCCTCAGGAACTCACAAGCAGTCTGTTTGTTAGACAGAAAACTGCTCATCCTGCCAAGATAGAGACAGAAATTTTAGGCAGGAAGAGGGTGTCAGAACAACTTAAACTAAAATGAAACTATTGAATATGTACAGGATTGTCCTTCAGTCACCAAGATCAGTGTGAACAAACACATTCAAGTCTCTGTGTGGCTCTCATGAAGCTCAGCTGTGCTTGTTTCTTTTAAAAGTGACCAAACACAGCAGTAACTTTCCTTCTGGTGACCCATCTCACAGTCAGTACAACTCACTGCAAGTCCACATACACACACGAAACATATAGATTGCATATGCTGAGGATCTTAGGGAAGCTTCTGTAACTAGGTTGGGTAATTTGTGAGGCAAAATTTTTAAAGAAGTAACAAAAGCATGGCTCATCATAGTTTTATTTGTCTTATCTAAGCAGAATAAGTTCCTTAAGTCTTATAATACTTACTTCATTCATCAGAAGTTACAATCATTTAACTTTCAGTTCTGCTTCTTCTGCATTAAATTCAGTTCAAATCTAAGCAAAAAGAGGAAATACAATGAAAATTACGACATGGCAACAATAACCATGCAGGGCACATGTGTGTTTGTGCATGTGAGAACTGTCCCTAGCTATCGTCTGTTGCATAGTGTGATATATAAACCAGTATTCACATGACACGCCTGAGTATCTTAGCCTTGATTCATCGCACAGAGAGGGGTGATAGCTGCTACATGCATTCTCTGCATGCAGATAGCTACTGGCATTGCAGCAGGCACTGCTAAGACCCTCAGTTGCTGCAAAGGGCAGTCGAGGTGCTAAATCACCCCCCTCTCTAACCACCTCCCCACCCCAAATCCATCCGCCTCTCCGCTAACCTCGCAACCTCGCTGTGGGGCTGGGCCAGTGAGAGGCAGCACAAACCGGCGTGAGCCAGTGCTGGGAGCTACATCACCCCCCGCCTCCTCCTTCCTCTGACTTCTTCCTCCCATATGTGCATACACACACAGATACACACACATATCAGGATTAGCGAACTTATGAGGGCCTGCCATTGTCTGTATTCACTCTGTGATATCTGACCCCCAACTTAGCATTGATGTCAGACCAAGGATGGACTACAGTGCATTTTTGCCTGAAGAACATTCAAGTTTTTGATTACAAGTTTGATTCTTTAATTGTAGCTGTTTTGTTTGATGATTTTTATTAATTTTGCCAATAAGTCAGGTTCTTAACATCATATAAACAGCATGTAAAGATATATTTACCCTCACCCCTTCACAACCTAAAGATCATAGTTCTGATCTTACCCACAAGTCTTTCTACCTTCTAACTTCTGGCAATTTATAGTCGAAAGTTTTTATCTGAATCTAATCCTAATTCTGATCTCTAAAATGATCAGTGTGAAGGATTTAGTGGCATGGAGCAGTATAGTTGCGGATTGCAACTCCCTCACCTCACTCTCTCTGTTCAAAGCATGAAAGAGAAACTACGGTGGCCGCAAAACGTCCTATCTAGAGTCAGTGTTTACCTTTTCCATCTTGGGCTAACGTAGAAACATGGCGGTTCAACATGGCAGACTCCTTGGAAGAGGTATCTGTAGATATAAAGACTCAAAGGTAACAAAACAATAACAGTTCTTACTTTCAGGTGATTATACACCAATGGAAACACAGTTATGCATATTATGTTCAATTTCTGCCATATTCCATAAATAGAGCAATCTAATTCTGACACACTGGACCTTTGCTAATGTAATTTTTACAGACTCAAGTCTATATACTATAGGAATTACAGTATAAAGACTTATCTGTAGAAGTAAAGACTGTAACCTCAGTTCTCACTGTGGAGGTCTAAAACTGGTCCTCACAAAGAAAGAAAAACAACTATACTCTCTCTCTCTCTCTCTCTCTCTCTCTCTCTCTCTCTCTCTCTCTCTCTCTCACACTCACACACTCACACACACACGCACACACACACACACACACTTCCTCTTCACACACACTCTGAGCTCGAAATGTACTGAGTTGCATATATACAGTCGCAGAAAATAGGATGTGTAACTGTTTGTGTCCAGGCCTTTAAATCATGATGAGAAAATGGGATCCCACATTGTTTCTCTGTGTTTAGATTAAGAAGTTGATCTCTTCCAGGCAAACAGTCAAACACAGAGTTTCTCCTGTTATTGAACCATCATTGGTTGGGTCAGTCAGGGACAGACTTTTATGAAATCAAAACATCTGTTTTTTGGATGTAAGGCTCGTAAGTACAATGGTATCTATTAATTGCAGTAAAATGTTTTTTAGCCACAGTGAAAGAATGTGTTTCTCTGCAAGCAAACACAAAGTTTAGCCAGAGTGATCCAAGTTTACAAGGCCTTTTCCTGTTGTTGGGGAGCTGGGAGGTATTTTGGTGAGCCAACTTCCCATTAAGTCCCCACTCATTCAAGGACGCTCTTAGTTTGACTCCTTTCTGGAGTTTAAAAGGGAAAATGTGAGAAAACTTCCTTCAATTAGCACAGATGCTGTCACACTATGAAAATACATACAGCACAGCATGCACTTTTTATGTATTTGCACAAGCCTAACCCCCTATTTATGAAAAGTGTTTTTCCGACAAGTTTAAGTCATCATGTAGGAGGTTAAGTTTGACCATAACTTCAGCGCATGAGTGAATCGGTTAAATTGAAGGGTTGAATTTCTTTTCTTTTTAAAAGTTTATAGAAAAAAATAAGACAATCATCAGATGTGTGAAAAATTACATTACATTGGTACCAAGTTGTATTTATCCAAACCAGTTATCTTACATGCTTGAGAAATTGCTACTTAACAATCAACCCTTATGTATATGAGCTCAGTTAGCACAAACTTTTCAATACAAACTGTACTCAGTTCAAAGGAAAGGCCACAGAGCAAAATCAAGAAAGCTGTTTCTTATTTCTTCAGGTACACAGTTATTTAGCTTGAAAAGGTTTGAGATTTAACGGCCCGGAGCAATATAAACTCTACTCTACTGAACACTTCATGATTTATAGAGTGGATTTTCTCCAGTCTTGACAATCATCAAGTGTGGCTCTAAGCAAAATAGATTTATAACATGTTAGCGTATCAAAGTCATCCTGAATCCTGATCAGACACTGAGGCTATGGAAAAAAGGTGTCACAATCCTGCATTAAGATACATGTGACTTTGTATTGCTTATACTGAGTTCAAAATGTAACATATCATATAACAGCATTTCACCATAGCAGTCAATTAATTGCACTATTAATATATTGGCATTTTGGAACAGAAGGCCTTCACACAAATAGAGTTATTTATGAAAAGTGTTTTTCCGACAAGTTTAAGTCATCATGTAGGAGGTTAAGTTTGACCATAACTTCAGCACATGAGTGAATCGGGTGGCCGCTATGGACTTGGATTGAAGGTCTTACATGCTTGGGAAATTGCTACTTAACAATCAACCCTTATGTGTATGAGCTCAGTTAGCACCAGCATTTCTAAGATTAAAATTTCAGACATAAAATCAATTCAAGGTAATCAACACTAAAAAACACATTGTGCAATTTTACTTCACTTCTGGCTTTTACATGGAATTAACTCCATTTCAACAAGGGGAATTTTCATCACTGACAAGTTGCAATCTGTCTTGACTGACGTTTGAGGGAGAGAACTGGGGAGTTCAGAGTGGTGAAAGGTTTTGTATTAGCTGTGTTACATGACCTACAAGTTGTCACTATGTCAACTAGTTTTCAGCATGAATGATTGACTTTCAGTGCTACGACCTGACTGGCAGATTCTGATGCAGAGGATCAACAATGACAAATCAATCTCAGGAGTGTTTGTGTACATTTGTAGTCCCTCTCCTTATATTTTGTAGTCCATGCATAGTCATTTTCCTAAGACTAAACCATTGCATAATAAATATAAAGAAATGCTATCTGACTCTATAATTCCATAGTAAATCAGCGTTTGCCTCACTGCTGTTTTCGTCTCACACACACATCAAAACACAATCACAAGTGTAGAGTAACACAGAAAAACAAAGGGCAGAAGTCGGCATGTTTTCATATACAGTACACAAGTCTACATACAGTGCAGAAGCAGTAGGGGGAGGGGGTCTCAGTCACATGCTCAGAGCTGAGGAACAGGAAAACCGAGGAAACACAGAGGAAACACAGGAAGCACTTTTCTCCTCTCACCATGCGCGACGTGCATCACAGTAGGTTCGCGTGTTTGAGAGTGTGCGTCTGCCGGCAGCATGGGGGCGTGTGCAGCTGATTTTATCTCCACCTGCAGAAAACACAGGCAGCAGGTCCGCTGCTTTTCAATACAAACTGTACTCAGTTCAAAGGAAAGGCCACAGAGCAAAATCAAGAAAGCTGTTTCTTATTTCTTCAGGTAAACAGTTATTTAGCTTGAAAAGGTTTGAGATTTAACGGCCCGGAGCAATATAGACTCTACTCTACTGAACACTTCATGATTTATAGAGTGGATTTTCTCCAATCTTGACAATCATCAAGTGTGGCTCTAAGCAAAATAGATTTATAACATGTTAGCGTATCAAAGTCATCCTGAATCCTGATCAGACACTGAGGCTATGGAAAAAAGGTGTCACAATCCTGCATTAAGATACATGTGACTTTGTATTGCTTATACTGAGTTCAAAATGTAACATATCATATAACAGCATTTCACCATAGCAGTCAATTAATTGCACTATTAATATATTGGCATTTTGGAACAGAAGGCCTTCACACAAATAGAGTTTGCAGAGTTAGTCCAGTCACCCACTTGGTTGTGACCTCTCACCCAGTGCCTGGACATCCCAGAGTTTCCCTTCTGCAAGGCTGTAAACAAACCATCTGCCCCCTCACCTGGATTCCATTTCTTGCAAACACAGTTTCCAGGAGATGTGGTTTTACTGGTTTGTCTAAGATTGGCTGCCAATATTTTATAACATGGCTTATTTATCTGTTTATTATTATTTTAAGAACTTTTGCACATTGCCTCAAAGGGTTAGAAATGTCACCTCATAACTCAAATCTCAGCTCTGCTGTTCTCCTCATGCATTTTTACCTAAAGACATGCATTTGCTGTATTCTGATTCTACGAGTGTTTTTGCCTGCCAACTAACTGCCCTTAAAGGGTCCCTGAGAAACTTCACTATGGCTGCCCACGGCCTCAAAATAATTAGCGTTGTTAAAATGCAGAGGATGATTTCTAGCTTGGTCATAATGTACTGTTTTTCTTATTTTGACTCAACACAAAAGTAGAAGAAGAGTTCACACTCACTAAACTGACTAAACAAAGGCTTCAAATACTGATTGATTAGAAGGGGGAGAAGAGACACCAGAAACATTTTGGCCTTAAGCCTTTTTCATTGTGCTCTTATTGTGAATTACAACAAGACCACCTACTCTGATAATGGTTGAATAGAAGTTACATAGGATTTAACACACTATTCACCAAGTACAAAAGAGACAGGAAATTGTCTAGTTTGACTCTTAAATACATTGACAGCTAACACATTGACAGCCATTGTCATGGTGATAGAGATACCATCATATTAAACATTAAAGATAGGTGGAGACAGATCATACAGCAGTTTATGGTGGAGAGGGCTCCTGCAACATGCTAGATAGGAGAGATATTTATTGTTTCAGAGCTGCTGCTCAAGATCAAGTTTTCTACTGGACATCCTTGACCAATCATGTCTCGCTTAAACACAAAAACTATGAAAACATTACAACATATTGGTACAGTACACCTAGGCAGACTATACTGTACACCAGTGGGCATATTATATATAGAGAGTATAGTTTCTTTCTCATTTTTATCCCACTTTTTTAATAAAGCTGGATTTTTATTGGCCCTCTACTGTGGCTCCTTGGAGTGCATTAAACAGTAAACACATCTGCAAAACCCCTTTAAGAAATCTGTACATTTACGAAGATATTGAGACACAAAATGCATTGTGGTCAAACATGCCACAAGACGTCATTGTCATAAGCGTTTTAAAGAGCCTGCAAGTAGGCCAACTGTAAGAGCTACATACACACATAGGTCTGAAACTTTTTGTTTTTCTAGGTGTGTTCTGTCTCATCGAGACATTTAAAGTTGGTCTGCGGTCTACCGTTTAAAGGGCCATGTGATGACACCACAGATAAGACAGTGTGGCATGTCAGGGGAAATTCTGTATTCTGTCTCTGTCATGATTGGCTGAGCAGCAACTTTTTTTTTAAATTAAATGCGCTTGACAACAGCACAGCCAATGAGAGAAGAGTGAAAGGCGGGGCCTGATGTTCCCATCTGTCTGTGTCCACAGACACACACATACACAGTTTTTAGTTTCACTTCCCCTTTGATGTCGAGGCCGGTGCTTTGAGTCTGTCCAATGCTTTGCAAAAGTTTTGCAGCTCATGTTTGAACAAGTCTGTGAAAATGCATGCCAATTTTTTGTCATTTTTTTTTCGTCACATTTTTAGGAGAGTACAGAAAATCTTGAGGAGCCAAATATAGCTAATATATGATACACAATAAGATTATATATATATATATATATATATATAAAGGAACAAAAAACAACACAAAGAGAAGAATCTAGGTTGTGCATAGGTGGCATGGCAAATTACAAAATAGATTACTGTGTGCAGCGATAGCAGTATCAAGAGAAATTGACAACATGCACAATTTGCTAATAATATGAGCTGTGGTGAAGAGTGAAAGTGAGAGATGACTGAAAGTAACTCGTACTGTATGTGAAATTGCTGTGAAATGACGCAAATTGTACGTCAGATTCAAGTCTCTGTATTTGTACAGGAAGTCACACACAGATAAAAGAAAGAAAATATGCAACACTGTTTATTGGCTCCTGAAGTAAAATAATTTATTGACGTTTCAGCCTCTTGATGCTCTTTTGTGATTGATTTCTAATGAGGTCAAGAGTAAAATCACTTCAAATGTCTTTACTGCAAAACATTACAGGCAGTCTGCAGTAAAGAGTTCAAAGGTCAGAGCAGAGAGTTTTATTGTTGCTGACTGCTGCAGGCAAGTATCATTAGAGAGCGACTTTGGTTTGTTGTTTCAGGGTTTTCTGAGCTCTGCACTCTCAACACATACACACACACCCTGAAAGGCTTGCTTTGGATTTAGCTCTAGATAGTTTAAGTGTTTATTGGTGCAGCTATCCATTTCTCCATGTATTAATATTTATTTCATAACCTTTGTTTAACTAATGTATGTATTTGTTTGTGTTGCTGCAAACTCTGCCACAGAGCCTCACATCTCCCTCCTCACATTGGTGCTGCTCATACTGTCCTGGGATTTCCACACTGACAAACAGACTGAACAACAGTGGCAGTTTGCGTGCACATTAGCTGAAAGCACTCACACACACACAAATTAATACAGACACACACCAGTCCAAACAAGCAGAGAGGCGGCCCACAGACACTTTCTCTTTCTCTTTCTCTTATGCACACACACACTGGCATGACATTAGGCACGCACATCCGCCATATGTTATCACACTTAAATGTCTAGAGCCTAAACACAGCTGGTGCTGCACAGAGGAAGCATGTGTGTGTGCATGTGTATGTGTGTGTAGACTTCTATGTGCCTGTTATTCAGCAGAGCAGTTGTCAGTTGTTGCTGTATTTATAATTGTATTCTCCTGTGCACATGTTGGTCACTTGGTCACATTTGGTATCTGATCATGCATACATGACTGTTTTTGCACATTACAATATGCATTTAAGTTTGTGTTTGCACATGCTATAAACGGGTATATGTGCATATTTTAATTTATATATGATTTGCTCATATTGTTTGTAAGTATTTAAGGACATATTACCTCTGAGGCCTTAACAAAGTGACACTTTAAGTGACATCACAATTCAATGTGACATCTTTGTATGTGACTTCCTCATAAATGTGAACAAACTGTACAGACTGTGTGTCACACCTGGCTCACTCTCAGATCACAAAGCATCCAGTGTGTGTGTTGACAATATTATTAACATGTTCTTGTTTGTCCAATATCCCTGTTTGGCAACATGAAATACTTGTTTGTGATTGGCTGATTAAAACACAGCATAGCTTTGTCTTCTGAGGCCAGTGGCCTCATGGATGTGATAATACACTCCAGGGTGTCCTGATAGGGAAAATATATAACTCTGTGCTTCAACCTCATCCTTCACCTTTCTATTTTAGGCCACGTCATTATATGCTATTAAATAAATGAATCACATTTTTAAGTGAGACCTCTCATTCAGCAAAATTAGACTTACAATTTGAGGAATCAAAACTGATATTTAAGTTTTAAAAGTTTAAAAAGTCATTTGAACTGTGAAAAACTAAACTAATATTCTTATGTCTGTCATAACTGTGTCATAAAAACAGATCTAAACCAGCTTGGTGATGTTGTGTCAATCAATATTGTTTAAGATATGTAAGATTTTCAACTACACATATTTTTGTAAGTGAGATGTCGCATCAGTCAGTGCAGTACAGCTTCAGTATAGTAAGGGGTGAGGAAGAGGTCTTTCAGCTGTGTTTGCACCAGTTTCTATGATTTTTATATATCACAGTCTGTCATATGATAGACTACTGTGCAGGACTCGATTGTGGCACAGCTAATCTGGATGTTTTTTGTTGTCAGGTTGTTCTTACAACTAATCTACCTGTCAGAGTTTGACACTCGGGCACTTTGTGTTCTCATTGCTGGTCACCAAGTTTGTCTGTTTGTCTTCATTCCTTCATCCATCCAAGAGGCTGTTTTTGGTTGGTTGGTCTATTTGGTTTTGCTGATTTTATATCAGATATGACCCCACAATAGGCCTTCTGTGCCAGAGGCATTCCTGTGCCTTACTGATTTCAGGTACAGAGAGTCCTCATCATGCTTCAGTCTCACAGATGTAATCACATACACAGACTTGCTTTCACCATGAAATATGTTCACAAACTGACACTCATGATAAGGAAAAAGATTTTAAAATTTTTTTTAAAAAAGTAATGTTTGCATCTGGTCACTCAATCTTCTCCACATTTCTTTCTCATCTTTTTTTTTTTTTTTTTAAGATATTTTTGCCTTATCAAGAAATAACAACAATAAAAAAAAATGTTGCCCTATAAGTCGTGTATTTTTTTTTAATTGTGAGTTTGTTTTATAGATTGTCTCTCTCTCTCTCTTCTGTTTTCATTCTAGTTTGCATGCGACTTGTCCCTCAGTCTATCGCTCCACCATCAAAACACTATTATTCTTAGTCTTTTGTTTAGTGTATTACGTGACCAAAGACTTCTTACATAAT
This sequence comes from Sciaenops ocellatus, assembly GCA_033000465.1. Lineage (NCBI taxonomy): Eukaryota > Metazoa > Chordata > Actinopteri > Sciaenidae > Sciaenops > Sciaenops ocellatus. Next base: position 21,584,554 of record CP136882.1, on the reverse strand, counting down.
CTCTTGCAGTTGTTGTGCATAGTTCTGCGCATTGTAAGTGTACATTTGATGGACAAGAAAATGAGCATGGTGCAATGCAGGCCAGATGCAACACTCAAGAACTATAAAACCCTGTGGGTTGATTGCTGCTTTAGGATGAATGTTGTTAGCAAAAGGAAACTAATATCAAGAAGACCAATATAAATGAATTTGATATTAACATTTCAGTAATTTTGCTGATTGGAGGTGCATTTGCAAAACAAAAAACTCAAAAAAATGAATTTTCATTCAATGAAAATGACATTGTGGACACTTTTTTGTGACCACAGGCTTTGCAACAGCATCAAATGAAAGGTACTGTATGTTCAATCAAAACCACTTCAAATCTGACACAGTCTCTCAAGTTATGGGTTTCATACTTACATTGTTAAATCTGTCTTAGTCAAACCTAGAAATTACATCTATACACAACTAATCTGCAAATAAGTATTGAAAGAAACGTAACCTGGATTATGTTTTCTTTAACAACAAAATAGAAAATGGTGGTAACAAATATATCTGGCAAGTCACAAAAATGTTCCATCCATCCATTTTCTCATGGATCATTAAACACAAATGAGATCAGATTTGTGAACATCACTGTCCTCTATTGGAGCTGTTGTTTTTGTTGTCCCAGCTTCAGGATTTTGATGTTTGATGCCAAAAATGAGTAAATTCATCTTCATAACAATCTTCAGAACATCAACTTCTGCTGGACGTTTTCCCACTGTTGTGTATTTATGTGACCTGGACGGAGAATTAAATCAGCTGAGTGGCCTTATGACTCTCCAGCTGGGCTTTTGGCTGCAGGAGCACAGCTATGTGGTTTCCCATGGGGTTCTGGTGGATGGATGTCAGGGGGAACCATCAGGGGTTGAATCTGTTTTCCCAGTTCTGTTTCCCCAAAAGATTCCCTACTGAGTTCATTTTTTTTTTCCAGAGGAGCAGATCCAGTCTGAAGGACTCAGAGCTACTGTGACAGTGGTGACAGCTGAAAGAACAGTATGTTTTTTTTCTGTACATTTCTGCATTTATAACTTATATAACTTTTTTCATTTATTCCAAAACACACTAAATGATGAATTAAATAATTTAAACTTTTTAAAATGTAGTTTTATTTTCTGTTTCATTTCACAAAATATTGCTGTCAGTAATGGTAACACACCGCAACATGCCATATGATGTAACATGAAAGTAATATCACTTGCCAGGCTGGAAATGAAGGGGAACTCACGGTGATATCATTCAAGTATGTAGATGGTTTCTGACCTGCCTCTGTGGTGTTGATCTTACATTGGTATCATGTGCCTTTGCATAAGTCACCGCCTTTTATTGCTCAACACTCAAAAGTCGAATGCAAGAGTGTTTAAGGAAAATGTTAATGGAAATAACCATCACATCAGGTTAAAACAAAAAGGAAGAGAAAGTCTTGATGTAAGAGAACAGTTCTTTGTCATGTCACTAGTATTAGTTCCCTACAACATTACAGGAAAAGCCTCACTTTGATTTAAAGGCAAGTTTTGGTGAAAATCATTAACTGCTGGGTTAGAACACACCAAATCTACACAACACGACAGACGTCGTGCATCAGGAATAGTACTGAGCACCATCGTTCATAATGTTTATATACTTAAACAAACTGTATGTCTTATGTTATGACAAGATTGTTCGGGATCCACAGTGTCCCTAAAAACTTATGACAAGAATTTATCATGTGACAGAAAATAAGTTTGTCTTTTAGAGCTCTTTTTAGAGCTGGAACAGTAAGTCAATTAATTGATTAATTGTTATGCTAATATACCAAATATTAATAATTGAATGATTATTTAACAAATTTTTCATGATTTTATTTTGGGGGTTTGGACTGTTGATATGACAAAAAAAAGATATTAGAACATGTCACCTTTGGCCTAAGAAAGTTGAAACCAAATGTGTCATAGATTAATCGAGAAAATAATCTTAATTGCGGCCCTAGTTATAATATAACAAAACAATCTTATAATAAATTTTCTGTCACTGACAAGAAGTGTTAAAATATATGGTGGGAGAAATGTTTTATACCTCAGAATGTTAACTTTGAGGTAAAAGTTAATTTCAGAGGACTCAGTAGGACAAATGTTTGGGAGAAATGTTTGTGGGTTTTGAGTTTCTTGTCATGAGAAGAGTGTGAAAAACAAACTGTCATGACATGAAAACTCATGAAAAGTCATCACAGAAGAACGTGTTTTTGACTGTTTGAGTGGCAGCTGACAGACTGTCCAACTAGTTTGACAGATGAAAACAAGAGAGATGTCAAAATACAGCCGCGTCAACCTCCCTCCCCTCCACTCCTCCCACATGACCCAGTGATTCACCTCATGTTTTTCTGAAAGATGACTCCCTGTTCACCAACACCTGGGCTTTAAAAACAGGCACTTTGCCAAGAGAAGGAGAAAAACAAACCCGACAGGTTTCAGCTTTCCTCTCGATGAAAAACAAATGGAGAGGGAGATAGTTGAGAGGGAGGGATGGAGGAATAGACGGAGAGACACAGAGAGGTAAGGATGAGGGGGTGTTTGGCCTCAGATTCATCCCTGCACGTTCACCAGCTGAGAGAAGAGCCTGTTTTGTTGGCCTTCGACACGGGACCAGCAGGACTTCCTCTGAAGTAGCAGTTTGCTGTGAGCTTGTGGGTGGAGTGATGGTGGAGGGGTGGAAAGGGGAAGAAGGTGGTGGTGCAGGCCCAAAGGCTTGCGGTCATGAGGGAGAAGGGAGGTTGTCCTCTGTTTAACCCCCTCTATCGTTGGCAAACAGGCTGTAATTCCACAAAGTCACATCCACTCTCCAAAAGTCTGAGAACGTGTTAGCCGAGGAATCGGCACTTCAGCACGTGTCAAAAGAAAAAACAAAAAAGTCAATTGCTTTATTTTGTGTTAAGAGAAAAGGTTTTTTTTTTCATGATTACTTTTTGTTTTTTTCTTATTTGCAGTATTAATAATAGCAATTATAATCTAAACTATAACTGTTTATTTAATATATGTTTGCCTGATGATTAGTATTTAACTATCTTTGTCACAGTGTGTTTATGTTTCTTGTTTTCATCCACATAAAATGCAGCCAACACTCTCACGTCCATTAGCCAAACAGAGGTTTGAAACAAAGACAGACATAAGACATAAAAACAACCTCACGTACTGTTTCCCAGTCTGAAGTTGCTGCAGTGGTTCTTCCAAAACAACTGTGCTCGCCTGTATAAACCTCTGACGCTGTAGCCTCTCCAGGGGGATGAGCTGAGCAAAAACAACACACTCCTCCAATCGTGACATCACGGCCAGTTGTTGTTATTCTCTCAGCGTCAAGGCTTCATGTGGATGAAGAGATAAGAAAATAAAGAGGGAGCAGCAGTAAGTATAAGCAGTAGTTAGTAAAAGCAAAGTGGTGTTGCAACAACACTACAGCCATGCTAGCTGCTCTGAGGGGCTGTATTTACACACTTTTATTTTCACTTTTCACAAGCAAGACGAGTTGTAATTAAGCACCATCAGAATCCTAACCAAAACTAAAACATTTTTTTTTTCATTTCATTTTCATTCCCCAGAATGTCCCTTTTTCTTTTTTGTAATTCACTGAATATTGAAAGCAAAACTAATTTAAAGGTTATGCAGATCTCCAGGGCAGCCAGTATTGATAACTCTCCAATCATCATCAACATCCACAAGTTTAATCCAGTTGTTGTTTTGGGATTATGGAAACTGTCTGTACATTTAAATGGAAGATATATAGCTGACCACTTTCAAGCAGCTTGTGTTGTTTTGATTTTAAACCATCATCATCCTCCCAGTTTCCCATCTGCAAAGTATTTTTCCTCCCACATCACTGCTAAATGTAAGGCGACATAACATGTCACATATGTTCCATGATGAAGGCTCAGAGGACAGTTATGCTATGTAGAAAATCATGTTGAGCTTGTGTTTTCTGCAGGAAGTGCCCACTAAATCTTAGGAGTTGGTATGAGCAGCTTCCTCCTTCTTCCTGTGCTAATGTTTTGATGAATGGCTGTTTGAGCAGAGCCTCATGTTTAGTTTCACATCTGGACTGGGGTGCTGTAAATTTCAGGTAAACATACCAACAACTGGAAAGATATTTAAGATGTCTATATCATTAAAAGCAATAAAGGCCAAGGTTGTCACAGGGGTTGAGACAAAATATGATTTTACTGATTATAAAAACTTCATTAGGTGATACTGCAAATGAGTTAGCAAACTGTGGCCTGTTTACACGAGGAGTAAACACAGCACATCATTAGCATTTGTCAGGTTGTGTCTGTTATGACCTGACAAATGTAAGTCCAATAGCGAAGGGGATGACATGCAGCAAAGGGCCTTAGGTTGTTTTTTTGCATATGGCGCCGCAGTCATAAACAAAGCTGAAAAGAGAGGTGAGACTGAACCTAATGCCAAAACAGTAAAAGTTTAAAAAATGCTAAGGTGCTCAGTGGTGCTGGTAGTTTTGGGTCCATCTTGATGACAAACCCCTTTCACATTACACAAACTGCATATATTGTAAAAAACAAGAGTAAGAGTCTACAGCTCATGCTTATGTGAGGCTGCATTTTTAAGCACAGTGTTGCTTTGTGCAAAATGCTACATCAATATACTAACATGCTCAACAGTAATATTAACATAGATGTTTAGCTAGTATAATATTTACCATCTTAATTTATCACGTTATCCTGCTAATATTTGCTAATTAGCACTGAGCAATTAGAGAACTAGATTTGCAGGTATTTGGTTTTTAGCAAAAGTATTGCACAAATTAATTTTATTTCTGCTACATTAAATGTCAAAGGATCACCAAGTCAGCAGATTTCATGATGGTCATTCATCCACCATAAATGTTTGTAAAAGATTTCATAACAATCCATCAAATAGTCGCTAAGATATTTCAGGATTCTGGACTGACTGAGGGACATTGCCATCCCAGGAGCCATGCTGCTATCGTGGCTAAAAACATTGATTAGTGCCAATTCAAAGATGGAGCCACTATTTTTACAGTAAACAGGACATGATGACTTTTTGGTGGCATTGTTTTTTTGTTTTTGAAATCCTGGAATTTGAAACCCCTTATGTATCTTTGTGACCCTGAATAGGAAATAATAGTGACTTTTAAAAAAAGATAAAAGACAACCATTAATACAATATAGATATAAAGCTAAATCTGGCCTGCCATCACAACCTCATGACAACTTCATTTTAGCAGACGTGGTAAAGTTTGTAAAGCGTGTGTTTACTTCCTCCTGTAAAGAGACGTGTGGTTAGAACAGAACAAAATGTACAGCTATCAAAGCTTTTATCCTCCTGAACTTATGTGTCAAAGCTGCTGATGAGAGTCAGAGTCAGGTCACGGCACGCATGTTCTCTGTTCACCCAATGACTAAAAATAGAGTTTGTGGTTTGGAAATTATAAAAAAACAGAGGAGGTATTTGACTCTAATGCATGGATGTGACCATTTAAATCGTCTGCCTTCTCTTTCTTTATCTCGCTGTCTGTTTCACTTCCCTCCACAGGGTGTTTAAATTTCACACACCAGTCTGTTTTATTGCTCTACACAGCTGAGTTTATAACCTGCATGCCTCTCACAATAAAACACCTGAGATAGTGCACACAAAATCCAAGCAGGTCAGTGATTATGGTGAAATGGTTACTAGGCCCTGTGCAGTAATACTGTTACATAAGTTAAGTTAAGCAAACATTAAGGTCATTATGGTTACTCAGTGACCAGAAAGGTTTTCTAATAATGTAATATTATACACATAGCCTAACTTTTCAATGATGAAAACACAGGTATGAACTTTGCATCTGTGAAAACCTGATGATTTAAAAATCGTCACAAAGAGAGTCAGAGGTAACAGTCTTGAGCTTAAAAAAATGTTTTATTATCATGCTTTAGTTGTTACAACTGGATATTGTTTTGGCAGAGCAGATAATAAAAAGAAAACAAAATAAATAATGTTGTCAGTGAACATTTTGGCACTTTGCAGATATGTCCATGGTAACCAATCTGAACAGGCTAGATTCATACCTCTTATTGTAAGAATAACTTAAACAATGCATCTCTGTTCCCACAGACCAGAGTCAACTGGCAGGAATACAGGGAAATTTTCAGTGAAAATCCTTTGTTCACAGTTTTAATAAAACACCTTGTGTCAACAGCGTGAAGCTGGTGACATGTCTGCACACTAAACCTCCCACAGAGAACCTCATGATGATACAATAAACTTGGCTGGACATTCACACAGGGGCACGGTGCATAACTGCACGTGCACACATAAAAACTGAGCCATCAGTCAGGGATGCCTCCCCCATCACACCACCTCATCCCACATGAGCCAATGGGAGAAACACAACACACCTTCATGCGCTTGTCTCCTAAAACGTCACATACCAAAGGTTTTGCTTAAATGACCATATTGTCATAGTCAGAATATACTATTTTAAAAGCTTATTGAAGTTAACATTGTCACATATTTGTGTGAACTGGGAGGCATGCTGTGATTTCTGCACATTTATGATAATCAATTCTCCATCTTTGTAGTTGTCAGATTTCTTCAGCTGCTTTGTCTCTGACTGTAGACGTTGTCATGCTATGCTTTTTTGTCACAACTATGTTAACAACTGCTTTTAAATGACCTGCTGTTTTTAAGGCAATGTTACCCACTGTGTCATACAGAGGTTTTTATCAGTCACATCACAGAAGGTCACTTTTGAACTTCTGCTTTGGAGACTAGCAAACCAACAGTGAGATTAGACTGGGGCTAGGTGCCTGTCTCTGTTGAGAAAAGTGGAAGGAATCTGATTCCCTTGTAGGCAGAAATAATGTGATTCATTCCCTTGTTAAGTGCAGCTTTTGGGAAACAAAACTGCTTATCAAAGCCAAACATGTTGGCTACCTGTGGGCAAGAGCAAAGACCACCAACATGAATCAAGTTGCTTGAGTTGCTCAATATGATTTTCCCTTAACATAAAGGGAAAATATTTCACTATTGTACTGGCCACAAACGGATTTTCTGAAATTAAATCATTGTTTTTATGGATTTCAGCAGCTTTAGCTGCCAGATCACAGAAGTGCATGGAACACATCTACATTGTGGCTGATAGCAGTTCAACCAGCCTAATCCAGAGGAAAAGCTGTCACTGTTTCCTGAAACTTTTATCTACAGTTCAGTGAATTTCCACTACTGCTACTCATGTCCTGGTCAAACATATTTGAGAATTACAATTATTATATAGTCTGTAATTAATGGATAAGAGTGACTGGGTGTGCATGACCCTGACCTATTTTTTAAATTACTCACCTCACCCTGGCCTATTAACTAGCAGTCTTCAGCCCTTAGGCAACTGCAGCACGAGTGCTCATGAGCAAAGCTTATGGAACGTGTTTGTTTCAGGAGGTAAATTGGGTCACCCCTTCTTTTTTTGAAATAAAAAAAGAAGTGGTGTTTTTATGGAGACCATTTTTCATACTTCACACTATCTTAATAAAGAAGAACACACAACACTACATGCTTTTGCTCCCATTCATCGTCTTTTCCCAAATCTCCAAACTTGACCTTGGTCCATGTTTGTCTCTTTATCTAAATCTTATTGACAGTGACTACAACTCTGTTTACATGGGAGCTCTTCCCTTGATTAGTTTCTGTTTTACTTACCCCTAAAGCCTGACGTCAGAACCCAGGATAGCACTTCCTCCCGAGGGACGACGATAAGAGGATGGGCTGTGAGAAGTGAACAGAGATATTTGTTTCTGTGTTCACTTTGTCAGATGTGTTACATAACTGATAGAAGCAACGTGATAATAAAATAAAGTTGACCACAAATTGACCCCTGTGGGATACCATAAAAGATCTGAAGTACTAGTTTAGACTTACACAAACATTTAGTTTCCAACACATGCACATATAACCTATCTTATGAAGACATAAATACAACAGTAATTTACTATATTGTCATTCGTCGTGTTCAACATGTTTATAGGCCAGCCTGCAATATGGGTTCCCACAGGAGGAGTTAGAGCTGTTAACAAATACATCAATAAACACGTATATCTGCGTACAGTGACATTATAATGTGTTATACACTGTGTATTACATGTGTATACTGTTTATGACTGCTAAATTGGGGAATATAAAGTAAAGTGTTGCCATTTTCTTGACAGTATAATCATTTTCCAACCTTTACCGTTTGAACAGAAGATTTTCTCAGCACATACAATATAACATACATCCATAATGAAAGAGCCAATTAGTACTGCACTAGCTCCTTTTACTACTGAGGTCTCAAAATAGATGTGTAAATATCAGCAGCTCAGTTTGTCTTCTCTTTAAGTAAATCAAACCATCAAACCGTAGAAAAACTGGACTGTGGGTCATTCCAAAAATAACCTTTCTTCTTCCTATAAACTACACAGGCGCGGAAATCCCTGATAACCATTGAACAAACCATGAATAATTTGGAATCTTAAGTCAGAAACTTTAACTAACTAACCTTTTATTTCTCCAAAGGAAGTCATTTGAGCTTCATAGACACAGATATGTGTAGATAGTGTTCCACGTCATCTTCTGAATGTAATAGAAATGTCAAAGGTACAACATTGTTGTCCTATTCATTTACAGTATATTCCCCTACCTGTGCCACATATGACACTGTTTAACAGCAAAAATATCACTTTACAAATGTTCTATGGTGCAACATTAGCAGGTAGATTTACAAGTCAATGGAAGTTTCCTTCATAGCAACAACAAAGAAGTTCAGATGTCTCTCTTTACAATCTGTACATGGAAAGTTTTTTCAAATTTTATTGTTGTTAGTGCCATTTAATCTTAGGTGTAGTTATTGAATTCAGCAGGAATCAGACTGATGATTAAATATCTTTTTTCAGAGGTGGAAAACGTACTTATCTGTAATCAGTGAATAGGGTGACTGGTCTCCCCCCCCCAAGTAGAACTATGTGATTACCAATATAACAATAGCAGGTCTGTCTGTTTTTCCACTTAAACGCTTAAAGCAATTCATTCTCTTCTCCTCATTGCTCTACTCTTCATCAGCTCTTGTTGACTGTAGGCAGGGCAGCCTTACAACCCCTAATGTCTCAACCAACCACAGCCCTTCGTCTTTCCCTGCAGGGAGTTACACCTCCCCTCAGCAGATCAGATCACTCCAAACAAGGAGTCTCTCATAGCATGGTAACAACAAGTCCTAGACAGGCCGAATCATATTACACTCACAATAACATTTACATTTTAGGCATTTATCTTATGCTCTTATCCAGAGCCATCCGCAGTATGTGCAGGAGTGCAGTATGCTTCAGTTCCTACAGTAAATCAGCACCGCGGGAGGAGGTCAAGGGTCAGAGACAAACACAGTGGCATCTAACTATTGTTTTAAGACAAACTTGAAAAATGGTGAACCTATCCTTAAGACCACAAGTGTCTATGGCTCCCTCAGTGTGATTTCTGCTTTGTTGCTATTTAAATGGTTCTATAGCTATAGCTGAGGTCAATGTCAGTCTTAATTCATATCTTATATATTAGGAAAACTTCTTCTCCTCCTTCTTCTTCTTCTTCTTCTTCTTCTCCTTCTTCTTCTTTTTCTTCTTCTTCTTCTTCTTCTTCTTCTTCTTCTTCTTCTTCTTATCACAGCAAGTAAGAAAAGTGAAACAGCTGTTCAGACACAAATGACAAATAGCTGAGTCAACATATGAGAGGTTGTTTTACTTCCACTTTTACAGAATAATTATTTTACTTTCTGTAGTATTAACTTATCTATAGTTTCTTATCACTTTTTTTCTGAGCTATTTCTCTTTCAGTTTTGCTGTAAACTGTAACTGTAAACTGTTTTCTGTACAGTTTTGGCTCCTTACCTCTAGCTAATGCCGGTATTTTAAGTTTATACACATTTTTATCTTTAATACACCAAATTAACAAAATAATTAAACACAGAAACTATATAGACTGCATTTGTGCTGTTTTTAAACACACATCAAGAGGAGGGAGAGATTTAACAAGCTGATACAGGTACTGCTGAATACATTTTTTGTTGATGTCAGGACTCCAACAATACACGACGCAGACAACTATCAGACCAATCAAAACAACCCAGAAAAGTAGTTGGCCAACACATATACAGGTTGAAAAGATAATAATTGGGCTCTTTTCAGTAATTAATTCTCTTCCACATGACTCAGCTGACATATCCAGTTCATGCTGTGTGAAAACAAAACCTGCCAGCATGATACAGAAGTGTAAATTTGATTCAATTATTTGATGAGTGTTTCAGCTGCTGTTTCATATCAGAAGATTTAACACTGGACTCAGATGGGATTAGAAATACTGTCCAGCTATTAGTGATTATCTATAAAAACTCCCTCTCAAGGTGTTGCAACAAGCAAAGGAAAGCAAAGAAATTACAAAGAGGCTACTATTGGAGCCCTGAGTTTACTTCAAGTCTCCTCCTTCTATACATTTCAGCATTATACAGGATATGTGACACTGAGCTGTGCCACACCCCCTATTTCTGATTTAGGAGTATTTACATCTGGTTTGTTTTGCATTCATGGGACATAGTGTTCTTTGAGCCTGGAAAGCAAGACGATTGGGCAATATGTTCAAGTCAAAACTTAGTCGTCTCATCAGCTTACCCCTGCCATTGTTTTTCAGCTCTGCAGCTCTGAAAGAGAGAACTATGTGCTAATCTTGTTCTCTGTCCAAGAAAAATACATTCCTGAACGCTGCTTTCATGTTTGTCACATTATGGAGGAGAAAGTTTCTCCCTGCAGGCCTGGCAGGCAGCCAGTTCTCCCAACCTAACAACAAAACCACGTGCACGTCGTATGGGGAGGGGAAATAGCTTGCATATGCCTTTTACACATTTAACACACACGTGTGTGTTTGAACAGGTAACTGACTGAAACTACACTTGGTTCATTGATGTCACTGAAATGTGCCACACAGAAAGCCAGATAACAAAAGATGAAGTTTGAATTTAAAGTATATTCTAATTTATGTTCTAAATTCAAATCACTGTTCTGTTCAACCATGCAAATGTGTTTGTGATTTTTTCACATGACTGATTAAGTGTTCCCGTATGAGTTGAGAAAAAAAAACCCTCCTAATTCTGAAGCAAAATAAACCACAACTCAGTGGATTATCTGAAAAATGCATTGTCATTAAGTTGAAAGCTGAGCAGTTTTTCTCAGCTCATTAAATGCTGATGATAATGGAGACACATGGTTTCTATAGCAAACAGCAATGTTTACTCCAGTGACACAAGTCTCATAATATGCTATAATGCACTAATAATTTATCAGAAACAACATTAATAATTGTATATTAGGATATACAGTATATGAGTTAAATGGCAATACTCATCTTTATTATTATAAGTAATAGAATTTGATGAAGTATGTCTAGTATGTCTGTAAATTAAGCGGAGACATAGGCCTGTATCTCAGTCCAAATTTTAATACATTCATTCTGCCATCTGACAACAGCACTAACTATAACCAGAACTAAATAAAAAGGTACTAAATGTTTCTCCTCATATGAGGCAGCAGCGCTGCAGTTATTCACTATCAAAAACAGTGTTTGGCTGATAAACTCTAAAAACAACACCTTCTCCTCAGTGTTGTTAGTTTGTGTCAGCAGGTGCTGATCAGAGATTTTAGGCTCTGAGATCATCACCTTTTGTTTTATATCTTATAAAATCACACTGTGGCTTGTGGTGATGGCACCTCAAGATACTGAAGATTGATTAACTTGTTAAAATTCATCACATCATGCATTTTGGGCTCTGTGTGGAGCCTCCATTGTACTGAGGAAGATTCACGAACAAAGAGCACCACAGAGTTATGAAACAAAGAGAGACAGATCATACACAGCACAAAGAAACAAGTAGATTTTGTGGAACCGTGAATTTCAACCGTGGGAGGAGCAGACATAAACAAAGCTGCTCTTTTTGCATGTCGTCTGGGGATGTTGTTTGTTCCTACATGGTATTTTTCCCCCTCCAGAATATTTTGGGGAGCAGCTTGGCGTGCAGCTCTGCTGTATGCTCTGTGACCCCTCTGAAGTTACACTCATTTCCATGAAGTCTTGAAAAGGGAGGGGAGCTGCAAGCTGATCCCCCCACCCTCTCTTTCTTTAGAGTCAACAAGGCGTTGATGTGAACTAGAGCTGACATCCTAATGTCACAGCGCGTACATCCAGGCATGTGGGCATCACATGGCTGAAAGAGACACTTAACTGATCAGATTATCAGCTTGATTGTGACATCAAAGGATTACATCCTGACAGACAGTTCAGTCATGAATACCAAACTTGTCTCACACAGAGCAGAGAGAATGTCCAACGAGTTTAACATGTTTTAGTATGCTAACATGCTAACCTAGGGTGGTGAACATGGTAAACACTGCTTGCTTAGAATTAGCATGTTAGCATTGTCATTGTGAGCATGTTAGCATGTTGGCTTAATCATTTGGCTTGAGTAACTTGTGTGTTGCAGCCTCACAGAGCTGTGTGCATGGCTGTAGACTGTTGTTAATTAGTGTTACCTGCCATGAGAACATTGATAGTGTACATTGCATAAAATATTTAAATTTGATGGAAAACAAAACTCGAACAATACAGTAGGCCTTTGTAGTATGCAGTGAAAATTTTCTAGCCATCCCTTGTTTTCCGTTTTGGCTTGTTAACTTTTAACAGCAAAAATGTGCTTTGTTTTCACAGCATGGTATTACTATCCCTCCAAAACTCTTTGGCCCTAAAGACAAAACATACTGGACTTGGTCATGGTTTGTTAAGTAACTAATGCTGTTAAAAAATCATAAAGCAGTATATATATATATATATATATATATATATATATATATATATATATATATATATATATATATATATATTCCTCTAAAATGTAAATCTAAAATTAAATGTAGTGGTATGTAGTGGTAACGTAGAAGTGCAAGGTAGTGTCCAAAGAAAAGACTGAAGTAAAGTACAAGTACCTCAAATTTGTACTTAAGTACAACTTGAGTAAATGTACTAAGTTACATTCCACCACTGTTTTTAATACCTAATGGTACCTGGATTTTGTTTGGTGCATAAACAACTGTTGACTGTTGAGGTGGTCAAAAGCATGTGGACACCCTCAAACTTGGAATCTGGCTGCAAGGATTTGCTCCTGAAGTTCTCCAGAATCCTCTGCAAAAAATCCCCGAAACATCTCACATGTCTCTAATGTAAACTGGCCTCATGAACCACGAGCAAGTGAAATCCCCACAGTTTTAACACACATACCTCTTTAAGTCTGGTGGTCATCATTATCGTCACTCATCACTATTCAGCATGTAGTCTGGGTTTTTGCTGATTCTCCATATTTTGGATAGCGTTGGTGTTGGTTCATCAAGTTGTACCCTTGATGTTGTCATCTGTAGTGAAAAGACAGGATAAATGATGACAAACAAAAACTGATGTAGTCAGCATTCTGTGGTATTGTGCAATTGACATGCCAGCTGGGGCTTGATAGTGACAGCAAAAATGAGTGTTACTTTAATGGTAAAAAAAAAAAAAAGAAGCATCTCTGTAATTCTCTACTGTGATCTGAAGCTTATTAAAACAGATACACCTAACATATAACAACATAACAAGGTGCACAGGGGCTGTAAAAAAAAGTCATGGAAGTTTGTAGATTTGACAAAATTAAAATAAAACTTCAGGATTTTACAGTTATTGAATGTGTGACAAATTATCAAGTAAAACATGAGCCCTCATTTATTCAATAGTCATATGCCTCAAAACATTGAGCTTCAGCAAAGAAACTTTGAAAGTCCTTGATGACAATGAGTTCAAGTTTTAAAGATTCAAAGGTGCTCATACAGTATACTGTATGCAGTGACAAACCATTGATACTGTGCTGAAAAGACTACAGTGTGTAAGAATGTATTCAAATAATAATATACTTATGGTATGTAAAGATAGTTTATCCTTGGATGTTTTTGTACCTATTATTACATGTTTGCTCCCATTCATGCGTCATGATGTTGGGTGGGTGGTGAGGTCTGGCTCACAGTCGTCACTCTAGTTTATCTCATAGACGTTAAAGTTTGCACTCTGTGCAGGTCAGTCAAGTTCCACATTAATAAAGAAAACCATTTTATGGGCCTCACTTTGTGCATGGAGACATTGTCATATTGAAACAGGAAAGGACCCCTGTATGCTCTAGTATTAAAATTTCCATTCTACAACTGGAAACAAATGATCCAAACCATGACAAAACAGACCCAAAGCAAAAGTACATGAAAGTATGTGCACAGAGGCATCGCATTCTCTTTGCCATATAGTTTCCAATGCAAGCTAAAAATGTCCAGTTTTGTATCACTAGATTTATTAAATACAGAAGGTGCAACTTTAAACAGTTCATTTGTATTTTTTCACTTTTGACAGACTTCAACAACAGCTGACAAGAACAGTTTTCCCTTGCTTCCAGTCTTTGAGCTGAATTACACTAAACACATGTGTTCAGTAATTCTGTAATGGATACACATACATGAAATAACTCTTGTCATCTGAATCTGGGCAAGACAGTAAGCAAGCATATTTCCCACGATGTTGGGATGCTTGAATTAGCAGACAATTGGTGGCACTGTATATTGATATTGTGTTATATCGCGATAGAAAACAGCCAAACTAATATTTTAGTTTTACTTTAAAGCTGGATGTTTGGGGAAAGGGTTAATCTAGTTGTAGATTAGGCCGGAGGCAAGGAAATGTGTTTCTATAAGGAGTCTGCAGAGATCCTGTCTTGAAAACACACATCTGTCATTATGGAAAATATTATATAGTGACCTAGCTATGCACTCAGCAGATAGTAGCTGTTTCATCTATTGCATATCTGGATAAGGGATTCCTCATGTGGTTTCTTCTCTGAGGTTTTTGGAGCTGAGGATCTAATGATAGAGGGTATTATACGCTGTACACAGTGTACTCAGAGAGAGGTGTGTGATTTTGGCTTTTATAAATAAACTTGACTTGTATTTACTAGCAGTACATTCACATTTCTTTATGCTTCTGTGTGTATGTTGGGGGGTTTGTGTGAGTCAGAGTTGTTGTTCAGACACTGTTGACTGTCAGCTGAACGCCTTGCATGATCACACCACACACACACATGCACTTAACAGAAGCACTTAGGGCCTAATGGTAATATTCCGATCCCGCCCTCTCAATCACAAGTTACCAGATCTGGTGGCACCAACCAATCCCTTTACACCAGTTAACTCACCTCATACTTGCAGGCCAATGGACAGTCAGGATCTAAACCCCATCTACTTTAACTGTAGAGCACATTAAAGTTAGAGATGTTCACAGTGACAGCTTCAGCAGCACAAAAGTCATTTTTTGTGACGATAAAAGTGTAATTTTATGAATAGTTTGTTTTTTATTAATAATTATAGATTATTTTATTCATATAGATTTACTGTGTGGCTTTAAAGACGCAATCAGGTGACTCACTCGAATAGAACAAATGTTTTTTTCACGTGAATGAAGAAGTTTCTAGATATTACATAACAGGTTGTCTTGTAATGTGAAAGACGTCAAACTATGTTCCTGTTTGTTCCTGTTTTGTTCTCCAGAATCCTCTGCAAAAAATCCCCGAAACATCTCACGTCTCTAATGTAAACTGGCCTCATGAACCACGAGCAAGTGAAATCCCCACAGTTTTAACACACACGCCTCTTTAAGTCTGGTGGTCATCATTATCGTCACTCATCACTATTCAGCATTTAGTCTTGGTTTTTGCTGATTCTCCATATTTTGGATAGCGTTGGTGTTGGTGGTAAATGTAGTTTACCACCACCGGTGAGAATGTGTATGAATGAATAATGGTTTCTGTAAAGCGCTTTGGGTGCCTTGAAAAGCGCTATATAAATCCAAGCCATTATTATTATTATTATTCTCAACTTGATGTTGTCATCTGTAGTGAAAAGACAGGATAAATGATGACTTTGTCAGATGTCTGTCCAAAAAAGTGCAAAATAAGCACAATTACTTGACCAATGACCTTATGATCAATACACAAAAACTGATGTAGTCAGTATTCTGTGGTATTGTGCAATTGACATGCCAGCTGGGGCTTGATAGTGACAGCAAAAATGAGTGTTACTTTAATGGTAAAAAAAAAAAAAAGAAGCATCTCTGTAATTCTCTACTGTGATCTGAAGCTTATTAAAACAGATACACTTAACACATAACAATATAACAAGGTGCACAGGGACTGTAAAAAAAAGTCATGGAAGTTTGTAGATTTGACAAAAATAAAATAAAACTTCAGGATTTTACAGTTATTGAACTGTGTGACAAATTATCAAGTAAAACATGAGCCCTCATTTATTCAGTAGTCATATGCCTCAAAACATTGAGCTTCAGCAAAGAAACTTTGAAAGTCCTTGATGACAATGAGTTCAAGTTTTAAAGATTCAAAGGTGCTCATACAGTATACTGTATGCAGTGATATACCATTGATACTGTGCTGAAAAGACTACAGTGTGTAAGAATGTATTCAAATAATAGTATACTTATGGTATGTAAAAATAATTTATCCTTGGATGTTCTTGTACCTATTATTACATGTTTGTAGTGCACTTGGAGTTACATTGTAATAACATTCTCTATAGTTACATTGTTTTGAGACTCACAACAGTCAGCAGACCAAGAACAAACTTCCTCTTTGAGCTCTTCTTGTAACTGAGCCGTCTAACTGTAAGTCTTCCAATCTGTAATGTGTTAAAGTAGCATCAGTTAGTGACACATTTGGCATCATTGTTACCTGCATATTCAGAGCTACAGTGAAACTGTGACATATTTCCACAAGAAACGTCCTAATGTTTCTATGAAACACAGTCAATGACGTGTTTGTTTACAGTCTGTGTCATGAAATCACTTCATTAATTTTCAATTGATTTGTTATCAGAAATGCAATTAGCAATCGGGTATACAACGCCACTGAACTAGTTACAACATGTTGCAACATGTTTTGCAAAGGAAATGCTTTGTCTCAATATGACTCATGTGATTATGTTAACCAATTTAGCACTGAAGAAAGGCTCCAAAGAAAATTACCACTGGGGGTCAAAGACAGTTTTTGTCATGGCAAGGTTTGTCTGCATATTTAAACAAACAGGATGTAAGTATTTCTTGGAAGACATTGCTGTCTGAATTACCCCCAGGAAAAAAATCCCAAAATTTTGTTGCTGTTGAATAACTATGAGGGGTTTTTTCTCAACTCATACAGGAACACTTAATCAGTCATGTGAAAAAATCACACATTTGCATGGTTGAATAATAGTAAGTTATAGCAACATTTAGAGTTATGAAAACATTTGCACTCACATCATTTGCACTTTTTAAAATTTTGAATGTTCTTATGTTTCAACCTCTGAATGTGAAAACTGATTTCTAGGGTTTTCCTAAATTGTTGGCCTGTACTTGTTGTTACTTTATTACAACAGTTATAGCTTTATATTTTATAGAATATAAGGAGATTATTATTATATCTGTTTTTTTTCTTGCACTTTGAAATATTAACATGTTTCTTCTTAATCAGTTAAAAAAAACAGATGTTCTAAAAGACCTGTTGAACATGTCCACCTTGAATCTGGGCCAAAAAAACACCCAGAGGCATGACTGGAGGTATGCAGGTTACAATGTGTGAATCTACAGGGAGAGTTTCCATCCAAAATAGGACAACAGACTTCTAAAAAACAGTGGTGGAGGAAATAGTCAGATTCTTTACTTCTTTACTAAGTGTGAAAAAACGTTTTCATGTTTTCATTCATGTATAATCTCCTGTCGACTCTCATTATTGTTATGTTTTTGTTACCTTAGCATAAGCTTTTCATATTTACAGGCATTGCAGGGTTTCTTCCAAGGAGAGGAACCACCATGTTTCTAAAGTAGCCCACAATGGACAAACAAAACACTGGCTTTAAGTAGGGCATTGTGTGTTTTTCGCACATGCCCTGGCCGCTGTGGTTTCTCCTTAACGTAAAAACAGCATTTCACTGTTGTAGTCAAGGCGCAGTTGGGATTAATCTGTTGAATCAATAAATTGTTATTGTTATTGTTATTGTGTATAGTGTTATTTCATTACACTGAAAAATGTAAAAGTGAAGAAGTGTGATATTATATTAAAATAAATACAAGAAAAACACAAGTCCTCACATTTGAGATGCTGGAACCATGAAAAGTGACTTAAACAATTAATAAAATAGTTCATTAAATCAATTTATTTTCAGGCAACTAAACAATTAAGTAACTAATCAATTCAGCTTTAATTATCTAAACTGTTGGGTAGTTTTATTTATAAAAAACATCAGATATTAAACTCTTCATATGTTTAAGTAACTAGTAATTAAAGCTGTCAAATAGTTGTAACAAAGCACAATATTTCTGTCTGCAGAAGTAGAAAATGGCATTAGGATAATTCTCACGGAGTACCTGAGTAAATGTACTAACAGTTTACCTCTGAGGACAAGTTAGATAAGATGATAAGTGGAGCCTTTGACAGACTGTATCGCCAGTAGTTTTCATAACCGTATGATTACATTAAATTAATCTTAATAACCCTCGTATGGAAATACATTCAGGTCTCTGACTGTCTGTTCAGATACACACATTATTAAAGTAATTTTGAAATGGAAAAACACAGAATTAAACCACACCACTGCGATGAATATCTAGAAACAAAATATTTGAGCTATAATTTCCCGCACCTAACCAGACAGGCAGGTATGACGACGGTAGAAACCAAAATTACAGAGCATTTACACAATGAGACTTTGAAAAGGTGAAATGACTCATGCTAACTAACTCAGAACATCAATCAAGAATATCATATAAACACGGATTACAGGAATGCGGTGGATGTTGCAGGATGGTAGGCAAACTGATGAAACATCTTGATCGCTTCAGTCATAGCGTCTGTTCATAAAAAAAACACAGTAAAGTCACGACAGTGGGAAGGCCTCAGGGTGCGAGGCTCAAGGATGTTCACCTCACTCCAAGCAGATACAAATACAAAAGGATAAGTGAGTCCAAGGGCATTTATGTAACTTTGCTTTACAGTCACCAAATAGCAGAGCATGTTGATTTTATGTTTTAAAACTAATTTACTTAAAGGTCCAGTGTGTAGAATTTAGTTGCATTTAGTGGTCCAATCACTGCATTGCAATCTCCTCACATCACCCTCACCTTCCTAGTGTAAAGGAGAAACAACACTTTAAGGACCCTGTTTAAGGTCAGTATTTAATTTGTCTGTTCTGGACTACTGTATAAATAAGGTGTTTCAACATGGCGGCCTCCGTGAAAGGGGACCCTCTCTAAAAGGGGACCCTCTATAAAAGGGGACCCTCTATAAAAGGATATTTTTTAAGTAACAAACATAAGATTCTTATTTTCAGGTGATTATACATGCATGAAAACATAGTTATGAATATTATATTCCATGTTTGCCTTATTCTGAAAATATAGGCCCCCAATCTTACACACTGGACCTTTAAATGTTTAGAAAAATAAGGTTAAATACTCCTGAGGGGTAAAACAACTGAATTTAATCCTTAAAAGTCATAACTTAGGTTTAAGTTAAGGTTGTTCAGAGAATTTATGGAACATTATGTTTAGCTGTGTGCATTATGGGAAGACATTTGAAACTGTTTAGCACAAAGTCAGCTTTAATTCTGCTTTACTATTTTAATTGAAGGTCTACAGCCATGTCTTTTGCTGGTATTGACAGTCAATCAATCAAAATAGGCCTATATCTAGTGACTTAAAAACTATATGCTTTGTTGAACATGATTCTCACAACAATACTTGTGTTTGTACTAGGTGTGAATACTTAATTAGTGTTTAAAAGATGAGATTTTGCTGTTGTGGCAGGTTTTGTCAGTTTATTTCTACATGATGAGGAGGAAGCTGTCCCTCAGCTTGCTCAGGTTCAGGCCTCTGTCCTTCCTGAGGTGTCTGTCCTTGATGCAGAGCACCCAGATCTGTTTCCTGGATCAGATGTAAGTGAGTGCTGAGTGTTCACGTCTCCCAGCTGAAAGCTGAGATCACTGTGTCTGATTCAGACAGCAGCAATACAAACTCAGAGGTTCCTGTTTTAAATAATGAAAACAACAGGCCACTTCTTATTTTTCCTTTTATAAGTGTTTAATCTTTTCTTATTGTGTCATTTCTTTGATCATGGAAGCACCACTGCAACTCCTCAAAATCCTAATCATGCACTGAAAGACTATGCTGTACACAGGTTAGTTGAACAGAAAGAACATTCCTACACACACAAATATATCAACGCCTTTGTATTTTCTGCTCTAACTGACCTCTGAGCGTCTGGTGGTCACAGGAAGGAGGAAACATTGCGATCAATTAGGTATAATTCTTCCGGATGTTTTGATTAAGATTAAGTCAGGATCAAATGTTTAATGTTATTATTGGTTTTTCTATTGGGCATTGTCTTAGTTAAGTTTATAGCTTTATAGCTGATCTGATTTCTCAATACAAGTTTTCAGTTTTAAAATAAACAGGAATTCCTCACATTGCAGAAGCCTGAACCACATAATTTCTGACTGTTGAGATGATCATCAAAATTGTTGTTGATCAACTAGTCTTTTTAGCCTTGATTAAGGAAGTATATTGTGGCATTGTTATGTAGTTTCTTTTGAAAGTACTTTGGTCTGACATGGGAAAATAAGCTAAGAAAGAAGAATTTTTAATAACTTCTGCCATGTTCGAGCATGAAAACTGAATCCTTGTCCTTCAGCACTGCACTGACAATCTCTTCGTCCTTCTACTTTTAGGATGATTATGTGAACAAACCCCAGACAATATCTTCAGCCTGGCCTTCAGCCATGTTTATAGCTTTGTGTAGCACTGTGTATAATTCACTGAGTTGCTTGTTTGTTCGTATGTGTTACGTGTTTACATGTGGCAAAAAAAATATCTGGCATCCTTGTTGAATATTCATATAAACAAAGTACAAACTGTACAAGAGGACACCAGATGAGATCCATATATCAGCTGGACTCAATGTGACAGATAATTCAGTGGTGAGGAAAAGCAATAACTGAAGCACGCAGAGAAACTGTATTGCTTAAGTACACAATATTCAAGCTATCACAGGCAAAACTTAAATCTATAATTATTGTTTTGAGCCACTGAGTGTAGCTTGTTTCTCCAGTGAACCCTGCCCTTGGCAATGATATAGTTTTGACTCAGACTGCTGAACATGATGTACTATTCTACTGGCATGCAACACACAAACAACATGAACAACATACTCTGTACTATTTCACTAACAAAGTACATCAGCTTACAAACCAGTCATGGTTTGAAGGAAACACCGTGGACAAACTTTGTTTTAAGATTTTTTTTTTATTAGAAAAAAACAATTACAAAACTTTGGCAGGATTGTGAATCAACAATTGCATTTGTATAAAAATATGTTATTTTCAGTGCGTGCCACCAAAGTCGCACAGCTGACCCTGAAGGCTTCTTTCATACTTCTAACAGTTTATTTGGAAGCTGAGGATGAAACATAGTCCTCGCGTCATTTTCTATTTTTGGAATGTTCTTTGTCCATATGTTTCAGTGGCATCTCCAGCTTGAGGCTTGACTTGAACGCTGAGCAGTGTGTTCGGGTTGAGCTTCACAAAGCGCCCCACAGCATCGGGGGCATCTGGCTCCCATCAAAAAAGCTTCAGGCCACATGGCTCAGAGGTCTCCGTCTCCTCCTCCTCCTCCTTTTGTTTAGCAGCTGGGAGAGCTAATCTATGAGCCTCGTGCAGCTTTATACAAAAACTGGTCATCCTGTTTAATCACTGTGCTAAAATCAACAACCACGGCTATCCGACACTTCAGTGCCTTAAGCTTCGCATTAACACAACACTTCTCTTGGATTTCGTCCACATACAATCAACCGTTTTTTGTTCTAAAAGTTCTTTCAGAATACATTCAGCTCTATTCATCTCTATGAGAGAACGGCTCCCTGAAACTCTCATGCAATCTTTAACGGCAGATAGTTAAGGAATACGTATTTTTCCCTTTTACACATTGTGACCTGCATGCATAAAATACATCTCCATCTGCTTACTTGACCTGTTTGTTCCACCGTCACACATTCAGATACAGTATGTGCTTAAGTAACAGTAGAAATCATCACAGGCACACAATGCATAGCAAAGTAAGTTGTTAATATCTACTGTGTTGCCAAGACAAGGGGAGCTGGAGACTGAGGATAATAACTGCACTTTTCTCTTAACACCACTCAAAAATGACAATTTGCTTTTAAACATGAGTCACCTTATCAAGAGCGTTTTTTTAAACATCTCACCACCTGGTGCAACTCCAGCTCCCCACCTGACAAATATCAAGTGATCTCCCTGCCCCCAGTATGTCCCAAACTCCTTAAATCTCAAAATGCACTTCACATGAGGGAATCCTTGATTGGGAGGTATTTGTAGCTCGCTTCACCAGGAGCCAAAGATCACTTGGGGAGGACAGGAACTGATGTGGAGAAGTGACTTTCGTTGCAAAAGAACCGGAAAGCGTCCACTTTACTTTATGGATTAGAAACAAAGTGGCCTCCACTGACATCCAGTTCTGTGAGCTCCATCTCCTGACCTCTCCGTGGCGCTCTAGTCCCCCTCCACGACACTTGGTGGGACCAGGTGCCATTTATCAGAGAGAAGTAATCCAGGAGAAGACAAATCTCTTGATTTGTTCCATTAATTTAAGTCGCTTGACGCTCAGGCAGGGCTCATGGTTCAACACGTCATGCAGCGAGGTCTCATGTTGAAGGGCTGAGGGTTGGGGTCAATCTGTAGGCAGGAAATAGAAATAAAGACACATGAGATCAAGGTTAAGTAAACAGATAATTGAATCTTTCTCTGAGCAAAACATTTAGTGCTATGATAGATTCAGCCTACACTCACTGATTTGTTTTCATATGGTTACTGTTCAAAAGGATCTTTGGCAGCAAGAAGTCCATTAGGGACATTTTAAAATTATTCCATTCAAAATATAATTCTCTCTAAGGCCTTATTCGTAACAATCAAACTAAATAAACAGTGGAAGTAGGTGGGTGAAGTTTCCAGAATTTGGTGACTAACCTCGCTGTACACAGGCGGAGGTCGGAAACGAAACTCTTGGACAAAAGCCATGAGGGGGCGCTCGAGGATCCCACTCAGGTCTTCTGCAGGTTGTGGGACCACTGCATTGTTGCGCTGCTCGGCCTCCTCCTCTGTCACCACAGAGCTGTAATCTGGAGGAGCTGCAGGGAAACAGGCTGGATTAGTCCACTGGTCTGACTCAATAGAACATCACAGGTCCAAACACTAAGCTGCTGAGTCATCACTACAGTTTTAAACTCTTAAAACCTCCACATTACATTTACTGCCTTTTTCACTAACAAACACTAATTTGATCCAACATGAATCTCTGCTGAATCGAAGCCTTTGTTTTGTTTATACATGTTGGCATCTGACCCGGTGATATTTTGGCAGTAAGTAATCATAAAAATAAAAGCAGCCTGATAGAGGTTACAGAGGCTCTTTGAAAGTGTTTTATTAATGTAGCAGACAAACAGTCTAACACAGTCTGTCTTTTTACACTTTTCCAAAAGCCTTCCAAAAACTGTACGAATCAAGCTCATTGGTTAAATTTGAGTCAAGAGTGAAAACATCCTGGATATGCCAAACCATCTCCATCTCTCAAGCACTACAATATTAAAGGACACTTACGCTCAGGCTGCTCTGGGATGGCCATGCGCAGCCACTCCAGGTTGACGCTGTACTGGCTGCTGACGCTGGAGGTGCGACTGCCAAAGGGATGGAGGGGGATGGTGCCTATGACCAGTGGAAGCTCCAGACACAGCTTGGATGTCCCAGGAACATCAACACAAACCTGGTGGGAGGAAAATAACTTTTAATGCCACGTGTGCAAAGTGCATCAGCAGCAGCAGTGTGCATTAAAAGAAGCATTTGAGTTCCTAACAAAATAAAGCAGCTGTTGGCTGAGCTCACCTTAAGCATGTACTCTACTTTGATGATGCGGCACTGTAGGATGGAGGGACCCACGGGTGGGATCTTGATGGCACGACCGTGCCATGTCTCCCTGCATCTGGCGCCCACAATATCACCGCATAGCGTGCCCACCACTGAGCGCTTCTGCTTCATGGTGCCACGGGCAATGAAAGTCTGTGTCTGAGTGATGTAGGCTTTGGGCACCACTGATCTGGAGGTAGAGTTGTCGAACTCCGCAAAGACAGGTATCACCTCACCTGCAGAGAGGGAAAGTGTGTTATTACAGACATTTCTAAACTTGATTTGAAGGAGTTGTTTTAGGCGCTAGACTCTTACCTGGTGTGTAGCCTTTGCGGTCGATCTTTGCAGTTACAGACACTTGTCCAAAGTTGCGGTACCATGCCCGCGCCATCTTGTCCTTCGTTCCAGCCTGTGGCGCCTGGGAACAATGAAACCAAATGAGCCAAATGCCTCAAAACACCCCAAAAAAAATCATGAAACGTGTAATGACACAATCATGAAATGTGATGCAAAGATGCGCACCAAGAGAGCTGGTGTGTTGATGTCGATGGGCTCGATGACTGTGAACTCCTTCTTGATCTTCTTGACAGTGGCCCACGGCCTGTGAAGCTTCACTTTCACCCAGTAACGGATGCTGCCGTGTTTCCCCTCGAAGGAGGTGACCAGCGTCTCCTCAGGCAGCTGGAAGCTGAAGGGGAATTCATGTCTGCCACCAGGAAGGATGGTGACTTCGCCATTATCTGTAGACAGGAGAAAGAAAAACTAATTTAAGTTGCAGTTCTTTCACTTGTTGTTTCAGTTCAGATAATCAGGAACAAGAGCATAAAGTAATTACACTGATATAAAACAATAAAATCAGCACAGTGACATAATAAAAGTTTCTTAATCTTGACGATGATTGATCATCTGATTGTGTGTAAGGTGATTCATTCAAAACAAGATAAAACTGCTGACCCATTTCATTCAGATCAAACTTTTAGAAAGACAAACACACGTATTCTTTAGAGATCCACATAAAGTGACAAAGTAAGAACAGATCTTTTAAGTACGACTCTTGCTGAAATAAAATCTCTCTGTCTTTCTCTGTAATCACATGGCATCGTGCTTGCTCGAAGGGGCAGTTCCTGCTCCATTGTGCTGACTGAGAACATGTTTTCCTCGAGCTGTATTATACAGCCCGTCTCAGCTGCTCTGTTTTTTCCTCCCTCTTGCCTCACAGGTCCAGGAACACGTGTTTGTGTTTAACAGACTCGATGTGTTTTGTGTCCCTTTGTTCGCTGGAACCTCCAACTTGGTTTGAAATAACAATACTGTCACTGTTAAATACTCTTAATAGGTCAGGAAGGTTGTTGTGAGCTTTCTGCTGTACGTGCAAAAATAAAAGCTCAAATATCAGCTAACTCTTTAAGCACACTCACACAGACTGGAGCAACGAGAATTAACACTGCAGGAAAACAACATACAATTGCTGAAGCCCTCGCTGTGAATTTCCTGTCTGTACTTTAAACCAAAACAACTCTGTGCCCAATGAATGGAGACAGAAACCTGAGGCTCTCCCACATCGCTGTGGAGAAAAATAACCCAGGACTTTCTTCGAACGAGGAAAAGTCTCAGTACTTTTTCTTTCAACAGACGTTTTCACAATGAGAAAGGAGTGTAAAGACAGCTGTTGCAGCATGTTTTGCTCTCTTCCTATACAGTAGGGATTTGTTTTTTTTAATACATCTCTATCGAGTTATGACCAACAATAAAACTTCTCCTCTGGCAGAAGAAATCATAAACCCAAAAAAGTATTTTGTCAGTTAATTATTTGATTCTCTGAGTGGTTGTTTTATGCATTATCTGAATCTGCGTGTTGAGTTTTACTTCTTTCAGGAAGTACCCAACAACAAAATAAACAGCCCTCTAAATTCTCCAAATAAAATCATGTAAACTTAAGTTTGACTTTAGTTTCATTCACAAAATGGTAATCTACAAAAGCAACAAGTTTATAAATCAAATCCAAGCCAACAGATGTGAGGAAAACCAGAAATGGTTGACAAAAACAAGTCACTGCTTGACTTCACCAGCTATCAATGCAACCAGAAGAGCCATTTAACTCGCATACTAAAGCATGAAAACCAGTTTCAGTTTGCAGACAAACAACTAGCCCAGTGTCCCCAGACACATAAAACACTTTAGTTTTCTTGTCTACTCAATGACTCGACCCTGGTTTTGCTGTTTTGGTCCCCCACTAGCTCACAAGTTTACAGACTGGGGTTCAGGTCACCGAGCCTGCAGAGCTGACTGACCTGCCTGCAGCAGCACCTCTCTCCGGTTCAGGTACTCCACCTCGTCGCTGTAATTCTGGGTATATGCGGTGCTGGAGCCGGCGGATCGAGACTCGGTCCAGTGCACTTTAGCGAAACCCTCTGCGTGGAGCTTCAGGGAGTCCACACGACTCTCCCCGGACAGGTCCAGCACCACCCGTCCGGACACTACGTCCCCGCTGCTGAACACCGGAGGACAGTCTACCTCCGGAGAGTCGAAGACGATGTCAAACTTTTTCAACTTGTCGAAAATCATCTTTGCAGGGTGTGCGAGTCCTCTCAAAAAGCGAGTGTCTCCTTTATTCGTGTCCTGCAGTATCTGAAGTGTCCTGAAGAATCTTCGGATGTCTTTTGTTTCCTCGTTTAAAGCTCAAACTGTTGAGTCTATGGTACTGCAACCCTACTTTGAGGCTGAGGCTGAGTGGGCGGGTTTTCTGAATATATTATGTAAGGCCTCGGGAGAGGGTTGGAGACTGGTGCTGCCTTCAGGTACGCCTCCTTGGCATCGATTTCTCAGTACTGCTGTAGTAAATAAGATATGTGGCTGCATTTGACTACTTTATTCGGTCAAAATTAACAGCAAAAAGTTTCAATAAGCAAATAGTAGACGTTTCTGAGTTTTTATGTTTACAACAAACAGCCTTCAATTATCACCTTTCTCCTGTATATTAGAAGTTCAGGTTGTCATCCTCAGGTAGGGGGAGACAACAGCTACGCAAACATCAGAACAAGTCTGGACAAAGCCTGAGACCGAAACCACTTCATTATTACCAGTAAAAACCACTACAAAGATAAAAGTTTCATGACAACCACATGTCACAACTAGGAATGTCCAGTAAAATCCCCACTTCCTAAGTCCAATTTAGTTGGGTTACTTTAGTGCAGCTCTTTTCCCAACACCCATATTTCCGGACTGAGCATGAAGGCAGCATAATAAACATGCAGACTGGGTGTGGAGGCAGCAGCGAGCAAAACAGGGCCTGGCGATGATTGATGGTTACAGGTTCTTAGAAGAAAACAGGCTTACTGAGCATGCCTCCTGTCTGGCAGAGATCCGCCCTGCACAGCTCAGAGGGAAAATAGTTTCACTCTGGATCAGAGCTGTTTACTCCACTTCTTCCATGTCACTCTGAACATACTGTTACACAGCCTGGAACACTGCACACATGAAAAACACACAGCTATGCACAAAGGCATGCAAGTATGCCACGAAATCCCCTCATTAAAACAACTACCTTCAAATTATAAAGGGATGGGACACAAGTCACCAAATAAAGAAACCTTGCGCACATGGATGAATCATAGCACCCATACAACCTTTTCTTGACACATCAAATTCACTTCCAACATTTGCAAACAAAGCAAATTCTGAGCAGAATTCACTTTTTTCCTAACTTTGCAGCAATCAATAAAATACACAAACACTGCTTTGCTCTTAAGCTGGGCTGCTTTCGTCATTCAATGCAAAAGCCCTCAGACAAAAATCAAGACAGGTCTGAGAAAAACAAAGTTGTTTACTCCTTTGTTCCATGGGATGACTAGCTCTCCAGTGCCACCGACTGGTGGTGTAGAGGCAGTATGCACAGCTGGAGGGACAATCAGGATGCATGTACACAGCCTGGACTGGAGATGTTTGTGAAAAGTTGTAAGACTGAAGGTAAATGTCGCTCAAAGAATAATAAGTATAACTGGTCCTCTGAAGGGGGTTTGCAACTCTTTCCTCATTGTTATTTTACTTTCATTTTAAGGTTAAGAAAAAAGGTAGAAAGTACAACTAGAAGTCTCTCCTTCAGTAATTAGTTAATTAGTCAAAAGAAAATGTGAAAAGTCCCAACTAGCAGGAGAACTCAAACATATTCAGTAGATCAGTGGTCTAGTCTGCATTCATTTTGACAGTTTTTGCTTATTATGCATCCAGAAAGCATTAGGCTGGGGTGAAATAAAGTCCAGCATGCCACCTGCTGGTGACCAGGATGCAGAGGGATGGCTCTACCAGGTCTTACTGCCTCGGTCCTGATAAGGCGAACGTGGGGTCCCCTGCACAGAACAAACGGGCCTGATAAAGTGTGGAAATGACATGATAAAATGTGCAGATGACTCAGTGTGATCGCCTTAATCATGGCTGCAAATGCACTGCTGCAGACTAAAGTAAACATATCCTTGTGAATTTCTCTTTGTTTACCCAAAGACCTGCTGATCAGACAACATTGTAGAACAAATATTTACACTGAAGTCGTACATACTTTACAGCAAGCAAAGAGGGGCTTAAGAGAGTGTGTTTGCAAGAGAAATATTTTTTGAAAGCTTTGTACTCCTAAAACTGGAACAACTCCTCCCCACCCAAAGCACACTAACTCTCAGATACGTCTGCCTTTAAGGGGAAACAAAATCACTCACAGAAATATTGTTAATGGAAAACTAAAAGATAAATGAGCTGATATGACAGCATATTGTAAAATGAATGGAGAGCAGCAGCAAGCTGTGTGGTGGAGGAGGGCCCGGCCAAGGGG
The DNA here is from genome assembly GCA_033000465.1 of Sciaenops ocellatus. Classification (NCBI taxonomy): domain Eukaryota; kingdom Metazoa; phylum Chordata; class Actinopteri; family Sciaenidae; genus Sciaenops; species Sciaenops ocellatus. The sequence continues at coordinate 21,555,593 of CP136882.1, read as the reverse complement.
AGCCACGTGTTGTTTTCCTGGTTGCCACAGCGACGCAGGCTGCATTTTTTAAACAGCCCCCACCCCTTCCTCCTTCCTTCCTTTCTCCTCCGTCTTTCACTTTCTCCACAGTATATAGAACCAAACACAACATCCTTATTTCTGCTTTTTAACATTTATATTAACCTTTAATTGTTTGCACAAACATCTCATGTCAATAAAAGTGATCCTGCCCCTCAGAGAATTTGGGGCATGTATCCATGTGAAGGTTGAAGCTTTGCAAAAACAATTAGCACTGTTGTTTCCTGGACAGACTCGAATGTCGGTGGAAGAGACACGGTCCCATGTACTGACAGCACTTTAGCCTCTCTACTGGTGCAAGTCATCATGCACAGTGCTGAAAATAAAAATACCATCACCACCTTGCCATCAGAAATATTTGTACATTTTCAATAGCTGTGTACAATTCTATCATATCTTATTTGAATTCATATTTAGGAGCCAACTGTAGTTAAAGCTGCATTAGCTAGTATTATATAGATAATAAAACATAAAAAAGGGATAGATAGAAGTAAAATATAAATTTAACCAAATTTATGACGAATTGATATCATCTTCTGGATTATTTTCGTAATATTGCCCTCCTTCATGCTTTATTTAAAGGGACGAGAGAAGAGACGGGTTTCCCCTTTTTTGGTTTCACTTTTGATTTTGAGTTACTTCTGGTGTGAAGCAGTTTTCTCATCAGTGACCACATGAAAACCAGATTTTAATTTGACAGAAAAGGACAGAGCAACAAAGATGCTTCAACAGTCAGCTTATGAACACAAGAATGATTATAACGGTGATAAACAGGTAACTGCTGGGGATTAATCAAATAAAAATACATAATATATCATATTATATTATTATCTGTTTAATGTTTGAGTTTTTACACAGCAAGGCTGAGTTCAGTCAGCAGTTGAAAATATCAGTTTCTATGCTGTTTGTGACATCTGTTTTATACTTATGATTAATTGAAATATTTGTTAGATGCAGTCCATTAGTACCCATCAGTTAATACGTGATGTATTACATAGTGTATGGTGTAAGCTGAAATGTAGACAAGATATTAACACACAACCTGCCTAGTGCACCTTTAACAGTGCACACATGGTGCAGCAGCAAATGACCTGGAAATGATGCACTGTTTGACATTACATCCTAGACTCTCTGAGACTCCCTCTAAGACTCCCTCCATTTATATTTACCTCTTCAACCAGACGCAGGAGTCAAACCAAATATACTGTTTAAAGAGCATCTAATGAAACATTAACCACTGCCTGCAGTTTATTTACACAGTTACTATGGCCTATATTCTCGGCCTCTCTGATTTTTAGCTGCCTTCCACACCGGAGGAATTTCACACTTTACAGCGTTATGTCCTGTACAACACAGGACTCGGTAAACCATTTATGTTTATTTGGACCCAGCACTAATGGATTTGTGTTTAATGTTAGGATTATGTTATCTGGCAGATGTATCTTGACTACTTCTCTCCAGGGTTTCCATGCAACACATTTGGCCCAGGTGGCTTCATTTTGCAAAGTGCAGCGACTACAAGACACAGTGGCCACTAGCTGGCACTTGACAGAGCAAATCAGCAGTTTTACACCACATTATTCAGACTAGAGAGAGAACCTTTTCATCCACCAGCTGCAATACATGCTGAGATACACTTATGTATATCACAGCAAAGCTACAAACGACAGATAATATCTTACAAGAATGTTATACAGATACACTGGGGGACAAAAGAAAATACAAAAACTACAACAAAGTCAGCATAAATGTTAAATTTAATAAATTTAATAAAAGACCCTTATTATGAAAGATAAGGCACTGTTTTGCATTTTTAAGCAGTCACAGCCAGTGTTTTCTAGTCACCTTTGGACTATCTTAACTCTAGGTTGATCATCACTACTGAACTCTTTGACCAGACTTGTTTGTCTCTCTCCCCCAAAAAATGTATTTTGTTAAATTATAACTAACAAATAAATAACATTTTACGTGCAAACTATTATATGGAAATTTTATTATCTAGAATCATTGCATATTTCAACAACAAAACCATAAGAAAAAAATCAGTCTGATAAATAAACACACTGAATATTAACCATCCAGGCGACTAATAACATCTGCAGCTTTCACCACTGACCTCGGATCAGATGCTGTCTCTTCCTGAAGTACGTGATCTTGGATGTGTAGTCATTATAGACAGAGTTCATGCCCCGGTTCTCCAGCCAGTGTGCTGTGGCCACCCCTCTTCCCTGCACCTTCATGGAGTGCACTCTGGTGTCCCTTCGGAGCTCCAGCACCACCTGGCCAGACACCACCTCACCTCCGGTGAACGCTGCATCAGCTGGACCATCCAGCTCAAGCATGAAAGATTTTATGGAGCTAAGAGTCATCCCTGTGAGTGAAGGCAGGTAAACAGTAAATACAAACACATATTTTGACCGAAGGCTTACAGAAATGTTGTGCAGAACTAGTTCTCAGGTGCTGTAAGAAATAGCTGGAGGCATGAAGGGATTGAAGCATCTAGCAAATTATACATATCAAGACCTGTATTCACATTTTAAATGACATTATGCAAAGTTTTCAAATGCTGCTTTTAAATGTGTACCCTACAGTAAACAGAACATGGTATTTTCTTTTAGAGATCTTATTTTTAGGGTGTGGTTGGGTGGTTCTGATTGGGGTCTGAGACATGCCAGGGGACACTGCTGTCTGTTTTTGTTTTCACAGGTTTTAGAAATGTTTAATGACATATTATAACAATATCTTACTTTTTTTGTTTTTGGTTAAATAAAGTGGCTACTAAAGAATTACAATGTACACGACCATTGTTTGTTTAACTTTAATATGCAGATAAACTCTTAGATTTCACCAATACACGAACAAACATAACCATTATTCTTTTTTCATAATTCTTAATGTTATATATGAGTGTATGAATATATGAAGGTGCAGACATAGATATTTTACATATATTCATACATATATAAGCTTTAATAACATCAAATAACTTCAACTTTCAGTCAACAATATGTAAATAATATTATGGTATAATAACACCAGATAAATGCTACTGTTGAAACTGACAGTGGTTATTTTCTGACAATCTAATCATATTTCCATCTTCGATGTGCAGCCGGTGCATGTTTTGTATGAATTTTATAAATGGTTGAGAACAGCTCTCAGCCAATCAGAGTTGAGAACCAGGACTACGTTTTATAAATCCGTTTGTGAACGTTGAGCTGACGTTTAAAAGTCTCAAACTCACCTGCAGGTCAGGAGCAACGTAGCGGTCTCCTCAAAGACAAAGTTTTCGGTCGGGCTGTGCGTTTCCACGGACTGGGCGCTCAATGGAAGTCCAGCCTTTATAAACGGCGGCAGGTTTCAACGCCCAGAAACACAGCAGCTCTCTGTTTTACACCAATGATGAAGAGCACATGCGAGTCACGCCCGCCCACTAACACCGAGGAGGAAGAGGGGGGGGGCGACAGCGTGGACGGTGATATCAAGTGTAGACGCTGAATAACAAAGCGACTTTCCGGCTATACCTTTCAAACTAAAACTGTGTGTACCGTATTCCACCCTTTCGTTTGGTTAGTAGTTAACATGTAGAAGTGTGTGTCTGTGTGAATCTCAAAAAAGTGCGCCATTGAGGAAGGAGGTCCGATATAAAGACGAATAAAACACTTGAATGTGACCGTTGACTCGATTGTCTTTGCGTGAAGGCTTTTATTTTGAAGGCAGTATGGTTTTTCAGTTAAAAACAGCCAATGTCTTTTATATCACTTCATAACTCTCCTTATTCTTTGTGATATATATCATATATAGAATATAGAACATGTAGGCTACAGAACATACAATATATATACAACATATGATATTATGTATTTTTGTATATCAGCAATATTTCACAAAGTATGCTAGTGCAAAAAAAAAAACACAAAAAAAAAACAAACAGGAAATCTAGTAAGTAAAATTAAAAAAGAGCAAATAATACATATTTTTACATTTATGTAAATAATACATTACACAATACACTGTACGGTTTCTCTGTTTGGGTTTTTTTGGGGTCATGTGCCTCAGCAGTTGCAAGACTTGGTCACGTGTTGGTCACTATGTCACATGTTGGCTGAAAGGTTTTTGACAAGATCACATCGCTGAAGCAGTCTTTGTAAAACTTTTTAAAACTCTTTTTTTTTATATATATATATATAATGATATACTTCCTTTGCAGCACTTCCTATCTGACTGTATTTCTGTATTTCTACTTCTATATTCTGTTGAGCTGTTTACGTATCATGCTCAAATGTCTACAATACTGTGGTTCAAGTTAGCAAGGTCATAGGTGTCAGTCAAGCTTCATTAATGCTCATTAAATGCAGAGTCGTTTAAATGACAAGCTGCACAAATAATGTATGGATTATGTACATATTTAGAAATGTTTTGTCCATTCTGGTTGAAAATGAACCTGTATTTGTCAGAACTCTTGGTGCAAGATACAAGAAAATCAAACAAGAGCTGTAGTTTAATCCAGTATTAAACCATGCTCTTGCAGCTGTACCACTTGGACCTGAACGTGAACTTTCCCTTGGCCAGATTTCCAGGCCTTACCTAGACTGCTGCCTTTTTCCATGATTGGTGAACTCCAGATTCAGTTTATTTACATCTGCTTGCCTGCCAGCTTTTTTTTTTTATCAGTAGAACCTGCATTTTGGGGTCAAGGCTGTGTTATTGCTACAACATAGATTGTTTTTACAGAGTTTTGTGGTCAATCATGCTTGAAGGAGGGAATGAAGAATCATTCTGCGAAACGGACGCTAACCTTCTTCTTAGCAGTTAGCGTTGATAGTGTAAACAGGGTGGAAGTAGGACAGTAAAGTCCAAGGCTCGTTCCCTCCATGGCCTAAATGTGACAGACAAGGCTAAGGTTCATGTTTAAGCCACCTAACTGCTAAAGTTGCACTTGCACATTGCTTCAACATTTCACACTCTAATGGTCCCCTGTACTGATCTGTTATTTATTTATTTATCAGCCGAGTAAGATTTTTTAGCTTGTCTGCAGGTCATTGAAAAACACACTATGACACTGTGACATTGTGGCTTTAGCTAGATGCATGCTTGAATTTTAAAGACTTTATAAGTTCTTATGAGCTCATAGACTGAAGATCTGGGTTAAAGTTTTGACATCGCACCTCTTTTGAAATGAGTTCTTGGACATGTAGGAAACATTAACTCAACCAGGAGTTCAAGTAGTTCACTATGTTTTTTTTGTGTGAGTGTGATAAGGCCAGCCTTAATGCTTTTAGAAACCTTTTTAATTTTATTTTTATATTCCTTTCTCACTTTTTCACAAAGGAACATTTTCACCTGATTTGTGGGTCTCAAGGCCCTACAACCAGCCACATAAAGAAGCTAAATGTAACCAAGACTATGATTCCTTTGCATCTTTTTAAAGATTTCATGGTGAGACAGTATATTTGAATTTAAAATTCAGAACTTTCTGCCATTTGAACACAACTTTGTCTTCCTAGTATTAAATTAAATCTGACCTTTGGGGTTAAGATGCAGTTTCCAGAGAGTATGTGGACTATACTGCTGTAAAAATTCCAGCAAAACTCTTGATTTGACTATATCTTTTATAAGAAGCTGAGCAAGAACACAAGAGAAAGACTCATGTTTGTCAGTCAATGTATGACAAAATGAGAGCGGAACTGGTTATGGCTTGGCTTCTTCAAGACCAGAGGTTTGGCAGAGTAGTCTTCACTGTGGGTGGTGCTGAAGTGCTGATGGGTGATCGGGAATCTGATGCTGGTCTATTTGATTAACAAAAAGTGAGGCAGACAATATTGTATTATTATGTAATATTATGCTCAGTGAGGAGAAAATAGGAGCCCATGCACAAGCAGACACACATGGGGGTGCATCACATCAGCCTCTAGTCAAACATGCAACTATCTAATAACTAAAACTGTTGCTACCAATCCTACCACTATATTATTATTATTATTATTATCTACTACTATAAGAACAACTATGACCTACTACTGTTACCATTAGATTACACAGGTGAGTTGGAAATTTTTTAAGATCTCTCACCTTCTCCGGTGGCAGAAAAGGGGCCTGTCTGCAGGTCTTCAGAGGGACATAGTCAGCCATGATTGTGCTGAGGTTTGGCCCATGTTCTGCCAAACAGATTAAAAATATTTAACATCTACATGCACCTCCCTTTAAACACACAAACAGAACCAAACCATCACCTGGTCCCTTCAGTGTGTTGCTCGGCTGCTGGACGATTGTTCTGGGTTGCACTGCGTCCTTTTTACTGTAGTCTTCTTTACCCGTAGTTGTATAGTACAGGCCAGACAGATGGGGTGAGCTGAACTGCACATGGCTTTTGGTAATCAGGTCAGACTTGGGTAAATGCACAGGAGGCGTTGTGTGGTTCAGCTACAGGGAGGAACATAGTCAGCATAGCTTCAAATATGGCAAGGTAGGAACATAACTAACAACCAGTCGTATAAGAACATGTGTGCAAAAGTCATGAATTAACCTAAAGTTTACTTTTAGGATTTATGCAACATTATTTTCCAGTAATATTTTGAATACAAAGAAAATGAACTAAGTAGGAGGTTTATTATCTCACAGGGAAGAAGATTTTGTTGGTGGTGACAGACATCCGGTCTTTGTTGGACTCTGGATCCGTGTCTCCCTCTGGTAAGGAACTTAAATTTCTGATCCCCTTTGTCAGAACAACTGGACTTCCTGGGAAATACAACAAATAGACTGACCCAGGCAGGATGCCAGAGATACATGGAGTAGTAGGTAAGATTAAGGATTTGGTTGTTAAGTTGCAAAAATGTGTGCACCATGTCCCAATTTCTCAGTAATTAAATTGTTAACACTGTGTAGTGTTTCCACAAATACACTACAAAAGAAACATAAGATAACTTATGCAAAGATTACATAAAACTAACAAAGAATTTTTCATATTTGCCTCTCCCCATTTTGGAGCCTTTTGGTATTTTAAGGCCCTATAGGCAGCTTAGTTTGCGCAGGCTGTTCCTAAATGTGCTGAAGATGTCTTCACCTTGGAAAGTTCAAGTTGTAAAGTTATAGATCCACTGGTGGACTCAAGGGGAAGGGGGTTGGGATGCCCCTCTGGTAGATAAAATAGGACAACAAGTGCACTTGAGGCTGCAATGCACGACAGGGTGCCCTTATAATGGACAAACCACAATAAGGTGCCCTACCTGCTAGAAAATGTATTAGCCTTCAAGTGCCTCTAAGGGATTATATAGTTAATTAAGTTCACTTGTGTGTTTTATTACAGAGGTGTAGGAGTAAATCTGAGTTACACAATTTAAAAACAATGGAACCACGAATGCATCACAACTTTCAGCGTGTCTGTCACTGATTAGATCTAAATGTGCACTTAGCAAGAATAAAAACAGTTAAAAATCTGTCTGGAAATTAACACATGAAACACTCACCTGGTTTTTCATAACAAAAGTCCTCTCTGGATGTGGGCGACCATGAGTCCTGAGGGAAATTTCCAAGGTTGAGCTTCAAACATTTTTTTACCACAGGTGGGCTGTATCAAAAACACAGATAATGCTTTTATTATGTTTGTGTGTGGATAAGCTCAACACCAGATAATCTGAGCTAATTTCTGAAATGTAATAGTTTAGGGCACTTTAAAATTTTGCCTTTGAGTAAACCAAATGCCTGTTTTTGAATCCAAGACACCTTAAACCTCTTGACACTGAAAGTCAAAACATGCAGTGACACAAAGAGAGGTCCAACACATCCAAAAGGAGATCTGCAGGGTGACACCAGACCCTACAGGCCCATGTTTTCCTGCTGCTGTTTGACATCTCTTTGTATAGGATGTAAACTGCGGGAGATTCTTCAGCGAAGCAGAAAAGCTGCAGACCTGTGGGCAGTGGGCCAGTTGAATGACACATCGTGGGTCGTCTCCTTTTCGACAATCTTCACAGGATCACCCATAACCACTGAGGAGGTGTGCTGTAGATAGACATCATGAAAACAGTCACAGTCATGGTCTTGTGCTGGTAACACCCATTTCAAGGAAAGCTTCATGAAAAGGTCAATACCCTTGTCACTCTTGTGTCTACTTAAAGCTGACAGTGCTGGTACTTAAGGTCAGAGTGTGTCTTTCTTTAACATGCACACAGCAGAGCATATAGAGAGTGTGCCCTCTGCTTTAACCTGAGTCTGTCTGTGAAGTCCAAGAAAATGACTACTTTGGCAGTGCTGAGTAGTTAAATAAAGTTAACTCCTAGTTTTTTTTAACAGATTAACAACCAGTTTAGGGTTGTTCCTAAATCTGCTGTGACTAAACCAGTAATAATATACCAAAAGATGTAAACCTATGAGACAGTGTGTAACATTTAAAAAATGTACATAAAGTATCAAAATCTTGTCACTGAATGGCTGCTGCCAGAGTTATTATCATATAATATATTATCAGATTGTGAGATTTGAATAAATGAAAACATCTGCGTGCATGAACAAAACAGCACAATGTGTGAAGTATTATCTTTAGTGGAGTAACCAGTTCATTTTGAAATGTGGTGGAGTGTACAACATTTTCAACATCATTGCATCTCATAATGTCATATCTATAAGGATATATGATTGTATTGTATTGTGTATATAAATATGTGTCTGTCTATGTACATATGGACATATATAGTATATGAATGTATAAATGAATTTACAAATAATAATAATAACAAAAACATGTAACTATTTGTGGTTGTGGTTGTACTGAATCATAGATTTATTGCAATAAAAGTACAACACTTAAATGTACTTTTCACCACTGTTTCACCACATTTAATCTTTCAGGTGCACTTGTCTAGCTCAATGGTGTTGGTGTTTTACTTACAGGACAGGAATTTTTGTAATATGTGAGAAATGAGGTTGAATTAGCTTCCAGTGGAAGTAGAGTGGGCACTATTGTATTGAATTTAATTTTTTAAATGTGATTTTAGAACCACTGCAAGCATAAATCAGTGCATAAATTCCCCTCAAGGGCCAAGATGTTTCTTTCAGGCAAGTGTTAGTTTGGAATAACAACTCTTCTTTGATCATAATAGCTCATAACCAACAGCTTCCTGCTCTTGTAGGCTATTACCTTTTTCAGAGATTGAGCAGGTTTGCCCCGGGCTCCCTGGAAGATGGTGTTATAGTGGGAGACAAGGGTGCGTTGGCGCTCATCCACTCTGATTGCAGCAGAGCCCTGTTCTACAGAGAAATTTTAAAAATAGATTACACAATACGATCTGCGGGATTCAAAGATTAACTTTTACACAGATCCCTTCACTGTTATTCATTACAAAGTTTGGATGTTGAAAGGCTGACAGTTTACCCTCTTCTTGAGCATTAATTCCTAACCAAATTTGGTGAATGCTCACATCACTCAATAGCACTGGATGCATTAATCTAATATTTCAGAAAAATTAAAGAAAAATTAAGAATGCTGTCACTAACCTAGATGTTCAGTCGTGGCTTTTACAACAGGTGAGACATGATGTGGGATGAAGGAGGCTTGGCAGCTGCTTTCAGGGAGCTTTTCCACTTGCTCAGGCTTCTTATTGCCCGATGGTGGTCTAAAGGGAAGGGGAGGGAGCTGGAAGGGCCTGGGCCTCAAATCATCCTGGGTCTGAGTGGTGAGGAAATCAATGTGCCTAGGGTCTCCATGCATCTTGAAGTTGGTTTTAAGCATGGTCCAGCGTGGGATGTACGTCACCTGTGGCACTGTGTGAGGTTGGTAGGACATCATCTCTGTCAGGTTCTCGTTGATGTACTTCAAGTCCTTGTGATCCACCTCAGCTGCCATGGGCTCACTAAAAGGTTTTGTCCTCTCGATAGAAAAAGGCTTGAAGTCCTCCTGGTGACGGGTTGAGAAAGCATCTGGATCGCTGTTCAGAAATGGGATGTTTGACCGCAGGCAGCCTTTGTCCACCGGACGGACTTGGATTATTGTTTTTACGGATGCCATGAGAGATGCCACCAATGTCCTCCTTAAATTACTGTGACTCGTTGGTTAAGCTAGTCATCTTCTTTCGAAGCAGGTGAAAAATGTTTCAATGTATCACCATGGAAACCTCTGTTCCGTGGAACGTGATGATGTCGCGCCTGTTGCTGACACTGCAGTGAAACAAATGCATGCCATGGTGCCCTGTTACCTGGCCACATGCAGTGAATGGACTAGACACAAAACTATCTAAGAGAGGATCTAAGAGTGTAACTATAGGCTACCTTCTATCTGGGGTTCCTCGTGTTACAAAAACACAGTTTGGCACACGTGTCCTCACCTAAGAGAACTTGCTAAATAATTGGAGTGAACGTTCAGCATTACTTTAGATAAACTTAGAGTTGCATGACTTTGAGAATTTGAATTTGAGTGCAGGATGCAACTAATTTAATGTAAAAAAAAAAACAAAACAACATTTTATTTATTTATTTATTTATTTATTTATTTTTGTTCAAACATTCCCGTTCATAATGAGGCTCAACAACGGCATTACAACAGCAGGTGTCAGTCAAACTTCATTTGAGGCAGTCGTGTCCCAGCCCGGAAACATACAGCACTGTACCTGGAGCACAGTGAACTGTTTTACAAACGTACAAGTAAAATCATTTCAGGTGCTCAAAATGTAACTCAACACCAACTCTCAATATATTATATTATATATATTTGGTTGTTTAATTATGAAACAGTGCACTGTTTAACTGAACTATAAGCTTTTATAGTCAGTAACATCTCTCGCCGTCGCCCTCCTCGGTTTACAATTGTTTAATAAAATCCTGTAATATCGGGAAAAAAACATAAACTGTATCGGAAAAAAAACATAAACTGACTGATGTGAGCTGCTTTTGCTGGATCGTATACTGAACCGTGAGTTTCTTCTTATAGATTTCTCGTATTTATTTTATTTATTTAAGGTGACTCTACTCATTAGAACATCGGCTAGAAAGTTCCAAAAAGAAAATGATAATTAAGCTAATCATAATATTTAAAATCAAATAAAACACAGTTGCTTTTATTCCCGAAGGAAGCCGGCCGGAGGAAGTGACGTATTTCAGCGTCAGCCTCTTCCGCTCTCTTTTCGTTGAGGCTCAGCAAGAGGCCGGGTGGGTACACGTTTCGTACAGCACATATTTATCGATGTTTAGTGACTATTGGGTCATTTGAGACGATTGGAATATCATATTATTTGTCTAATATCGATAATATTTGTGTATTAAGTGTTACTGGCTCAATTGTGAAGCAGTAAATGGAGAAACTTGTGACTGAGCTCCACGCTAGCGGTGCGCATGTGGCGAGGCCCCGCACACACTGTTGCTAATATCATTAGCTTCTCACCAGCGCACATTTTCACGATAAATATAACATAGTTGTTCAGAAACGGTGGATGTATTACCCTTTAACTTGTAACAAATGTGTGTGCCGGATGGCTGTATCGTTGACGTGTTGTGTAAGATGCTGTCAGTTATCGTGAGTTAGCTAAACTTGAAGCTGACGGCAGGTTTCTCTCTCTCAGCCTGCAAACATGCAGATCTTCGTGAAGACATTGACGGGGAAGACCATCACCCTTGAGGTTGAGCCCAGCGACACTATCGAAAATGTCAAGGCAAAGATCCAGGACAAGGAAGGTGAGCCTTCACTTTTAACTCTGAACGTGACGGGAGTCTTGACTGTGTGAACCAGAAACTTTATGCCTTGACAAATGCGTCCTTATAAGTATTTAACTTTCAGATTTACAATGTAAGTCTGGTAGAACTGTGTGTGTGTGTGCAAGCCATAATATTAAAGCTGATAGAAGCTGGATTTTAGGCCCTTTAGTCTAATCAATATGCTAGTTATTTTAATTATTTTAAGTTAATTTATTATTTGAAAGTTCGCTGGCAGAGTGGTGTTAAAGTAAAATATTTGATCTGTCTGATGTGTGAATCACAGCCAAAATTTTCCAGCACTTACATACTAAAATATATCTTCCACCCGGGTGTAAAAGTTATTGTTCATAGTCAGTGTAACCACAGTTTGGGTAATATGTTTTTTGTGTTTGCAGGAATTCCCCCTGATCAGCAGCGTCTGATCTTCGCCGGCAAACAGCTGGAGGATGGACGCACACTGTCTGACTACAACATCCAGAAAGGTAACATCTTATTTAAATCGTTGGTCACAGCAAACCATAGACAAGCTTCTTCTTATCAAACAAAGTACGGTTAAACAGGAGTCTCCAAGAAATCTTAAGGATGTCGTACATCATACGTTATACTACTATTACATATTAGGGTATTGTTCATTCTCAAAAGACCACAACTGTAACTGTTTGTGGATGCGCCCGAACTTGAAATTGACATCAAGGTATCTTCTCTGTTCACCAGAGTCCACTCTGCATCTGGTTCTGCGTCTGCGTGGTGGCATCATCGAGCCTTCACTCAGACAGCTGGCCCAGAAGTACAACTGCGACAAGATGATCTGCCGCAAGTAAGTCTTAAAGATCGTTAAAGCAGTCTGTGTTTTTATTGTATCTCATTGTGTGCAGCACTGCTGTTACAGTAAAGTGGTAGATGTTTAGATTAAAACACTTGGCACTACCCGTACACTGGTTTGATCAGTGGGGTGTCTTATGAAAATGTGTTTTAAATAAGATGGAAGAATTGGAATTTAAGTGTAGGATGTTAATTTGTTAATATAGGCTGATATAAATGATAAGACAGCATGTGGACAGGTATAGACTATATTTTCCTGCCCTCTTTAAATTTAGTCATTCTTATTGAATTACTGAACAACTGATGACTAATGAATGGCTAAGTGGATATTTGAGTTTTTAGGCATTTAGCCAGAGTTTAACAAGATTTAGGTTTAGGATTAAAACTCTCCAAATGTGGCAAACAAATTACCAAATTTGTTAACACCAGAAATAAATCTACTGTTGTCCCAGAGAACTGTATGATCAGTGTTTGACTACTTCAAAAAGTTGATTAAGAAGGATTTTCCCTGTAGTTGACCCCTGACCGCTTGTGTTGCAGGTGCTATGCCCGTCTGCACCCCCGTGCCGTCAACTGCCGCAAGAAGAAGTGTGGACACACCAACAATCTTCGCCCCAAGAAGAAGCTGAAGTAGATATTTCAACTGAATTGGCTCTCAGTGCCATTTTGTGTTAAAATAAATGTAAGAAAACAAGGCTGCCTGACTTGTATCATTCATTGGTGGGGGAAAAAAGGGTGAATAGTTTGCCTTAATTTGATTCATGTGTACAATTAATTTATTCTATTATTATAAATGGCAAGTTAAATTTTAACAACTGACTGAAACCAAATGAATCTGGTGCAATAAACTCATTTTACTGCTTTGCCAATTGTTCCCTAGCAAAAAGATGTTAATTAGAAGACTTTGGCAAGTAGTTCACAGTACAGGCCTTTTCTAAGAAGTCTGTTCACTGAGTTATCTTGGTAATTCAGTAACCTGCTGCTTGGAACTGGCACTGGTTAAAACTAACAGTGGGTGCTCTCCAAAACGTGACAGGCACAGTGCCGGTATGTACTGGTTGGTTGTGGTTTCCACTTAATTTTAGTTTGGCACACAACAGTGCATGCCATTTGTGTCAGCCTAAATTTACAGGACTGCAAGACAGACTAATAAACCGTTTGCATGCCTGATGGTGGCGGCTAAATCCAAGTGAGAACGATGCTATGCTGTCTGCAGAACCTGAAAAGGTGTTTATCACGGCGTTTTAAACATTTTATCAGATGTCATATCTGCCAGTCCATTTAAAGATGTTTCCCCAACTTGCTGCCATAGACCAAGCAGCATGGACAAATAACTGCCACCAATCACTAGAAACTGGCAGCTCAAAGCACAATGAACTGAGTTAGCCCAAGCTGAATGATAAAATATTTTAAATACCAGCTGACATGTTGAATATCAAAATCTTTAAATTCAGTAAGAGAAAACTAAAGTACGTAAGTGTAGTAGTGTATGATGCAAATTGTACAACACAACCCTGAGTTTCTCACCCTCCCATCACACAAAGACCACAACTGTGACTGCATGACTGAGTTTTAATGTTAAACACTTTGATACAAATATAAGGAACTCATCTCACATTGTCAAATTCCATACAAACACCTGCTCTCCTCAATTCAGTAATTCTTGAGAAACAACAAAATTGTGGCCTCGAACAGACCAACAGCGGTTTTCCTCTTGTATACCACTACTTGAATGAAATGAAAGTATTCTGAGGTATTTTGAGTCGTACTGAAAGGTCAAATGTTTTGGACACTGAGCAAAGAGCAGTTCAACTTAACGTAAATTTAAAAATCTAATGGAGATGAACTTCGGCATCATACAGAAATTGTGTGTCTATTCCAGTTAATGTGGCTTCAGTGTGACAGTGGTGCATCTTTGGTACTGCATGCTGTCTTGTAGGTGGCAACAAATGTTTTAAAAGGCGTTATTCCAGTGTATTTAAGGATGAATCCACCCACGGATATCCTGTTTTTGTGGTGTGAGCAATGTCCCTCTATACCTATACCTTTCTCTATCATTCATGCTTCAGCTGGTGATTTCCTTCATTACCCAAAATGCAGACACCCGGGGTGGAAATTTGCTTTTTAGAGGACAGTTTTGCTGCCCCCTCCACAAAACCTCTCTCTTCATAATGCATTTACAGTGTTATTGTGCAATAACGATACACTGGAACAAGGCCATTGTGAAGCAAAGTGTTTCTGACATCAAGTTCATGCTGAGGAGTCTCTGATGCATTTTCTTCATGCTTAATTAAAGACTGGTACTAGTCTGTCATAATCTGGTGAAGCCATGAAAGAGAAAAAATACCATGGTTGTGAAAAAAAACAATGATGTTAAAATGGATGAGAACAGGCTTTACACAAGTCTCATTACCTACGAATCACTTGTATTAACTATAAACAGGCATCTATGCTAGAAACTTTATTGCTAATTCAGTGCTGCTTGCATGTAGCAGCTGACGTCTGAAGTAACTTGTCAAAATGATAAAACGTCAATGTTACTGGACTGAAGGTGCAATAAAACCTCTTAATGTGATCAATAGCTGCATAATGCAGTGACATTATTTTATAACTCCTGTTACTGCTCTGGGCTTATTGAACTGTGGAAGTATTTGTTTATAAAAGTAACAAATAATTGCACATCACTGTAATGATGGAGTGCTAGTACATTATCTGGCCATTTATTACATTAACAGATTTCATTATGACCTTTTGACATGTTATCATCCTGGCAGTGACTGCATCATCAGCTATGAAAATACTGAACCTTATTTGTACCTATATTATTGTCATATGAAGAAATCAATAACTCATCAGGGGGCAAGAAGCAAAGATCAATAGATATTATGCATCAGAAGTTCACACACAAAGCTGACAAATAATTAAGTACCCACTTACTAAAACTACTGCATTTGTGCTTTTTAACACTAGCAGTCTTCGTTTGCACGCTGTTAAGTATTGTGCGCACACTCACATACACATACACACACACACATACAGCTTCACATTCCTTGGCAGGTCCTGGGCTTTTGCAGAGCTCATGCAGTGCTCTCATAGTGATCTATGCTCTGCGGCTCAGCTGAGCCTCTCTCTAGGGTTTTTATTACTATTATGGTAAGTGGTAGTGTTGAGCAACACAGAAAAAGGACATAAAGCAGAAACTGATCATTGTGTGAATGTAAACAAAATAGAACTTGGCACAAACATTATTAAGTACAACCTCAGATTCATGTCAACAACATCAGGGGAGGAAAACAGTGCCTGTCTTTTCAGGTCAGTTTTCCTTCACATGCTGATCTACCTGTCAAAGTGGCCTGATGGAGAGGACAAACCTACAACCCACAGCTCGAATTTATCAGCAAATTGGCTGCTAGTCATTGTTGATTTCCCATCCTGACTGTGAGTAACCCATTGATGAACATGAATAATAGAAGTGGTGGGAAAGATCAGTCCTCATAAAACGTCTGATGATCCTCAGAGGACAGAATGTGAGCAGGCTGTTGCATCTCTGAGTTTGTTGATGTTCTGGCTGGTGTGAGGCCAGTCCAGGCTGCAGACAGTGAACTGGAGCTGACTTTATTCAGGGTCTTTGCCTCCATGTGTCCTTGACTTGACCAAACATCTGCTGTGTGCATCTCCACAGTGTCGAAGGAAGGATGAACTCAAGCTTGTTATTGTGTAAAAGCAAACATTTTACTTGTATAGTCTTAAGTAAGCCTTTTTCATACAGGACTACTATTACATGTAGGCATCAGGCTATAAGTTTTATGTATCAGAGTCTAAACATTTATGTTTAATATCGGTGTAAACGTAAAAACTATTTTTCAACCATCTCAAGACCTGATGTGAGTCCTGCCGTTACAGGCCTGCAGCTTTACCATCTATTCCCAGACATGGTTGAATAGTTGAAATCTCCAGCTCTGCAGGAAAACAAGAGCGCCGCTAGCTTTTATTAAACACAGTCGGGCTATTATCTTTAGTTTTACTGCTATTCTCGCCTCTTAATTCAGTAAGAGAATGCACTAATGCAAGTGGATTGCCCGCTCTGCATTAAATAAAGATACATCACACAAAACATAGAAAATCCTTTGATACCTGTTAGAAATGTCTACTTTTGCAAAATAGCAAGCTTAAAATCAGTTTTGGTGCAAGTCCTCTTTTAAAGGTACTAATAATTGTTTCGACCAATATATCAGTCTCAGTCCTTTTTAGACATCTGTATAATTACCATAAACAAAGAGACTGTCACTGAAAAGACTGTAAGCTTCTAGCAGCCACTACTCAGCATTTTACATTGTAAACCTCTGGGTCACATAATAGGAGAAAGAGGAGGGCGCTGTTCTTTCAGAGGAAAGGGATCTAAAGCTTTCAGAGTTTTCAGTGATGGCAGAGAGAAAAGAATATAAAAAAAACACGCAGCTGCTGGGAGCTATGATATGCAAAAACAAGTAGTAGAAGCCAATTAGACCAGCTGTATTATAATCATGGGTTGCAGTATTGTAGTATGTGATAATGGTATTATACAGTACAGATGTTTTATTTTTCATATAGCACCTTTAAAAATTTTCGGATACCTGCTGTTTACCTGCACTGGTCTTAAAAAAAAAAACAGGCAAACACCTCCATGTTTTCCTCCGCAATGCTTTGATTGTTGCTCTGCTGATACTCCAGTAAAACACAAATCAAGGACACATGGGTGGAACCAGTGCTGACTGTGGAGATGCAGCACAACTGCTGCTGTGGCTATTTGTCGATGAGCTTTGCCAGGCTCTGTCTCAGGTCGTTCAGGTCGCAGATTTTGACGTCCAGAACCTCGATGATACGTCTGACCTCGCCTTCCGCCTTCTCCTGCTCTTCACGGCTGGAAGCCAGCGTCTTTTCAGCGCTCTGAACCTGATCCTCCAACTCGGTGTTTCGTCTCTCCACATCCTGCAGACACATGAACTGCTGTTAATACAGTTTTCTCATCTGGATGTATTTCTGGATATTCTTTGTATGGGATATTATCCAAGTTGCACATGTCTGCTGTATATTTTCCATTCCTTGTGTGGCTGCTGACTAAAATGAAGTTTACTGAGAATTTACCATTTACCATCAGGCTTATTTGCTACGGCAAATTTAAATGTGCAGTTTTGTGCTTTACGAGGTTATTCTGTATGCCAACTGCAGCAATGAATAGATTAGGGAATGAACACAAGGACAGGAAAGGTCAAATATGAATAAACATAATTCACAAATGACACCACTACTAAAAATGAGAGAAGACCCAATAAAGGCTATGCAGTATTCATCAGGTATAATCTCCTGCACTGACATTGGAAATTCAATACACTTTGTCTTCTCCTTGAAGTCCTCCTGTATTGTTTCTCAACTGCAGGTCTGAACTGTCCTTTCTCTTTTTGTAGGTACAATATCAGTGCTTTGATTTTTCATTAGTCGCCTGTTGGGTTTGGAGAACAGAAAACAGATTGTAAGCCGGTTAACACTCTGCAGAGCTAAGACTATTGTGTTTCTTACTATGAGAAACCTTCTAGTCTACATATATCAGAGTACTGATTTCAGTGTATGAAAGAGTCTGACCTCTAGCAAGTAAATCACGAGCATAAATGGCAGAAAAATAGATGTTAAATGTTTTCCTACTTTTCTGTGATATAATACAAACTCTTCTAGGTTAAATACCAATAAAAGTCCAGGTGAGATGAACCAATTTATGCAGTAGAAATTTAGTATAATTATTGGATGGAGAAAAAGAAAATCCTGTTATTTCTGAGTGTTGCTCAGGATTTTATATTAGCTTATCAGGACGACCAACCAGCCCCATTCATCATGTTTTATAAGAGCTGTAACCTTGAAAATGGTCTGCTAAAAGTCTGTCTTTAAAGTGTTGAGACCTTGGCACGCACCAGTCATCTCCTCAAGGATGTCAAGAAAAAAAAAAACAGTTGACGCAGAGACTACAGTTTAACAGGAAGGTACTCTTGGTGTGAATATATAGTCATTGTTCATTCAGTCATTCATTCTATTTACTCCCCTATATAAGGGGAATGGTGAGCTTAGGCTAACCAATGTTGTTGAAAAGTTGTATTCATTGATAGACTGTACATCTGTAGATATTTATATTTACTGACAGACTGTACATATGTTCACTCATGCAGAGATCCAGTGCAGATATCTAGGTCCAGCTGTTCATTGTTTATTTTTATTCTTATTTTTATTCTTATCTTGGTTTGGTTCTCTGCTCTTACGTGTACCTCTCCTGTGTTTTATTCTCATTACTGTTGCTGCTATGACGTGAATTTCCCTCTGGGAATTAATAAAGGTTTGTCTTATCTCTGTGTGTAAGCTACAAGATGGCACCTGTGTCTCATTTTCTCCTGTTCTTGTTTATTTGTCAGGCATTGTTTTTTTGTCTAGTTAATGTCTTTTAACTATTAAATTATGCAATTTCTGTGACATGGAGTGTCACGTTGAACACTCCAGTAAAAATTCTACAGAAAAGAGAAAGACAACGTACTCAGTCAGTTGACAGCTTACCTGGAGTCTCTGCATGGCCTCCTCTCTCTCCTTCTCCAGCTCACCTACATCTGTTTTCTTGCTCTGCAGATTGTGAATTTCCTGAAAGCACAGTATTTTCAAACTGTCAACACGTTCACGCCACCTTCCCACACATCCTACCAACCCTGTTTATCAGGATATGGAACATTCATGTCTCGATTCGCTCCAAATAATTTCAAGTGGTTCTAAAAGAAGCTGAGTCATTCATCATAAACCAGGTTGGTGATAACATTTGGGACACTTTGAAGTTTTTGCCACCCCCGGGGAAAACATACCACCGTGACCTTGCCACAAATTCTGTAGCCAAAAGTGGAACTTGTTAAGATGATGTGACAGACATGGTTATGTTAATGAGGTTGGAGGACAGCACAAGCTGCTTTCAAGGAATATTTCACTTTAAATCCATTTTATTTATCCAGGGAAAATTATTTTTTTGCTGAGCGTGCCCAGCATGCATTTGATGGACATTGACTTGGCTAATACATGCACAAAATATTAACAAGGTGATACTTTGGCATCATTAAATCATATTAAAGCAGGCTTGGAAACAGTTGTGAAGGTGAGTCAGAAAGTCCTAATTTCACTTTACATGTAGGTGGCAGCTCTGGACATCTGCAGCATTCATTTTTTTGTGCGTTTTGTGAGGCTGTTTTATTTCTTGAAAGCTCTTTTTGTCTGATCAAACCAATGAATCATCAAGAAAAATGACAGTGCTGCAAAGATAAATGAAAGACTTTGTAGAAACAGCAAATAGAGGGAAATAAGTAAAAGCAAAAAGACTCATTCTTATGTTTTATATCTATATTTTGTTTAGTAATTATCTTTTGATGAAGACGAAAACACGATTATTGATCCAGAAAGATTTCATTAAAGTCTTAAAGATGATTCAGAAAAGTAATACTCAAATATGTACTAAATTATTAAATGTTTTCAAGGTTTTCTCTTTTTTCAGAGTTTCCCTTTAAGATGGTAAATGGATTTAGACAGTGTGCAGTGCAGGGAATGAACTGGTGTCTTGCCTGGTCTTTGGCACTCAGCAGTGCTTCCAGCTCCTCCAGTGACTGACTCAGCTCTTCTCTACCTGTCTGACCAGCAGCAGGGTGCCCCAGCTGGGCCTCGAGCTCTGCAACCTGAAATGCACACACACGACATAAAATTAGTACATACTTCATAATAAAACTAATTTACATAGCGCTTTTCACTAAAGCACACCTTTGCTTTGGGCTAAATGCTAATGCAACAGTCAGTATGTACACAATGAAAATGCTGTTTAGCAGGTATAATGTTTGATGCAGGTGTAATGTTAACATTTGCTAATTAGCATTATGTCTATAAATGCTTATTATTATTTTGTCATAAACCACAGAATTGAACACATTTTGACATGATGGTGGTGCTAGATGAAGGGATCAACAGAGGACAATTAATCCTGCAAGGGCTAATGGATATCTCTATTAAATATTATGCAAATCCATCAAATAATTATTAAAACATTCACTATAAACCACAAAAGCTCCAGCAATATCTCCATTCAAATCCATTCAAATTTAAATTAGACTAAAATCAGGAGTTTGGATGACAGATCTTTTGAATGCTAAAAGGGTGGAAGGCTCTTTAATGTCAGTTATTCCTAGATATTCTGGGTCTTTGCAGACAACTCTGAACACTATTGAGCTCAGACATAAAATCATCTATTAAATACCTTCTTAAAACTTTCTTTTATAGGAAATCATTTGTGAATATTTAATATGGGTTTTATCATCTCACTATTGCCATTTTATCTCCTTTTATTATTTCAGTGTTTTATGATCGCCATGTTCCTTTTATTCGTTTTTGATTTTTTTCTGTAAAGCATTTGCTGTCCTGTATAAATAAAGCCCATCATATCATTTTAACATAAGTGACATGGTCTCTGCTGTCTGCTTCTTCAAATGCATCTACTCCAGAGTACACAGATTATATTAAACATAACACTGCACAGAATACTAAAAAGAAATATTACATCAAAATATAAATAGAAATAAGCAACAGAACAACAAAGATTGATGAAAGTCAGCAGCAGACTAGATACATAGAAACCACGAATTTTAACAATGCTAAATAACTCTCCATCCTGCTGCTAGATTTAAGTTAGAGTTAAATTGATTTTAAATTGATCCTGACTGCAAAAATCACTTCAGGAGTTGGAAAGTCTCCATCTGATTTAGTTTCAGAATCTAATCTAATCCTTTTAAATCTGATCAGTCCAGGTTTCATGGGAATATGTGATTAGATTTTTACATAATTTTCTGATGGATAAATGATACAAACAAGAAATCGCGAAGGGGTAACATAAGTCCATCGTAATGAGTAGAGTGACACACTCTCTCTCATGTTAGAGGCTGTCCAAAGTTGGGCTTTGAAATGATTTTATAAACCTAATGTGTGGTGTAATTGACTAAATCCTGAGAACATGACCCTTCACGGCCAGCAAAACATGGAAGTCTGCTAAATTAGCATTAAAAGGTTTTTATATGACAGCCATAATATCACACACAAATACACATACATGTGATGATTACCATTGATGGAAATGTGGAAAACATGCATCACTCTGCATGCATCTACAAAGGAATCAAGGACATTTTGTTGTTTCATACCCTCTCTCATCTCTTTGGAACCTTCATCACACACACACAGACAAACACACACACTCAACACTTCTGTGGAAAAAAGCTTTTCCGCTGCTAGTGGTCATGGTCTGAACTCTTTCTCGCCTGGAGACATTTAAAAAAATGTAATTGCTGGAGGGCTGTGACCTTGAGGAAAATCATGAAAAATATGTTTCCTAATCTGACCCACTTCTCTGTGTTTAACATATTAACAGAAAAGCCAAAGATGGCAAGTGACAGTCAGACTAAAGAAGGGCAAACTGTTCATCCTTTGAAGTCTGAACATTATATGATTTAAAGTTTGTGGTTCACTGAGTATCTCATCAGTTATCTTTCAGGGCTTTGTAGCTGCACAGTCAGAGCATGAGCTAAAACTGCAATGGTTAGAGGTTCAATTCCCACTGGGCCTTAGTTACAACAAAAGAAAAACAATATGCTATAATTGCACGCTCTGGGAGTAAAACGATTAAGACAATATTCTAATTGTGTCTTGAGTGATTACACAGTTTGAAGTAACATGATTTGTTAACTTTAATGAGAAGGCTTTTCTAAACTTCACTTTGGCTCTACTGAAATAAAATCAGTGTTTGTATGCCCTGACACATTGTACAGAGGTCTGTGCATTAGAGGGAGTTAGGTCTACCTGACAGTCCATTAAGATTAGATTGGATAAAAAGGTTTACATGACAGTCTGAGTATTATGAGCATTGCATTAATTGGATTAAAAGGTTCAAATATGGTTGTGCATGTCGGTGAGTACTCACCACCATCAGCTGCTGTAGATGAAACCTGACTTTAGACAAGATTACAACCGACAGGTGAAACATTTGGTCTCTAATTTACAGCTGCTGTTCATCTTTTACACGCAGTTACTCGTAATAACTAGAAAAATCTTCAATTTCTTAATGGCCGGTTAAATATTCAGCTGTGACAAGAGTAAGGATGGAAATCACAGTATTGTATGTAGCTGAAATTATTAGTTAATTAATAGATTAGTCAATTGAACAAACAATTAATTGGCAACAACTTTGACAATCAATTGTTTTTAACTTCTATGATTAAAATTGCAAAGAGGTCACTTCTTTGGACTTTGGGAAATTGTGATGGGCATTTTCCCAATATTTTCTGCAGTTTCAGAGACCAAACCATTAATCCATCAATAATGATAATAATAGTTTGTTGCAATAATGTGTAAAAATGCTGCTGTGTCCTTGTCCCGACAATGTATGAGAGACCTATAAGAAAGATTTATAAGAAATCTGAGATGAAAAATATTTATTTTGTAGGAAAACAGGGGAATTCAAACAGTTTAGGTTATTTTTTTATTTCCTACATTTTGATTTACTGAATGTCTGAAATGTAAATGTGTGAGGGCAGGGAGGGTTTCCTGCTCCCACGTCAATATTTCCATTTCCCTCCCTTTTGCATCTCCTCTGCATTTTCACAAGCAATTTCAAAGTGACTCTTTAAAGATTACACACTACACTACGTCACACGCCATCCATGCCAAGCTTCAGAAAACCACTGTGGGTTGTGGGGGATGGGGAATCCCCAGAGGCACCAGCTCCATGTCTCTAAACTCCACACACACACACAATATACATGAAGAGAAACACCTGAGAAACTCTTTAAAAATGTATGTAGATGATGTAGATTGGCAGGAGGTACCTAACTACAGTTGTGCTGCACTGATTGAGGTATGCACTCTCTAAGCTCCCTCTCTTTACACAATTTGTGATGAGAGTTTGAGGGTCTGCAAAATGCTTATCAATGATCTAGAAACTTGATTCACATCCAAAAATTACAGCTGCCAAAAAATCCCCAAAACTCAGAAACACACACAAAACAGTAAACAATAGAGCCACACAGAAACTGTTTTGGATGCAAATCAAAGTTCTTTGCATTTTATATTTTAGCTCTTTCATATTTTGTAGTGGTTAGAGTACAAATACAATATATAACCTAAGTATCACACTCCACATGTTGCGAATTCTCATTTAAACCAAGCAGGGTCAACCCAGAAACCCAGAAAATAAACCTCTGCTATGGGTGAACGCAAACATGGCTGAAGCCGAGAGTGTGACGAGGGAGGAAATGCCAGCCAACCTCTCTCCTTCTGCTGCTACGATGATTTATCTTCTTCCTCTAACTGGGACAGAGATGGGGGAGGGGGTGGGCAGTATAGGGTGTCCTGTACCAAAAAGAAAAGAAAAAAAAAAAAACCCATCTCTGCTCCCCTCAACACCCCTTTGCCAAACCCTGGAGGCCTGCTCCAGTTCTAGCCACCTGGTTGACTTTACTGCAGTGTGTGTGTGTGTGTGTGTGTGTGTGTGTGTTTTGGGGGTGTGTGGGGGGGCAACCTTCACCTGGACTCAGAGATAGATGAAACCACGGTGTGGGCTAAAAATAAAAGGGCTAGTTTTCTGTCACTGGTGGTAATAGCTCCACTGCAGGCCAGTTGCGGCACCACTTAATTCTGTCGCACTGAAGAAGCCTTGTTAAGCTTGACCAAGGGCATAATTTTACTCTCCCTAAATTAAAGAAGAAATGTCTGCGTTCTGGGCCTGTGATTATCACGGGAGCCTGTCAACCAAAATATCCCAGGGACGTGGGTACTGGATGAAAAATGCATCTGTAGTTCGGAGAACGCAAGTGCATGAGGGGATTTTAGTGTGTTATAGATGCATGAATAAAAAAAATCTGCATAATATCCCGTTGCTATCAAAGTGGCCACAGGAGTGGTCACACACAAAAATGCTTCATAGTAAAAGTAAAGACTTTATTCTCTTTCTTCTCACCTCATCTGTCATTTTAACCCATATGCAGACACAAACTATACTGAAAAGAACTACTGTGTCGCTGATGTAGATGCCCTGAATAAAACACAAAGATGTGACAACATAGTTTATAAAGTTGTTGTTTTGGAGAGATTTGCTGGAGGACATATTTTCTCCTCTGGGTACAACGTGACTGACAGGAAGCAGAGCATCATATAATGCAGCACCAATATAAAAAACACTCAACTCAGTACAATGAAATAAGGAGTTAACCTTGTGTAGTTTATACATCCACACTATTTTTGAGAGCATAAAGCGATTTTCTCGCCACTTTATACTTCTTTAAATTAAAGTGATAACCTCCTACTCCACAAATCTACACCAAGACAACAGAATATACTTGTTTCTGGTGTTGGAGGTGTTAAACTGTATACTGTATATGAAAAAATAGATCCAGACAGTACTTTAACCATTGTTCCAAGTCAGTGCTCTAGTTGATTAGAGAAATGCAACAAAAAAAATACCCTTTAAGGGAAAAAAGGTAGAAAACCTATACTCACAGTACAGTATTAAAGTAAGGATCAGTGTTGGATTTAGGGGCATCTATCAATGTAGTTGGCGATTGCAACACCCTTGCAACATCCTTTCTACCTCAACCTTCTTCCTAGCCTGACGGAAAAACTATGGTAGCTGAGAATTGCTAGAGCCAGTGTTTAGTTTTGTCCAGCTACTGTAGAAACATGGTGGACCCGCAGCATCTATAGAAAGGTTCATTCTAAGGTAACAAAAAACATAATTCTTATTTACAGGTGATTATACACAATTGAAAACATAGTAATGCATATTATAATCAGTTATTACAATTACCATATTCTGTAAATAGAGCCCCCTGAATCTGACACACTGGACCTTTAAACTGCAGGTAACCATAGCAACAACACTGAAGCCTCACATTCACTAACCTAAAACACAATGAACATTAAACACAATGTTGTACTAAAAAGTGAAACACAGCCTTGTTTTGCCTTTGATAAGTAACCATGGTTTGATTAAAGCATCATAAAATGAGAAAATTATTATTTTCCTTACACAGCTTTATAGTGCATTATTGTTTATATGGTTTATTGCAACCTGGATTCAGTTGCAAACAATAACAGAATGTGTTGAGAAGTCTAAAAATGTGTGAAAAATAAAAATATAAAAATATGTGTCCACATACCAGTGACTCAACAGTCACAGGTAGAATGTTAGCTTAACAACACAACTATCATCAACGCCATACAGCCTTTACCAAACATTATGAAGTGCACTACATTGTTTTTAGCTGCAGGGATATTGTCTTAAGAGGTGTTTATTTGTCCACCGTCCGTACATCACCACCTGTACGTCACCTGGTCTCTGAGGCGATCGGTCTCCTCCTGGTATTCAGCAAGCTGTTTCTTCCACTGCTCCACGCTGCTGTTGGCTTCCTGCAGTGCTGCCACGAGCTTGGCGTTACTGTCTTGCAAGGTGAAGAGTTCAGCCTCCAGGTTTATCTCACACATGGACCTGAGGAGGTGAAGTACAGTCGGTTTATCAGGGCTTTTTTTTCCCTGCCTCCACTAGCTGAAGACGACACAGGAAAACAGTGAAACCAAAACAATGAGCTGAAAGATGGTAAAACACTGTAGGGCTAAGAGCAACTGCAGAGTTTAGTGATAATTAATACTGATTAGTGCAACTTTAAAAGACCTAATGCAGGCTGACTGCTGCTGTCAGAAAGATGCATTGCTGGTGTGGAAAAAGCAGAAGATAATGAGGTAATGAAGTGAAACTTTTATATTATGCTGCACCAGCTGTCATTTATTTGATTTTAAGACGCCATATGTTTTCAGAGAATAGAACTCCAACATGCTGTAAAGGTTTGTAAATTACCCTTAAATGTGACTTTTATTACCTTTACCCCCCATTTGTTTCAATTATGACCATTTAATATCTCTCTTTTGTTTCTCTTTTGTCTTCGATGTCATTGAGAAGTGGTTTTGTGTCTGTTTTTGAACAGTTTGGCTTATAACCTGAAACAGAACAGAACAGTATGTACCGTCTATAGGGTACTATGGAAAAAATAAACCAATAAAGATGATGCGCTGTCCTTTATTAACACGTGGGATAGATGGATTAGGTCCCATGTGCAGGTAAAGTTCAGGGGTTATTTAATAAACCAGAGAGGTCTCACAGGAGAGGATAGAGTTTAGAAATCAGCCTTTGCCATGACGTCCAAACTAACAGCTTGGCAACCATAAAACTACTCACCATAGCAACGGGATAAAAAAGCCTGCATAGGCTTATGACAATCATAAAATAAAATCGTTGAAATAATAGGTTGTAAAGCAGCACAGTATGAGTGTTTTTCTGCTTCCTGGTCTCAGATGGAAGGTTGAGTGATCAATAATGGGCTCTGTGATGACGATAATTATGAATAGCTAAATCCAGACACACACACACACACGCACACAGTCACACCACTGCAGACCTCAAGGGTGTCCACCTGTGGTGTGGTTTCTAGACAGACTGCACTTTTTTCCTGGTCTTAAAGTGTTTTCAGAATGACTCATTGCTGCTCTTCTACTTTATTAATGGTGTTATATTTCATAAGAGCTGAAAGTGCTTTTCTTACATGTAAAAACAGACAAGAAAGGAACAATTCTTCATTGGTGAGCTGTTTTCTCTGAGTGGAGCAGTCATTCACTGCTGCTAAAGAAACCATTAGTACTTCCTGACTTTCAGTCCACAGTATGAGTCGAGCTCCAAATCCCCTGGATCAGTGGTACCTGGTCCTTAAGAACCCCGGCAGTGCATCTTTTCCAGCTCTCCACACTCTGAAAAGCTTCAGGACCCTACCTGCCTGGTAAATGTCCACATCTTTAAACTCCATGACCTCAGTTTGTAATGTAGGATGTGTTTCTGTTAAAATGTGTCTCCTGGTGAAATCATCAGGGTTATTTTCTGAGACCAGAGACACAGAAGACATTAAAAACCTATTCTACAGGCAGAGTAGTACTGTATATAATACAGGAAATGCCAAAAAATAAGATTGCTGGGAGCATTGACACTCGGTACTTTGCCTCAGAGAGTGACATGGAAAGGACATCAAGGAGATATGAGATTATTATTTATCACAAGAGTCCAGAATAAATCCTGAGGGAAATGTCTGGCTCTTTAGCTGCTAAATGCTCCACTAAGTTCACCAGTTTTTAGACTTTTTTCTCTGAAACTGTGGCTGAAAACTGCAAGTGACCATTTTAACATTTATCAAAAGTAACCACAGGCACCAGATTTTTAAGAGTCTCAGGTAGTGGGGATGTAAATAGATGTGATGCTTCTTTCTGCTGCAGCCACACCTTCCTGAGACACAAATCTTTCAAATCAGTTTACAAAATATGTTTCATTTTGTTCTATTTCCTTGGTAATGTGTCAAAAAAAGCTCTCATTTTATCTCTGATAAAACCCCTCAATTGTAGTGTGCATGCCAGCTCAACTTCTCTGGAAGGATAACAGTATGTGTTCTTTGGAGAATAAATCCACAAACAGTGCACAGTGCCACTGCAAAACTCATCCCCGTGCAAAGCATAATTTCACTTTTGTTTGCTCAAAGGATTTTGTTTAAAGGTTGGGTCATGTGAGGATGGAAAAGGAATTAGTTTATGGTGTGGTTCCTGATTTTTCTTTGGCAATTATATGATATTTATCATCAACAGTATCTAGAATGGACTTTTTCTTATGCCAATTCTGCATTGTGATGCAGATTCTCTAAACATTTTTACTGTTAAAATAACAAATGTAGAAAATTGTGATTTTATGGGCTTGTAATAGTTCTCCTCCTCCAACAGAGGACAGGCGTTTAGCAGTTTGTACAGAACTTCACAAAGTGCTTTAGGGATTTACTTCTGCTCATGCAGGGCTGGAGACTTAGAAAGTTTACTACAAAGGTTAGAATCCTAGCAGATAAAATTTCCATTCCAGTCCTCCCACACACACACGATCTGCTGCTCTCTCCGTTGATTTTAAAATGTATTTCATGTCTCTATCTGTGTTTTGTGTATCGTTATTACAGATTATTGGAATTATTCTTATGATGTACTGTATGTATGCAAGAAAGCCAATATTCTGTGTGAGTGTAAATGTTCACTACATTTATTCCATTTTTTGATGTTGTCAAATAAATATCCTAAGTGAAAAATAAGTAAAGTATGCTGTCTAATAAATGTAGTGAACTATTGATTATAGCATTCAAGCTGTCAAATAGAATAAAATATATTTTTTCTACCACTCTTCATTAAACATATTTTGAGCCAAAGAATAACTTGTGAAAAAACAATGAACACACTGACCATACCATGTTATGTACAGTGATCTACAGATGTAAAGATGATGTGTGCTCGTATGGCAAACTACATAAAGACTAACAAAGCCAACAACAACAAACACTGAAATGTAAAAGTGAATGTAAAATGCCAGAAGGGTTTATCATGGCTTCTTTAAAAATAATTAAGGCTATTATGAGAAATGAGGTACATCGTGCTTAATTAAAACAAAAAAACACTGTCATTACCCTTCAGACAACATCTTTTTGACCCTCTCCTTCTCTGCCGTCAGCTCCACTTCTGCGCTCTTGCTTCGAAACAGCTTTTCCTCGCCTGGCCCATTGACCGTGAGCAGCGGCGGAGAATGGCGCTCCTCTGACAACTCCTGAATCAACAGATATGACAACACAAACAAGACATGAGTCTGATATAAAATGAAATACAATTAGCAGCAGCTCTCTCCATAAGGCATTGGTTTTATTCAGTACTGGTGCTTACACTGCTATAAGGAAACCAATGAAAGAAAAAGAAAGTTAGATGAATCAGCACCTGTGTAAGAGTTAAAAAATTAGTTTCTGGGAGCTGTTTGGGATTACAATGTAAATCCTAACTACTGACACTGCAGTTTTCCTATTAGGAGATAAGAGTCCTTTAATAGACCCATATACAAAGATGACTGAGTGTGAATGTTACACTGTTAATACAAGATCAAGCAGCATTAATTATACTTTGGCTCAGAGGTTCAGGTTTGAGCTGCTGACAGGCCCATTACGGTTTCTACATCCAGACCTGTCATCAGAACTAAAAACACACAGCAGCAGAGCAGGACAGAGCTCAGCCTGTCAGTGCTTGATATGTCCCATCTGGGCTCCTGTAAACAGGCTCCATGCAGCGTGAGCCGCCATGTGTGGAGCCCGGCTGCCTTCTCTTCATACAGCCTCAGAGATCTGATTGGACTCTGATTCAACAGGAAATGACAGAAGTACAGTTCCTTGTTCCAAGAGTTCATCTGGTGTTTGTGTAAGAAATATGCACATGCTGGTATCCTGTTGTAAGATATTACATACACTACACATCTGGCACTACTCAATACCAAAATACTGGTGGAAGTCAATGTTTCACCACTTTTTAGCTGTATCTTTATTACATTTTAATCTAATTGTCAATTTTATTTAAACTTTTATTTAAACTCACCTACAGGTCCATTGAGTTAGCTGTTCAGTAGCTTTTATTCATATCACATGAGCTTCCTCAGCAGCTGTGGTTCAGATTTCAATTTTTTTTCTACATTATTTGACAGAGATACCTGAACCGGCGCCCCAGATTTCCATTTTTATCTGAGAACTTTAAGGACTTCTTGTTCATTACTCCTTAAAAGTTTAGCTTCATCCTGTCGTATCTCGTGGCTGTATTGTAACAGATTATCTGAAGATTATCTTCTTTAAGTCCATTCTAATTTTTATCCACACCATTTTGATTTTGTAATTTGTTGCAAATACTGATACTGTAGTTTTTGTAGCGCTTTAGGTTTTCTATTTCTAACAAAAAACTAACTTGGCCATACATTTAATAATACAATAATATACAGAGACAGGAATGTAAATTTGTTTTTGCTGGAAACTAAATAATTGTTTAGTGATCCATCTGACCTTTTTCTTTTTGTCTTTTCAATTTTGGAGTAGAGATTAAGGCTGCAAACAAGACAGTTGGTATTTGACAATAACTAACTCATCACAGAGAGACCTTTAGTTAAAACACTGAATGACTCTGCAGCCATGAAACAACAAGAAGGTTCAACTCGTTCCTTGTTTGCAGCCTGGTTATTAATCTGGACATTTGTTCATTTGCAAACAGTTGTAAGTCGAGCTTTCATACTCAGTTGTACACTTTGCTTAAATAAATCGCTACATACAAGTCAGCAGTTTTTCCCTTTGCTTTCTTTCCTCATTAAGAGTAGCCTACAGTATAAAATAAAGGTTAAATAAACTAAACGGCAATACAGAACAAGAAGAGCCATTTATCTTCCTCTACGTCAAAAAGAGACTTTGAATATGACATTACAGCATGGAGATGGCTCGACTCCAGCCTGGCACAGTCAAGCCTAAACAATCTGCTTTGATATTTTCCTTCCCTGCTGCCCAGAAATGGGTTCAGTCTTCCTTTCACACAGTGTTTTGAACCATTTTCCTGAGTTTCAGGCCATGGGCTAAAAGACTGCTCAGTCTCCTTTCTAAAAGCATACAGAGAAATTAGCTTCTTCTTCTTTCTGAGTGGAAACCTAAACATGAAGTTGTCAACGACTGAAGCATTACAACCCTGCACTTACTGTAGAAAAAGCTTGTATTATTAATTTGAGTGAGCCTGACTGTATACCCCTGAGGACGATAGTTCGTTATCTGTGGCACAGCAGCTCTCTGTCTGTCCGCCCATATGGATAGATATGGAAATAAAACACACAGTGGATGTGGATAAGCACCGTGTCCAGTGGACGGAACCCGAGAGCAGGAGAAATCAAAGCTAAAACAACTCCAGTCCGGCCCCAA
The DNA here is from genome assembly GCA_033000465.1 of Sciaenops ocellatus. NCBI lineage: Eukaryota > Metazoa > Chordata > Actinopteri > Sciaenidae > Sciaenops > Sciaenops ocellatus. The sequence continues at coordinate 21,524,121 of CP136882.1, read as the reverse complement.
AGCCAACAGATCGGCTGTGCGTATCTCTGAATAATTCATATTGTGGATCATGTTTAAGTCATAAATGGAATTACAAATTCACAGCAGTTTTTCCATATGTTGTTCGTGAACAGGCTGAGCGGAAATAAGGCAGGTACACAAGAGCACAAGGCGGCAAATGACCAGTAACTAATTTGTCAGACCTTTAAAAGGACATATCTGTGTGTCTGTTCTCAGAGGGCATTTCATGATATCCATGTGTGGTCTGGATTATGAAGTAAACTGAAGAAAACAGCCAATAATTTTACGTACATGTTATAATAAAA